>CM057384.1:66162500-67362500 GCA_030015415.1 Cynopterus sphinx | reverse complement strand
AATATGTATTACACTATTCTTTTATATACCTTTGGAAATTATTCATTTGATTTTTTTCCTAACTCTGCAGGAAAATGTAAGGTGCTTTACCATAGAGTGACAAAAGAATCATAATGCTAACAAACTCAATTTCTTTCTTATTAAATCCATTATATTAACAGAGTTAGAATCATCTCGTGGAATTTAAATTTAGAATTTACTCATGTTACCTGCTTTTAATTATTTTTTTAAAACTATGAAACTAGACAATAAAGAACAACAGGGGTTAAAAGTAAACTGACTGGATTTACTCTTTAGTTCTAAAGAGAATTATAGCCTCTCATAGGCAAGTGACTATAGAAATAGAGAAATTGGGAATAATTTGGTCATGCATGGACTCTTATTTCTGGGCTCTAATCAAAACCTATAACAGCTTCATGTGTGAAAGAATAATGCCTTTCAAGTCATGAAGGTAAGTAAAGAGAAACAGTCTTGCCACAAAATAGTCCATTCCTGAATCCTCTTCAAATAAATCCCAAGTAGACTTGAATTTTCAGTTTTGTCCTGAAGAACAGACTAACCTTTCTTGAGTTATTTCACTGGAGGTTTTATGAAACACAAAGTATATATAACGTAAAGACCTTTTACAATTTCTGAACATTTATTTCTATGCCTACATGATCAGTTTAGAGCAACTGATTCCTGTAATCAATATCCAGAACTTTTATAGAATTTGATATTATAAAGTTAAATTTACAGATTCTAACATCTATTGTTCAATATATATAATCCAATCCTCACAATATCACATCCCCTTGAAAATGAATTGTCTATAAAATTACAGATGCCAAGTCTTACAGCCAGATAGTATTGTTAATTGATTTCTTGCACTTAAAAATATCCACCAACAATGTTTCATAGTCTCTTTTGTGTGTGTATGAGGGAATGAGCTTGCTCATTGAAGATCATTTCTCTATATATTCAATAATAAAGCAACTTCAGAAGTATTCCACACTGCCCAGAGATGCAGCTTTAAACATCAAGTTTGATTCCTACAGTAACAAGAGAATTCACTTATCCTTGTAAAAATAAGCAGTTCAGAAGAAAGGAAAAAAGATAATGTAAACATGTGTAGCACTTGATGACTTAAAAAGACCTATCAACAACCATATAATAACAATAAAAATAATACATTATATCTATATATCAGCCACATAACTGATGATTTTAATAGTATTGTTATTATTACATACATTTTATTGATAAGAAAACAGACTCAAGAGTGGCTAGGAGCTTGCCAAGGACTGGCTAGGACTTAAAACTGAGGTCTCATGACTAAATTCCATGCAACCATAGGTCTCCAAACCTTTCTATTAAAAAAATTTTTTTTTAATAAATGGTTTGACTCACACTATTTCTATTATTATTACATGATTTATTTTATGCACATTCGTATAAATTTTCTAAAAGTCAAGTTTGTATGCATTTCTTTCAATGAAATACAGTAATGTGAACTACATGTGTAAAGAGCATCACATTAACGCTCCCTCTTTATAGGGTCATAGTAACAAGTATACTTTATCTTAGCCTTCACTAATTAGGTATATTGTGACAATTCATTGTTAATAAAAAAAAATAGCCTTGAGTTGCTTTGTACGATTTTTAATTTGGCCTGTTGCTAAAACCTGACTGTAGTTTTATCAAATGGAAGTCTAAATTTTAAGGCTCACTCTGCCTCCCAGAGCGACTGTTAGAGATAAACCCCGTTATAGGCAAGTAATAAGCACAGTTATTGGTTATAAGCAAGGGATAAGCAATTCCATAAAAGTTATTAGTTAATTATATATGAGAAAATTTAATTTTACTTTTATAACATAAGTTAAAATGATTTAAAAGATTTTCCGTTTTTCAATGAGAAACTTGACCCTTTATTTCCTTATCCCTTTGTGGGTTTTTCCCCCACAAAGGAGGTTAGAGTATTTTATAGTTTTAATATTGAACACAGTTGCATAGAAAACATTTTTCTGTGTGGTATTTTTGAAGATCATAATTTTTAAAGTTTCTATTTTAAAAGATTCGTGATTAATGAAGCATTATAATGATAAAATGGCATGGCTTACACATTTTGACTTCTCTCATGGTTTGAATGGAACCCAACTTTTCATAAGACAGTATTGTGTTGTTGATCACTATTATTTACAATTAAACTGTTCATATCTATATACATGTATGTATCTATATACATATATATTTACTACATCTGTATATATATGCATATAAACAGGTATATACACAGACACACCAAAAAAATACATGTGCCTTTTTTAAAAAATGGTTTACAAGTCAACTGTTAGGCTCCAATGATTTTGGTATTTTCTTCATGTTTTATGAGAAGTGCACATGGTTTCTGAGGTTTTTAAACAAATATGTGGAATGGTTGAAAGATTTATATTGCTTGTGCTTAGCTAAATATGTCATCTCTAGAAAAGATGTGGTTTATTTTGGCAGTTTTTAAAACTCAAATATTTTAAACATTTGTTAAGTTGGAGCTTGCACATTTGAACTGGTAGTAGCATACGTTGCAGAATAGCATCTCAAGTTACTAAATATGTAATCCTTTTACTAGAATAACTTTTTTTGACAAGGTTTTCTTTTCCTTTTTATTTTGTATTTTAGGTTAAATTTATAAAAGTTGAAATTATTTTTTAATATAGAGTTCCATAAATAGAATTTGACAGTGGTAAACATATTTTTGAGAATCAGTAAGATACTGTATACTATTGATTTTTTTGACAGAAATCTTAATATACACATTTTTAATTTTACTGTTTTCTAAATATAGTTTTGGAGTATGCTAGTATTTTGGAAGTCACTGGTTTCTTGACTGATTATTAACAAAAGTGCACTTTAATGCACAAACTCAAATATCTAAGATATATATTTACTTTTTGTTCATATAGAATCCTTGATTGCAAAAATTCTACACATTTCAAAGCAAATTTTATACATTGATCTTAATTGAATTTGTAAGTGTACAATCCTATAGACACTACTGGATGTGCACTATAAAACATTATATAAAGGAAACAAATTGTCATTGTTCATTGTCAAACTATGTCTGACTTCCTTAAGTTTAGTAAAAGTAAGTCAATGAGAACAAATTTGTTAGGTAGCTTAGGAACCTTTTAAAACTATTTAGATAATAAAATAAAATTATAATTATAAAATATTAAAGAGAAACATTTTTGTTGGTAAATAGTGTTAGAAAGAACCTAAAATAGATTATATTCTCTTAATTAAAAAATAATAGATCGATTCAAATCTACCACAAAGCACCTCACTAATTTTGGAATGTATAAGTGAAGCCAAGAGCTGAAATCTTAAAACACTGCTTCTGTTGTGTTTGACTATTCGATCATGATAAGATAAATATAGACAGACTATATAACACTCTGTCACCTGGTATGAATTTAGAATCTAAAGCTTTGGGAATGTGGCTGAAAGAGAACGAAGGTGGATGTAGGCAGTAGGAGTCTTCAGGGCAAAGATTCTATAAACTAGTCATGTGTAAACTCATATTGCTATGTACAGAAAAAGAGTCTCACCATGTGTGGCTTCTGTGATCGTGTCATACATTTTACCTCGCCATATGTAAACACTAATAACATTGTTATTATTTTTGCTTTAAGCCTCAACAATTTTTAATGAGATTTAAAAATCAGGACATTATTTTATAGTTACCATTTCTAGTGCTCTTCTTTTCTTTGTGTAGACGTAGACCCAAGTTTCCACCTGTTATAATTTACCTTCTTCCTCAAATAGTTATCATTTATACTAATACAGAGCTGTGGGTGGTGGATTCTTTCATCTGTATATCTGAAAATGTCTCTTTTTTTTTCCCTTTGGCCTTCATTTTTTGAAAAGTATTTTTCCAGATATAGAAATTTAGGTTAACTGGGGTTGTTTTTTTTTTTTGGGGGGGGGGGGTGGGGGGGGGGTGTTTAGTATTTTCAGAATGTTTATTATATCTGGCTTGTTTTGTTCTTCCATTTTTTATTCACTGTACATGATATGTCCTCTGGCTGCATTAAAGATTCTTCTTTTGTCGCTTGTTTTAACCAGTTTTATTACGATGTGTTTTGGTATAGCTTTCTGCATACTTCTCTGATAGTGGTTTGTTGAACTTCTTGGGCTTTGGGTTTATACTCTACCAAATTTTAAAATTTTCAGCCATTATTTTTTCTAATACCTTCTGTTCTCCAACTTTTTTCTTCTCCCTTTGGTCATAGCCATGTGTAAGTTTTAGCTATTCTGCCTAGTCCTTTCCGGTGGTGGTTAGCCTGGGTGTGTGTGTGTGTGTGTGTGTGTGTGTGTGTGTGTGTGTGTGTGTGTGTGTGTGTACACGCACACAGCACTCTCCACTATGCAAAATCTCTCCTTGCCAGTAATCTTACCTGCAAATTCTAACAATCTTGGCCTCCCCAAATTCTCAATCCTATGTTCTCAACTCAGACCACCAGGCTCTCTTTTTGTTCCCGTTCCCTGCACTCTGCTCTGTAACCTTCCAGACGCTAAGCTGAGGGCTCATTTCATTTGTTTCTCTTCTCTCAGTGATCACTGTCCTATCCTGCCTGTTCTCCAAAGTCCAGAAACATTGACTCATGTATTTTCACAGTTGCTTTCTTACTGTTATTGTTTTGGTGGGGTTTTCTTTTTATTATTATTTTTTGGTTTAGGTTCTTTTGTTTTTTAGCTTTTTAAGGTGGGATGGTAAATGTAGTCATGGCTAAAAGTACACATCCTGTAACTCTTTTAAAATGTCATCATCTTGATGTCTAGCTTCCTTCTTCCCTGTTGAGAAATTAGCTGTCAGTCTTAATGTTCTTGTCCTGAAAGTAAAGTCTTTTTTTTCTCTGATCGTGTTTTAGATTTTTTCTGTTTCTTTCTTTTTTGGCACTTTTATTGTGTGTTTTTATGTGGTCTTCTTTGTGTGCTTATATACGTCTTGCTTGAGTTTACAGGCCTTATTAAATCTATGACTTGATATCTTTAGTCAATTCTAAGAAATCTTTGGTCAATGTCTTTTTCCCCTCCTTCCCAGAATCCAGCTGTATTTTTTTCACTGTGTTCCCATATAGCTCTTCCACCCTCATATATATTCCTTTTTCCCCTACATACATTAATTTTGAGTGTAAGATTACCTACCTTTCATTTTACTAATCCGGTCTGCTGCTGTTAAAGCCATCGATTCAATTCTTAATTTCAGATTTGGTATTTTTTAATTCTACAGTTCCCTCTTGATTTTGGGGGTGCATTCAAATTCTCTGGTGAAATATTCATCTTTCTAAGTATATTGTCTCCTCCTTTTGCCTTTGTTTTCTTGAACATACTAGTCGTAGTTACTTAAAAGTCTGTGTCTACTATATCTGAATCACTATGGGTCTTTCTCTGATGTCTGTTTTGTTTCTTGATCTCTAGATGTGTGGTTCTGTCTCTTGTCATACCTCAATTGTCGATTGACTATAAGACATCCTGAGCTTCCAGATGATTTTGTCTTTCTCCATAGAGGGCTTAGCCTTTCCTCTATTTGGAAGATTGAGTGGGAGCTAATCGTGTTAATCCAATTAGGTATTGTGCTGAGATAATGCTGTGTTGCAGTTTGAATAAGGCTCAGTTTTCGCTGGTTTGCCCCTCTCCTGATGGCATAGCTCGCTAGGGCTTTCAGCAGTGAAAATGATATCTTCACTGGGGCCCTTTTAGACATTCTCATCTGAGCCTTTTTTTTAACCTCCCACTCAGGACAGCTCAGAATTTGCCAAATTCTTGAAGGGGAAACTGAGCGTGTGTTTCAGGCCCTTTGGCTCTCCAGGTCTGTCACTCTAGCCCTGTAAGATTGCCAAAGCGCTGCTGGTTTCTCTGTCCCTAGTAGCAGTCTTCTGCCAGGACAGAGCAGGATTACCATTCTGTTACCTTCACCCAGAACCAGCAAATGCCTCCAGGGAAGAGCAGCTGCAGATCATCAGTTTATCTCTCTGTCCTCTGTTCTCTGGAATCTTAGACCCTCTAGTTGTCTTTGTTTCAGCCCCTCTGTCATGCATTTAAACAGGTAACATTTTGTATTTTATCCAGCTTTTCCAGTTGTTCTTGGCAGGAGCATTGGTCTGCTACAAACTATTCTGGTGTGTCTGGAAGCAGAATTCCAATCGGTTTTAAATTTCTGTTATACTTTTTATTTCTAGAGGTTATATTCTGTTTGATGGCAAATCCATTTGGCAATTTTTATGATCTCTTGTTCCCATCTCATATTTCAATCTCTTTTTTATTTCCTTAAACATTTTAAACATGTTTATTCTATACTTAATTTTTGATAATTTTAATCCCTGAAGTATTTACTGCTCCAATTTTGTCTATTATTTCTGCAAGTTACATTTATGTTGCCTTATTTCTTTGGGTAATTGGAGATTCATGAATTCCAGCTTATATTTCTTAGAATTATCCTCAGTGGGACTTTTTAAGGCCTGGGTGTAAGGTGGGTTCTGCCATAGAGACTTTACATTTGCTTCTGTCAGTCACCTGGGAACATGCACAAGCCTTGGAGCACTTTAAAATCTTAATTTTAATTTTACTGGGCTACTTAAATAATTATCATTTAGGTTGCAAACCCACATGAGGGCTAGTTATAAAATTCATAGTTGATCTTGCGTTCATGGGATGGAAGAATTAATATTTTTGAAATGTCCAACTACAACAGCCATCTATAGTCAGTGCAATCCCTTTTGAAATTCCAATGGCATTTCTATAGAAGTAGAAATAAGCAATCCTAAAATGCATATGGAACCACAGAAGACCCCAACTAGCCAAAGTGATCCTGAGAAAATAACAAAGCAGGAGGCATCACACTTCCTGACTAATTTTGAAATGGGCAAAAGACCTGAATAGACTTTCTATGCCAAGAAGATATACAAAAGGCCAACAAGTACATGAAAAGATGTTCAACATGACTAGTCATTAGGGAAATGAAAAAACCCAATGAGATTTTAACTTACACCTGTTAAGATGGCCATCATCAAAAAGTCAAAAGATAACAAAAGGTGGTAGGGATGTGGAGAAAAGGGAATGTTTGTACACTGCTAATGAGATTGTGAACTATGGGAAACAGTATGGAAGATCCTCAAAAACAATGAAAATAAAGCTACCATATGATCCAGCAATTCCATTTCTGGGAATATATCCAGAGAAAACAAAAACACTAACTCAAAAAGATATCTGCGCCCCTACATTCATTGCAGCATTATTTGCAATAGCCAAGACAGGAAAACAACCTGTACCATCAATAGATGAATGCGTCAAGAAGCTGTGATTATATACATATGGAGAGAGAAGAGAGATTAGATAGGTAGATGATAGATGATGGTAGATTATGTGTGTGTGTGTGTATACATATATATGAGAGAGATAGATGATAGAATTCAGCCATAAAAATAAATAAATAAATAGATAAATAAATAAATCCTGTCATTTGCAACAAACAATGCAGATGGATCTTGAAGGCATTATGCTAAGTGAAATAAATCAGACAAAGAAATACTGTGTGACTTCACTGACAGGTGAAATCTTTTTAAAAAAATATCAGGGGAAATTATTTTTATGCTCCATTTGTAGCCTGATTTCAAGATTTCTCTCCTTGGGTGGCCCCTGGGCTTTGTTTCCTATCCACTGCTCCACTAGAAGTTTATGAATATCAAAGCTCAGCTTCACCCCTATCTTAAGGCAAATGCCTTCAAGGTAAAAACTGCCTTTTGTGTTTCACTTGCCATTGAGGGTTCCCAGTTTTATTTAGGTTTTGGCCTCTCAATGTTCCTTACCAACTTGGCCATATATTGATGCATTTGAGAAGATATTTGTCATTTTTCATCCAGAATTTTTAGTTGCTTACTGAAAGAGGTTCCAGGTCCATCATAGCAGTAGTTAGAGCTGAATGTCATTAAATTCCTATAACACATACACACACACACACATACACACACACACACACACACACACACACGTGCTGCTAATGTTCTGAATTTAACTGTCACTTGTATACATGATTAACATGAGTAGATAATAAATTTACGTTCCAAGACCCATAATTGCAGCTCCTTGTCCCCACCAGTAACTACAAGCAGTTTTTCATTAGAGAAAAGAATTATGATTGAATAATCCAAATTAGCCTGGACAAGAAAACTAAAAGCTGCCTAAAATGAAATGTTTGAGTTATGAGCCATGTGTCACTTTGGTTTATCTGCAGCCAAAATGTTCAGGATCTTTATTCAATTAACCATGTTGCTTGGGAGGGCCTGGTTGCCCCACTGAATAAGAGCTGCCTGGTGATGAGTAAGAGGTATCCGTGACACACAAGTTCAGACCTTGCAACTCTGTTTTTGTTGTTTGAACTTTCTTCTCTGTTGTAGCTAGGGATCCAGTGTGGAATTTAAACACTTGTGTGGTAACTCCATTCCTCCAGCCATTGTGTTGTTAAGCTCTAGCTAACGAACTTTTAACGCTGGCTCAACGTAAAGCAAGACCTAGAAAACAGCAGCAGTCAACATTTCTGGTTTTACAGTTGAAACCATGTAATTTATATGTCTTTTTAGGCAAGTAAGGTACTCTTGCTTGTCTAGTCTAACTGCTCCCCCAGAAGTAGCCTTCATACTCTGTATGACAAATAAAGAAAGAAACCAAGGTGCACCAAAGAAAGCTTAAATTAAGAAGTGACTCATTTCAAAAATCACACCTACTGTAGCAGAAACTCCAAAATGCGTGCCTGCTTTAAAACTCAGGAACTTTGCCTAAAATAGAGGAACCAAAATTACGTAATATTTGAAAAGGCAAGAGCAGCCTAATGCATCAGTAAAGCATATTTCGCCTCACGTGGCCCTTTTCTTCCAAGCCAACAGCTTTTGTTGCTTAGGGAGAGCCTCCTGATAATGTCACAAAGGACGTTTCTCAGACCCGTATGGATTATGTACACATTGGCTTGCTACAGACAGGTTTTGACTTTAAAACTCTAAGCTTCATTTTACTTCTGAACATTGTTTTGAAACAAAAACAAGGCGACTAAAAGAAGACTAAATTTCTTCTCTCATAAGCCAGTTCTGAAGATAATTCTGGTGGAGAAAATTAAAATATACTTCAACGATGATTTCATCTGCCATAAAATGTGTCAGTGTTATTGCTTTGAGGAATTACTCTTTAATGTGTACACTGATTACTAATGTCTTATATCAGGGCCCTACCACTTTGCAAAATTAGATTTGCTTTCTGCATCTTATTTTCTTAAACTGTGGTTATAAGAGTAGTATACTTTTATTTAGGTGACATTGAGGAATGTGAATAGGTAATTTTGTTTGGCAAATAGAAGTGAGGAAGAACTTTTGAAATCAAAAGTTTCCTTTCAATTCCTCAATCATACCAAAATAATAACTTTATTTCTCCTTTTATAAAAATTGTAACAACTTTTTCAAGAAATATAGCTGTATTGTAGACTAAAAGTTTAAACATAGCAGATATTATTGCCTTTAAGTTGCAGAAAGGCAAACAGTAGCTTTATTATTTCCAGAATCAAAGAATGAAGTGTGTGTGGGCTTTTTCCTTTTTTCAGATTTTAGGAAAGATTTCTGGGCCCATATTGGATTATTTTAAAGAACCAATTGCCCAAATCATACACCAAAGTTCTGACACATTATTCTGTTTTCATATGAATGGCAAGAAAGTTAATAAAAATGACTTTTCATTCACACTAATACCTTAGACCCTATGTGCTCCAAGCATACTCTCCATTTTAGTTCTTGCTCTGTACTTTAATCACATTTAACCCTCTACTCAGTCAAATCCATCTTTATGTGTTTAAATACAATTCATCATTCAAGAATACTTATATGCCACTGCTGCAGGAAACTTTCTCTAATTCCCACCACCACCCCATCACCAAGTCACAGTTAATTCCTCTCCTCTGTAGCTCTTTCTTCATCTCTGTTAGCGCAGTTAAGTTTCCTCTTATTTCACTCAGTATTCCTATACTATTTCCCGTTAGAATGTAGCTTCTGGAAGTCAGAGATTCAGTTTTATTCATATTCCTTTTCACAGATAAATACTTGATAAATAATAATTCTTGTTAATGATGAAACCTAAATTTTCTAAATATATTTTTTGTTTTATAACATGTATATGACCTGCCTTTCTAAGAAGATATGGCCTTGAAAGGTTAAGATTTGAATATCCTTTCCTAAAATAGTAGTATTAAAATACACTAGCATGTGAAATTATCTAACACCTGACACATTCCCAGGTGAAACACTGAGCTTACCTGAAGACTTTTACTTATAACCATAATCAATTCGAAGTGAAGAGTTTTGTGTCTGGGGTTGTTTTTTTTGTTTGTTTGTTTTGATTTGGTTAGGTTTGTTTTTTTAATCACAATTTCTTGTGTAGCTATTAAATTTTGGTCCCATACAGTTCAAATCCTGAGATTTCACTCTACGATAAAATGAAGACGTGGTTCTGTTTGTTGTCTTAGAAAGTTCATACCAAATTTCCAGATCACAAAATAAATCTTTTTCAGGACAGTCTACAGACATGCTACCCTGAACAAGCCCGAACCTGTCTGAGCTTGGAAGCTAAGCAGGTTTTGGGCCTGGTTAGTACTTGGATGGGAGATCACCTAGGAACACCAGGTGCTGTAGGCATAAAAACATATATATATATATAAGGGATTGTAAACTGACGAGGTCAACCAAGGGTTGCCCCGCCTAAAAAAAAGTCTTTATGGAACAAGGATAATAACTAAATTGCTTTCTGGAACTGTGTCAGAACTCAGACATAAAGGTAAGAGAAAGCAAAATTCAGAAAAGGCAAGCAATATGTAAACCAGCGTGGTGTGTTTAGATGCCTTCTGAGGTTGCTGCAATCTACTTTCAATCATAATGTCAAATTTAGTGATTTTTCTTTTCTTAAAAGTAACATTTTCTGAATTTTGATTATCTCAATAAACATTCTTGAGATTTTACTTTCTGGTTGTATATTATTCTTTCAATACCTGAACCATATTTTAGAATACTTGAGATAAAAAATAATAATTTGTGCATAAACATTACCCACCAATTAATATCTAGTTACTAATTTTATCTCATCTCCACTTTAGTTTCCACCAATTTTTATCATGTAACTTATTGAATGAAGATCATAAGGCTTAAAAAATGCATACCATTCTTCAATAAATAGGTCAGATGTAGCAAAGGCTTTTGAAACACTCAAGCATAGAATATGCACATCATTTTACTTATGACCATGACATTAACACACAAAAGACCTTAAGTTCCTTAAATAGTAGTTTCTTATAAATCTGTCCTGGCTGTGTCTACTCAAATTACATTTTTCAGGATAGTATGTCCTTCTTCAAACTTGTTTCTAGCATGTATCTCCTAACTATTTTGTTTATAATTGATTGCCAGCAGAGTGATTTACTTTTGATAATAGTATTGTGTTTGTAATTTTCTAGAAAATACAGCTTCTTTACTCAATGAGCAACAGGAAACTAAAAATACCAACATTGCTTAAATTAATATCATCTTAATGAATAGCACCTACATGTTGGCAGATGGCCAAATGAATCACCTTTGTCTTAAAGTATCAAAATGATTAGGACACTACCTATGCAGACTTAGTTGTTCTTGAAATTCATCAGACAGGAAATGAAAATGCTAGAGTCTTAGCTTTTGTCTTGAACATCTGAATTTTCTTAGCTAGTAATTTTTTATTTAGAATTGTATCTTACTTAGAATTGTATCTTTAATCCTGGGATCTCCCATCCTTTTGAAACCAGTTAATTAAAATTCTATAGTCACCTTATAGAACTTTCACATTTGGGTAAAATGAGAACAAAAGAATAACTTTCATAATGTGCCTGACTTCAGAGCTAGAAGTATAAGTGTACCTATTTCTATCTGCTTCCCTATCTTTTTTTGTTAAGAGCTGACATTTGTGCCATCGTGGTTAATGTTTTGACAGATTTTATCGTAAACCTAGCTGTTGTAAATTTGCCTTGAGCCCAAACTTAACTTGTTGTAAGCTCAGAAACAGGTTTTGCTGTTAGTGACCAGAAAAGGAAATAAATCTATGTTCTCTTAATTGATAGGAGTTCAGAGTTTAACTCCTTAAAAGTTATACATTTCTTGAAATTTGGGAGAAATTCTCATTTTCTATGTTCAGAGCTTCTCAATTCTCAATAAAACATACATAAACACTTTCGTGACTAACACATGGAAAAAATATACCAAAAGAAATATTATGTGGCTAATATATACTTACTAAATTTTATAACCAAAATATTATCCCTACATTTTTTAAATGTAAAATTCCTTCACCTCAGTATATTGAATCAAAATTTTAGGCCCTTAATATGTGATTGGTTCAAAAACTACAGGGTAGCCACTTTATTTCCAAATAATTTATTAGAATGCTCATGTTTGACCTTATTTTATGATATCTGTCATCTATTATTTTATAACTACTTAGAGTATTTTATTAAACATAGTCTTAATCATTACTATTTCTGGCAGCCTGCAGATCTAGATTTTTTTCCTCTAAAACACCTTCAATGACCATGACCATTAATATTTACTCATAAATGCATTTGCACACAGGCTCAACCACAGCACATCAGTGAAGAAAAAAGAGTTGCTCCCCAGTCTTTTACCCTAGAATAAGTCAAATCAACAAATATTTATTGAATGTCTAGTATGTGCAAATAGCCATGGACTAGTCAGCTTTTAAAAGCCATCCGACTTTTCACATCGAAAAATCAAAGCATTATCATTTTAAGCATCACAGAAGCTGCCTCCATGCCCTTCAGGTAGGAAAACTTCCTGCAAATACTTGGGATAAAGAAAAATAAAAAAGAGAAAGAGAATTTACAGACTGAAAAGAAGAGAAAGAATAACCTCCAATATCAATGATGGATTGCATCATGCATGTATGTATGTATGTATGTATGTATGTATGAATGAATGTATACATGTGTACGAGTTCATGTATATTATGTATATGTGTGTATATGAATATATACGCACAAAAGGAAGAATGAGTGAATTTGAGAAAAATAGACTTTGTTAAGGTGACATAAGAATGGGCATTTACATTTGATTCCAGAAGTTCGCTTTAAAAATAATCTTAATAGTTTGGCTAGTGTTAAGTTTTATGGTACCATGAAACCAAAGTATGTTGTGGTGCAACAAAAAGATTGCTTAACTTGATACCACAAGTTCTAAAACCTAACTTGCTCTAAAGTCTATGAGGAGATGACCTCATTAAGCAATAGTTTATAATAAAAAAGTGACTCCTATATTGTTCCTATAGAAAATTTTCATAGGGGCCTAAAGAGGTTAATTTTATCATAAATAAGAGAAGCTACTTAAAAGCTTATTTTCAATTATTACTAGAAATGAAATAAAAACTACTAGTATAGTTTATTATATTTGTATAGTTTGTTATGCTATATTATATATTACACTATTTTATTGTACTATTTTATACTAAATATACTATATTATACTGTATTATGCTATAATCATCTATGAATTTTATTTTCTTAATCCATAAAAGAAAAAATAATAAACTATCTACCCACATCAAATAATTAAATGTTTCCTTAGAGAGGTATAAAAAGAAGACCAGTGATAATTTCCAGCCTTACCAAATAGAATTAATCCTGGCTACTTTGCATAAAGGGTGGGTGCATGTGGCCATCGAAGATATTGTCACTGACATGTTCACAGGGGATGTCTGGAGTCTATTTTAAAATACTCATTTAAGAGAACTAATTTTTAAATATCAATTTTTACCTTTTTTTGATAGGCTAGGTTTAATTTCTAGTGACAGCAGACTCTAAATAACCTTTTTAAACAGCAGCTTTCATCTTTCCTGAAATGTCTGCATTTAATTTCTCGATTTTCATGTGTGTGTCTGGGGACAGTGGAGGGGGGTGAGTGGGGAAACTGTTATAACTCTATTGTTCAAAGTTTATGCTTCTGTTATGAAGTTGTTGGTTATGAAGCAAAAGTAGCTTCTCTTATATCTTCTTAATTATTTGTGACATTGCCTATCCAGCTACAATTTATTTTCAAAACATACCCTAATTGCACTGTAGTGAATTTTGGATTCTTTCTCAGCTACTCTTTTCTTTGTAAAACGAAACTATTGGCCTTTGTAAATATAGTAAACACTTCCAATGTGTGACTACATTGGTTTGGTTTCTTTCATCTATTTTATGGGTATATTGTATTTGATGTCTTTGGATATAATCTAAATAAAGTTTCACTTGGATGATCCAAATCTAATGCTCATGTTCATAAAGAAATGTTATCTTTAGAGTTGTTTCTAATTTTCATTTCATCTTTCTCCTCCCTTCTTGGACCAGAATTCCCAATACTGAGACCCTCTCATTTAGGACCTTGCCTGGATTCACCTGCCCCCTTGTGGTGTTCCTCTCTGAATAGTTAATAATTTCTGAACCTTGGATTTGATATTACATGGCCTGAGAAGAGAAATCTCATTATTCTTACCTAGCATCTAGGGTCAGAAAAGTTTTCTTCTGTTAGTCACTGACATGTAAAGATAAATGGACAGGTTTGATTTTTTTTTAATTCAATGCAGAACATAAGAAGGAAATTGAAACTATAAATAAACGAGTAGCTTGGAATAAATGATGATACTTAACTTTGTCTAGAATCAATATTAGTGACCTACAGATTGATACACTAAAGAGATGTTTCAAAAATTCTCATAAACTTAAAATCAAATTTCTTCTATGTCAGTGTCTCCTTTTTTAGTGAGTAGAGGAGGGGAGAATGCTATTCTATTGTATTTGAATTTTAAATAGATATCTTATTTCCTTCCTTTCTTCAAGGAAGGATTCATTAATATAAAAATAAATTATATATCTGTATAGTCAAATATGTCATTGACACAAACAGGTTTTTGTTTCCCTTTCTCAAAAAGGAATTCCTTCACATGCCACAGGGCTAATTTTTACCTCTTCCAATGAAGTCAGTTTGCACATGCAAAAGAGTTATGTATGTTCAAGGAGTGAATTACTTAGCCACCAATTCAGGGACATTTTGCAAGAATAAGAACTTAAGAATTAGGCCTGTAGTTCATAAAGAATAATATTAAAATAAAAGAAATGGAAAGAGGGAAGCACTATTTACATAAATCATTTATCTTTTTAAAAGGAAGAGATAGATTAATAAATTATTGTTAACGAGACTCTAAGTAAATTTTGAAAATATATTTTCCTCTTAACTGTAAGAGTAAATATTTCTAGCGGAAAAGATCTCTTTCTATGCTGTTCCACCTCCAGCCCCTACTATCCTCCAAAGCTGGATTTGATTGATAATAGTGATCCTCTGTGGCATCATGTCACCTTGGTTGAGATCTAGAAAGAAACAGTACGCAGGCTTTCCTAAAGCTATTGGTAGTCCAACACCCAAATTTCTAATATCCATTGCTTCTTTGTAGTTTCTTGTACATTTGTAACAGTTGACCTACTAACAGGTTCCCAGAAACACAGGTTCGAATTTTGGCAGGCTTACCTCACTTCTTTGTCCTTCCAAAGTACATAAATGCTAAAATGTGTTCACAGTTGAAGAAGGGAGAATCATTCCAATGGGACTTTTAAAACGAAGACCTTTTCTTCCTCTTACCAAGTTACTGCCATCCTCTCCAAAGAAATAAAGTTTTGTCAGTGTGCCCTTGGCATAATTTCTTCAGCCTGGATTAAACACAGGTGAGTAAGAGTCTACCTTATCTCCACAGGGCATTAGTCACTCTATAAAAGTTAAATTTATTATGAAATGCTTTGTTTGTGTTAACATATATCTTCTCTGGGAAGCTGGAAACAAAGGCATGTCCTTTAAGACTCCATATGGGGAAAACACATCCTCCTGTGGAATTTAACCTTAATTTGAACCAAGATCTGTGAAAGAAAAGCACTTTAGTGCATTGTTCCCTTGCTCCACCCATCTATCCCCTTATCTAAATGGGGTTACAGTTGCTTCGTGTTTTTTAACTCTTCCCATTCCACACCTTGCTTTCCTGAGTCTAAAATTTATCTTGGAAATAAAATATATTAAAATAATCGTGACAAACAATTATGCTTTGCTTTTTAAAGATAGTTTTATGTAATATGTTAATTCTGATATCTTTAAAATCAAATAAATTGATAGTTTATACTCATATATCTTATTGTTCATTTTGTTGTTTTAACCAATGGCACATTGTGAAGAATGTTTTATTACCTAAAAATTGTATTTCTTGAAAATCTCTAAGATTCTCTTACTAGCAAACATTGTCATATATGCACAGTTTATATTTTATTAGAAGTAAAAAATAATTAGAAGAAAAAAAGTTTACATTAGGAATAAAGATGAGGTATATTTGAAAGACTAATTTTCAACCTCTGTTTTTCTTCAGTCTGTTGCAGTCTTTAAAATGTTTTTAATGTATATAAATCCATAAGTGCACCAATAACATCTTGTTAAAAGCAAAAACAAAACCTCCATTGCTGCTAACCCATCATCACAGATCAGTTGTTTATAAACATCAAGGAAAGTATGTCCAAAAACAATTTTTAAGTTGACATTTTAAAAAGTACTACTTATACAATGCTTAAACTTTCTTTAATAGCAGCTAACAACAAACTTGTAATTATTGAAATGGTTTTTCTTCATCGACTTTTGTTACATTAAGGAAAAAAATCACGAACTAAATTTGAATATAAGCTTAGTCATTTTTTTAAAAGATATATGAACATGATCTCTGAATAGACATGTACTCAATTCCTCTGCTCAAAATAACTATTTTCAGCATTATTAAATTGAAAAATTCTTAAAAAGAAAATTATAGCAAAACATGAATATATTCTTTGGTCATATATTTCATTATTACATATATATTTTATTTAAACTATAATGTTGAAGTTAGTTTGATAAATGTGTTCTTTAGAACTATGGAATGTATACATAATACATTTAGGACATTAGGACATTTATCACAAGTAATACCAGCTTCACCTACATTTATTGGTTCTACCCAAACCAATCTGCATATGAAAATCATTGAAGCATAGTTCCTATCACTTGTTAACACTTGATTATATACTGTCATTATTTAAATTCATAATATGTATTGTGTTTTTATGGAAATTATAAATTCACATGGAGCAGTACTGAGCTGACAATTGGAATACTTTACCTCTCAAACTCAATTTCTTGGTTCTCTTGGACTTTGCACTGAATTAGATACTAATTTGATAAAAACTTTCTTTAAACAGCCCTTTATTGCTTTCCTTACTAAATGCTGCCCCCAAATTTTTCCAAGGACGATTTTGGGTGACCATCTTCATGACATAAGTAGATGTCTATGTAGTTATATCATTCCTTCATGTCCTACCTTAAGATAGCCATAAGAAGGTCTTTCACAGGAGTAAAATGGTCAAAATAATAGATGAATAAGGTAATGGGTAAAGTGAAAGTTAAGTATAAAATTGAAAAGTCAGATATTAACCAGAATCAAAAAAAGGAATGAAAAATGTGAACTTTGTAGAAGATAGGAAGAAACATTTGCAAAAACTAAAGTAAAGGAGCAAAAGGGAGAGAAAGAAACGAAGATAATTCCAAACTATCACATGTATTGATATTGGTAAATTCCAAAGTATTTTCCAAATTAGATACAAGATATTAAAGGTATGTGTTTATAAAAATGTAGACAATAGTGGTCTTCATGCATTAAATTTTGAAGATGTAGGATGTGGTAGAACAATTAGAATAATAAAACACTGAGCATCTTTATTGACCGGGAGCTATATTACCTTACAAAACTGTTAAATGATATTAGAAAAAGCAAATTATGTAATAAATTTTATGGAAGGTATTTATTTTTTCTAATTTTTATTTATATTTGAATCTTCAACACTAACTAGAATATACTGAACACAGTAGACACTTAAAAACATTTAGTTAAATCAAATAGTCCTTACCCAATGAAATAAAAATACAGTGGAGTCACAAGAAGTATGGATAACAGACTATGGCAATGTGTGAGGGTTAGGGGACAAAGGACTCAGTTGTAAAACATCTAAGCCTTATTAATGTATTAGTCATTTAATGACATAATAACTTACAGTATAAGTAAAGGTGAAAGTAATGTTCTCAGAGGAAGTATTTCTAATCTGGTTATATTTGGAAGTCTACAGTATTAAAAGTATATCTAGATGAGAGAATTGAAAGAGATAATAGAGGAGGTTTTATTGTTTGTAATTGTCAATAACTCAGACAACACCATACCAGGTGGTGGGATACAAAATTGAATCTGACTGTTTCTACCCTCATGACAATCATAGTCCAGAAGGAATGACAGAACTGTAAATAATTACAGTACGGCACGATAGGTTCTATAACAGATTAAGTCTCAAGAATGCTTTGGCAGAACAGGTGAAAGGGCATCTTGCCCTTTCTTGGAGATTAAAGAAGGCTTCCCAGAGGGTATGGTGTTTCAGCTAAGTGCCATTAGGATCAGCAATTAAGGAGTCCATGGTGACTTTAATGAGAACAGTTTCTACTGCAATGAGAGGCAAAATCCAGATTGTAGTGAATTGACAAGTGAATGAAAAATGTAGAAGTAAAGATAGTGAAGATAGACTACCTTTCCTGGGAAATTGTCTTCTAACTCTTCTTACTTGCTACCTCTGAAAAGATTTAATAAGGAATATCACATTGCATAGCACAATTGAGTCTAATGATAGTAATAGATGTTTTTCTAAACTGTTAATGAATGAATTGTATTTCACTTCTACGAGCTCATTGACATGAATCCTTCCAGCAAGAATCTCGGCATTTGAAGGGGGCTTATACCCACACTTTTGCAGAATAAATGTCTTTATCTCGAATTCTTCTATTCTTCCTTTCTATTCTGGGGCTTCAAGTCTCAATTGCTAAGTATACCCCAATGAAATTTTCTCTTTCCTTCCTCTCTTTCATCTTTCTCATAATTATTATACCTCTAGCCATATATCCTCAAGTGATTTAAATATTTTATTAGCCATACCTCATCTTTCTAATGCTAAATATTACCTACTGAATAAACTCTGAGTTCCTAGAGCATTCAAGGCTCTCTAAACTTTTGTTCCAGTCTACCTTCCAGGCTATATTTTTCTATAGTCTCCTCTATCATACTTCAGCTTCATCTTTCCCTCTATGTACCATGAACATCCTGGCTTCCACTTCCTGACACAATTACTTTTACCTGGAATTACTCCCTCGCTGAAATGTCACACCTAAGACTATCTGACATTTACAGTTTTACTTAGTAACCTTATTTCCTATAAAAGCCTTTTTTGATCTTCCCATATATAACTTTTTTGTCAACTCTTAGTATTTATATGTGCTTCTCTGTACCTTTCATTTATGCATTTATTCTAATTCATTCAACAAACTTTTATTGAGCACCTACTATGAGCCAGGAACTGAAATTGCCATTTTCTATTTTTTCCCCCACAGTTAAATAACTGTCTCATCACTCTTATCAGACTATAAATTCGTTGAGATCAAGAATTATCTAATATAGCTCTATAAGTATTATAAAGCTTTATACACACACAGTAATTGTTCAACAAATGTGTTGATTACATTAATGAATAAATTAATCACAAATGGAGATTCATCTCCTGAAATTCAATGAGGTAAAAATAGCACCCAAATCTTTTATTCTCCCTGCCAGAAGTTCCCTCCTAACATCACCTACAAGAATACAATTTGTCACTTCCTCAACTTAACTGTCTTAAAATGGCATTTAAAAATAAATGATATTTGGCTTTGTTGTATTTATTCTCTTAAACTCTTCCCTGTCTTCAGCTCCATCCGTTTCACTAAAAGATTCCAAAAGTTATAGTATTAATCAAATCCTTCCATTTTACCTCCTTTACTACCTCACTTAGCTGGTGACCATACTACAACATCCCTCTTAAAAGGGTCACTCAACTCGTCACTTTCTTCATTCAACCCATCCTATGTGACTTAGCTTTGAATATAAATTCAGATTACATTTCTTTTTAAATCTTTCCTCTTTCTTTAGACATTATAAAACTGTTTAATACTAAAGCAGTTCCATTTAGTTCCTAATTTCTAATTGTTTGCCAACAATCTTTAGCTTAAAATGTCCCTCACCTCTAGAACATTCTACCTCTTTATTTCAACCAGCAAAGTTTACTACAACTCCAGCTATCTAGGACCCAGCTGAAAATTTACTTCCAAGGAAGTTTTTGATTGACCTAGATTCATGTATTATTGTACTTATTTTCATTATGTCATTCAACTACTATATTAATTTGAATTGAATATGCATTTGTCCGACTTGCCTTTCTATGAGATGCCTGTGTTAAGGACATTATCTAATCAAAACAGTATAAGCTCCAAAACAAATCCAGTATACTGATCTGTATTTTAAGTGTGAAGTTTTGTTCTTCATGATGATGTTAATCTGTAGTTTTCTGCCCTTTAGGTAAAACAAACATACTAGATTAAATAGTACCAAGATATTCAACTCTTCTAGAATTACAATATATAACCTAATAATATTTACTGACTAATCAACTGAAATGTACAGAAAAATAAATTAAATATTACCATAACATGATCTCGAATATATGCCAAACCATAAAATATGAGTAAGAGAGTAAATTTTGGACTTGAACCTCAGTTTCTACTATTCTTTTATACACAATATCTGGCACTGAATTTTTTAAAAAGACATTAAAGAGAAGGAAAAATAACCCACATGAAAAGATAAAATAGTCAATAGAAACAGACCCAAAGATAACCTAGATATTGGAATTATCAGCAGAAACTTTGGAAAAAAAAGAATAAAGAATAAATAGATATTAATTTCAAAATAATAACTATAAAACTTCTCGGAGAAACAGAAATCAAAATAAAATGAAATAGCATCTTTAAATGCTGAAAGTAAAGAAAAAATCCAAGACCTAAATTAAATGGTCAGGAGAGAGAGAGAGAGAGAGAGAGAGAGAGAGAGAGAGAGAGAATCGCAAAACAGGACTTTACTGAAAAAAAACCCTAAAAGGAGTTGATTAGGCAAATGGAAAGTGACACAGATGGAATCATTATAGGAAAAAATGAGAGCACCAGAAAGGGCAAATTATGAGATAAGATAAATGGATATTGACTGTTTAAATAAAGCATGAACTTGAGGGAAATGTTTACCTAAGTGGTCATCTAGTCTGCACTTGAATGTTCAGTGTTGATAAGCTCGCTATTTCCTGAGGTAGCCTAGTCTATCTATAACCATGTTACAAATGTCTTTATACTGAGCTGTAATCTGTAATCCTCTCAAATTTCTACTGTCTGGCCCTAATTCTTCCACAATAAATAATTTCTCTAACACATGCTTGAAATGACTAGTATCCTCCAATGTAATAGAAATTTTCATTCTTTGGCCAAACATTCCCAGTATAAAGCATGCTTTTCAAAGGCATGCTCCAGTTTCCATTTAATCTAGAATCTTTTAAATGCACCTTACTTTATATTTCTCAAAGAATAGATCCCAACACATGAAACACAATCCTTTAGTGATCAGGGTATTTTTGCTTTCCCCAATCCATGTGTGCGGCAATTGAATTTATCTTTTATAAGGAGGGAAATTAGTGTGGTTTATTCATATATAATTCCTAATTTAGCCTCTGTAAAAACTCTGGCCACAAGAAGTTAGCACTTACTTGTGTTCACTGAAAGTTTTGTTCAGTAGTATTAGGTTATAAATGGTATAAAGGCAATTGGCCAATGAGATACTTCAGGCTATTTCAACAGACAGTGGACAGTACGGACTAAAGTTGTGACCTTCCAAATGTCAAGGAAGAAAAGGTTGGGGTAACTGGACTACTGGTAGGGTATATTAATTAATTATAGATGTATGGGCAATAGGAGAAATAAATCAATGATGACTATGACTTTTCAAGATGAGTGATAAAGAGAATGAGAAAAATATGGAAGTCAGGAGGCATGCCTTGTTACAGAGAGAAATGTATTGCTGTAATTTAAATGTATTTCATATTCATGGAACTACCTTTTAAGCAGATAAGATGAGAGTTTTCGTTGGAGGACGGGGATTGACTTTTAGCTTGGTGCAAGATAGCTCGAGCCATGAAACAAAAGAACAAAGGGCCTAACGATGTCTTCTAGTGAAAGACCATCAGGGACATACTTATTGGTGAACAAGTTAGACTGTTTGTTGCAAATAAGGAAGACCACACACCACAGGGAACTGTGTGGCATTTCAGTAAGAGGGTATTAGAAAGGACTTATAGGATTGGGCTTGTGTTTAAGTGATATGGGGGAGGGTTCAAGAGACTGGGACTTTGAACTGAAGCTATGGGGGTAATTCTATACTTGGGCAACTTAAGAAATCTTATCTAGGAAGGAAGACTAGGACACAGCTAAAGATATAATTTGTAAAGCAGCAACAGCTAGGATGGGGGAATATTTGCTATTTTTGTGGTTTGCAGTGACTATGTTTTTATCTGTGCTTAGATAAAATTATAAAGTGGTCTTCTTTTGTCTCACTTTTCCATGGTTTGAGTGGCCCTGTCTAATGTTGGAGTTCAGTAACATTGTTTATGTTTAACAGAACTTCTAGGCCTAGCTGTGAGTGCCATACCAAATCTTACAAACATCATAGCCTTCCTGGAAGTGTTAAGCCAGTTTCCAAATGTGCAGGGCTGTTTTTGATCTCTCTAGGCCATGGATTTATCTTTGGGGACCTATAGTAAAGCTAAAGTAGACAGAACAGACAGTTATGGAGACAGAGAAGCAACCAAGAGGAGGTAGAGATTGAGCATGGGTTGGTATCAAGGGATCCTTCATGGGAGAGTGTTCAATACTGCAAAGAATACTTAGAACTGTTAAGACTGTTTGAGATGTGGGGCGGAGGGGGCAGGGATGGAGTAAAAACATGATAGAATCAAGGCATCACTGATGATCGTCAAAAAAGAAGTTTAAGGGGCCACAGATTGCAAGGCTGCGGAGGAACAGAGACTGTGGATTGGTGAAGACCACTCATTTGAAAATTTGGCAGTGAAAAGGAGAGCAAGGGAATTTAACCATAAGATTTTGCAAAACCAGTTTAAGGAGTCCCTCCCCTTAGGCCCCCTTCCAAAAAAATGATTACTGTTATGTGTTTAAAGCTGAAGAGTAGGAGCCATTGGAAATAGAAACAGTAAAGATGCTAGTAAAGCAGTGACAAACAGAAGAGAAAAGGAGTCTGGGATCAAGAACTTTGGTGGATATGTTTGTCCTGGGTAGGAGGTTATGTTTGTCTTCCTAGACCTCACAGAGGAGGTATTGGTACAGATATAGAAATGTTAAGTTAGAATGAGGGTAGATGAAGTACTGGATGACAGGTGAAATCTCTTTTTCTTTCATTTTTCAGGGAAGTTAGAAGCAAGATCAACTGCCAAGATTGAGGAAAGGGGATGGAAGAGCCTGGAGAAAATGTGAGTCATCTGCTAACAGATTGTTTAGTGAATCAGCAAAAGATGCTGTTTTCTACTGTCACTTATTAAAGAAGAAAATGCAACTGTTGCTGCATGTTGTGAATTTATGGAGGATTTAGGAGTGAGAGGCCTTTATTCTCTAAAAATAAAAAGGAATAGATGGCCATCTTTTCATGTGAGTGGTACAGACAAACCCTTTTCTTGAGATGCTCATGCTAGATTAAATATTATTTGAGACAAATAATTTGAAACTTTTATTTTGGCTTTTGAGCTGTGTCTCCCAAAGGGGGGAAAAATTCACTCTTTCAAATGTAACAGAATATCAGCCAGAGATAATAACTATCCAGAAAGATGATTTTCATAGTTCTAGAGCAAAGAAAATTAACTAACATTTCCATTTACAGTAATAAAAATGCGCCCCCGCCCCATTCACTTGAATGTTCTGTTTCTACGTGTCTAAATAACTAGAGGCCTCACTCGCTCCTGGTATTAGGTGTGATTGAGATAACTCACTCAGAGGCGGCGGCAGCAGCCGTTTCTGTGCACAGAGTAGTAGCCCATGCTCTCGTGAGCATCAAAAGGAGATGAAGCCTGATTAACCATTTTGAAATCTATCGGATGAGGAGAAGTCCTTACAAAACAACTTTTATACGCTTTAATTAAAAACGTGTTCCGGCAGCTCAGAGCTGAATGGGCTTCAGGGGGAGCAGGGCTGAGCGCGTTGCTATGACGACACCAAATCTTTTCACGCCCGGCCCTTCCTCAGCACACTCTGTCTAGCTCTTTCCAGCCATTAATTTGCTTCTATCCCATCTCTCATTCCCTCACTCCCTCAGTCTGCGAGTCTATATGAGAACCAATACTTGCTGCTATTTCTGTTGTGGTACTTCTGCCTCCCTCCCTCTTTCTCCCTCATCCTTTTATCCCTTACAATTCCCAGGCAATCTCTATTTTCTTGTGTTTCTTGAAAACAAGTTTATTCCCTGAGTTAAAAAAAAAGTCACAACATGGTAATCATTGTTTATTACTCCTCATGATAAAATAATAAATCCATTTTTAGGAGGTGACTGTAGCTGAGAAGGATCTATGTTGTATGTTTTTTACTTTTCAGATTGAACACTGGCTACTAAACCACTCCTTCTGTTGCCGAAGATAAGGCTAAAATAAAAAGGGCTATGTTTTACTCTACTAAAGATAATGTATACTTACTATTAAAATCCCAGCTTATTCCACAAACAGTATCATCTGGTAACAACTTTAAGTGAATGTAAGACTTTAAAATATGTCCTGGAAAAAAATGCAGACTTCACTTTATTTAAACTTGTGCTCATTCAGAAATTTGAATAAACCCCAGCGCTTTCACTTGTTATACCACACAAAACGAGAATTGGGCAGAACTTACCCATCTCAGAATCTAACCACTAACCTGTTAGAAGCTGATATCTTTGCAGTTTTGTTTTCTGTGCATTTATAGAGACGATAATATTATTACACAACTTCTTAATGTTACTCTTTGAGTCATCACAGGCCTTATCACCTTTCGTTTAGATTCTAATTCCCATTTTTCTTTTCTTATTCTGTTTTCTGAGACAGGTGAGTGGAATGCAGTAAAGATCTTTTCTCATTTGTTCTCCCTACTTAATTCACCATCTCTTCCTATCATAATTATACTTCCAAAGTGAATTATTTATCAGATTCTTAAACATTTCCTCTAATTGCCTGACTCAGTTGAGATGTTGTAACTTCAGAAATGGGTGTAGTCTGGAGTGTTGCTCTGGGTATAGCATGGTCCAGTGGTCATTACACAGAAATGGGTCAGTCCTTAAGGGCCCAGAGTCCAGTTGTGAGTCTGAGACTTCCAATGACAATTCAGCTTTGAAGCCCCAGCCTCTGCATCTCTGGAATTGAAATTTAAAAGTTTAACTTTTCTTAAGATGTTTTTAATGAACTTCCTTGGTCTCTTTACTTTATAAAACTCCAACATAATATATTCCTGACAGGCTACATGTAAATCTGTGAATCATAAGTTAACAAATACTCTAAACTCTCTCTAGTATGAGGAACAGTATTTCTTTTAAACGAACCAAACTCAGGTTGGTTTCTAGATTCTGTTCTTATGATTTAAGAACTTACCATATTTTAAAAAAAGAAAGTCCTTTGACTTCTTACCACAGTCACATTTAAAAGGTGACGAGGCTGCATCACCTAGCATTTGGGTGACATTTCACAAGTGGACCAAGTCTCCTCTTTATAATGCTGCTGTAATTTCAATAATAAAATTATTGAGGTTTAACTTTATTAAAAACATCAAGTATTAAAAACATAAAGCCAAATGCCTGTATACGTTAAAGGTGTTTTTCCACCTGGGGCACTTATCTGGGTCCATCATAGGTGGGAACGAAAGAAAGTAAATGTGTATAGATTGGCTAAATAAATATGAAAACAGGTATTCAGGTATCTGAAGCAGATTTGAGACCTAATAAAAATGGATTCTCAAATAGGCATACTTAACATGTGAGTAGATTTTACATAAATATCAGAGAAAATATTCCACTGACAAAATGTTTTACACCAAAAATACAGTGCTTCTCCATTATATTGATAAACTCAAGAAGTAGGAGTCCTTTGTTGACATTTAAATCTGTTCTGGCTTGGGAAAACTTTGAGGGAAGTAATCTTGCAAGTGAGTGGACTAAAAAATATAACTAAGTATTTTCCATCACCATGTTCTATGGTTCTATGATTCAGTTAATCTCAAGGCTCAAGGAGTTGCACTTTAAATAACACAGAACTCTCATTTCTACTGAAATGTATTACACTTCAGGCCTCTTAATTTTGTTTCATGGCCAAAGACAACTACATGAAAATTGTGGTATCTTTTGTTTAGCAATTCATTCATCCTATGGAGCCCCGCTCATCAGAAGTCACATAATCCTTTATGTGTGTTCTGGCACTAGAAAAATTGTTTATGTGATAAACCATAGGACTGTCCTGTTGCTTCTGTGGTCTGCTGGATATATGTCAGAATTAAATCTTTTTTTGGTGGTTGTTTTGAACATATTGTTATTCATGGAATGGTTTTTACAGTGAGCCAGAATGCGGTTACTCCAAAGTCTTCAAAACATCATAAAAATTAATTCCAAAATAGCTATAGCTACATATAACTTATTTTGGTCATACATATTGTGTTAAACTCTTATTCAAGTCTACAACCATGCTACCTTGAACACGCTGGATCCTGTCTGATCTTGAAAGCTAAGCAAGGTCAGGCCTGGTTAGTACTTGGATGGGATACCACCTAGGAAGACCAGGTGCTGTAGGCACAAATAAACAAACAAACAAACTCTTATTCAAATTCTTCATCTTTAAAATTCACATCACTGACATCTTTAACCTGTATAAATGCTTTCCTCTAGTATTTCTAAACAAGTGATAATGAACAGCCAAAGGAAGCACAGCAGCCTACCAGGTATACAATTGTGTGTCACAAGTGAAGACAGTTCAAACCTCTACTCTATGTTACAAAAGAGATGTTATAAAAGATAGCTGAAGTAACACAACCCTGTAAATGTACTGGTCCCCAAGATTCAAGCCTATCTATTCTTTAATTAGTTTTTAAAAAGTGTCCAGAAGAGAATTCACTCATTCTTTGATAACTTGTAATAAGTATTTGGAGTTTAATAATTCAAGCAAGAAGAGCATTACCCATAGGGTTCTTTATTAGAGACTCAGAATATTTGCAAGGTAAATGTTTTACATCCTTTTTCAATGTTAATGAGAAACATAAAGACCTCACAAAAATAAATATAATGCCTTAATGTAAGTTATATTCAGCATGCTGTCCTATAAGACAAAAAGGGGTGGGGGGAGAGGAAGAGAAAGAACTGACGTCTTCTCTTTAATCTCATCTATATGAAATATTTTCTCTTCCTCCTTCCCCAAGTGCCTAGGCCTAAAAGTAGAAGGAAGTGGTCAAAGTTCCATGGACTAAATTGATAAATTTTGCAAATTTGTAAATGTACTTAAGACTGAAGGGAATTAGATAACTAATTTCCTATTTTTCCTGATAAGTAAATCCCTAGCTAAAAGTCATAAATCTGAAATATTTTCCTTGGTTTACCTTAAATCAGCAGATCACTCAATTTATTGCTTTCTCGCTTTGAAGAGACAGTCTTGTGGACCTGAAGTTCTGTGGACGCTCCTCTAAGTCAGCATATCTAATTGTGTACACCCCCCCACACACACACACAAAATCTCCTATAGTATACTTGTGCTGGCTCTAATTCCCTGAATCTTGAAGATTGAGATAGTCAGGACTAATTGTTAAGGAAAGAAAGACTAATCCTAATTCACGGTTAATAATCTGGAGCATTTCAAAAATGTTATTGAAAAAAAAAAAACTTTAAATCCTGTATTCGTATTCTTCTTTATCTCACTGAAATAATGCTGCAATATATACTTTCTTCAGTAATGGGTGAGGAGGAAAACAGGATAGTGTAGGAAGTATGCCCAATAATAAAATGACTTAAACTCGTATTTTAGACACCAGTTATGATTCGATTATGATTCTTAGAGAATTTCTCTCTCTCTCTCTCTCTCTCTCTCTCTCTCTCTCTCTCTCTCTCTCTCTCACACACACACACACACACACACACGAGGTCAAGGCACGTGATAGTGTCGGCTTTAGCCCCTGTTTTCACCTCCGTACTCTCAGGAGAACCGAGAAGCAGGGGCTGGCTGCAGGTAGCTGAAAGGGAAAATAAGGCAGTGGAGCCCTGGAGGAGGCGCTCACGTGGAGGTCGCAGTCCCGGGCGGTGTCCACCCGGCCGGAAGCGAGGGAGGGCGGCACAGCACGCGGGGAGCCCGGCCCCCGCGCTCGGATGCGGGACGTGGCGCCTCAGCCGTCCAGGCCCAGATTCCTGGAGCGCCGTCCTGCGATCAGAGCCGACGGGGCTCCCAGGGCAGGGGCGATTTAAAGCCCCGCTGATCCGCGCGGGGATGCGACTCAAGCTGGCTCGAGCCCTGGGCACCGAGTTTGGGCGGTGCGACGGGGATGCTGCAAGCCCTTCGCGCTCAGTGGGGCGCAGGGCGGCCTTTGTAGCCCGCGCGCCTCGGGTCCAGGGACTGCTTCGCAGCTGGAGGCCGGGAGGAAAGAGTAAACACCCAGCCCGCGGGGCCGCCGCAGGGGAGTGATTGCAAAGGGAGTCAGGAAGAAGAGAGCGAGCAAGAGAGCTGCCCCGCCCCCCTCCACCCCCCCACCCCCCGCCGCCCCGCGCTGCTCCGCGGACGGCGTCACCCATCCTGCAGCTACCGGGCGGGCCCGCACCCCTGGCCCGGGGGAGCCCAGCCTGGGCCCGGCCGGCCGAGACCGCGCCTCCGAGCGGGTCTCAGGAGCGCGCCTCGGCCGCCCCACCCGGCCAGGCCCCTCGGGCAGTAGAGAGCCCCGCTTTGCTCTTTTCGTTGGCCAAGCACAATTGTGTTATTGGAGATAATGAATTCAATCCCCATCAAAGGGCATTAGGCTCGCCCGAGCCCTGGAGTTGCCGATGCCTTTAAAAAAAAAAATTAGGAATGAAAAGCTGAGAAGAAAAAAAAAAAATCTCTGGGGGGAGTCTGGCCCCTGATCGCCGCTTTTGAAGTGAAGGGGCCCGGGCATTGTTGTTCACCTCGCGGCCCATACGGCAGAAGAAAGCCTGGCCTTTTGATGGGCTGAGAACCGCCTCAGCAAGGAGCACCACGACGGGTCGCGCAGCCAGCGGGCAGCATATGCCTTGGGACGCCCGGGCATCGTCTGGCGGGCGGGGCCGCAAGCGTGGCGGGGAAGGGGCTCCGCCGAGCGTTGGACCTGCTCGGCCGGGACCAGAGACAAGGCCTGCACCCCGCGGCAGCATTCCCGGGGCCCCAGGCCAACCTCCCGAGGTCGCGGTGCCTCGTGCCCACTTCGTGGCGTAGGGCAGGGGTTCCAATCAGTTTAAGACCTCGGACTGGGAGGCCAGACAGCCCTTTGGAGGTGAGGGTGGGGAAGACAGAGGTCTCTTTGAGGACATCGGGCCAGGGCGGTTGGATGCGTATTTTCAACCACTGGAACACAGCATCTAAGGGGGCTGGCTTAGTTAGAGCTAGATGAGTCAGAAGGTGTACACCGCCGAGAGGGGCATCCGTACGACAGGCATTTAGGATCGTTCACCTGCGATTCAAGGCCATCAGGGAGCCGGGCCCCGGGAAGGAGTGGGGAGCACCGGGAGGACATTGGGCATAAGGTGCGCGACCGGGTCAACCAGCGGAGCAGTTTCTCCAGCGTCCACGGCGTCCGGCCTCGCACTTCCAAACCCGGGACAGCACCATCTTAGCATCAGATCACATTCAACTTTCCCCACTAGGATTTGCATCCTACCCCCCACCTCCCACCCCTGCCCGGGCCCGCCTCTGTGAACTCCTTTGGCTCAGGAGTCAGCAACTCTAGCTGTTCGGATCCATTCCCTTCCCTCCTTTCCCTGTCTCCAACCCCCTCCACCCTTCCTCAAGGGACCCGGGTTATTCGCCTCATTAATACATTAGCAAGGCATAACACAAAGGAAGCGCGTGTCAAAAGAAGGCAGTGTGAGTGAGAGAGACAAGAGATCCTGGACGATGCCCTGTGCTGCAACACGGCTCATTGCAGCTTGAGCTTGTGAATCGGCCTCCACCTAGGAAAAAGCGGCGGAGAACGCAGCGGGAGTCAGCGCTTGGGATTGAGCAGCTGTTGTAGTAGGGGTTTGTGGCTGAGCCATGGCAGTAAAGCACAAGGCTCCCACGTGGGTCCCAGAACTAGGGGAGAGTTCCAAAACCCCGAACATCACCGGAAGCGCGCAAAAAAAAAAAAAAAATCAGCTCTGCCGGATTTTCACTCGGCGGGAGCCTCCTTTCTCCCTCTTTCATAATGGGTCCTTAAAAATAAAGATGTACACTAAAAGAACCACCACCAAGCCCCTTATATTCTTCTCATTAAGTCGTTTGTGTTTTAAAATAACAACTTCGAGGTGAGAGGAGAGAGACAGAGAGAGGGACAGACACCTGGGATACAATTAGACAAGGAAAAAAAAAGGAAGAAAGAAGGAAGAAACTGAAGTTTCTAGTTGAATGCTTTGTTCCCTATTTCCCTGCAATGCTTTGGGTAGTGTTTTCAGATTGTTTTTCTTAGTTTCAGAAATTTAAAAAAAAAAATCCCCCATGTATTATCTTGAAGATCAATTGAGAAGTAGAAAGTCAACCCAAAGAAACCTCACACTTAGAACTCTAAGTCAGGGCATCCCTGGCTCTGACTGGGTTCTGAACTTGATCTCCATGTGACTTGACCAGCATGCCACCTGGATTCTGAGGTCCTCGAACACTTATTCTATTTAAGCCCCTTTCTTCCTAGATATCAAAGGATAATGTTCTGCTTTTATAGTTTAAGTTGACTAGGACATAGAAAACACAAACATATCATGAAGTGGCATTTGTAGGAATGCTCCTCACTTTCCAGGGCTGCAGAGCAGAGCACAGGCTCACGGGGAGCTTTGCTTTTACAGTGTACAGTCGCAGCTGACAGAAGTGGAGAAATGAGGAAATCAGATACAAAACAAAAGGTAGCAAGTGAGAATCTCCCCCTTCTCATATTAAAAAAAATATTTACAGTATGAAAATGCATGTGTTTTACAAGTTAAAATTAACCAGCATAGGTATTTTTCCAGCCCCCTATTGCTTGCTACAATGATGGCTGGAGGGGGAAAAAGTGAGGGCTGCAGTCTGAGCTGTCCAAAGTTCAATGAACCAAACTAGACAGGGAGCTAAAAAGAGAAACACTAGTGGAAACATTATGGCCTCAAACTTAACTATCTGGAATAAAAATAAAACAATGTTTAAAGTAACCTATTACTAAATGTTATCTGGATGCCCCAAATAGGATCTTCAGTAGAAAATAAAACGCAAAAATGGCTACTCTAAAAACAAAACAAAAAACTTTATCTTCTCGAATGGATTCAATTTCTAAATAGGAAAGTTGTAATATCTAACAAGTTGCTTATTTTCGTTAACATTCTTACTCTCATGAGATTCTTTAATGCCAATAATTCTTACTGTTTGGAAAAATCTTATTTCTAAATTTCATCATAATTTACTTACACATTTAGCCTAAGATAGCCTACAAATAATCACCTTGTAGCACGTAATTCTCTTGAAGTAGTTCAACATTATCTTACTCTCTTTTAGTTGCAAAACACATTTTACTGCCATTCAAATCAACAATGAAAGTTTAATATTTTGTAAAATATTTTTACAAATTTAATAAACATCTAATAAATAAGCAATTTTATCTTTACAACGAGTTTTTCCTCTTGACATTGAAGTATCACATTAAAATACATTATAGCTAAATGTTCTACAATATTACTGCTAAATCAACAGAAAACCAATTGATCCAGAGGAAAGGTTAATTAATTTAGGTTACAGGTCTCCTTCTTTGGTCTGCATTGAAAGGAACTTGTATCGATTGTAGAAGTTTTTTGCAAGAATTTTAATAAGCATTTTCGGGTAACCGAGATCAATTTTTTAAAGTACCAGAACAACAAGGTCAAATTTTGTCACTCCAGGAATACTTTACTGCTATGGTTTGTTCAAATCGGGTAGATTCCTGGAAAAGGTAATGTTCTGATACTTTCAAGTGAAATCAGTCGGGTACCTAGACTTCAGAAAATGAAAATAGGACTTAAGGACGTTAATAGGATTTTATTTGTTTAATCTCTCCTCCCATAATAATTCTCACCAGTTTATTCTGCTATGAGGGGATCGCGAAGGGGACAATGAAAACTAATTTTTATCCTTGATTTAAACACCGTATCAGCCATCATACAGAACAGACTCAGCTGCCGTCTACTAGGGAACGCTGCTAAGTTGTGTAGTAGTTTTTGCTGAATAGAACTTGTGAGCTTTTCCTCTTCCCTATGTTTAATTGTCTTCGCTTTTTATCAATAAAAAGGCCTGTAACAAGGTGAAAGTAACATCCGAAGTTCTTCTTGCCACTATACTCACTCCCAAAACATTTTTCTTTTTTTATAAAACTGTTTGTTCGTTGGAGTCGTCAGTGGATCAGAGGGCCTCGGCAGCTTTGCACGCACTTGGGTCGTTGCAAGGTTTTTCCTTCTCTCTCGCTTGCTCCCTCCCATCTCCCCCGGAGCCCCCTCCCCCACCTTGGGCGAAATTCCGAAATAAAGCCAGCCGCGTGAACCGCGCCTGAGTGGTCAGCATCCTTTTTCCCGCCCTGGTCTGCAGGAGCATCTGAGGTGAAGAAATACAGACACTCCGTGACGACAAGGCGGAGGGGGCCGAATCGGAGAGCGAGAAGGCGGTGCGCTCGAGGAGGGTCCCAGCACTCCCCCAGAACCACAGATGTTTTCCTCCTGGCCCTGGGGCGAGGCGCACCAGCCCCGGGCGTTCTGGCGTTTGTGTGTCTGGGTTTCCGAGGAAAGGATTACGCAGCGGGAGCAGCCGCGGCGACGCGGGCGTTGGGGCCGCGGGAGCCGTAACGAGGCGCCTGGCCTTCTTTGTTGACTTTTAGGTCTTGGGCTCAACAGAAGATTTATTCGCTAGGAGGGGAAAATGCCCAAACAATGAAGAACTAACTGCGCTTGTCACCTCGAGATGCTCGCGGTCCTGCTCTGCCGCCCGCTTCCCCTGCCACTGGCTGCCCTGGCCTCACCCCGTGCTCGCCGTAACGCGCGGGGCCCAGATCGCAACGCCGGGAGCTGCCAGACAATCCCGGGAGAAGCCCACGAGGCAGGCCCTGTCCCCTGCGATCCACCGTTCTAGCTCCCCGGGCAGGTCTCCAAAGTGGCCTCAGGTACTAAACCCGAGGCTCCTCGCCCCTGAAAGCCCAGAAAGAGCCTATGCCAAGTGAGAGCGGGAGCTAAGGCCGACGTCAGCCTGGTGCTTCAGTGGAGGCGAGGCACTGTGACTGCTCGTACGTTAGAGAGACGGAAGGGAACACCACCGAGTGGAACGCACGAAAGTTAGACGATTTCAAAGTCGGAGTGCCTTGGTAAAATTCCGAGGTCCAAGCCCACGCCTTACATTACATTTGGAATTTGAATTTACCAATGTTTGTTTACCCTTTATCTCAATGTTAAAAAGCTGTCGGGATTGAAAGCTTTTTCCTTTCTTTGAAACTTTTAACGTCCTTTCCGGTCCTCTACATCAGGTTTTGAAATTACTCAAACCAGTAATTTCCTTCTTCTTTCATTAGTTGAAGTGAGGGCCGGGGTTTGGGATTTCTGGATATTTCTCAAGTGCTGCATGGCACCCTTTCTCTCATCTGGGGAGGCAATTATGCAATAATTAAGGGACCCACACAGCTCTTTTTATCTTGTCCTCGGTGTAGAGTGGGGCGATCAAAGTAAAAGCTGTTCAAGTTCAAGCCCTGGAGAAGACGGAGTTCATACACAAGGGCTCAGGAAGGCCAGCCTCTGCTTGGGCTGGTGGTGTTATTGTTGGTGTCAATCTGAACACGACTTACAAAGAAATAGGTGGACTGGAAAGTGAGCCTACTATCAAAGGAGATTAATGATTTTGTGATCTCAAGCAACTGTAGGGGTGTGAAGTTGCATTTAAAAGCTTTTTAGAGGGCAAACAAACCAGCAGCTTTAAGTTCTCTGGAACGGTATTTTTAGAAATAATATTTTAAAAATATCTTCATAGGATATAAAATAGCGGCTACTATGAACTGTCCTGATGGCACAACCTTCCCCTATAGGAATGAATTAACCGGCTTCCCTAGATCCCCTCCAAACCTACTGTGATGGTAAAGTTTTGTTTCTCTTTTATGTAAAGAGGATTCAGGATTCTCTGCTGTAGACAACTTAATTTTAACATCTGCTTCTGATATTTTATTCTCACTCAAATGCTTCTCAGATAAAAGAAAATGATACACAGAGAAAGAGGAAAAGGTTAAATTAATTGTATTTGATTTCATTGTGGAAAGGCTCAAAGGAAACAGAAGGCTTAAGCCCATGTCAAAAATTGAAGTAAACATCATTGAGAATAAAGTATCTTAAAAATCTCGTTTTGGGAAATATTAAATCAATCTATCTACCCACTTTAAGTGAATTTCTTTAACGACTTTTTACTAGCTACCAGTTCATATAATAAACATAAACAAACAAGTGTTTTAGATTATTTTCCTTTTCATCATTTATATTCAGTGCCAGACTTTGAAAATCATATTCAGAATATCTATTTTGGATTTAATTAAGGAAAATAACAAAAAAAATTTTTTGTTAACATTTGATTTATTTAAAGTCCTTAACTGCAAATGATCAAGAACATATTCCACGGCTTAAAATTTATCATTTTCGTTATTTAAATCAAAATATTTCAATTACAATCACACTGATAAAAATTAACATTTTAATTTGTAATTTAACCATCATTTAAAGCAATTGCAGCTGTAAAGAAAAAATAAACCATGCAATAAATTAACATTGAAAAAGCAAAAAGGAATAATAATGAAACCCGTCTGGCTATGCTAACACCATGTCCAACTGTGAAAAGTGCATTAACACTGAATGAAACAAGCACACGATGGCAATAATTAAAAAGACCACAATCAATTGAATTTTGGAATCTTGGACCAAATTTTGAAATACAGCTCCCTATAACATCTCTCCTCCAACACTGTAATATTCTCCTTTTTTCTAGAGAAAAATATTCTTTAAATGGTATAGATACACAGAAGCTAATTTTATACATGTTACGTGACCTCAGAATGACATGACCATGGCACTCTGCAAAGCAAGGAGCAGAGTTACTGAGGAGAGCAATTCCTGAGGAATTGATTCCCAGGGCTATGTATGGGAGCAGAGGACAAGGAGGGGGTGTCTTTGTAACTTCTTGGTCCAGCAACTTTTGAAAATAATGCATGTATACCACCTATCTATTACCTCTATGTTATGTAAATATATGGAGGATGTCTACATATCTGAGCATGTGCATAAATAAGTCGGTACATAATATATATGTATTTCACTTTAAAACATGTTATCTGAATGTATCAGAAATGTAAGTTGAAAAACAAATGGCTCTGATGTTTTTAATCTGTTTATTTTGCTGCATAAAAACAGCATTGTCCTTCAATACTTTCAACAGTCCCTAGAGTCTACTTGTTTCTTCACCCTTTCAGTTCTTATGGTGAAGAGTATTGCCATACACCTGTAAACTTGTGGGGAAGGGGTGGAGGGTGGTCAGAGGAGGAGGGAAAAAAAGCACAAACAAATATTTTACAAGCTTGACCATCTTTCTTTTCTTTTTTAAATAAACCTTGCATACACTAGATTGTGCCTGGAGAGGAAAGAGGAACGAAAAGGAGAGGGACAAGGAAGTAGAGGATTTTATATATACACTTGTGGATCATTAAACTTTGCAGGAAAAAATTTTGTTGGTTTAGGGTGGGTTTTCTTCTTAATGATATACACAAGGTGTTTTGGATAACAATAAAGTAACAGTCTGTTGCACTGGGGGAAAGGTTGTACACACACACAAAAGGAAACAAAAATAGTTGGGATTCTATTATGCTGTTGACGGCTTGCTATGTGCGGTTTTGCTTGCTGTTGATTTTTTCCCCCCTCTCCTGCTACCAGCATGGCCGTGCCAAACAAGCCCCTAGTCTAAGAGAGCTAGGAAGTGTTTAGGACAGGTCTGGAATACACACCTTGGTAGTAGGCCGGCTCCAGGGCTGAGGGCTCGATGGGGCTCCTGGTGGCCACCGAGGCGCTGCCCAGCGGCAGGCTGGAGGGCAACGCGGCGCCGTAGGGCGAGTACTGAAGCGCCTGCTCGTAAGCCTTGAAGTCCAGCTTGTGCTGCTGCTCAGAGGAGGACATGAGGTTGTTGATGGAGAAGGGGTGGTTGAAGGAATAGTGGGGGTCCCCTTTCAGGTGCAGCTGGGACTCGTGGGGTGCCAGGCCGTGCACCGGGTGGGAAGGGGGCACAGACACCAAGGCCCCGGGCCCAGAGCTGATCGGGGGCGCAGCTGAGGAGGCTGGAGTCTTCAACTCCGAGGCGCCCCCTGTCGCCGTCGCCCCGCTGTGGTCCAGAGTCTGGGGGCTGGCGGCGGGCCCGGGGGCCGGCGCGCCCTCTAGCTGGCCGGCCTTCCCGTGCACGCCGCGATGAAGGGGCGAGTTGCCGCTGGGGTTGGCTGAGGGGTCCTTGCGGCTCTCAGGGCCGCCCTTGGGGCCACCGCTGCTCCCGCTCCCTCCCCCGGCCCCCGGCTGCTTCTCGCACTTGAAGCGCTTCTGGCGGCGCAAGTAACAGCCGTTCTCGAACATGTTGCCAGAGTCCGGGTGCAGCGTCCAGTAGGAGCCCTTGCCCGGCTTGTCCGGGGAGCGAGCCACCTTGACGAAGCAGTCGTTGAAGGAGAGCGAGTGGCGGATGGAGTTCTGCCAGCGCTGCTGGTTCTGCCGGTAGTAGGGGAAGAGGTCCATGATCCACTGGTAGATCTCGCTCAGGGTGAGCATCTTGCTAGGCGCCTGCTGGATGGCCATGGTGATGAGCGAGATGTAGGAGTAGGGAGGCTTGGCGTGCGGGTAGCTGCGCTTGAAAGTCTTGGCGTCGCCGCCACCGCCCCCGGCCCGGCTGCGGCCCAGGTTGGACGGCGCATATGCCATGGGGCTCATGCACGGGTTCATGGCGGCGGCATAGGGGCCCAGGCCGTTCATGGAGGCCGTGGGCTGCGCGCTCATGGTGCCCATGCCTCCCGGGCTGAGCGTCGTCCCCATGGCGGTCACCCCCGCTGCTGTCATGCTATTCATGGCACCCGCGGAGCCGCCGGGCATGCCAGCCACAGAGCCGGGGCTCAGGCCAGTGCCCAGGCCCGGGTTTGCGTAGGACATGTTGAATGAAGCTGGCGTCATGTTGCCGCTCGTGGTCATGGTGTTCATGGTCATGTAGGTATTCATGGAATTCATGGAGCCCAGGCCCGAGTTCATGTTGCTGACCTGGACGGAGGAGTAGGCCTGGAGCGGAGACAGCAAGTGAAGAGGCCCCGAAGGGCTGGGTTAGTGGTGGGCGAACCCCAACACGAGAGGAGAGCATTTCTTCAAAGCACAGAACCCCTCCACCCGGAGCGAACCCTCAGGTACTCTCCCCAGAACCAGCTGAGATATCTTCCTCAGCGGGAGGGCGGGGGGCGGGAATCCTAGCACGGCAGGCATGAAAGACAAGCGCTCACAGAAAGAAGTATGTCCCCGGGAAGATGTGTAATCGCCTTACTCGCCAGGCTCAGGGGCTGGCTTCTGGGGTCCTCCATCTCCTCCTCCATCCACTCCAGGTGGCATCCCAGTCTCCACCACAGACCCGCCTAGGTAAAGTGTCCTTTTGGTAAAAAGGAGTCACAACTCCGAAAACAGAACTAACCTCTGACCCTGTGCTTATTCGCGCCACCTTAAAGGTGGGTGGGTTTGGTTACCCGGCCCCAGAGGCCTGGCAACAGGGCACCAACTCTGTGCCCTTCTCCCGGAAACCTGCCAGGCCCGCTGACCATGTAGCAGACTCAGATGTGTGCCGTGGCTATTAATTAAACTCTCCCTGACAGAGTAAAGCATCCAGGGCCAAATGATCATCCATTTCCCAACAACTGGCTTTACTGTCCTAGCAGTTTTCGCCAAATGGTGTCTTTTTGTTGTTCATTATATTTAAAAGTAGTGTTTTGCACCCATTTGCAGTACCTGTAATATTAAAAGGGAAAGAAACTCAGAGATTAGGTAAATTTGGGGAAAAATTTAAAATTGATCTACAACAGTAGAAGGGGCAGGGAGGGGTGTATAATAAGATCAATGCACTACATACATTTAACTTTAATATGACTTTACATGTACACCTCTTCAAATCATTCAAAAACCTGCACTAATTTTGTTACCTATTTCCAGCTGCCGAATGTTTGAAAATTCTGATACAATTTGTTAAAATAAGCATCTGTTTTTTCACTTACTGATATGTTGCTGATTATTTCAAACTCTCACTTTTGAAACTTTATAGAAATAGTTTCATACATTTTAAAATTTCAAAATCAAAGTCTATTATCTACTTCTGATTTTTTACCTTTAACCTGTAAGGAAGCTCTTTCAATAGAGGACTTAATTGACTAGCAGGTCAGGATAACTACATCTGAATTAAACCTGAGGAAGAGTTCTCCTTTTAAAATCACCAGTAGGAGAAAATCCTTATCAATAGCAATTTTGGAACGTACTAGATATATTACAAATACAGAGTCCACAAATATAAAAGCTGCTTCTCTGATCATTTAATAAAAATGATATCCTTAAATTTATTTTCATCAGCAAATATGACTATTTGAAAACAAAAGGTGAACAGATTTAATTAGGCACACACGATGGTATGCAAATAAACTCGTATGTTTATCAACATTTAAGTATACAAATCTAAATAAGTTAATTACCATAAAAATATTTCCTGATTCTATAATTTTCTGTCTTTGTCTTAAAATATATTTTACTTTTTTTTTTTCCCCCGTTTCCTCTTTCCAAGATTGTTCAAGGCAGTTTCGGTAAGGGTTTTTAATAACGGGAAACTTTGGGGGAGGGGGTGTAATCACCAGCTGTTTCCAGAGAAATACTTTTCTTGGTGGTAGTTTTTCCTGTATCCGATTTTCCTCGCAATCTCTTTGTGCACATTGCAAAATAAACTACACGAACGTGCCACCAAAGGGACAATGAGGAGAAACAGGTTCTCTGCCCCGAGTGCCGGAGGAAAAGTCAGTTTGCACCAGCGCCACCCAGCGGTCCTAGAGAAGAATGGGCGCACTTCTCCCCAAACAGGGCTTTCTGAAGTTTTACAAAATTTCCGAATCAGTTCATTATTAAGACGCTCCACTTAGCGACCACCCGCTTTCCTCAGAAGACGTCTGTGAATTCGCCCTCAGGATGAAGAGGCCGCCCTTGTAGGCAAACTCTAGCTTTTTCAGAGTCGCCTCCAACTCGTGCCCTCGCCCGCCCGCCCGCCAGCCCGCGGCACCCCAGGCCCGGCTCTGGCTCTCCGTAGGGAAGAGGCAAGTGCTTCCTAGAGCGGGTACTTTCAAAGGCCAGGAGCTCCCGAACGCCTCTCTCCCGCTCCCAGCTCCGAGACTCGGCCTCCCCCGCGGGGCAGCGGAGCCGCTCCGAGGCCCGGTCAAGGCCCGGCCAGGGCCACACCGGGGGGGCCCGCGGCGGGGCCACTGAGGAGGCGCCCCCAGTCCGTCGGCCGCCCACCTCGCCCAGCGTCCGCCTCGTGCGGCCTCCCCCGGCACGGGCTCCCAGTGTCCCACCTGGTGCCCGCCTCTCACCTCCTGAGTGTCCGCGTAGTAGCTGTTCCAGTCGCTGCTCTCATGCCCTTCCATCTTCACAGCCCCTAACATCCTGGAGCCACCCAGCCCGCTGCAACCATCCAGCCCTGTGCGAAGCGACGGGCGGCCGCACGGCGCGGGGCGGGGGGCCGGGGAGCTGAGCAGCTGCGGTCACCCGAGTGCCCGCGCCGGCCCAACGCCACCCTAGCGAGAAGGAAGCCGGGCACTGCGGGGCGCGGCGGCGGCGGCGGCGCGGCGGGTGGGGGCAGGCGGCGGCCGCGGAGCGCGGCGCCCGGGAGCGCCTCCGCGGGAAGTGAGCGAGCGGCCTCTGCGAGACGAGTGCAGTTGAGCTGATGTGGATCTTACGTCGCTCGAGTGCCCACCTCCTCGTCCTCTCCCCATTTGTCCGCCGCACAAAGACGCTCGCACCTACAAAGCCCGAGGTGCACCTGCGAGGCGGCCGCGCGCCAGTCCAGCCGCCGCGCCTCCCGCCCCGCAGCGCCGCAGCCGCGCGCGCCCCCTGCGCCCCCTCCCGCTGGGCCCCCCCACCCCAAGCCCGGCCCTCACATTGTTTGCAAAGCAGCGTAATTGGTTTAAGCCTGGAGGGTGGGGGAAGAGGGAAATGGGGTGGGGGTGGGGTGTAACCCCCTTTGGAAGAGGAAAAAAGAAAAATAGGCGGGGCCGAGCCGGCTAGCGAGGGTTCTCGATGGGAACCGCGCGGCCGGAGACGGGCTGGGGTGGTGACGTTGAAGCCCAGGCTCGCGGGGCATTGCCGGCTAAATGACTCCAGGGACCCTCCCCGGGGGACCCACTGCCTTTTGGAAGCCTGGGCAGCGGCCCTGTCCCGCACCCCGCCTGCTCTTCTGCTCGCTTTTAGCCCCCACCCTCTTGATTCCTAACCTAAAGTTCAACCCTGGGAGACGCGAGGATACAAGACTTTCCCCTCCCTTCCCCGCCCCCGGACTTCAGGCTTGAAAAAGGAAAGAGCCCCACTTTCGCCCCGTCTCTAGAAACTCGGCCATCTGAGTCAGCCAAGCTGAGTGACGTTAGACCGATCCGGGCTCTTGGCTAGCAGAGTGGAGACGCTGCCACGAAACCCGTACCTGCGGCTAAGAGCAGGTGAGTCACAGCACCGTTTTATATCTTTATGACATAACTTATTTTCCGCCTCGGTCCGCTCTACTACCTTTTCATCTGTAGCAAAGAGGAAGAAACAGAACAGATGTCTACGTGATAGGGCAGGCGGACCCGAGTCGGGCCGTCCTCCTTCAGCCCAGCTCCTCCTCCTGCCCCCCTTCCGCAGTATCAGGGACTGAGCTGGAGGCGACCGTCTGGTTTCTGATAGGGAAAGGTCAGGGGGAGGAGACATCTCCCTAAATACGCGCGTTAGTTGGGAGAGTCTGGGCGAGGGCGCGGGAATGCAACTGCTCAGCTAGTAAGGTGCCAGGGGGAAGCCAGCGGTGGTCCGCGGAGGTGACTGGTCCCATCTGTGGTTCGGAGAGGCCAGGCTAGTATTCTAGGCGCTCACTTAGTTCCTAATCGGTCTTGGACAACCGTAGGAAGTTCCCCCCAAGTAGTCTCTTGGCTCCTTTGAGGCCGTGGGAAGTGGATTGCCCACAAATCCTAGGGAGTACCAACTACAGTGACTGGGTGATAGGCACTGAGTTGGTGATGGGTTGAGGAGTGGTGCATGTGTGAGTTTCTGAATGCGTTTCTGAATATGTGTGTGTTTTTGAGTGTAACCCTGTGTTTCTGGGTGTTTGTGTGACCATGTGTATTCTCCTCTGTAAAAACCACTAGGTTTCTTTAACAACAAAAAATTTTTTAATGACTAAGAATCCGCAAAAATATTCTTGGATGGCAGTTTTAAAAATGTAATTAATCTCATTTTGAGAAATGTGTTTTAACTTGTCTTCCAGATACCTTTCCCCCCTGTGCTTTGTTCTTTCAAACCTTTCTTCCTTGAAATCTGGCGACAAAATCGCGTTAAATCCTTGAACCAAACAAATCTCCTAAATCAGCAGGGGAGCAGGAGAGGGTGAAGATGTGCAGTTAAGGAAATAAAAAAGATAAAAGCATTGGATTACAATCCCCCTCCACACAAAATATGGGGGGATCACATTGTAAAGGAAAGAATGAGTGAAACTAAATACACCTGGAAATCAGAGCAGGCACCCTCCCCAACTGCAGCGTGCCACTGTGACTGAAAGTCAGTCCTATTAGTTTGTGTAAATGTATCTACAAATGTGTGGGTGTGCACATATTTCTCAGGGCAACAGTCAGGAACTAATTCTTTTGTGCAAAGTTCTCATCAGCAACAGGACCTTAGTTTTATTTGTAAGGTACACGAATGCTTTGCTTCCTCAGCCTGATCAGGGGGGACTTTCAGTGCTAATGAGTTTCCTTGTTCCTGCGGTGATAGTCCAACGCCCTTTTGGCTTTTCAACAGCCTGGAACATAACTAGGGTATTTTCTATGGGCAGTAACTTAGTAATAGCTTTTATGGTGCACAAAAAAACCGGCGCTTTAAGGGAGGAAAGAACGGTGTCACTTTAAAGGAGGATTAAATAAATCAAATATTTTTCTTCTTTCGCTCACTTCCCAAACATACTAGGCCTCGCTTTTTTTTAAGTCCATTTAAGAAAAAGAAAGCACCCTGTTCATAGCGGGATGGCCATAGTGAAGTTTCTTCAGGGAGTCTTCAAAGCCCAAGACTGGTGGTAAAGAGGGGATTCTGCCTGCTTTAGAGCCTGGATCCAGCTTGGGGGTTCCCGGGTTTGTGGACCGAGAAATTCCCGCGATCACAGCGCCTCCTGTCGTGGGGAGCGAACGCTGAATCCTCCCACCTGCTCCCACAGCAAGCCAGGGAAGACCCGAATCCCGCACGCCTCCCTCAGCCGGAGATTTTGGTCCAGAGAGCTGACTGCCAGAGGCCAAGAAGGAAAGGTGGCAGCTCGGTTAGCTCCCAGACTATCTCCATCTCAGTGGTGGTGATTGTTAAGACACGTAACAAATGTAGGAGGTGAAGTTCTAGTGCACCCAGTTGCCAGCCAGCCATTTACCCGAGTTTTAAAAGCGAATCGTCAGGGTCGTGCTAGGTCTTGATTTGGAAAATAAAAAGCAAACAAATAAATAAAACAAAACTGCTGCCCCCAGGTTGCTGGCCAGTACGCAGCCAGATGACATGCCTGGCTGCTGCAGCCCGTTCACGTCCAAACTCTTCTTCCAAATAGGCCCTCTCTTTACGCTTTGCAGAAGACGGCGCTGCGCTTTCGGGGTAACTAGTCCTGTTTTCAGCCTCAGGGAGGCAGGGAGGCGGGGGGCCACGAGAGCAGCCACGTGGCAGCTCCTGGAGAGGCCCAGGCCGAATTCGCCTAGGCGAGGACGGGTTTGCGGGAGCCCGTGGAGGCCCAGGTAGCGGGGAAGGCAGGCGTCTCAGGCAGAGGAAGCTGGGGCGGTCAAGACGGTGGAGTGCGGGGGTCCTCCCGCTGGCTGGCCGAGGGCGAAGGGCGGAGGAAGCGGCTCCGCCCTTCCCGGAAGCGGCGCCTTCTACGCCTTTGGGTCAGCTCCCCTAGCAGCCCCGCTGTGGGCACGGGCAGCACAGGGTCCGCCAGACAAACTCGGCTACCCCCACTTCCTTTTCCAAGCATGACCTGGTTGGGTGACCCTTCCGCCGATCTTCGCCCCGGCAGGGAGAAGCAGAGGGCGCCGACGGCGAGGGACGAAGGAAAGGCCGTGGGTTTGCGCCTCGGTGCCCAGCTGGCTGCCTGGGGGTGGCGCCGGGGTCCTTCTCATTTAGCTGGATAGCGGGATAGGCAAAAGAGCAGACCCCGGGCGGCGGGGCCCTGCAGTGTCCCTTGGAGCCTTCAGAGGACTTCCTGCTCGGGTTTCCCTAGAGTGTTCCCTTTCCCCGCCGACCTTCCCCCCGACGGGGCTGTGGTCAGGCCTCGGCCTCCGAGGGCCCAGCCACATTCGGTGCAGTATGGTCCGAGCTCTCCCGCAGGCCCCCGCCCGTCACCCAGTTCAGAAGCTTAAACTCCCCGCCTGAGGGGAGAATCACACGCAATGAGACTAAGACCTGTCGCCTTTCACACGGTCCACAACCGACCCGGACTAGGATCCGGAGTCAGTTTAGGACTGAGGAAGGCCTGGGACGCAGGAAGCAACTGTTTGCATTGTGTGTGCCTGGCCTTCGCAAACCGAGGCGTGTGCTGGACCGGAGAACTGACGCCGGCGGCGGTCAACAGAGGGCGGACCCCAGCGCCTGCCTTCAGCCTCCCCACCACAACCGTGGGAGGCGCGGCCACCCAGGCCTGCCGGGCCCACTGCTGCCCCGAGCAGTGTGAGGCGCAGGGGGCTGGGAGATGAGAAGCATGGAACTCCTGTACCTTCACTGCCTCTCCTCTCCTCTCCTCTCCTCTCCTCTCCTCTCCTCTCCTCTCCTCTCCTCTCCTCTCCTCTCCTCTCCTCTCCTCTCCCTCTCCTCTCCCTCTCCTCTCCCTCTCCTCTCCCTCTCCTCTCCCTCTCCTCTCCCTCTCCTCTCCCTCTCCTCTCCCTCTCCTCTCCTCTCCTCTCCTCTTCCTCTCCTCTGACCTTACTTCTATCATAAAATCATTAATTAAAAATGAATTCACGACTCATCTGTGGGCTCTTTCTGACACCCCGCTATCAAGCTAAACGAGAAAGACCCGGGCGTCCGACTCTCAGTGCGTCGGGGCCCTGGGACCACCTAAGCAGTCCTGTCCGGAGGTTCCATGCCCAGAAGTTGCCCGCCTCACGTCTGGCCGGGGTTAGTGTGCGTGGACCAACATATATACACAAATAGGGCTTTCACTTTACCGAAAAACCGTAATGTAACATTTTCATCCCAATTCTTTACCACTGGGTTTGTCCCGACCAATTCTGCGCCTGAAGCCGCCGCCGGATTTCTAAATTGCCCGGAGCGCAGACCTGGCTCGCCCGCAGCCGGATGTCAGAGCCGGAGCTTCTCCCCACCCAGCCTCACCCGCGGGCGACAAAACCGTCCCTCTGGCCGTGAGCGAGCATTGCCTTGCCAAAATCAACTTGAATTTTCATGTATTCAAATGAGAAAGACTGGAAAGGCGTCTTGCCCTCTTGGGCAATTACTAGGAAGGAAGGAGTAAGTGTCCCATGGGTCCCCGCAGAGAACGGAACCTCTCTCCCTCGAGGCCTGGGTCGCGGCCGTGGCATCTCTGCCCAGGCCCGGGTCCTCGTGGCAGTCACGCGTCTCAGGCAGCTGTGTCCCCCGAGTTACCAACTGTCTTATTCACAGTGGTCAGCGCCTGCTCGAGGGGTACCGGGTCTCAGTCAGTCTCTCCCTCCTGAGCGCCCCTGGAGCCCTGTCCCTGCTGAGCCGCGCCCATACTTTCCTCTGGCTACTTGCAAGCTGCTGGGGCTGGGGCCCTAGGGGATGGACTGGAAACGCACGCTTCAGAAACGGAATTGGAAAATTAGGGGAAAGAAATCTTGACAAATTTTAGGTCCGAGAGCAGAAAAGGACTGTCGTGGCTGAGGCCCTACTGTGCGCCACAGACTCGGAGGGGCGCTTTGGATCCCCGCGTTTTCCCCAGCTGCTGCTCCGGGTGTTCGAGAGCTGGGAGGCTGGAGCCCTGGGCGAGGGTAGGGCAGAACCTCTCCGCGCAGAGGCTCGCACTAGTGGGACGCTGTGACGGAAACCGAGGGCGCCAGAAAATTCAACGAGTGTCGCCTCTTGCCTCGAGGTGGCCAGCTCACACCTAAATACTTCCTGAACGGTCCACGAGTATTTAACTTCTCAGTCCCGGACCCACTCCTCCCATTCACCCCTCCCCACCCACCACCACACACACACCCGGAGCTTTCCCACGGCCCCTCAGTCGCCCCGGTGGTTTTAACTTTGGCTATTCAAATGTGATTATCCTCAGATTTACATAGTTCTCTTTAACAGAGCTTTTGCAATAATCATATAAACCATATCCTACAAGGGGGGAAAAGGTGAAAATTCATTCTAGCCAGGCTTTTGTTCATTGTGTGGGTTTCTTGATTTCTCCTGTAATTTAAAAATTGTGCTTTGGACTGACAAAAAGACTAATTTATTGGCATGGCTAGAGGTGACGATACACTCATTATTTAAAATTAAAATTCGATTGGAGGACACTGTTGAGTGGCTGCTTCTGGGACTTTCAGCAGCTATTCCAGAGCTAACATGAGAAGAAAGTTTTGTTTTAAAAATGATACATTCGTTTGAAGTGTCTGATTATTCTTGTTCTATAGGCCACCAAATCAGTTCCTAGTTCGCTTTGTGGTGAATCTGCTTTTAAACAAACAAACAAACAACAACAACAAAAAAAACTAGAAAGGAGCTTCCTTGACAGCATTGCTTTTTGCTGTTATCCTAGCAAGATTTGCAAGAACTCTGACCACTTTCTGAATGCTGCAGCCCTGCTTGCCTACAGTAAAAGGATCAGTAAGAAATGCAGCTGCCAACATTAGGCATAATCTGTGGTGGCAAGTCCAGTGAAGCCTCCCAGGGTCTGAGTGAACCCTTTTCTTTTTAGGTCCACACCTTGCTCTAGATTCCTTCCAGGCTCTCGTCACTCTTCTAAAGCAAATTACATTTGTGTCGTTTTCATTTTCTTTCTTCCTCACTGAGGGTGGGGACGTAGTGGTCCCATTGCCAGAACAGAGCCAGGAGCACAGTACACTTTCAATAAAGATTTGTGGATGCAATCAATGAACTAAGTGCCCCAAACCAGAGACTGGCCAAGCTGGCATCAGGTGAGAAAGGATGCTGGAGTCTAGAAATCTTATCCACCCTCTCCAAAATCTCCAAGTGAGAGTACCTCAGGGACATGTCTCAGCTGGGTGGGCTTGTGGAATGAATGAGTGGATGGACAGATGCTTCAGGAAGAAGCGGGTGGTGTCAGGTGTCTCAGAGCTTCCTGGGCTTCTAAGACAACTGGACATGACTCTTCCCCTGGTATCCATGCTTGATTCTAACCAAAGTCATCCCGGTGACATGATCAAATTGGACAGGTCCCCACCTCACCAGTTCCCGGACTTGGCACAATCATTGCCCTCTTGACCATCTAAGGACTGTCAAGGTGTGGCTCAAAGCAAATATTCCACTTTCCCCCCTGCCCACCCCACCCCCGCAGCGCACGGTGTAAAGGCAGAGTCCCTGCCTTTAAATAGCAGATATTGATTAAAAGTTAAAGAACCCCATCAACTTTGCATCAAGTAAAATGTTTCACTTGGTGCTGTGAAGGAAACGTCGGTGTTTAAATAATATGTTTAAATTGGCAAACAAATGAAGCCAAGCCCACGCAGTGAGAAGGAAAAGCCTTGCAGCAGAGCTGTCTATTAGTCCGGGGTTCTGCTCCCCGGCTTCCAGGGCGCGGCAAGCTGCCTTCCCACCCCGAAGCTGGGGGCTGGGGTGGTGGCGGAGACTGGGTCCGGGTTTTGCAGTGAGAGTTAATGATACAATACTCCTGGGAGCCTGGTTCTCAGCGTGCTGGGGCTGTGGCAGCACACTTGAAATTATCAGGCATTTAATGAATTGCCTCCCTGTCTTTAGGGTCCCAAACACTTATTACATGTCTTCCCTGTGTAGTGTAATTATTTTCTTAAATCTTTCGGAACCTGCCTTGTGTTGCGAGCTAGCAACCGAAGACCCCTCGTATCCACTTGTCCACCTGAAGTTTTATTTGCCATGAAAGTATGCGTGGGAGTCCTTGAGAGAAGAAGCAGGTCTGCCTCTTTTGGGCTGCTATCACCTGGGAAGCTACCTGGCAGCACGGTCCCCAGCCTCATCTGAGTCCTTGATATCTGCTGGGGTCTCCTTCCCCTCATCCACACTGAGCAGTTTGGGGCTCAGCCACGGTTTGGGCCGGCTCAGAATCTGTGCTGCAAACTCCCTCCTTTCAGACCACGCTTTCTTTCCATGGCAACCTTCCACCCCAACTCTAGTCACTGAGGCCTGGGAGAGGGGCTTGGAACTTGGGTGGAGGTCGACTTGTTTTGGACACTTAGGGTTCTTGCAGATTTTGTGTAGTTTTCTTTAAAATGCTTTCAATGATGCAGTCAGCTGGATCCCACTCCTCACCCCAATGGCCTCCTCCAGCCAAATACCTTCCATTGTGAATTGCTGTTCTCCCCTGACCTTCTTGTGACCCTCCCCCTCACACCCCACCCAAAGAAGTGATTTCAATAAATAAAGCACAGTGCTAGGGTTGAAGGTCAGTTTACACTGAGACAGAAGCTTCTAAAACTCCTGCAGGTGCTGGAATGAGAATAAACCAGGCCATCATCCCAAGAGATGGGAGAGGGAGGAGGAAAAGAGGAGGGAAGATATGAGGAGATACTATTAGGGTGGGAGGAGTGTGTCAGGAGCTCCGCGGAAGTCCAACAGACTAGGAATTTGCTGGGGAACCCCGGGCAGATTCTTGAGTTCTCAGGTTCTTTCTTTTCCAAAGGAGGAGCTTGGACTCAATGCCTGGCTCCAGCAGCTGTCAATTATGAGAATAAAGCCTGGAGTGACTGGAGTAGCAGTGAGATCTGATGACCCCATTCAGAGGGAACTAGAACCTGTGTGAACCTAGGAAGGGAACCATATTAGTAAAGGGGGTGAGCTGGTGGCTCAGCTTCTGTAGTTGCAAAGCATTTCTCTCTGTGAGTCCGAAGACTCTGAGAGAACAGGTACCACAAAGAAGAGGTCCCTCCTTTGTGCTTTAGTTTTGTGGTCTATGTTTCATGATAAACCTCTTTTTCACGTCCTAGCATCTCCAAAGACAGCAAGCAGCAGGAGAGAGAGCAGAGCCTGTCTTCCAATCTCCAAGCCCAGACAAAGCCTCCTTAGCTAGGAGGTGGCACAATGCTAGGTATACTCCCCTGGGCGAGATCTGAGGCTGAGGGTCTGAGATTTAGTCTTTCTCATTACACAAGCTCCAGCTTTGCACTTGGCAAGGAAAATAGGGTTTATATTTAAGAGCATGGGATTTGGAATTGAATCCCATTTGAGTTCCACTCTGTACTCTGCAAGAGACTTGCTCTCTCTGAGCCTTGTTTTCTCAGCTATAAAATGGGTATATTAGTACCTATCTCACAACAGTTACATGTAGAGTAAGAGTACTAAATGGTGACAAAAATAAAGAGCATTTGCAGAACTCTGGGAGCCTGGGCACTGCAGGATTACTGGAACACATAGTGGCAGATACTGAGGACCTGCAATCTAGGCACCCTCGCCCCTCCCCTTTATAGTCTTTTGCAGGGGGTCACCAGCCTGACCCCCTGGAAATCACTGTTCCTCCTGGCTACAGTGGGTAAGAAAGACAGAGTTCTCTGCAGGAGTGAGCTCCTGGCACTGAGCCAGCCCATGTCTTGGCATCCATCATGACTTTGCTTAGAATCTACTCCCAATCTCCCTGACCAGCAACTAGCAGGCCACCCTCTGTGATGTCAGAAGGAAACCACCACCCACCACCCTAACAGGATGCAGACTGCATCAGGCACATGTTGAGGACCTTCTGGGGGAACAGGCTCAAGACGTGAAGAAATTGAGAGGTCCGAAGCCTCAGGTCCCCTAGGCTGCACAAAACCCACTTAGGGCAGCAAGACAAATTGCCCTTCTCCCACCTTTTGGTGAGAGGAGGTTGGGCCAACTCCAGGAGCCCATGGGAGGCTCCTTGAGACCCCCAATATGGTCTCTTGGACCCAGGCACACTAGTGGACCTGCTCTATTGCCATGGCTATGGTGACCTCAGGCAAGACCCAGGGCCTGGATTCAGAAAGCATCCCTGTAGGAGAGAAGAAGGAAGTGCTTCCGGACTTGCAAAAGGCCATTCTGCCCTCAGCACCTGAACTTGTGGAGCACTGAGATGAGAAAGCAGGACCCCTGATTCACCCAGACACTTTCTCCTTTCTCCCTCAGATCCCCTTCTCCCCTTCCCATGGATAGAGTTAGAAGAAACCACTTAGGACTCATTTGGAGAAATATTAAAGACATTTTCTAAAATCTTCAGAACCCAAGATGATATGGTAAGAAAGTTTTAATTGCTAAATTTTAGAATTATTTAATATATTCTCCCCTTGATTTAAGAAAAAAGTTTCTTTCTGAGAGATTAAGTACATCTGAAATGACGCAAGCATTCTGGGTTTATGGTGGATCATTTACATGGTAAAGCCCCTGAATATCACCTCGAATGTACAGGAAGCTCAGTGAGGTGCCAAGGCTTCATTAAGACAGACAATACTGTACGTGAAAAGATCAAACCACAAAAGAGTTTCACCAGATATAGAACCATTTGCTGAGGTGAAGATTCAAGAGTTGATTAATCCCTCATACTGCGGGGGCTTGGGAGAACGGGTGTTTTGGGGTGAATCTCTGGGCTCACATGAATAACGACCCACAAATTTCAGACTAAGGATGGGCTAAGAAGGGTCTGTGTACAAGACTCTGATAAGTGTTTGAATTCTGCTTCACTTAGTAATCAGAATTAGGTCGATAAAACAAAATATTGTCATCATAGGACAACGGAAAAACACATCTTCAAGCTTATTATTTTTCCTTGGGTTGGTATTGGGGGAGGTGCATTTGGGTGAAGTAGGCTGGTACACAGAAGTTTCAGGCAGCCAGCAATCTCTGGCTAAATGCAGCTTCTGTTTTTACAGCTTACTTAGGGAGAGCTGTTAGTTTTTCTAAGGATAAACCGGCATTGGTTCTCTAAGCTCAATGTTTAGGCTACAAAGCACATCCAAAAGTCTTACATGTCTACCTTTAGAAAAGGAATGGTTCTGACTTCAAACTCAGCAAAATCTCTAGTGCATTACCATACTTGGAGAACACCTAACTAAGCAAAGCTTTTTGAAAGTGTAAAGTGTAATTGGAATGTTAAATACCAGCCACTACCTCCAAGAAAAATAAACCTTTAATTCTCAGACAGGTATACCTGCTTTAGACCAGGCTTTTTAGTGTTATTTGTATTTTTTCTTTTCAAATGGATGATTTTACTAATAGAATTTCCTTTCTGCTCAATGCTTGCTCATTTTATCTTACCTTAAAAATCCTGAGATCAGGCCTGCGAGCCACACTTCTGAGGCACCCCAGGGAAGGGTGATGGCTGACTTCCCAGGGGTCCTTCCTGAAACCCATAAACTCAGATGTTAGAGTCACATCAGAGTTTAGGGGCTAGAGGGAAGTCTGGTATATGTTAATCAGGTCACTAAAGGGAAAGTAGGGTGAGCAGGCTGAGGAAAAGCAATGCCAGGGAGGACGGAGACACAGGGAAGCTGTCTCTATTTGTTTCTGTGGATTAAAGCAGTACAGGCAACTTTGGGTCCTGGACTTTGCTGATTATTCTCTCTTATTCTTCCGAGCTCCATCTTCTGCCCAGTCCTCTGCTCCAGAAGCCAATCTCTATGGGTTACATTGCCCAGTTTTTCTTACTTTTGAACTTCCAACTGGATTTGGCCAATGTGGGGTAACGGTGTGGAACTGGAGGCCAGGAGGCTAGAGCAGTAGAAATACTTATTCCTCTTCCTTTGTCCTCGCCTGACTGTGGTTTTGTCCTTTAGTGTCACTTTGTGTCCACAGCTCCTGTCAGGGGGCCCCTCTTCCCAGCTTTAGCTCTCACCACACTCTGCTAACACGTCCTGTTTCACCCTTGCTCCTTGAGATCAAGGGTGGCAACACCTCCTGTGGTTGCTAGAGCTTGAATGTTAGTTCCCTTTAGGCCCACCCTACCCATGTAAATAGTTCTCTCAATTCTCTCTGTCCTCCCTCACCCCTCCAGTTAAACCCTTTTGAACAAGCCTTCTATCTAACTGATGAGCAGAGGAATGAAGACTCACAGAAGCAGAATACAATGTCTTCTGTTCAGTAAATACGATGTCTTTAGTTCTTCCCAGTGTCATCCTCATGGTGTAACTCATCAAAAGGCTCTTACTCCTTCCCCGTCATCATTTTGGAGTGCAGCAGTGAAGGCTCTGGGGTTTCTATGATGGTTACTTCCTGGAGGCAAGGGTGCCTTTGAGTCTAGCAGGGGAGCAAACTCTTGAGTCTATTTGCTTTAAATTTGCCACTTTAATTTGCATTTGCTATCACTGTTACAGTAATTGATGTCAAAACCAAATATTGATAGTATCCGCGTTTTTTTTTTTTTTTTTTTTTAACTTTGGTGAACCGACCTTTGCTACTGAGACTTTTGCTGGTGGTGAATTCTGTTAATACAACCGAACACTTTGCTAGGGGTGAATTCTGTTAATATATCTGGACAATTAAATAGGTCCAGTGATCAAGGGGCTCATGGGAAATGTTCATGTACATTCCCCAAGGCCTGAGGGTTTTTGACTTCTTCGTCTCTCTAACATTAAGTCTAGAGCTCACTTTATCCCCATAGGTGTCTTCTGGAACAACTCAGTCTTGAATGTTAATCAGTGATATATTTTAGGTGAGTCCATCAGTGAGCACTCTTTATATGCCAGATGCTGTGCTAGACATGGAGGATACTAAACTTAAGACAAGATTCTTGCCTCCCAATGATTAAAACACTGCTTCAATATCATTATTGCTAAATTTGCATACTGCTATAATTAGGAAAAGTTAATAAAAGTAGAATTTCTAGGTGAAAAGACAAGCAGGTGTTTAAGACTTTTGAGACATTTTGCTATATAACATCTAGCAAAGTGGGGATAGAAATCTATGAGTGATCCTATTTCCTTACTCCTATTCATGTATTCTATTACTGACCTTGTAATTTGATTGGCAAAAATTGCATACCATTGTTTTTAATTTGCATTTCTGAGATTACCCCAGAAGTTGAATATTTTTATATTTCCACTGACCATAAATACTTCTTTTGGGAACTGCCTGTTCACATTTCACATCTTCTTTAGCCAGCTAAAAATCTGACTGCTTGTCTATTTCTTACTCAAAGAATATTGATTCCATGTCTGCCAGGTTTTCGTTTGCATTATAATTTTATTTATAAACTCATAGATATTTTCAAGAATATCATTGATATTTAAATTGATAGTTTCTGCCTTTTATGGTTTAATGCTTACAAGTGTTATCTACATTTGCTGCTCTTATGTGTAACAAAATCTTTCATCCAGTTGTAATTTATTTTGGTGCATAATATGAAGTGAAGATATCACTTTGTTTATTTTCCAAATAGTTGGAACTTTGGGCAGGCCCTAATTGTGAGGGGCCTTGAATTCTCTTTGGAGAACTTTGTTTGGAATTTGTTCTGTGAGGATACTGTTGAGGTACAGAAGCTGAATATTACATTGGGTCTTCCTTTACTTGCTATGTGGTAAATCAATGGGGGTTCTAAAACTAGATGACAAGACGACTGGTAGGTGGGGGTTTGAGTGATAGAAACTAGATGATATCATAGTGTTTTTTTATGATTGCTTGAGTAATTTTATGTTGCTCTTTTAAGATGCCACCAAAAATATTAACATTTTCATGTGAAGCCATTAGAAGGCAACAAAGAATTTAAAATAACTTACAACAGTAACTACTATTCCTCCTTTTTCTTTTCTTTTTCTCTTCCCTTCCATTTTTCTTTCCTTCCTTCTTCCCTCCTTTCATTCCCTCCCTCCCTTTTTTTCTTTTTCTTTTCTCTCTCCATTTTTTTTTTTTTTTTTTGGTGAAGGTAGACCCAGAATAGAATTCCTAGCACAGGATTAATTAGTAGTTGGGGGACCCAAGGTAAATCCGTTAGATATCAGTCCCTATCTATAAATTGAAACTAATAGTATCTACCTCATGGGTGGTATGATATGATATGGCTATCTGAATACTTAGTTACCATTTTTGATTATAAAAAGTATTAATGAACAATATTTACCATTTACATTGTTTCCTGACGATATGATAGACATATTTCAAAGTCATTGAATTTTCACTTTTTCCAGTTTAGAAACATGGTGTATATGTTATTGTTGTGCAGCCTCCAGAAACCAAGAACAATTAGTCATTTCCTAAGCACTTTGGTTATTCGTTCATTATTTTAATTAGCATGGAAAAGTAATTTACTTATTATCTGAAGGGGTTACTCCCACACTTAGAGTGAAGCTGCTCTCATGGAGTTCCCATAGGGCAGTGGGATGTGATGTAAGTGCTGTGAAACCTCAGGGGTGGCAGGTCTTTCTCTGCAGAACCCATTTCATCTTGTGGGCATTCAGTAACCATTTTTGAGCTCATTTGATAAGGAGTAAAGCAACAAACCTTCAAGAGAAGAGTAGTATCTCCATTTTACAGACGGTTTGCAGAAACCCAGAGAGGGAAGTGACTTGCCCAAGTGGCAAAGCTAGGTGTCACTATCTGGCCTTTTGGCCTTTAGAGCAGGAGCTTTCCTCAGGGAGGCCTGAGAGCACCCATCTCCACCGTTGGGCTGCTCTGAGGCCCAGCACCAGTGGATTCTACAGCACAGAGCATTCTTTTATCTTGAACTTCTGAAAAGTGTATTGTCCTCTTCCAGCATCTGGGGGTCTCATGGAAGACTTACAGAGGATTTTACCTGCCACTTCCAGATCTCATTTACTAGTTGCCTGAGTATTTTAGAGAGGCAGAGAGAGTTTGGTAGAGTAGAGGGATATAAAAGAAACCTTCAAGGGCCTGCTAAGTGCCAGGTATTGAGCAAAGAACTATCATCTACACTATTTGAGCTGTTTTTTTCTCTGTCCTTTTAAACAATGGTGAAATACGACATAGCAAAATGAACAAAACAGAAAATGAGGTTTATCACAAAGAAAGAACTCAAGCAGCCATCACCAAGGTTAAGAAATAGAACAGCACTAGCACTCACAGTCTCCTCCTATGCTGCCCACTCACTCACTATCACCTTCCTCCCTCCAAAGATAACTACTATCTTGATCATTATGGTTATTACTTTCTTGTGTTTATTTGTCACACATCCAGTTAGCACACATCCATAAGCACTATGGTTTTTTTCTGGCTAGGGTTGTAAACTGAATGCGAATGGAATGGTATATACAGTATGTACTCCCTTGTGTCTGGCTTCTTAGCTCAACATTGTATTTGTGACAGATTCATCTACCTTGTTTCCCACAGATAAGTTTATTCATTTCCTTCATGCATAGTATTGCATTTTATGAATATATCACAATTTATGCATATTACTTTTAATGGTTACCAATTTAGTTATTGTGAATGAAACTGCTGTGAATAAACATGTTTCTCGTGCACACGTGAATGCATTTCTATTGGGAGTAGTATTGCTGCGTCATGGAGTATGTGTATGCTCAACTTTAACAGATAATGACAATTATTGCTTCCTATAACCATTCTTATCTTGGAATCAGAACCTCTGAAGATGACCGAATATGGTTATTTTGATAGGAGCTCTCCCGAACCTCATCCTCTTGATTTCAAGATTCTCTTTACTGAGTAGTCTCTACATGGAGAGCATGGAAAGTACCTCCCTGAAACGTAATTAACTGGCATGTAATGCAGACATAACTTTTTTTTTTTTTTGAAAGAAAAGCTTTAACTCTCGTGGTCCAGCCTTTTTCGTTTAAATGTAAGAATTTAAAGTGTGCCAAGAAAGCAGTTGGTTAAACTGGACGACATTGGAGGATCAAAGAGGCTTCAGTCCAGGAGGCTCTCTGACTCAGATCACCCTCTTCACCGCTGAGAGGTGAGGCCGCGCGGCCGGGGTTTGCGCTCTGAGTCCGAGGCGACTCCGGGGCTGATTCCCCCCCCCCCCCCCCGGCAGAAACGCTGGGGATGGGCTCCCACAGCGCGGAGGGACCCGCGAGGCCGGGGACCAGCGGGGGCGGCCTCGGCGGCGGAAGGCTCTAGGCTTGTTGCTGGGCGACGGAGCGCTGGGGTCCCAAGCCGCCTCTCTGCCCGCGAAAGGCGGTTGGATGCTCGGTCCAGCCGCGGCGGTGCCAACCTTCGCCACGTGAATGGGAGCAGAGGCATCCCCGGAGGCGGGTGAGAGGAGGACGTGGCCTAGGGTGCGGGTAGCTTCCTCTGGGAGGCTCTGGGAAGGAGAGGCTGCGACATTTGGGCGGAGCGACGGTCTCTGTTCCGCCCCTCTAACTCCACGCAAATCTTAGCCAAAATCTGGGCTGAAAATAGGCTGGGATTAGAGAAGGAATTGGGGCTGGAGTAGGTAGAGGTTGGGCTGCTGTCGGGATTGGGGCTGGAGAGCATGGACTGAGGAAGAACTGGGAGCAGTGAAAACCTGGTGGAAGGGAAAAATAGGTAGATGTGACGACCGGGCTGTGGAGAAAGGAAAAGGGCTTCGGAAGGCAAAAGAGGGGCAGGAATCCAGGGGCTGCGGGGAGGGTGAAAGGTCACAGTGGAGGGAATTTAATTTCCAACTCTTTTTTTCTGTTGTCCTTTGAAAGGACCTGGTTGTTTTAGACAAACCCATCAACATCATTAGGTGACCTCTCTTCCCCACTGAGGTCAGTGTGTCTGATTTCAGAATAGGGAGCTGTTTCCTGAGTGTGGCCCTAAAACTCTTTGGTGGGCAGCGGCACACTGTGGGCTCAATGCGGGAATTATTTGTCATGGAAGACAAATCCACACATCCACAATGAAACAGTTGTGGACTACCGTTGCAGTCGTTTAAAGGAGTTCAACAGTTCTTTTATTTCAGCATGCAAATACAAAAATTTAACAAATTGTTTTTTTCTCCCTCTTTACAACTCTATAGAGTTATAATTATATCCAATAAACTGCACATATAATTTATGGCTTGTATCATGTGCAGGTGTACATTTTGATAAGTTTTGACAGATCTATACATCTTTGGAACAATTACCGCAAAGATAAGTGAACCTTTTCATTCCTCTGTTCCCTTTGCTGTCCAACTCTGCTCTCATCTCCTACCAACCAACTACTACTGTTCTGCTCTGTGCCCAGGGAATAGGTAACATTTTCTAGAAGTTTATATAAATGAAAGTATACAATATATACTTTTTTGTGTGTCTGGCTTCCTTTACTCAGCATAATGATTTGCTAGACCTTTGCCTTGATTACTGTTGATTAATAGTAAATTTTGAAATTGGATAGTTACTGTAAGTCCTTTAGCTTTCTCTTTTCAAAAATCACTTTAACTATTTTAAGTCATTTGAATTTGTATATACATTTTAAATTAGCTTATAATTTCTATAAAAAAATAAGCCTGTTAGAATTTTGATTGGGATTGCATGAGACCTATAGATCTATTTGGGGAGAATTGCCATTTTAACAATATCGAGTCTTCAAGCAGTTTACAAATGTGGTTTGTAAATTTTTGTAGGTCTTTAATTTCTCTTAACAATGTTTTGTATTTTTAAGCATAGAGGTTTAGTACATCTTCTGTTAGATTAATTTCTAGGTATTTTACTTTTTGGGAGGCATTTTTCAGTTGTTTGGTGCTAGTATATAAAAATACAATTGATTTTGTATGTTAATGTATTCTGCAACCTTGATAATTCACTTATTAGCATTAGTAATTGTTTAGTAGATTTATTGGGATTTTTTGACCTAAAAATTATGTCATCTGTAAATAAAGACAATTTTCCTTTTCAACCTTTATTTCCTTTGCTTGTCATATCTTGATGGCTAGGCCCTCCCATACAGTGTTGAATAGATGTAGTAAGAGTTGAGGCATTTTGTCTAATTTTCAATTTTAGGGAGAAAGCAAAAATACAATGTTAGCTGTAAGATTTTTTTTCTAAATTCTCTTAGATTGTTGATGTTCTCTCACCCAGTCATGTTCCCTATAATTCATAGTTTGCCCAGAGTTAATTATTTATTTATTATCATGAATGGGTATTGGATTTTATTAAGTGATTTTCCACTATCTACTGAAATGATCATTTTGATCCTTTTATATTCTGTTAATATTGTAAGTTATATTGATTTTCAAATGTTAAATCAATTTTGCAGCCCTGAGATAAATTCTATATGATCAGGATATATTATCATTTTTCAAATATATTTTTTTTGTTTTGATATGCTAGCATTTTATTAACGATTTTTGCATTTATGTTCATGAGGTATATTAGTATTTTCCTTTTTTTTTATTGATTTTGTCTGATTTGATATTATGGTTACAAGTCTCAAAATATGGGTTCCTTGCTCTATTTTCTGAAAACATTCACGTAAGTTTTGTTGTTCTTTCTTTCTTGAATGTTTGATGAAACATCTGAAAGTTTTTTTGTTGTAAGATTTTTGGCAATGAATAAGTTTATTTAACATAGGACTATTCAGATTTTCTGTTTTCTGTATTAATTTTGATAAGTTGCAATTTTCAAAGATTTTCCCATTTCATCTAAATTGTTGAATTTGTTGGCATAAATTTTATTATATTCTCTTATTGTCTTTTAACATCTTTAGAATCTGTAGTGAAAATTCTTTTAAATTCCTAATATTGGTGACTCTTTGTTCTCTTTTATTATTGATCAGTCTCTTAGGGGTTTTAAATATTTTGTTGATATTTTTCAGAGAACCAGCTTTTAAATATTTTCTCAATTTTTCTGTTTTCTGTTTTGATTGATTTATGTTCTCATACTTATATCTTTTTATTTACTTTGGGTATACTTTACCCCTCCTTTTCTAGATTCTTAAGGTGGAAACTTAAATTATTGATTTTAGACCTATCTTCTTTTTGATTTAAGCATTTAAGGTGTACTTTTTCTTCTAAGCACTGCTTTAGCTACACCCCCACATTCTGATGTTGTATTTACATTATTAGCCTAAAATGTTTTCTAAGATTTAATTATATTTTTTGTAATTCATTTTATTATTATCTATTGACTTTTTAGTTATATTTCTTTGTATTTAAATTTTTTTTCTGTAGGAATTACAATATACATCATTAATATTTCAAAGTCTAGAGTCTATATTGAACTATTTTACATAAAATGCCAAAACCTACAACTGTAGTTTCCTTATTCACCCCCATCCCAGTCTTTTGGTTGTTGCATGTATTACATCTATGTATACAAACACCCTACAAGACAAGGATGTAATTTTTATACTATTTTAAAAACAAAATGAAAAACGGTTTATAAAACTTACCCAGATAGTTGCCATTTCTGATCTTTTCCATTCATTCCTAAAGATTCATTTTTCCTTTAGAACAATTTCTCTTAGCCTGAAAACTTTATCTTTAGCATTTATTATACTTCTAGTCTGTTGGTAATAATCTTATAGTTTCCTATATCTGAATATGTTTTCATTTTGCCTTCATTTTTAAAAGAATATTCTTGCTAGATATATAATTCTGAGTTGACAGGTTTTTTGTTTTGTTTTGTTTTTGACTTTTAGCATTCTACAAATCTAATTTTTCTGTATTTTGGTGTTTGAAGTCAACAGTCATTATATCCTGAAGACTGTGAAAATTTTCCCTATAAATAATGTGTTGTTTTTCTCTGTCCACTTTCAGTATTTTTATCTTTGTCTTTGGTTTCCAGCAGATTAAATATGGTTTTTGTTGAATTGATCCTACTTGGAATGTACTGAGCTTCTTGAATGCAAAATTTTTGTATTTGTCCAAATTTGGGATGTTCTCAGACATCATTTCTTCAAATATTTCTTTTTCAGCCCATTCTTCCCTATCCTTTTGGGATATTGTTTATCCATATGTTATAACTTTTGATACTGTCTTACAGGACTCTGAAGCTGTTTTGTTTTTAAGCTTTTAAATATTGGATAATTTCTGTTTATTTATCTTTTAGTTTATTAACATCTCCATTCTGCTAGTCAGTTTTTTATTGAAAATATCATATTTTTAGATATAAAATTCTATTTCTTTATTTTTATTTTTCTATTAAGATTTTCCTTTTTAAAAATTTTATTTTATTTATTTATTTTTATGCCTACAGCACCTGCTAGGCAGTATCCCATCCAAGTACTTACTGAGTCTGACCTTGCTTAACTTCTGAGATCAGATGGGATTGGGCGTGTTCAGGGTGGCATGGCCATAGACAAGATATTCTTTTAGTTATCTTTAGCATATTTTATTTTATTTAATTGAACATTGTTATAATAGATGCCTTAAAGTCCTTGTTTAATAATTTCAATATCTGGGTCTTCTCTGGACTGGAATCCATTTTCTTTGCCCTTGAGAATGATCAGATTTTCCTGGATCACTTTATGCCTAGTGTTTTTTTGTTATATCCTGGACATCATGAATGTTTTGTTGTGTAGACTCTGGGTTCTGTTATACTCCTGTGAAGAATGTTGATATTTTTCATTTAGGTGGCAATTCACCAGATTACATTCACTGTAATTTTATCTCACTCTATGATTTAAGGTTACATTCAGCTAAATCTCAGTTCAGCTCTTTAAGCCTTTGCTGTACATGATTTAGAGGTCAGTCTAGACTTGTGTGGAATTTAGGCTCAGAACTAGGTGATTACTTTTTTTGGCCTTCTCCCCTCTAGGATTTTTCTCTCACTCCTCAGTGGTGATTGTTGCCCAGCACTCTTCTCTAATTCTTATGGCCAGAATGATGGAGGGCTTTCATTAAGATTTTTGTGGACTTCTGAATAGTTTAGAAAAAATTTTTTTCTATATCATTTTTAACCAGTACAATATGCGTTATTTACTATTATTGGTATTAGTATCATTGATATGATTAGGAAGGATTATGGGTGGCAAACCAGTATTATAGGAAGTCTGGAAATATATAGAAAATGTTACTGCTATCCTATTTTCTTAGCAAAATTGCTAAAATGTTTTTATAATTCTCTTTAGACTTTTTAAAAATAAATTATAATTAGTGCATAAACAAATATTTCAAAAACAAATATTGTTTTTAGAATTTTTTTTTTATAATGTTGATGATTTTACTAGATGAGATGGATTATCCTTGGGCTTAGACATTTCTTTTTGAACTTTAGTGCTGTGCTTTGGAAGTTGTTGTGTGAAGCTCAGGAAGTGAATTGAGATTATATTAGGCCATGGACCTAAGAGAATCTAAATCTTGTTCTTAATTGGTTACCCTCCCCATGGAGGTGCCCATGACCACAAAGAGGAGGTCAAGGCCAGGTAATTCCATTCCCAATATAGTACTCTGATAATCTATTCCAGCATATTACTATGTAAATTAGGCCTACTGTGTGAAGAACTCATACCCCTGTGTGAAGTATTCATGTAGCTTGGAACCAAGCCATCTGGTAGTCTGCTCTATTTGTTTCTACTTTAGTTAGAATCTAGAGCATAGTTTTGGATCTTCTGTTCCAACAAGAAGAGCAACCACACCTGCAAGAACCAGAGTGCAACCTGTTCCACAGACTAGAGCATTGATACAGGCAGTCTCCCCTGGGCATTTAGCTATTTTTGGCCAGGGAGCTTCCTGTTTATGATTGACAAGATCTGTGGGATAGGAGAGAAGCGTGGCTCTTGGCTTTTCTGGCTACCTCATGGCTTAGGCATTGAGCCTCTTGTTAGAGCAGAATGGTAAAGGCACAGAGTTCCAGTAATTAGGAAAGGAGAGGAGAATGAAATTACAGCTCAGGTTGCAAAGATTTCTAGCACATTATGTCTCATTTTCAAGTGTAGGGTAAACTTAACCTGGATTGTGAACAACAGGCTTTGACATCTTACGCAGGTTAATACTTTCTCCTTTTAGGATGGCTACATTGTTTTTCCTTGAGTATCTACAAACCAGAACTGTCTTTCTTTTAATAAATTACTACCAAGATAAAGAAAAATATGTTATTTTCTTATGAGTGGATGTTTAAAAATTGTTTTACATATTTAACAGTGTTGAGGGGTGGGCAAGGGCAATAAAGTCACCAAGGTTTGATGGATTGGCTCATTTAGCATTGGGATACCACTACTTTGAAAACACAATAGAAGTTCTTGTCAGACTTATAAATTCTATTTCCTATTGGTTTATTTTACATATAAAAAGCAACTTTTCTATGAAGAACTCAAGGGAGAAGTGTTAAACAATGAACACTTGTTAAACTTCAATAGCAAACTAAGGGCCTGGGAGAAGTTGGGAAGGGAATACAAAGCAGGAACTAAGAAATGAAAGGGAAGTGCTCTTGGGAGAGTCAAGTCAGATTCTCATCAGGTGTTAATGTGTTTCTGATCAGTGCTGTTCCAGGTTCCACCTTTTAGTCTTTTGTAGGAAGAAATGCAGATGGTGTCAGTATGAACATACTACCACCTGTGCAAACAATATCAGCCAAATTATGATGAGCAGGATTACACAGCAGTTTTTAAAAAGGAAACTTTCTTATAGCCTTTAGAAATAATTTCTAATGTTCATATACTATGGTCTGGAAAAGAGGCAAAAGATTATTATTTTCACTTTCTAATATGAAATCTTGTGCTTTTTAGTATGAAATCTTGTCACAGATGGAATTGACTTGTCTCAGGTCTACTCAGTGGTTGAGCTGTGCAGAGAAACAAAGCCTGCTGATTCTCAGATAAGAGCTCTATCATGCACTGGGGTCTTGGGTTTGAGAACTAGCAGGGGGTGTTTTAGGGATTAAAAGTAATATGACCTGTCTAAAGGCTAAATAGAATGTTTTCTTCATATTGCACATACTACATGATAAATGAAATCTAATTGTGAGAAGAATTCTTTTATGAGTTTATATAAAGAAATTCAACCAAGAAATGTGCAAAGGTGGTAAGCAAAGAAATGCAATATAATAAAAAACTATTTTCTACATTAAAGTCTTAAATCCATTGTATTTTGGAGCATGGCAAAAATTGAAGTATAATTCCTCCCCATTCCTGCCATTTGCCTCAGCACAACTTATTAATAATTCTTATTTTATCACCAATTTAATGCTATCTTTATAATATAAGCCATATTATTCTTAATTCTTTTGCTCACTCAGTCTATATGTTGATTCTACCAGCAGTGTTTCAGTTTTAATTTTCATATCTGTATAAGTTTTAATCATTTTGTGGGACAAGTGCTCCCTCATTTCCCTTTTTCAACATTTTGGCTAATCTACCCTGTTTGTTATTTAAAATGGATTCAGAATTCCTTTTCAAAGTTCAAAATAACATTTTTAGATTTTGATTATGATGGTATTAAACCAATACTGTATTTTGGGAAGATCTGATATAATTAAAATATTTGGTCTTCTCACCAAGGAACATTAACTGTCTCTATTTATATAGGTCTTTTATGTCCTTCAGTAATATTTAAAAAATTTATTTATGCAATTTCAGTACTTTTTTTTGGCTATGCTTATTCTAAGATCCTCTTAAATAAATTATAAATTTTACATAATGGAATTTTACCATTATACATTTTATGGATCATTTTGAGGTAAAGGAATTTATTGTTTTTTGTATAAATTTTTAAAATTTATATAATTTTAAATTGTTATAATTCTAAACAGTTTTTAGTGTTTAGGTTTTTTAGGTGGATAATCATATTTGCAAATAACAATGATATTCCCCAGGTGTCTTGCTTTATTATTTTATTTTCAAAGAACTTTGGGGTTGGGTTTTCTAAAAAATAAATTCGTTTTTCTAATTCATTATTTTTTGCTTTTGTTTTGTTTTACTCTCATTCTTGAAACTTTCCTCCTCCTGGCTTTTGTGGAACTCTCTTCTCATTCCTGACTCTATGTTGCTCTTGAGCATCCTACCTCCCACAGATGAGGATGCCAAAGAATCTGTCACTGGCCATTGTCTACTTATGTTTCCTGTCCTGGCTTTTGGTAGGGACTCCAGAGCTCTCAAATCTCAGAATCCCTCAATTACCATAGATCACTGGCCCTGCTGAATAGCAGGTTTTTTCTTTTTTTTTTTAATTGTGATAATACACATAAAATTTACCATTAAAGCATTTTTAAGTGTACAGTTCACTGTATAGTAGAGGCTTTATTATACACTTGGTTATGACCAAGACTTTAGGAAGGTGATTCAATGTTCCTGTTCTATGAAGGTGCTTTAATCGCTCTCTTTTATTCCTAATCATGGACTAGATCCTATCAGTTTTACCTTGCTATGTTTCTACTTTCACTCTGCTGAGTTATCAAGGCTAGGCCTAAGGCTCAGACTATGGATACTCTTATTTGCCTTCCTTCCCTTTATTCTTTCTCTCCCTCAGTATTAATATCCCCCAAGCATCAGATCTTATCAAGCCACTTCTCTGTTAAAAGTTTTTGAATGGTTTCTAGTAGCCCACAGAAAAAGTATGAACATCTGTCATACAGACCTCATGATTTCACTGCAGCCTACCCTGCAGCTGATCAGCCATCTCCTTTCATACCACTCTGATGTAGCTAAGATGACATATCAAGGAAGGTGGTTTGGAAAAGAATGGGGACACGTTGGTTTAGCTGGAGAAGGAAGTGAAAAGTGCTATCCTGCCAGGATTACTTTAGATTTTCTATACCTGTGCATACTACGGTCTCTGTTGCCTTGAAGCAGGACACTACATTATAGTCCAAAGAAATGTTAAAATAAATCCAGTAGGGGTTTTGTAAATACCCACCACGAAAAAAGTTTTACAGAAGGTTTTAAAGGGTTTTCATGGTTCCTGTGAAAAGGTCAGGAGTTGGTTTTAAATGATCTAAGCTAATATCCACTTGTGCCTCAGAGAGCACCGTGAGCGTTCTACCATGAGAAGCGCTTTTGAGTTGGGATTTTCTTTCTCCACACGTTTTGGGACATACATACATATTAGTGTGTGCGTGTGTGTGTGTGTATGTATGTATGTGTGTGTGTATATATATGTATGTGTGTGTATGTATATACATGTATGTGTGTGTATGTATATACATATATATATATATAAATTTTGTTTTTCCCCCCACAGGACAAATTGGTCAAAATGTCCACGGGTTCGAAGCACTTCGGATTGAAATACAAAGAAGAACTGTACATCTTTAAAGAACTCGAGAAGGTTCGCCGGGAGACTAGAAAGGATTTTCTCCTGTTCAAGCAGAGGTTGGCCTCCAAGCCGGCTGTGGATGAAGTCCCAGGTTTCCGGCCGCAGGCCCCTGGCCCTGCCGGGTCCGGGGAGGAGGGACACGTTTCCTGCGCTGGACCCCCGACGCCCTCAGGGACCCCGCGGCCTAAAGGCCTGGCGGCCGCGGCCCTCCTGCAGCGGGCGCCCCGGGTGGCCGGGCGCGCCGCGGGCCGGGCCGAGGGGGCCGCTGCGGGGCAGGCGCGGTTCCGGCCGCGGGCCTTCTACTTGCGGAGCTCCGCCTTCCTCCGCCACCGGCCCCACAGGAAGCCGCCGGCCATTGCCTCCAGGGCCGGCACGTCCAGACCCGTGGTCCTGAGGCCGCCGCCCGCGCCGAGGGGCAAGCCCGGGGCGCTCTGGGGTCGGTGGAGCCCGCGAGCCCTGGGCCTCAAGCGCGCCCTGGACGCGGCCCCGGCCCCGGCCCCGGCCCCGGCCCGCGGCCCCGACGCGCGGCCGGAGCCGCCGCGGCCCGCCGAGGCCCTCCCGACCCGGGAGGGGAAGGGCGGCTCCGTCTCCAGCGAGGACGGCGACGCCGAGGCGGCCCTCCTGCGCAGGAGAGTGAGGATCCGCACCCACTTCGTGCGCGAGGGCGCGGCCAGCGAGCCTCGGGCATCCTCGGGGTCGTTCTCCAAAGCGGACCGGGACTCGGGCCCGCCGAGCGACGGGCCGCCGCCGGCCCGCGCGATCCCGAAGTCCATCGAGGAGATCATCGCCTCGCTGCAGTCCGAGGCCCAGCTGGCCTCCGACCAGACCATCAGAGAGCTCATACAGAGCGTCCTGGGCCAGAACTACGACATTCAGATGGAAGTAGGTGAAGCAGGAGAGTTAGAGCTGTCCTGGGTAAATGCAACGTTAGTGTGCATGTACGTGACGTGTTTCAGTGCCTACGGTGTATTAGAAGCTAGGAAAAAACAAAACAAAACCCCCCCAAAAAAAAAAAAAAACCGAGGTGTTACTCCGGTTCTTTGAATTTTGAATTTGAATTTCCCATCAAGGAAGGGTAGCATCCTCTTTGCAAAGGGAAAGCAGGTGAGAGGTCATTTTTAAACACTGGTTCAAAGAACATGAGTCGGAGACCTGAGTAGTAATACATCATTAGTCACCTTTCCTTTCAAACCCTTTGTGATTATTTAGCATTGAAGTAACAAGTGTTTTATACGAAAAAGGTCTTTCTCGGCTGCAGCTTAGCATCATGAGCAGTGAATTTATATATCCTAAGACGATCAGTGAGTTACCATTAAAAAGTTGGATTTATGAGTTCTGTAATGTTTCTTTTACAAAAACAATTCTCAAAATATTTTTAGAAAATTTGCTTCTAGGCCTTCCCAATTATAGGGATTATAAGTGATTCTTGTGAGCCAAGCGCCACAGGACACAGTTTATGTACATTATTTTTTGTCCCAACAACACCCCATCAGGTGGCAACTGTTAAGAGCCCCATTTTACATAGGAGGCTTCCCAGTGCTTGGCTTAGCTGGGATTCTACCCCAGGCAATTACAACCCAGAGACTAGACTAGAATCATGCCAAGATCATGCATTTGTTGATTGTCATCTGTCCTTGGCAAGGAGCAAAGCTAGATAGGGTAATAGTTTAAGATACTGTGCCCGTGATATAAACTTTGCTCTGGTAGGGACATTCAAAACAAAAATAATAAGGGAATCTGAGTCCTACACAGACAGTGGGGGGCAGAATGGGGAAGAAAAAGAGAAAAAAAGAGACAGTCTTTTTTGAGAAAGGCAATAACCATGATAGTAAGAAGGAAGAAGATTCTGCTGTTCTTAGTTGCAGTGCCAAACCTCTTGTTAGTACACAGAATAGGGTTGTGCATTATGTCTTTAAAATAGTTTCAGCTCCAGAATATACTCTTGACTGTGATTTAAGGAATGTGATCATAAAACCCATTAGGGAAACAAAATCATGTAAGGACAAGAGTCCCCAGTGTCATCATTGACCTAATGTTTGTCAACAGGGTAGGACAAATGCTTTCTATTAAAACCCACACCTCCCCACATTTTTTGAGCAAGATTAGTATGACTGCTTTGTCTGTTTTAAAATAGATATTTCTAATTAGGGTTATGTGGGTCTAATAGAAAAAAATCAAGTATGGGCATTGGAGAACCTTAACAGAGAGAACAAAGGCCTTGGTGCCTGTTCATGTGAGAAGGAACTCTATGACATAGTTAAGGTACTTGATATGAAGAGGGGGCTGTATTAGAAACTGTCTTGGAGGTCCTGTGTAGGTGGAGAAAATGACACTTTCAGAGCAAAGGGGTTCAAAAAAGATAGAATATAAGAAGGGAGAATATCTAAAGGCAAATGAACACCGGACAGTGAATTCTATTCTTTCTGCTATTCCTTTTCTCATGTGTGTGTTTGTGTGTGTGTGTGTGTATTTGTGTTTTAGTTACCTAAATTGTTTTATGTAGGAGAGTGGACAGGAGCAGTAGTCAGGAGCCAGGGGCACAAGCCCTGTGTTACAACTCTTGACCATTATCAAGTGCCTTAGTCCCATCCCTGCCTTCCATTATAAATTGATTTTTAGTGTGCCTAGATTTAATTCTAGCTTTAAAAATTTTTCTTTCCCCTGCCCCAACAATTCCAGAATATGGATCTTTGCGTAATTTTGTATAAAAGTGGTTTCAGAAGGTTTTATTAAGGTGAAAAGGGAACAATGGAGAAGTGGTTGAAATGGCTCTGGCTGGGTAGGTGAGAGAGAGCAATAAAAATGCAAGTGTAAAAGTGGTCTCAATTGTGATTTAAAAAATTCTTAAGATTAGAATAAGGATATTTGTTTTAAACATTTGGAGTTTATGTAAACAATGTTCTTTCCAGGATAAGCAAGAAATATGGTTCTTCACTTGAGACATCTTAACTTAGAGCTATACTGCAGTCCCTAGAGGGAAAGGCAAAGGGTAAGACAACCTCTGCAGGGTGTGTTGTCTCTTTTTAGAGCTTGAGTAAGGCCACTGCAGGCCTAGCATTCAGACTTCCATAAATAATTACATAGGCCAATAGATGTTCAGAATACTTGAAGATTAAATTTAGCTATCAAATAAATGTAGGTGAAACACGCTAAACCAGGGTTTCCCAACCTTGGCCCTGTTGGGTTGGATAATTCTTCATTGTGGGTGGCTATCCTGTGAACTGTAGAATGTTTAGAATTATTCCTGGCCTCTACCCACTAGATCCCAGTAGCACAATCCTTTACTCCCCTATATGCCGGAAGTCATGACAGTAAAATATCTCTAGATATTGCCAAATGAGACCCTAGGGAGAAGGGCAAAATTGCTCCCTCCATTCCCCCACCCAGTTGAGAACCACTGGCCTAAATGTTAGAAATGGTGTAAGGTCCTATGTTTGTTGTTCTGAGGAATTCAATATTATCACTCTACTTATATGAGACTGGAGTTTGGAGACTACCTTCCAGATATTAATTGAAGATGAAGGAGCCAGCCCATCCTTGCTTATTTCATATGTAATTGTTTTTGGTCATACAACTAAAAAAAAAATGGTAAAAAAATGGCTCAACATGACCTAAGTAAGAGGGAATTCATATTTCAAGTCTCTTATGAACAAATAATGTATAGTTTGTAAGAAAATATTATTTTGTAAAAGTTTTTTCTGCTTTCACTTTAGGGAAGATGAAATAGATGTACTTTTCCATATTCCTTCTGCTAAGTACAGCTAAATACTAACCCTGGACATTATATATAAGACAAACATGAGAAGACTCCAAAAGTTGGAGGGAAGGACTGACAATAAAGATGCTACACACTCTCTCTCCCTATGTGTCTCTGAAGGCCATGTGGGGAACAATAACGAGATACTCCTATTCTTCCCAACTAGAATGGTGTCAGTAGAGGCCTAATGGGAGCCAGAACCCCTACTCCCACCCAGCTATACAAGGAGGCCCACATTTCTGCTGCCAGTAGAGCCTACGTTGGGAACCTGGACTAGTGCCTCTACCTGACAGTACGGAGGCAGCTCCTGCCCTCCCTGACTGCCTCTACTAGAGCGGTGTCTGAGGAAACCAGCTAAGACCAAGTTTAAATAAGATCTAGACTCTCGTCTAATACCGAAAATGTCAGGTTTCAATGGAAAATCACTTGACATACTAAGTACTGGGAACATCTTGATTTGAAAGAAAAAAAAAGATGATTAATAGAGGCTAACACTGAGATGACAGAGATGTTAGAATTACATGACAAAGATGTTAAAGTAATCCTCAAAAAAATACTTCAGTGAGCAATTATGAGTACACTTGAAACAATGAAAAAATAGAAAGTGTCAGCAGAGAAATAGAAAGCCCTAGTAAAGAAATAGAAGATACAAAACAGAACCAAAGGGAGATTTTAGAACAGAAAAATACAATAACAAATAAAAACTCAATAGATGGTTCAACAGCTGACTGGAGAGGACGGAGGAAAGAATCGGTGAAATTGAAGATGGAACAATACAACTTACTCAATCTGAATAACAGAGAGACAGACAGAAAAAAAATAAAAATGAATAGAGCCTTAAGAACCGGGACTATAACAAAAGATCTTTATGTCATTGATGTCCTGGGAAGCTGAGTGAACCCCAAACGAAAGAAACCCGAAGGAATCTGTGCTAAAAAACATAATAGTCAAACTTTGGAAATTAAAGGAAAAGAAAAAAATTTGAAAACAGTGACAGAGAATGTGTTACATATAGGAGAAAACAACTTGAATAACAGTGGGTTTCTCATTAGAAGCCATAGAGGCCAGAAGGAATGGGCACATCATTTTTCAAATGCTGAAAGTACTATCCAGCCAGAATTCTATGTCCAGTGAAATTATCCTTCAGGAATGAACTGGAAATCAAGATATCATATGAAGGAAAGCTAAGAGAATTTGTCACTAGCAGCCCTACCTTAAAAGAATGGTGAAAGGAAGTTCTCTAAACAGAAACAAAACAAAACATAACAAATAGAAAAAAGGACTCGTAAGACACTGTGAAGGAAGAACTCATTAAAAATTATAGCTAAATACAATAGGGCTTTCTTCTCGAGCTTTCGAAATTGTATTTGATCAACACAGGGATGCATATATCTTTTTGAATTAGTATTTTGAATTTCTATGGATTGATACTCAGAAGTGGAATTGCTGGTTCATAAGGTAGGTCTATTTTGAATTTTTAGAGGACTCTCTGTGCTGTTTTTCACAGTGGCTGCACCATTTTGCACAGTGCAGGAGGGCTCCCTTTCTTCCACATCCTCACCAGCACTTGTTTGTTGATTTATTGATGATGGCCATTCTGACAGGTGTTAAGTGATATCTCATTGTGGTTTTAATTCACATTTCCCTGATGATTAGTGACATTGAGCATCTTTTTATATGTCTATTGGCCATCTGTATGTTCTCTTTGGATAAATGTCTATTCACGTCCTCTGCCCGTTAATTAGATTGGTTGGCATTGTTTTGGTGTTGAGTTGTATGAGTTTTTAAAATCATTTTTAGATATTAACTCCTTATCAGGTGTGTCATTGGTGAATACCTTCTCCCATTCAGTAGGTTGTCTTTACATTTTGTTGATGGTTTATGTTCCATGCAGCACTGTTTACAGTAGCAAAGGTATGGAAGAAACTGATAGGCATTTGGATAAAGAAGATGTGGTACATATATACAGTGGAATATTACTCAGCCATAAAAAATGAAATCTTACCATTTGCAACAACATTAATGGACCTAGAAGGTATTATGCTACGTGAAATAAGTCAAACAGAGAAAGACAAATACCACATGGTCTCACTTATATGTGGACTCCGAAGAACAAAATTAATTAATGAACAAAGCAGAAACAGACTCAGAGATACAGAGAACAAATGGATGATTGCTAGATGGGAGGGGATTTGGAAAGCTGGATAAAAATGGCGAAGGGATTAAGAAGTACAAACTGGTAGTTATGAGTTAGTCTCTGGGCTGTATGAGTATAAGGAATATAGTCAATAATATTGTAATAACTATGTATAGTGATGGGTACTAGACTAATAAGGGGGACCACTTCGTAAGTCATGTAAATGTCTAGGTTATGCTGTACAGCTGAAACTAATTAGAATAATATTTAATGTCAACAATAATTAAAAAAATAAATTGTGTTTATAGTTGATGCTAAATTTATAGCACCGATTTGGTTCTAAATGTATGCAGAAGAAATATTTAAGACAATTATGAGTAGGGGAGAATGTAAATGGCCATAAAGGGAGGTAAGGGTTCTGCCCTTCTCTCTAATTTGAAAATTACGATACCCATATACTGCAATGTTATGTATATATAATTTAATACCTAGAGCAATGAATAAAAAAGCTGTACAAAGATTCATTAAAAAGAATGACAGATAAAATAGAATTTTAAAAATGGTTAAGTAACCCATTGGAAAGGAGTTTAAATAGAAAAAAATAAAAAGAACCAACAACAAAATAAAGAGGCAGCTTCAAACTCTATCAACAACTACCTTAAAAATAAATAGTCCAAATACACCAATTGAAAGAGATTTGCAAGTGAAAGAGATTTGCAATATATTGTCTACAAGAAACTTACTTCTATGTAATGGTATATGCAGGTTGAAAGTAAAGGATAAAAAATATATCATAGCTCATTAATCAAAAGAAAGCAGGGTTGCTATATTCATTTCAGATACAGTAGACTTCACAACAAAGGAAATCACTAGAGACACAGAGGGCATTACAATATGATAAAGGGTCAATCCACCAAGAAGATGAAACAATCTTAAGTGTTCTGAACCAAATAATAGACCTGAAAAATAGTTGAAGTAAAACTAAAAAGAGAAATAGACACATCTATAATTGTAGTTGAAGACGTCCATACTCTTCTTTTAACTATTGATAGCAAAATTAGACAGAAATTCCCCAAGCACATAGACGAACTCAGCAGCACCATGAACCATCAGGATCTAATCTTCATTTACAGAACAAGAGCAGATACACATTTTTTTGTAAACTGTTCATGGAACACATACCAAGACCATATCTTGACTGTAAAAATGAACTTCAGTAAATCTAAGAGAAATCATACAGAGTGTGTTCTCCGACTGTAATGGAATCAAACTAGAAACTGATAACAGAATGATAATAGGAAAATCTCCCAACACTTGGAAACTAAACAATACAGTCCTAAATAATTCATGGATCTACAAGGAAGTCTCAGGGAATTAAAAAAAAAAGACATTGAACTAAATTAAAAGAAAAGTACAATGTGTCAAAATTTGTGGGAGACAGGTAAAGGAGTGCATTTATTCTAAAGAAATGAAAACTTGTATTCAAACCAAAACCTGAGATGAATGTTCATAGCAGCTTTTATTACTAAATAACTAAAAACTAGAAATAACTCAGATGTCCCTCAAGGAGTAAATGGATATATTATTCAGTAATAAAAAGAAATTACCAATACCTGCAGATGAATCTCCAGAGAATTATGCTGAAGCAAAAAAACCAATCTTGTTACTGTATAATTCTACGCATACAGCATTCTTAAAATGACAAAATTATGGGAATGGAGGACAGATTTGCAACTGCCAGGGATTAAAGACAGGCTTGGGGTAGAGGAGGGTGGGAAGGAAGTATGTGTGGTTTTAGAAAGGCAACATGAAAAATCCTTGTGGTGATGGAAATGTTTTGTGTTTTGACTGTATCAGTGTCAGTATCCTGGTTGTGGTACTGTGTTATGGTTTTGCACGTTATTAACCTTGGGGAAATCTGGGTAAAGGGTAAATGGGACACCTTTGTATTATTTGATATGATACAAGTGAATATGAATCTACAATCATCTTAAAATAAAAACTTTAAAATGTTATCACACTCTTTAACACAGGAAACAAATATATTCTCTTCTAAGTCTTTCTTAGCTCCCAAAGAGTAACCAATATTTATTGTTGTTTATCCTTTGACACCTTAATTCTTTAGTACAAATATGTACATATACATGCACATATATAGGTTTTTTTTTTACAAAGCAACATATGCTACACATTCTGCAACTTTTAACATATATCAATGGACACACACACACACACACACACACACACACATAGCTTCTAATTTATTCTTTTAAATAGCTGCATATTATGCTATAGTATTAAACATTTTCTTGGGTCTTTGCTTTTCAAATTTCATCTTTCCTTACCCTAGGAACCAATCTTTGCTCATTGGCGGTATAATCAGAGAGCCTCCCAGGATTTGGGCAAAGAAAAGCAATCTTTTCTATTCAAAAGCAGATCTCTTCTATTCAGAATGTCAAGAATACCCTATGGCCATGCTACCCTGAACAAACCCAATCTCATCTGATCTTGGAAGCTAAGCAGGGTCGAGCCTGGTTAGTACTTGGATGGGAGACCACATAAGAAGACAGGTGCTGTAGGCATTAAAAAAAAAAGAAAAAAAAAAAGGGTTGTAAGCTGACAAAATGACAGGCACAGTATTACACTTTTTTTTTTACACATTTTCTTTGTGCAGTGCTTTATCACCTTCATAGGCATAACAGGTTAAGCTAGAAAGAAGTGTCTTAATTACATCTTTTTCTGCAGAATTTAAAAATCTCTCAGATAATATTTGGTTGCTCTCAGTAAATTCAAAATGTTGTTGTGTTTGATTTTCATTAATTTTTTAATGAAATTAAAATATTTATAATATTTTAATATTAATATTTAGATGGAAATTAAGATATTTATATTAGTTCTTGAAGGAAAATTCCCATTCCTTTAGCTGATTTGATTGGAATAATGATTTTCAACCAAGCTGGAAGTCGTTTCTTCAAAATAAACTTATTCTTTGCTGGTTACAAGTGAAGTTTATTTTCCATGAAGATTTTCTTTCAAAATTGAAATACAAGTTTCTTGAAATATGAAATGCTAATTTATTGTAAAATTGAGATGTATTTTTTTTAGTATAGACAATGTCCATAAATGAGTTTTTCCTTTTGCCTGTTTGTAAAATAAATTCTGTTAATTTAGACCATAAAGGACAAATGCATTTGAATCTTGAAAGTGATCATCTTCATATATACCAGAGTTTTAGTACACGTGAGGTAAGATGAAGAATTTTGAAGTTATGGCAAAATAATTGCTTTTTTCTGGCTATTTCAGGTACAGTTAGTTATTTGGATATTTAGGATAAAAGCATTTTTCCTTCATTAAGTGTTATTTTAATGCATAACTGAATTTTAACTTTGATTTCCTATTGTAGACCTTTATAATGTTTTTAAATATTAAGGACTGGTCCAAGGGCATAGGATTTCCTTTAGTGGAAGGTGAGGTGGGCACTAGGCTGTAAACTGCATGATTTATGCCACCTTCACATTGTAGAGTTTTAGTCTCCTTTAAGGGCAATTTTTGTGATATTTTCAAATCATAACTTTTATTTATTTTATGTTAAGTGAGAGGAAAGAATTTATACAATTTAGAAGTTTTTTTACAATGCAAAGTTGATATCAGGGCTTAGAATAATGTGGCTTCCTTGACAGCAGATTGAACCAACTGAATATTCCAGTTAGGTTACACTTCATTGACTTATTATACTGTTTATTTTCTATTATTGAAAAGTACAGTATTTGGTTGTGACTTAAGTCTGTCATTCTGTAGCTGTAAACAGCCTGAGGCTAGGCAGATGTGTTCTTTACAATGCTTGTTTTAGAGCATAGTAGGTAAACATGTGGCTTTTAATAAGGATGGGTAGATAAACAGTTTTGACAGTAAAATCAAAATCTTGAGAACTAGCCAACCACAATTACGTTTAAGCATCTCATCCCAAGTGAAAGCGGTCTGATAGACTGATAATACAGCCCATTATCTAGTGTGCTGAATATATATTTTATTTCGGGAGGATATTCTCTTACAAGTATGTGGTTTCCTTTGTCCACTGCAAAGTGTGCTGAATCTTGGTCTCATCATAGTGGAAAAGGATGGCTTGCCAAAGTTAGCCATATACATTATATTTATGCCTTTTTTAAGCATAGGAGGAAAAAGGTTAAATTCTTAGTCTATTGCATTGAAACTAAAAATAATACATTCTTATTTAATATGTTTCCTTTGATCTGTTTTACTTTGTGTTCTTATTATATGGAAAATAACTTTCAGAGTCCTGGGGATAAATTTTTCCATTGCATTTCGTTACCTTCATCAATTTCTCATTAAAATAGTGTCTGTAGCTGGAAGGTAACCTAATTAACTTTGTATTCGTGATAATAAAATAGACCCAATGAGAGAAAGTGATTTTTGCAAGGCCATACAACTAATTAGCATAGTTGGGACCAGAACCCATTTAGTTCTCCTGGCTAGATCAGAATTTTTTTTTTTCTTGTTACATCATGTTAATGGAACTCCCTTTCTATTTTCTCCCATTCCCCCCCTCCCCCCCCTTTTTTTTTTTATCTCTCCCTGTCTTAAGATCTAGATTCCAGCTATCCAAGATTATTTCTCACTGTGACTTCTCCCCCCTCATACCTTTGTGATGACTCTGCATTAGTGGGAAGATCGTCACGCTCTCTTCTGAGAAGCCTTTTGCTGGTGACTTCTGAGTCCAGCACACTTAGACCTGGAGAAGGGCAGCAAGGATTTACTGCTCACAGAGCCCTGTGGTGGTAGTAGAGATAGTGTGTGATGGGACTCAAGCTGGGCACGTAAGATACAACATTGTGTGTAAAGTGAAAGGATACAGGTGGGATGAATGACAGGTAGTGATGACTTAAGCTGTTGGTTATATGATCACTAACAAATTGCATCAGTCAGGTACCACCGATTCTGCCCACTTAGGTTGCTGTTAATACAAATAGATAAAAATCTCCATTTTTTTCATCTGTCAAATAAGGCATAGTGACAGATTGACTCACTTCTACTTCATCTTATTAGCTTTATTTTATTTTGAAACCTTTGAGCTATTCTTGAAGTGAAGAAATATCTGGAAGTACTTTTTCTATTTAGCCCAATAGGTATAGGTTATGCATACCCATTCTTTTGGGGAAGAAGAATTCCTTTTGACATGCTTGAAATCTTATCATATATGGTGGGTCCCGACATCAAGTTGTTAAGATTCCTCAACCTGAGAGAATGGAGTGTTGTGTCAGTGGCCTTACCAGGAATTCCCAAAAACCAGGAGGAAGAGCCAATATTTTGGATTTATCTAAGTAAGATTATGGGAGTGCCAAGATCACATGGCTAACTGTTAATCAGTATACTAGTCATCAGATTTGATGAGTTTCGATAATAAGTAAAACCTTTGCACCTTCCACCCCTTTCTCACCTTTTAAAATGATAGTCTCTCTTCTCTTTAGATCTCACAGATAATACAGTAAATAAAATTCCTGTCCTTTGCTTGGCTTACTACAAATTTATTAGGCACACAGGAGGAGATTATAATAAATCCAGACCTCATCATTTCAGCCAGATTCTCCTCAAGAACATTTCTAGTCTCAAGCTCTTCATCTCTTAATCATTGGCAATAGGGTTCTGAAGAAATGAAAGATTGAGACAGCTGAGATACTTGTCATTGTTCTGATTTCATTATACTGTTGAGGCCTGCCTAGGTGTACAGTCTTTGACAATCAATTATTATTCTGGAAAGTGATTATTAAACAGTTCACTGAATTATGGCTTTTTATGCATGACTTTGTTCTATTGCTCTTTAGGGTTAAGTGAAAAAGCTTATTAAATATCCATCTACAATGGAATCTTTGAAAATGCTAAGTAGAATGCATAATTCATATAGGCTGTCACTCGTACAATGCCAAATCAGTTTAGTGAAATATCAGGTAACAGGGAAATGAAAGTAAGTGGCAGTCCTAACAGAACTAGTTCTGGGCAGCTAATGAGTGCAGGTAATCAGAAAACTCCAAACAATAGTGACTTGGACAATAGTGACTTAAAAGTTTATTTCTTTCTTGTAAAAAGGTCATGTAAACAGTAATGTAGGAATGATACAGTGTTTTGCAGAGTCAGAGATTCAGAATTCTGCCATCTTAGTGATTCACTGATTCTGACCTTCATTATAAATGTCATTTCAAGGTCCACTATGGCTACTCTGTCCATCAAATCTGTATTCACACCAGCAGGAAGTCTTTAAAAAAGAAAAGTGTGTGCCTACAACCTCTGCTTATATTTTGTAAGCCAAAACTTACTCACATGACCACATCTAGCTACAAAAAAGAAAAAAAATGAAGTCACTATTCTGGGCAGCTGTGTGCCAATGTTCACATACTGTTCCTATGGAAGAGAGTAGAAGAGAAGAGTTTTTGTCATAGTCTTTATGAGTCGTGCACCATCTATGAAAACTTTTTTGGCTCAAAGAGTTATTTCCTCTTTCAACAAAGGTTTACTGAGCATCTGAAAAGTTTAGCATTTTACTAGGCACTCAGAATTGAAAGACTTCATGTGACGACAATTTTTAGTTTTAAGGAGTTAGGTAGCATAACAGAACTAGCAGACTATGGAAAGTGATGGAGAAAGCCCTGGAATTGCAGTTTAATGATCTAGATAGGGATCCTTGATTTGTAATTTATTTGTTCCTTAAAGTGATTGGTGCTTGTTTTCTAATCTGTGCATTACAGTTAAAAATATTTACCTTTTAATACTGTGAGAGTAAAATGATCTTAAGTAAAACAACACGTTGAATATACTGCATTTTTAAAGGCTCTTGGAACATACTTCCATCTAGCCCTCCAGTAAATTTGAACTGCCTACATCCCCACAAATAGTGACTACCAATTTGTTTCTTAATGTTCTCTCCAGCATTGTGCATTACTGTTTTTTGAATTTTTGCTAATCTGAAGGGCCAGTGGCTTTTCAGTACTTTTCGGTTGTGGAAACCTTTCTTCAAATGAAATGTTAAATGAATGTTCAATATTTAATACCAAACATTTAAGACCATGACAGCAGTGTCTCATTTGGTAACAAGGGACCTGGAACCTACCTGCTGGATTCAAGCTCCTACTAGCACATTTTTTGGCCTTTAAGACATTCTATCCAATGGATCTATCCATTCAGTTTTTAAAAATTTTTTTATTAAAGTATAGTTTGCCAACAATATATTAGTTTCAGGTGTATAACATACTGATTCGACATTTATATACCTCATGGTGTGGTCATCACACTAAGTTTAATGACCATCTGTCACTGTGCAACACTATCACAATATTATTAGCTATATTCCCCCTTACCTTCCCCCCACCTCCACAACCTCCACTCTGGCAACCATCAATTTGTTCTTTGTTTTTATGAGTCTATTTTTGTTTTGTTTGTTCATTTCTTTTTAGATTCCACATATAAACAAAATCATGTGGTATGTCTTTGTCTGATTTGTTTCACTTAGCATATACCCTCCAGGTCCATCTATGTTGCTGCAAATGGCAAAATTTCATTCTTTTTCATTGTTGCGTAATATATATCTCACATCTTCTTCATCCATTTATTTATTGATGGACCCCCTATTTACTTACATATCTTGGCTATTGCAAATAATGCTGCAATAAACATAGGGGTGTATATATCTTTTTGAATTAGTGTTTTCATTTTCTTTGGATAAATAAATAACCAGAAGTTGAATTGCTGGGTTGTATGGTAATTCCATTAGTTTTCTGAGGAATCTTCATATTGTTTTCCATAGTGGCTGCACCAATTTACAACCCCACCAACAGTGTATGAGAGTTCCCTTTTCTCCACCCCCTCACCTATACTTGTTATTTGTTGACTTTTTAATAATAACCATTCTGACAGGTGTAAGGTATACATTCAGTTTTATTGGGGACCTGTTGTGTCTGGCGCTATACCAAATGCTGGGAAATAGCAATAAGCAAAAGAAATCCCTGCTATTTTGGGACTCAAAGTAAACAAATTTTAGAGGAAGCAAAGAGTAAACAAATCAGTAATGTCTCAGGTGGCAATAAGTGGCATAAAAAAAGAATAATGCAGGATAAAAGAGTGATTTAAATCAGATGGTCAGGAAAGAACTGTAAGAGAACATGACATTTGAGCAGAGATTTGAAGGAAGTGATGGAGTAAGGCAAAATAATTCCAGGTTGAGGGAAGACACACCACAAACCTCCAAGGCAAGAATGTTCCTGTGATGACTGAGGAACAAGAAGATGGGAGACCTTGAGTGGGGAGTGTGGTAGGAGATGTGAGTCAGAAAGCCAGATTACAATTCAGTATTTAGTACCGGCAGGACAGTGGTTTTCATACTATCAGATCCAAGACTCCTTTCTTATTGCATTTACTTTGCATATATTTTCCCCTTTTCCTATCCTGACATAATGAATAGATAATTATTATATACCTATCCATGTAATGTCAAAAATTAATATAATACCCCATTTGTAATGTAAAAGAAAAATGAAAGTAATTTATAATTAAATTATAAATGACTACACTGGAGTACAAAATGAAGTTATTAGATGCATTTATCTACTGATAATAAATGTGTTTTGACTATGCATGTAAGCAGCCATAATGTAAAAGGATGACCAGAAAATGAAATAATAGTGAAGGTGAAACTAGATAGAATACATGAAAGAATGAATAATAGCAGACTAAAAACAACCTACTACTAAATGGGAGAAGATATTCACTTATGATACACATGATAAGGGGTTAATATCCAAAACGTAAAAAGAACTCACACACCTCAACAACAAAAAACCAAACAGTCCAATTAAAAAATGGGCAGAAGAACCAAATACAGCAACATTTTAAAAAGATTATACATCATGATCAAGTGAGCTTCATCCCAGGGTCATGGGGATGGTTCAACATACGCAAATCAATTAATGTTATACACCCCATAAACAAATTAAAAATAAGAATCATATGATCATATCAATAAATGTAGAAAAAGCCTTCGACAAGGTATAGCACCTATTTATGATAAAAACACTTAACAAACTCAGTATAGAAGGAAAGTACCTTAACATAATAAAGGCCATGTATGACAAGCCCTCAGGCAAAATTATACTTCATTGTGAAAAACTAAAAACCTTCTAAGAATCAGGAACAAGGCAAGGCTGTCCATTATCGCCACTGTTATTCAGTATAACTAACATTAGAGGTCCTAGTGAGTGCAATCAGGCAAAAGAAAGATATAAAAGGCATCCAAATAGGAAATGAAGAAGTCAAACTGTCACTATGTACAGATGACAGATTTTCAATATAGAAAACCCTAAAGGCACCACAAGAACACTATTAGGAACAATAAGCAAATACAGTAAAGTCTCTGTATACAAAATCAACGTTCAAAGACCCATAGCATTCCTATACTCTAATAAAGAAGTGTCAGAAAAAGAAGTGGAAAAAGTAATTCCTTTTGCAATTGCAACAAAAAGAATAAAATACCTAGGAATAAATCTAACAAAACATGTAAAGGACACATATATATATTGAAAGCTATAAGACCCTATTAAAAGAAATGAAGAAGATATAAATAAATGGAAAGACACTTCGTGTTCTTGGATCGGAAGAATCAATATAGTTAAAATGACCATATTACCTAAAGCATTATACAGATTAAATGCAATCCCCATCAAAATCCCATTGGCATTTTTAAAGAAATAGAACAAGAAATGGTCTTATTTATATAGAGGCACAAAAGACCCTGAATTGCCAAATTCATTCTGAGAAAAAAGAATGAGGCTGAAGGCATCACTCTGCCTGACTTCAAATTATACTACAAAGCAACAGTAATCAAAATGGCATGGTATTGGCAGAGAAACAGACACACTGACCAGTGGAACAGAATCAAGAGTTCACAAATAAACCCATATTTATATGGGCAAATAATTTTTGATATAAATGCTAAAAATATACAGTGAAGAAAGCAAAACCTCTTTAATAAGTGGTGCTGGGAAAACTGGAAAGCCACCTGCAAAAGAATGAAACTAGACTGTTGTCTATCACCACACACCAAAATTAACTCAAAATAAATTGAGAGCCTGAATATATTACCTGAAACAATAAAATGCATAGAAGAAAACAGGAACTAAACTCAAGAACATTGGGCTTAAAGAGGATTTCATGAATTTGACCTTAAAGGTAAGGGAACTAAAAGCAGAAGTAAATGAATAGGACTATATCAAACTAAAAAGCTTCTGCTCAGCAAAAGAAATCATCAACAAGGTAAAGAGACAACCATCCGAATGGGAAAACATATTTGTAAACAACACCTCCGATAAGGGCCTAATATCCAAAATATACAAAGAACTCATACAACTCAACAACAACAACAACAACAAAAATCCAAAAAATGGGCAAAGAACCTGAATGGACACTTCTCCCTAGAGGACATACAAATGGTCAACAAATATATGAAAAGATGCTCAACATCGCTAGCTATTCGAGAAATGCAAATCAAAACCACAATGAGATATCATCTCACATCTGTTAGAATGATTATAATCAACAGGATAAATAATAACAAATGTTGGAGAGGGCGTGGAGAAAAAGGAACCCTCATATACCTCTGTTGGGACTGCAAATTGGTACAGCCAGTATGGAAAGTGGTATGGAGGTTCCTCAAAAGACTAAGAATTGACGTACTATATGATCCAGCAATCTTTCTCCTGGGTATTAATTTCAAAGACTTGAAAACTCATATTCAAAAAGATATTTGTGCACTGATATTCATAGCAGCATTATTCACAGTGGCCAGGACATGGAAGCAACCGAAGTGTCCTACGATAGACGATTGACTAAAGAAGCTGTGGTACATATATACAATGGAATATTACTCAGCCATAAGAAGAGATGAAATACTGCCATTTTCAACAACATGGATGGACCTTGAAATAATCATACTAAGCCAGACAGAAAAGGTTGAAAATCACATGATATCACATATGTGGGATGTAAACCTAAAAGCAACAAATGAGCAGGACAAACAGAGACTCATGGACATGGACAATAGACTAGTGATTAATAGAAAGGTGGAGAGAGAGATAAAAAAATAAAATGTTAAAAAATATAGTATGAAAAAAATAAACTGACATTAAAAAAATATATATATATATAAAATAAAAATAAAGAACATGAAAAAAGAAGAGAGGGGCAGGAGACCTAATTAGATATTTCTCCAAAGAGGACATATAGATGGCCAATAGCCATATGAAAAGATGCTCAGTGTCACTAATCATCAGAGAAATGTGAATTAAAACCACAATGAGTTATCATCTCGCACCTGGCAAAATGGCCATCATCAATAAATAAAAAAACGAGTATTGGTGAGGGTGTGGAGAAAAGAGAACCCTCTTTCACTGTTGATGGAGTTGCAAATTGGTGCAGACATTATGTTTCCTCAAAAAGTTAAAAATAGATCTACCTTTTGACATAGCAATTGCACTTCTGGTTATTTATGCAAATAAAACCAAAACAATAATTCATAAAGATCTATGCACCCCTATGTTCATGGCAGGGCTATTCACATTAGCCAAGATATGGGAGCAACCTAAATGCCCATCAATAGACAATTGGACAAAGAAGTTATGGTTTATATATACAATAGAATATTTCTCAGCCATAAAGAATGAAATTCTACCATTTGTAATGCCATGAATGAACCAGTGGTTCTTATGCTGAATGAAATAGGTCAGAGAAAGATAAATACCACATGATTTCACTTATATGCAGAAACTAAGGAACAAAAAAGAGCAAATTAATCAAAAACAAATTCACAAATGTAGAGGACAATCTAATGATGTCCAGAGAGGAGGGCGGTGAAAGGGGTTAGGGGTTAAGGGAGTATAAATTAGTAGTTGATAGTCAGGGGAATGGGGAGCACAGCATAGGGAATGAGAATTGGTGTTTAATGAAAGTGTTGAATAGCACCCCTGTTGTTATTCCTGACTTTAAAACAAAGGCTTGGTTCTTAGTGTCACCACTAAGTATAATGTTTACTAGAGCTTTTTGATAGATATTCTTTATTAGGTTCACTTACTTTCTCAGATTACTAAGTTTTTTAATCATGAATGAGTGTTGAATTTGTTAAATATTTTTTCTGCTTCTATTGAAATAATCATACCTTTTCTCCTTAATGTGTTATTGTGATATATTAGTCCTTCTGACTTATCCTTGTGTTCTGGGAAAAACATTCTTGGTTATATTACATTATGTTTGTATACATTGAGAATTTTTCTATTATGGCTTTTGCATTTGTGTTCACATGTGAGATTGGTGTAGACTTTTTACACTTTTTCTTGTACTGTTCTTGTCTATTTTTGGTATCAAGATTGTACCATCTGTATAAGTTGAATGCTTTCTTTTTCTGTTCTCTAAAAACAGGAATTATTTGTTCCTTGAAAGTTTGGTAATTTTCACCTGTAATATTATTTTGGCTGGTGTTTTGTTTTGTGTAAGCAGATTTCAAAAATTATCTCCATGTCTTTAAATATTATTAATTTATTTAGGCTTTCAATTCCTTCTGCCCCCCCAGGTCAATTTTGTGACATGTATATCTAGACAATGATTCTTTTTATCTAAGTTTCCCTATATTTATTGACATGAAGTTATTCATAGATTATTTCTTCTTATTCTGTGGCTTAGTCTTTTGATTATATAGCTGTGGAGTCTGTCTCAGCATGTAGTGGGTATGAATGTCAGTCTCCAAACACAGATGTGCAAGAAGTATGTTTATTTCTCTAGAACTCAATTTAGTCTTTATTTGGAGTTTCGCTTTCATCAGGACCACAGAAATTTGGATTAGGCAATTTGGAGATTCCCTCCCCATCCCTGTAATGGTCATGTGTCATGCTGATCTCTGCTGAGACATCCATACTTCTGTCTGGTGGTCTACTTAGATCTCATTGGGAAAGGGAGTCTAGTGCATGCAGTCTTTTGACCCCCATTTATCCCATAAGAATGGGCCTTGAGCCTGGGACACTTCCTTATCAAGAGATAAAGGGTCCTCACAGCTTGTGCTGGGCTTGCAGCCTTGTGGGGGAACGTTTTTTCCTGTTTTAGACTCAATATGTGCCTCTTCATTCTGCTTAAGTGTGTGTGACATATGGCACCTGGTCAGGCCTCCCCTCCCCACAACTATATCTGTCCCCTACAGGGAAGGGAAGGAGTCCTTCTTTCTGCAGAACAAGAAGGGTGTGTGAAGGCCGTGGTGGACTGATGGCTGCTACTAAAGCTGATCTTGACATGTCTCTTCTTTGCTTAACATTGATCCACATACAGTGCTCAACTGTTTGTGGTCACTCCAGTGCCAAGATGTATGGGCAGAAGTGTTTGGACTTCTATTCCTGGTGATAGGCAGCAGGTGCCACTTGCTGGACAGATCTTTCCTCCATCGTTAGCCCGCACAGGTCCCTACTGAATTACTCCTTCTCATCTCTAAAGCTTCTTCAGTTTCCTCAGCTCTCCTATCCGTGTTTTCCACTCATGGACATTCATTGTGATGTTCTCAAGCCATGCTGGGGCAGGGTAAACGCTGCGAGATCATGTAATGCTCCATCTGCTCTGACACTCCCACGTGGCCATTTCTTCTCTGGGGCCTTGTTGCTTCTTGTCTTCTCTGTGTTTTCAGATCTTTTCTGTGCTCCACTCACAGAAAAACAGCTCTCTCTTATTTCCTTTGGGCTTAGCCCTGGGGTGCTGGGTGTGAGCCCCAAGCCCAAGGACCCAAAAGCATCTAAGTTTTCATCACACAATTGGCCCAGGAATCCAATTGTTTTTAACTGAAATAAACCTATCTTGTTTTCTCTCAAATCAGTCCTCATTGTCCTATGTTCTTTTGTTTCACAAGATCCCCAGGTTTTTGAAACTTGAAAGCCAGAGAGACTCTTGTTTTGAGGTTATGGACCCAGAATGGCCAAGTTGGGTAAAGGGAGAATATTGGGTATGCAGGATAGAGGGAAACACCAGTGGATACTTTAAAACTATCTCTTCACATTTATTTGACAGGCGAAGAGACAGAGTCTTAGAGAAGTAACTGGTTTGCCAAGGCCACATGCGGTCGATGAAGGAGCAGAGACCAAACTCCAGGTGCTCTAACTATTCTTCTGTTCTTGATGTTATATATTGTCAAATAGCTATTTAAAATTCATGTGGAGTTTAGGTTCTACAACCCATTACCTATTTTACTAGATTTTTAAATACACTGTAACTGCCATCATGAGAGGCCCTTAGCACATGAATCATCTTAGATGCCGAATTTTCTTAGTTATTATGGGTTCAGTCCTTTAAGGATAAGTAGGCTCTTTTTAATATTTACTTTTTCAGTAGAAACGTTGTCTAAAACCTGTTAATACTTTTTTCCCTTTATGAAAACAGGCATGACTTGTTCCTCTCTGCATTCCCATTACCTGGCTCGGGTATGCTCTTGTGAGGGTGTTAACTTGATCCTTTGCTTGAGGACAAAGTGCACCATTTTAGATATCAGTTCCTCATACTATGCTATAATGTAGTGACACCTGAGGTCTTTTTGGGTGATTAAAGTGTTAGCTTCACATCCTATATTCAGCTGTTCTTTGAGTTCTTTCATTTTCTTTTTTAATCAATTAATTAATTAATTATTTTTATGGTGACATCGTTTAACAAAATCCAATGTTTCATTAGTACACTTTAACAGTAGGGCACATATATATTTACACTGTGTGTTCACCTCCCATAGTTAGATTTCTTTCTGTCACCACATATTCGACCCCCTCTTTAAAATAATTTTTGTTTCCTTCTTTCTACCACTCTATCTCTGTTTTTTTGTAGTCAGTATTTCAGTACTTTGTAAGTAGGCCCTCTTCCAGTGCTCTCTTTCTAATATCTTTTTCTATTCTGCTCTAGGCTTCAAAACTAGATAAATAAGCCTGGTAATATTGTTTGTAAAGTGAGAGTAAATAACCTCTGAGGGAGGGCCTCTGCAGCTTTCCTATGGGAAAGTGTGTGAGCTTTCTCTGCAAATGCCTTTGCTGACATCTCTTTTGCCTGCTTTAAGGCCTTTTTTTTTGGCTTACATCCTGCTTCCTGTCTCTGCTAGATCCGTGAGGTTGCAGGACTTCTCCATAGTGAATAGGTGAAGAATAACTGCTTCCCCCCTCTTTTTTTAAATTGATTCAGATACTGTAAAAATATTTTGCATTTGAATAAGCCATATTCTTAACATATTAACTAGATATGTTGCAAATCAGAATAAAAAACAACTGTAGGATCACAGAATACCTTTGGACAATTTGATTATTTAAGATGCAAACTATACCATTGACCTTGGGGGCTTTGTGAACCACAGCTGTCAGTTTAAACAAAACTCCAAACCTAATTAAACTTTTGTTGGATGGGGTGCTAGTTTGAGAACTGGTTGGACAGCTTTTAAAAGTTAATGACGCACTTCTTTCCCCAGAAAACAAATAAAAGCACTGATACTTAAGTGCATATATTCTTTAAGGCTAACCATAAGGCCTTAGGTTTATCACTTTCTGAAAAATGGAGAAACAATTTCCTGCACACAGATTAATTGTAATGTTTGCAGATTTTCTTCATAGTTGTCACATTGTAGAATTGAGGTGAAGCTTTTTTCCAGACTCCTCTCCTCTCCTTTCCTCATTTTCCCGCTCCTGTTTTGCCTCCTTTCACTCTTTCCTTCTCTTTCTCCTCTTCTCAATACAATTTAGAAGTTCTTAATTTCCTGTCAGTATGTATTTGAATATTTAAGTAAACATAGTCTTCTTTTTCAATGTTCACCTGGCTTTTAGTAGAAATTGAATATTTATTTTTTTTCCTTTTATTTATCAAGTGCCTTCAAGGTGCCAAATATTAGAGATATGTAATTATACATATACTACGTATATAGTTTCTACATATAGCTATAATCATATATAGAGAACATTTCTGCATATTTATATGACTCATGTATAGAGTGCAAGGTTTGTGTCAAGCTGGGGGTGGGGTGTAGAGACTGGAGGGAGATGAAGCTGGAGAAGTGGGCAGTGACCAGCTTGTGGCCATGGGAAGGAGTTTATGTTTGATTCAGATAGCATTGGGATCCCACTGAAGGATTTTAAGCAGGAGAGTGACGTGATACAATGAATGCTTTAGAAAGGTTATTCTGGCAGCAGTGCCAACGTGGGCTGGTGGGAAGGAAGAGTTAGGAAGCTGAAGCCTTAATCCAGAATGGCATGAAGAGTGTCTGAATTAAGGTGGGCAGAGTGGCTGGACAGCACGGCGCAAATGAAACAGATACCAAGAAATATTTTAGCTGTTTCATCTGGTATATATCTTTATATTTCTGAATATTAGTATAATGCAGTTATGTTCTGATTTTTCTCCATATTAGATAGCATCTATTGATTTGCTATTATGGAATATGATGATTTAATTTAGTGCTTTTACTACCACTCCTACTGATGTTACATTCAATTTCCTATATCCTCAATATAGTTAATCATAACTTTTGGTGTTTGCAATATTATATTTAGGAAGGTATAAACAGGTAACATTTCCTTTCTTGAGTAGCTGCTTTTTCCTAGAGTTAATTGCAAAGTTCCTACCCCCTGCCCCCAATTACTTAGTTTTTTTTTATCTGTACATTACTAATTTATTCCTAAGCTCTTTGATGCAATCACAATCATCTTAACATGTTCAGACACATTGGATAATCTTTCACATTCTTTTTAAAAAACATTCCTCTTGGAGCTCTTTGCTTTCTGGGTACAATCAGGATTCATTGCTCTCTGCGCCATTACTGAGCTATAGTCCTGGCATTTGCCTTCATCATCTGTTGATTTGATCTGATTTTTTCCTCTTTCTTGATTTTCTAACTACCAGAAAAGGATACATGGGAAGTACTTTATTTATTTTAAAATTTCAGCACAGAACATGTTAATATTTTACTTTCATTTAAAAGAACAGTTTGGCTGGTCATCAAATGCTAAGTTGGAAATCATTTTACTTAGAATTTTGGAAGCATTGTTTTATCATCTAACATCTGCGGTTCAGGTGAGAAATCCAGTGATGTTCTCATTCTGTTCATTTTTCATGACCCTTTTTTCTCTTTCTAAAAACTTTATACCCCAGTTTTCTGAAATTTCACAATGATATAATTTGACATGGTTCATTATTTTTATTCCTTTGTGGTGGGCCCTCAGTAACCCTCTATCTTTCCAGGTCCCTGCCCCATTAAAAAAAAATTTAAATAATTTAAACTACAAAAAAAAAAACCCAACAAAAAAAGCCCCCAAAAAACCAGAAAAACGGTTCACTTATTTTTTCCCAACCCCAATCCCTTCTTCTAGCAATACCCAATCTTTTCTTTGTATCTACGAGTTTGGTTTTTTATTTTGTTTTTTAGATTCTAAATATGAGAGGTCATATGGTCTTTCTCTGCCTTATTTCACTTAGCATAATGCTTTTTAAGTCTATCTATACTGTCCCAAATAGCAAAGTTTCATTCTTTTTTAAGGCTGAATAATATTCCATGTGTGTGTGTACATATGTACAACAATTTCTTTTTGCATTCATCTATTGATGAACACTTAGCTTTTTCCAAATCTCGGCTATTTTGAATAATGCTGTAATGAACATGAGGGTGCATATATCTTTTCAAGTTAGTGTTTTCATTTTCTTTAGATCAACAGCCAGAAATGGAATTACTAGATCATAAGGTAGTTATATTTTTAAATTTTAAAGAAACTTCCAGACTGTTTTCCATAGTGATTGCACCAATTTATGTTTCCAAAAAACAGTGCACAAAAGTTCCCTTTTCTCCTTGCCAATGCTTGTTACTTTTTTGTCTTGATAATTGCCATTCTAACAGGTGTGAAGTGATAGCTCATTGTCGTTTTGATGTGCATTTCCATGGTTGTTAGTGATGCATTCTTTCATGGTCCAATTGGCCATCTATATGTCTTCTTTGAAAAATATCTATTCAGATCTTCATCCATTTTTTTAGTTAGATATTTTTTTTTGCTATTGAATTATATGAATTCTATATATATTTTGGTTATTGGCCCCTTATCTGGCATATATGATTTGAAAATATTTCCTTCCATTCAGTAGCTTACCTTTTCTTTTGTTGGTTGTTTTCTTTGCTGTAAAGAAACTTTTTAGTATGATGTAGCCCATATTTATTTTTGCATTTGTTGCTTTTGTGTTTGGTGTTAGATTTAAAAATCATCAAGAAGACCAATGTTAAGGAGCTTACTGCCTATATTTTCTTCTAAGAGTTATGTTAAAGTCTTTAATCTATTTTGAGATAAAATTTGTGTATGGTATAAGATAGTGGTTGCTTTTCATTCTTTTGTTCAGTTTTCCTGTAACAATTTCTTAAAGAAACTATCTTTTTCCATTGCATATTCTTAGCTCCTTTGTTGTAAATTAATTGACCATACACGTGTGGGTTTATTTTTGGGCTCTTTATTCTGTTCCACAAAGCTTTGTAATGTAGTTTGAAATCAGGGAGCCTGATGCCTCCAGTTTTGTTCTTCATTCTTAAGATTGCTTTAGCTATTCAGGGTTTATGTAGTTCTATACAAATTTTAGGATTACTTGTTTTATTTATTTGAAAATTGTCATCGAAATTTAGATAGATATTGTACTGAATTGGTAGATTGCTTTGAGTAGAATGAACATTTTCATAATATTAATTATTCCAATCTATGAATATAGGATATCATTCCATTTTATTTGTGTCTTCTTCAGTTTCTTTCATTAATGTTTTGTAGTTTTCAATATGCAGGTTTTTTACCTCCTTGCAAATTTATTCCTAGATATCTTATCCTTTTGAAACAATTGTAAATGGGATTGTTTTCTTTATTTCTCTTTCTGATAGCTCATTATCAGTGCATAGAAATGCAGCATATTTTTGTCCATTGATATTGTATCTTGCAAATTTATTGAATTTATTTATTTGGTCAAATAGTTTTTTGATGAAGTCTTTAAGGTTTTACGTATACATATCATGTCATCTGCATACAGAAACAGTTTTACTTTTTCCTTTAGCATGTGGATTATTTTTATTCTTTTTCTTAATTAATTGCTCTGGCCAGGACTTCTGATACTATGTTGAATAGAAGTGGTAATAGCGGGCATCCTTGTCTGTTCCTGATCTTAGGAGAAAGGCTTTCAGTTTTTCACCATTGAGTACAGTGTTAGCAGTGGGCTTGTCATATCTTTATTATCTTTAGGTACATTCCCATTTCAACCCACTGTTGAAAAACTTCTAGAACAAAGAAAAGATGATGAGAAGGAAAATAGGAGATAAATATATAAATATAAGAGAATCACTCTAGGGGACTAATATCCGAATAATAGAAGTTCTAGAAAGAGAGAATTAAGAAAACAAAAGGGAATTCCCCAGAACTAAAGATACGGTTTCTAGAATATATTCAAAGGTGCTGGAAAAAAAAATTCCAATGAAGAAAACTGTACCTGACAAAATTATCATTTAGAATTCAAGGAGAGATAGTTTTCCAGAAAAGCAAAAGCTGAAAGAATTTATCACCACAAAACCAGCCTTACAAAAAAATGTTAGAACTTTTTTAAACTGAAAAGAAGGGGCACTAATTAGTAACAAGAAAACCTATGAAAGAATAAATATCACTGCAAAGGTAAATACATCATAAAGGTAGTATATTAATCATTTGCTAAGCTACTCTGAAAGTAAAAAGACAAAAGTAGTTAAAATAGCCATGATTATAATAATTGATTAAAGGATAGACAAATAAAAAGATGTGAAATGTTATATCAAAAACAAAATGTGGGGTGGGGAAGAGTAAAGATATTGAGTTTTAGAATGGCGTCAAATTTGTTATCAATTTAAAATAGGCTGTTATAGATAGAAGGGGTTATATGTAAGCCGCATGGTAACCACAAAACAAAAACATATAGTAAATGCACAAAAGATAGAGAGAAAGAATTATAAATATACCACTGAAAAAGTAAATCAAGCCATGCATAAAGGAAGAGAGCAAGAGAAGAAGAAAGGAACAAAGAGGAACTTTCTTTGTATTCATTCCTGTCAGCATATTTTATTTTCAATAATCTCTGTCTTCTGCTTAGGTGTGAGAGAGATAGTTATTTGGATACAATGAGGGGGTCTTAGGGAGGCTGTTTTCAGCTTCATTTACACCCTCATTTTTGGAGATTGATACCTCCAATTGCTTAGTCTTTGTGAAGTTCTATAGTGTGACTTGTTTTGCTTCTGGGATTTCATTTTTTTGTAAGATGTGGTTACCTTTCATGAAGAGTTTTTGATAAAATAATAAGTTATTTATGGGACATTCAAATGTCAACTTGTCACTGTTTATTGTTTTTAATACGCACCTTTATTTATTTGTTTATATACTAGCAACTTACTATATACATTATAATAGTAAGAGACAAGAATAAATAGCTGTCTTATAGAATACATTTTGAGGTTCTTACTGTCTAATGAAGTTATGTCAAAAGTAAACTTCCTTTAATACATTTGTTCCCAATTACAGGATTATTTATTTAAAGCACTGTCTTCATATAGGTAAAGCTTGTTTCAATAGATGCTTTTCAGGAAACTTCTTTTTATTGCGAAGATATAAACATAAGTTTAAAAAAAATAGAGGTTGGAGCTGACAAATTTGTCACTCAGAGTAAAGCAGCTCAGGGATAAATAATTTTTCTCTTTTTTGTTTCGTTTCATGGATTTAAGAGAAAATATATAGTTGGTATCCAGACAAAAGTTAAGTTAGTGAAAACAACAGGATTCCCAGAAACATGAGAGTCAGGTACTTGAGTCATTGAATAATTTTGTTTTCTAATCCCCAGGGAATGATGCTGGATTTTATAGGTTATCATAATCTACTAATGTTAACCTGGGGATTTACTTTTCCATTTCACAATTTGTTCCTTAAGTAGTGTCAAAATTTATACTAAGTGTATGATTTCATTACTCTGGGGATGGATTTGGAATGTTATGAGTGAGTTTTTTTGGCTGCTGTAGGGTATGTGTTGCAGTTACTGCCACTGACCCTCATCCCCCATCCCCCCAGCTGTTAAACCTTTTGCTTGTCTAGTGTAGCAGTCCCGGAGGTTTTAACATAAAAACTGGAAAAGCAGGAATATTCACTGGGCCCAATATCACCCTTGAATTTTGCTATTGTAAAGATAAATATCAAAGAAAGTATAAACTGGATAGTTTTTTATATTAATTCTTATATTTTCACTTTAAAGTTCTGCATTGTAAGTTATGTTCAGCCAGTTATAAAAATTAAACCTCATGTTTTAATATTTATATTGCCACTTCACTACCATGCTATTAATATGAGTCATGATACTTTGAATTTATGAGAATGAACACTGAAACAGTTTTAATCTTTCCCTCCAGAACTACCTTTGTGTCAATTTGAAGTAACCTTACTTTCTCTTGAGCTTTTTGCTATATCTATAATGAAGGCATGTGATATTCCTGGTTTAGATTTTTATTTTCCTAATAGCTCCTCCCAGGTTTATTCAGCATGACTCAGCATTGTGAAGGGTTCTCAAATACTTTGAACAGGAACCAAGAAAATATAATGAAATAAGACTGGATTCCCAGGAAATGTGAAGATAAACATGAATGTGACACTATCTACCACCACCCAATATTTCATTCACTGACAGTAACAAGGAAATTTGTTAAAAAAAATCACTCTTCTTTAGAGTTCATAGTCAAAGGCTGCACACCTTTGGTCTCTTAACCACCTTTCTTTGACTTCAGTTTGTTGACTTTATTAAACCTGTAAAGTTGGAATGATAATAGCAGAGAACTAAATGAAATAATATTTGTAAAGTGTTCACCAATGCCTGGCACACTGTAAGTGTTCAGTAATTGTTAGCTATGATAGTCTGTGATAAATGCTTTTGCTTATCTATTGTCAAGTTTCTAATCTTTGGGAGTGGGTTGGATTTTTTTGGAAACAACTAAATGTCATTTAAAGCAGTGTCCAGGTGATGTTGTATGAACACTTTGATTGTAGTAAAGCCACTCTGCATCAGAAATCCAAGTGTAACACTGATGAAGAAGACAGATTTTCTTTTGCAGATGGAAAACTGTCTCTGAAGGCAATTCCAAAAATAACAGAAGTATAGAACTTCCAAAATGAACTTCTTTAAAGTAGTAGACAACCTCAAGGATTCAAAGAATAAGATGTTATCTAGCATTAAGTTAATCATGAAACATTTTTGAGCAGCTACTGAATGCCAGGCACTGTGGGAGAGGCAGGCTTCAAACACTAACACCATTTTGTAAGCCACATGGCACTATGATTGCCTGTGCTACAAGGAGATGAACTAGTCAGAGATGTCAGTGTGTGTGTCTGTATAATGATCAGTTTGATTTGAGAGGAATATCTTGACTGTAGTGAGAGGAATGAATGGCTGTGGTGGGAAGTGGTGAGATTGTGGGTTATAATAATTACGAGGCTACAATTGGGATTCCAGAGACATTTAGGCAGAAATTTAATGATTTGGTGATGAATTGAATGGGGGAGAGAAAAGATGTCAGGGATGGCTCCTCCTTTCTGTCATCTGCAGCTGGCTTCTTTGACACCGTTCCAGAGATGAATACAAGAAGACAACCAGTTTCTTGAAATCTGTAAAGAAGCAGAAGTGGTTGATTGTAAAAACGCATTCTAATCAGAGAGAATGGCATAAATGCTAAATAGAAGTATGAGTGATGTGCTGTAGGAACAATGAATTCTGAATAAACTTTCAAAGAGGAGAGGCACTTCAACAAAAAATGAGTTTCAAAAGATTTGGAAGGTTTGAAAGCTTTCTAAAAGTAGAGAGAGAGAGAAAGAAAGAGAAGAAAGAAAGCAAAAAAAGAGAAAGGAAGAAAGGAAGGAAGAAATAAAAAAAGGAAAGAGGAAGGAAGAAAAAAATAAAAAGAAAGAAAGAAGAAGAAAGAAAGAAAAAGAAAGAAGGAAAGAGAAAGAAAGAGAGAGAATAAGAGAGAAAGAAAGGAAAGTAAGAACCCCTCCCTCTCTTTAAAGGAAACTGCCACTGGAGGAAAGTATTTGAGAAGAGAATCCCTGATGGAAGAATAAGCATAAACAAGGACATCGAACCAAGAAAAGACTCTGTATATTTGGGAAACTAAATATTCCACTATGAATGGTTTGAACAACCTATAAGGAAAAATAAAAAGTTTATTGGTATGATAATAATACATTAATAGCCATTAAGTAGATTTTTTCCTAGATATCAGTTTTATAAAATAGATTCATAAAAATCATAAGTTAAAGAAAGGAAAAGTAGAGTGATTACTTAATTTTTAGCCCTAAACTCTAATGAAATTAATTTTAAGGGGAGACAATAACATGTTTTTCATACAATATGGTATATCATGAGGTGATGAAATCAGTGTAACCCATGTAACTCTACGTAAGGACTTTGTTGATTTTTTTTTAATATGTGCCAACTTTCAAAAGTATTTGTTTTGTTTGAAATTCCAGAGTGAAGAATTCATTCCTTTGGTTCCCTTTAGAGATGCATTTTTTTTTTTTCCCACAGAGTGGTAATTTCTTATTACTTATCAGTCATTTACATCATGTCAGCAAACTTTTTCTGTGAATGGCTAGATAGTAAATAGTTTAAACTTTGTTGGGCCAAAAGGCAAAATCAAGGATAGTACGTGGGTACTTATATAATGAGAGAAAATAAATTTCCACAAATGTTTATAGATGAATTTCAAAATAGTAATGGACGCTGGAATTTGAATTTCATATACTTTCCACTTGTCATGATATTATTCTTTAATTTTTTTCTTTTTTTTTTTAATCTCATGTTCAGATCTTTTGAACATTTTTAAAAAATAATTTTTTATTTTTAGTTACAATTGACATGCAATTTTTAATTAGTTTCAGGTGTATAACACAGTGATCTTGGTAGGCACAGGAGCTTGCTGTACAGCTCATACTGCTGTAGTCGTGGCCAGTCCTCACAGCCAGTAAGTCTGAAGGTCGGTCCCATCCACTGATGTGTCAGCCGCAATCAGGGTTCAACAGCAACAGGGTTGAACACACAACCCACAAAAGGGATACACCTGGAACATCCCAGCACTGGGGAGCCCTATGTGGTGATGGGGCCCTTTACTGTTCAGGGGACCTCTGCACCTGAGATTTCCCTCCCAATTCTTGACCCCCACACATGATTGAGGTGCCAGCCTGTTTTGCTTCCCTGTCCTTCCTATCAGTCTTGAGGTGGCATCTTCTTTATATCCTTACTTATAGGACTTCAGTTCATGTAGTCTCTAGGTTATTCTATGTATTATTATATGATTCTTATATAATATCTTCCATATTAGTTGCAATTTTAATGACGTCATGGGAGGAAGCAAGCATAATGTCCATTTACTCTGCCATTCTGACTGGAACCTTACCTTGGTTTTTTAAAACCATTTAAAAAAACCATTTGAAAATGTAAAAATAGTCTCAGCTCATGGTCAAACAAAAACAAGTGGCTGGTCAGATCTGGTCTTTTGCCAACATCTAATTGACATTGTATTATATGGTCATATTTTTCTCTTTTGAATGAGAGAGAATGTGAGGATATTGGTCATTGTTATCTGAAAGTGTGTGTGACATAGTGGGGCCTCCAGTGGGGGCATTTTAGATTTGCCTAGTCTTCGCTTTCTATTTTCAGAAAAGTTCTGTTAAGTAAAATGTCTGAAAAAGTATTTAACCTTCATTTTTGAGATGTATGTAAAATAAAATGATCATGGAAACTCATATACTTTGAGATTATATCTGTGCTTCCACTCTAAAATTTAGACTTTAGTCTCACAAAACTGTAATCATTGTGTGGCATAGAGTTTATTTTATCTTTTTGAAATATAAATTATATGATGATCACCAAAATTTACAAGTTGATTTCAAGTGTTAATCCAAATCCTTAAGTCACTTATATATCAAATCAGACTGTTTTTACTTTATTAGTTATGCTAATTACTTCATAGTATTAATATAGATAAAGTTTTGAGAAAGCAATGATATTTGTGCCATTGTTGACTGTCTGAAAAATCAAAAAATTGCCATTATGAAAGTTAATGTAGAATTTTATCTTATGAAGGGGTGAGATTCCCAAATTAGCACTTAAATAGAAAAGGATTAAGAGCTGATAATACCCTCGAATATCTCGAAGGGAAAGGAGCTCTATGAGATGACTACATAGTCTTCAAGCACACCCACAGGAGCTCAGCTAAGCCCAAGAGGACTTGGCTTGTTAATGTTTAGGGACATATCTCTCTTTTAAAACCAAAATCCCACTTCTTAGGGAAAATGCTTATCCTCTGATGCTGCATCAGGTGCTGAGACTGACTGAGGCAGCACCCGAGTCAAGCTTGTCATCTCATGCACACACCAGAGCCTCAACTTAAATGGATTACTTCTTTCTCTTTCCTTATTCCCAGTATACATAGTTGAATCTATGGGAGCTAAATATATATATGATTACAAAGCAACGTACAAATTAAATGAGTTCTAAATGTAAACTTGTTTTTAGATCAGCTCTTCTATTTTATACTGCAACTTAGCAAGAACTGTGATTTCCAGTGTCCCACAGACTTCTGGGGTCCTTTGGAGTAGGGAGGTAAGGAATGAATAGGCAAGGCACTGGACCTTGCAGCACTCTCCATCAGTTCTCACCTAACTGCAGCATTCTCATTGATCTGCTTTATATGCTTGACCTCTAGGATTCATTCTGGGCCTTTGCATCATGAGGAAGCCTGGTGAGTCTGTTCTTGCTAAAAGACGATCATTATGCTTCAGTTTCTTGATTCAGAGACTACTTTAGTCTCTCCCCCACTAATTCTGTGAGTCTTGCCAGCCTTTCAATGCCTCCTACATTTTAAGTCTGTGTCTTGTGCTCCCAAATGAGAACCTTGATTGAATCATGCGATGACTTGAATAAGCTCCTTGCTTCTGCCCAGAGATTAACCTTCTTGTTTCAGGAATTAATAAAGTGAGAATACGTAAATTAAGGGTAGATAATATACTACAGGTTCTCACAACTTCTCATAGATCAGGTGAATAGAGTGATTTCCCCTTTGAATTAGAATCTGGCTGACAGCAAAGCCACCTTAGAGAATCATGTGAGCTCACACAACCACAGGGTTCATCACCTTTTGGAGGTAGAGCTGAGTACTGAGAGTGAGAGAGCCAATGTGAAGATACCTTCCATCCTCTCCTGCTTATCTGCAGTAGGTGGCATGTGTGTGCCTGCCCCAGGGGAGAGAAAATACCTGAAAATCTATTCAAAGAAACTTTCTCCACATGAATGCCTTTTGTATCCACTGGAAACATTTAGTTGCTAACTTCTCTCATGGCCAATTTTAAGGAAGTGCTGCCGTCTATTCTAAATCTGCTTAATCTGCCACTCCTCACCCTATAAATTTATGCCTCTTCTATGACTTGTATTATTGTTATTTATGTACACACCAATATGAATGTTTGTCTAGGCTGTGAATACTTAAGTTATCAGAATAGAGTCTCATTCATCTTTTTATTTTTAGTAGGATGGATCAAATGAATGCTGAATGTGTTTTATAAAGACCATAAACAACCTGGAGACAAGGTTATTTATCTTTTGCCTTTTTACCCCTCACATCTTCCCTCATAATTCCTTGGACTTTGTAATCACTCTATAAATAAATATTTGTCAAGTATTTGCTCACTCTTGGGGACCTGAATTTTATTATTGAAGTATTTGTTTATGTTATTAAATCATGTGTGAGATTAAATTTAAGAATATTCTTATGGATTCGTCTGAAAATTTATTATTTCCACTCCCAGATTCATATGAGAAAAGTTGGGAGGAGCTGGAATTTAGTATGGAGAAGAGATGACTGAGGGCTGATTGTAAATGCTCCTTTATGGATGTTGTTCATCAGCCATTCTTCATCTCAACCGAGGAAGGTGTATACAGTGCCTAAAATATAAACATAGGTTAGATGTTATTATTTATTGATTTGTGTTACTTGGGGGACTTACAGATTTCGCTCCATTGACTTTGTTTGATAATAGGACAAAGAGCCACATTTTTGGTGTCTGTTTATAAGACGTCCTGCTTTTAGTAAGCTCCTTAATTCTTTGTGATTCTGTGGTTTTCACAAATATTGTTGTAATGGTGCATGGGATGTGTCATTTAAAGTTGCTAACATATGTAATTAAATATTGTATGCGATATTTATTGACGTGTGGGGTTATTACATGGGACAAAGAAGGGCATATTATCACCCAGTATATATGCACATACTTTTTCTTTTGCCTAAACACCTTGCACAAAATACATTAAAAAGATGGGTTTTCTTAAACAACATATATCTTTTAAAAAGACTAATAAAAATTATGGAATAATAGGTAATAAGGTAGGAAACACATATGTAAATAATACATTGTTATAAAATTTTGAGATTTTAGGTTCTCTAGGAAATGCTACAAAATATCTGAAGAGCCAGAATTTTACCTTTACAGCCTTTTTTAGCTACTTATTTCTTGTAAAAATTTCCCCTCAAATTTAGCAGTTTTAAACAATGAGAAGTTATTATTTCACACAGTTTCTGTGAGTCAAGAATCCACTTGCAGCTTAGCTGTATCATTCTGGCTTGAGATCTCTCACGAGTTCAGAGTCAAGATCTTGTTGGGAGCTGCCGTTCATTTAAAGATTTGATTGGGACTGGAGGATCCACCTCAGTCACAACACTGGCAGTTTGGTACTGACTGCTGGCAGGAGACCTCAGTCCCTTGCCATGTGGACCTCTCCATAGGGCTGCTTGAACGTCTTGACATGGCAGCTGCCTCCCCCCAAAGTGAGTGATCTAAGAGAAAGGAAGGTAGGAGTTGCAGCATCTTTTACGGCATGGCTGAACCCTGTCATTTCCACTATATCTTACTGATTATGGAAGTCAGCCCTACTCGTAGGGGAGAAGACTGCTCAGGGGCCTGAATACTGAGAGGCGGAAATCACTGGGGACCATCTCAGACAATGGCTACTGGAGCCTTTTTGTAATAAGATCTGAAAATGGTACTACAAATGTTTTTGCTGAACATTAAGATAGGTTAGCTGTGTATTAACTTGTTTTATTTTAGTTAATATATATTTTGAATGATTTTACAATAGAAAACATTGAATAAAATTAATTAAACTTATTATTTGAGTTAAAGATAGCAAAGGCAATTTTTCAGATTTTGTGTCAGAAACCGTAACAAATATGTTTTCACCCTTCCTCAGTTTGCATCTTGAAAGTTTTAGTTTTAGAAATTCTTGCTGACTAAATAAACAAGAGATATAAAACTTTCAAAATTAATTGATGCAAGTACAAAATTTTTTTCACTTGTCTTATACAAGATATGAAATGAGAACTGCTGTTCTCCTTTCTCCTGTTCTGCCTGCATCAGCACAAGAACGCAGCTCTTCCCCAAATTTATTTCTCAGTGGCATAATTGGAACTGGTGCGTTTTCTGATATTTATACTCTTATCCTCGTCTCTATCTAAACTGAATTCCTATTGAACTTGTAGCATATGCTTTATGATTATGCTCGATTGAATACATTGCTTTGTATTTAAAAAAACCTTATTTCTTATCTGTTATTTTGGTCTATCTAACTAAATTGTAATATTTTGGAGAAAAAGAATCATACCTCTGTTTCTCTTGGATTCCTAGACCTGAAGCACTGTAGCACAGTGTTGCTCACATAGCTCTTCATAACTTTCATAACTAGCTTAATTCAAAGGAATGTCATGCCTGATACAGCAGATACTATAATCAAGTGGGAAACATATCATTTCAAATTTATCTACAGGCTTCTCCAAGGAAAAATGAGGATTTTGTGTTGTCTTCCCTGGAATAAAAGTCAAGGAATAAAGGAGCTAGTGCACTCTGTGACCATAGGCTTGACCATGTTCTGGAAATATTTTTCTGATTGCATCTGTTTACATAGATGACCTGGATAATACAAGCTTATCATAAATGCATCAATATTATTTTTCTGAAAGTACTATATAGTTTTATGGCATCCAGCACCCATTAGAAAAGCGATAAAAAGTGAAAATATACTTGAAACACAGTGGTTCTGGAAATACTTAGTTTGAACAAGCTTAAAGGATGGACTATGTTCTTTTAGGACTTTGTAGAAAAGATACTGTACGTATTTATAGATAGTGTCTGTAACAATTTTGATGTTTAAATTTATGTGGAAACCATTGAAGATCTGTTTTTTTTTTTTTCAAACATTTTTCAGAACTGACGGTTTACTGAATACAGGGTTCAGCCACCCAGAACTATTGTATAAAATGTTTAATTGAAAAAAAGTCAAATGTGGTTAAGAATGTATGCAAAGCAGTCCTGGCGCATTCTTGTGCCTTTAAGCAGGATATTACAGGCCAATGCCAGCAGGTTTTTGCCTGAGGGATACAAAGGAAAGTCAATGCAAATCAGGGCAATTTCTCAAGAAAAAGTAACCTGTATGGGCAAGTATTTGTTTAGGGCCATAAAGATGTCTTTCCTTATTTCCGAAACTTGAACTTCATAGTGAGTTATTTAAAGGCTGTGCACCTTGCATAAGTGCTCAGGAAACCAGAAAAAGGTATGTGTTTGGAACACTCTTTTGGTCCCTGCCTTTTGGGGAGCCAGCGTCATTTGGGAAGAACCTGGACTGCATGAGGAAAGAGTAGGTGGAAGATGCCCTCCCCACCTCTTCTTTTAAAGATGATTGTAAAATACTGGGCCTGCCTAATGGGTCGGAGAAACACTGCTACTTCTGTTGTTGGGCTGTCTGCCTGAAACAGTTTAGGGCAAAGACCAATGTACTCTGTTTTGAATACTACACAGCACACCTTGGGCTCAAAGCTCTGGTTTCAGTGTCTGTGAAATTAGGGCTTCCTTCATACTTTATTGGTCTTTCAAGTTCCTTCCAGTTCTGACATTTTGGATTCTAAGTTGGATACCACAGGTAGAAACTGCTCTGTGAAACACATGAAAAATGTATCCAGGATTGTGAAACTTGACTGCTTGTGGCTTTATAACTTTTTAAATATTTAAAAGATTTGTTTAATGCTTTGCCAGGCCTTTGAAAGATGTGGAAACGTTAACACTCTATAGTTTTTGACTCAGGGAGACAAGATAGAATTAATACGTTAGGCAAAATACTAGTTTTATTTTTAAAACAATTCTCTTTGATTTTCGTTTTAGTTCCATATCTAAGATTTATGATTTAAGGCCATTTTTATACCTCAGCAAAGTTTTTTAGTTTTCCTTACATTTCTTAAGGCACTGTTTTGGTCATTTATATATTTTTTTGCTTTTGTGATTTTGTTTTTTCTTCTAATTTTCGAAAATTTTTCTGTGAATTGATTTTCTGTCTAACTAACTTTATTTCTAATAGCTTTGCAATAGGTTCTTTTAAGGTTTCTAAGCATATAATCGTAGCTTCTTCCAATCATATTTTGTTTAATTTATTTCTTATATGTTCTATTTTTGTTTCATATCTAGTATTTTCAGTACAATGTCAAATTGTGATGGTGACCACAGGCATTCTTATTTTGCTTTTAATTTTGCTAAGTGAATAATAATAGCTATTATTATATATTTTATTTTCCGTTTTCATGTATTATCTCATTTTTTCTCACGATAAACATGTGAGGTATGTATTATTATTATCTCCATCTCATAGAGACGTTAAGCAACTTGTTCAAGTCTGCCCAAAAGTGACTGAGTCAGGATTTGAATCCAAGCAGTCTGACTGCAGAGCATGTGTGCTCAACCAACTTATCATATTGCCTTCTATGTGCTTTGCACTTGAGACTACCATGGAGAAGATGATATGATTTTTCAAAATTTGACTTATAAATTAATGAATTTCCTAATATTAAATGAAGCCTTTCCTGCCCTCCAGGCCATCATTTGCTTCTAGAATATGTCAGAATACCTTTTTTTGGGTAAAAAGTTAGGTATCTGCTATATTTATAATTAAATATTTTACAGAATATGTTTAGGTGTGCTTTGATTTTCAGTGATTTTTTTCCCGCCTGGAACATGAAAATGCTAACTCTTTAAATTTACCTATACTTAAAAAAAAATCATATCTTTTCTATCAATCTACTGATTTTTGCTTAGTTATCCTTATATTGTTTCTCTATTTTCTTTCTTTAATTTTATCACTCTCTTTTCATTGCTTTCCTGCCCCCCCTTCCATCACCTTGGTAATTTTTCTCTACATTTTGGAATATATTAACATTTGTCCCCTACCTTCTGATTTAATTTTCTTCATTATCATATTCAAAACACTGCCTTTAAATATACATTTAAATATTTTAATACTGTTAATACTATTATTGCAGTTTTTCTTCATAACTTCCTATTTCATTCAGTTTGTTTCATTTTCATCTTGCTGTCTTTTTTTTCAACTCTTTCTCTTTGCATGGATTTTGATATGTTTTGATAGAATTCATATCTTCTTGCATATCTTTTGAGTACATTACACAGTTTTTAAAATTTATTCCTTTGAAATTTCAAGGTGTTGTTTTTTCTTTTTTCTGCAATGATTTATATAGGCCTTAAATTGTCATATTCACCTTATTCATGAACTGTATGCATTCTGTAAAGTCTAGATGTTTATGAATGAAATAAGTTTGTGGACAGACTCCTTTCATCCTGCACTTCGTTTTCAGGTAGGTTGACTTGCCTAGCTCTGAAACTCATTTTCTGGTGCCAGTAAACGTTCGCTATAGAATCTCTATTTTGCTGTAATGCCATCTTCTTCAGTATCCATGGTATGGTTTTCTGAAATGTTGAGCAAATGAAAAGCATGAAAACCCACAGGTTTCTTTTTGTCTGTATTGATTCTCTCATTTATTTTACTTTGTATATTTTACTTATTTTCTTGGTGGTACCTTTGGGATTACAATTAATATCCTAAATTACGACAATCTGATTCAGATTCATACTAACCTAATTTCAATAATATGTAAAAGTTTTTACCCCTGTATAGCTCTGTTCCCCCTCTTTTTGTGCTGCTATTGTCATACAAATTACATGTTTATATATTATGTGTCCATCAATACATATTTATAATTATTCTTTATGCATTTGCTTTTTAAATCATATAGGGGGAAAAAAGCTTATACACAAAAATTCATTTATATCATTCCTATATTTACCTATCTAGTTATTTTTACTTCTGTTCTTTATTTTTTATGTGTATTTGAGTTATTGTCTAGTGTCCTTTCACTTTAGCCTGGAGGATTCCCTTCAGTACTTCATGTAGGACAATTGTGCTAGTATCAAACTCAGTTTTGTTTATCTCAGAATGTCCTAATTCCTCCTTCATTTTCGAAGGATAGTTCTGAATTTAGAATTCTTGGTTGATGTTTTTTTCTTTTAATACTGAATGTGTCGTCTCACTGCCTTCTGGCCTCCATTGTTTCCAGGGAGAAGTTAGCTGTTAGTCTTATTGAGGATCCCTTATGTGTGATGAGTTGCTTTTCTCTTGCTGCTTTCAAGATTCTCTCTGTCTTTGTCTTACAGTAACTTGACAGTTTGGTTATGGTCTGTCTAGCTTTTTGTGTATGTAGCTTACTGTGTTTCATCAACTTTGGAAAATTTTTTGTCATTATTTCTTACAATATCCTTTCTATCCTCCCCTCTTCTCAGACTCCTATTTTGCTTGATGGTGTCCCACAGCTCTGTCCATTTTTTTTTCTGTTTCAGATTGAATGATCTCAATTGACCTATCTTTAAATTAACTGGTTCTTCATCAGAGTCTGCTCAGATTTGATACTGAGCATGCCTACTGAATTTCTCATTTTTCAATGTACTTTTCAATTCCAGAATTTCTGTTTAGTTCATTTTTTAAATAATTTCTTTTTTAAATTTGATGTTACCTATTTGATGAAACATTATGGTCATACTTTCCTTCAATGTTTTGACATAGTTTTCTTTAGTTCTTTGAACATGTTTAAAATAGATGCCTTAAAATATTTCTTTGGTAGATCTAACATCTGGGCTTCCTCAAAGATGATTTCCATTGATTATCATTTTTCCTGAGTTGAGCCATACTTTCTTATTTGTTTGCATGTCTCATACATATGTATATTTTTATTATAAACTGGACATTTAAAATAAATAATATGATAGTTATAGAAATCAGATCCTCTTTTTGCCTCAGATTTGTTATTGATGCTATTTACTGTTTTTTTTTGTTGTTGTTGTCTTTAAAAAAAATTGACTGACTTGCTTTAACTAGTGTTGAAAAGTCTGTGTTCTTCGTTGTGTATTTCCACTAAAGTTTCTGCTCAGTTAACTAAGTGGTCAGGTAATTATTTAACACAGATTTCCTTGAGTGCCTGGAACCAGAGTCTCAGCTTTCGCATTGCGACGACACACCTTTAACGCTCACCTTACAGTTTACAACTGTATTAGCCCTCACTTCCAGTTTGCTTAAAGCTTCAAGATCAACCAGAGGTAAAAACTGAGGTCTCCTACATCTTTTCTGAGCATGTGCACAGCACTTGGCATACACATAAATGTAGCGTAAATACCTGACAATTAGCTTGTATTTTTATTGTAATGTAAGAGCCTGACAGTAAGCTTTCGATTGCCAAGGCATTCATTTAAAAGACATCTGTCTTGAAAAAATACATTGCCAGCTCGAAACTAAAGAGTGAGGCTGATTCACCCATGAAGTTCTCCTTTTTGAAAAGCTCTGGTTGACCTATATAATTAACTATATGGCTGCTTGCTTTTCCTTTTCACAGTTGAATTCCTCTTCTTATTTACTAATAAAGAATAACCCTTGGAACCCTGGACACCCCACTCTTAATCCAATAAAGGTAGGACTTCACGTTCATGTCCTCTCTCTCTACCACAACCCTGTTATGTGGACCTGGGAATGCCATGTAACATCTAGAATTTAAGTAATCTTGTCTTTTTAAAGTTCCTAAATGACTGTTGCTGAGGTACATCTTGCAACCAACCAAAGGGCTGGTCCAGCCACCACATTGGTTAGGGAAATGTCTGTGGGGTCTCCCACAAATACTGTCAGCCCAGTGAGTGCCCACAGGTATTTCTAGCCTATAGTATCACTGTCAATAAGAAGAGATATTTTTGGCTATTCTGGTGCCTTTTGAACCAGGTCTTTTCTGTTGAACATATTTTTGAGATTCATTCATTTTGTTGCTTATGTTAGTAGCTGATTTTTGAGAATGGAAACTAATTATTGCTTGTGTGAAATTTTATTTGTTGAACTTATTAGATATGCTTAGTACTTCTACTTTGGTCTTATAGTTTTTCAGTTGATTTTCTTTTTTCCACCAAATGTATGGTCACATGATCTGTTAATAGTAACATTTTGGTCTTCTCTCATGTGTTATTTTTATCACTTCTTTTCTTGTTTTGGGTCTGATCTGTTTCATGTTTTATTATGAAGTACAGTGTTTGGCGCAGGAATCTGTAAATATCTTTTGTCACATTCATTCTTTGTTCTTTTTTTTCTCTTTATCTGTTGTCCTTTGATTAATTTTTTTAGTATTTCATGCTATTCCATATGATTAACTTATTTACCACTTTGTTTTACTGTTTTAGTGAGTGCTGTGGGGTTTATGATATGTAACTTATCCAAGTAAATAATATACCATTTCACATATAGTATAAGAACTGTACAACAGTATAATTCTTTTTCCTTTCTTTCATCATTGTGCTGTCATTAACGCATACTTTACATCTATATGTGTTATAAATCTCATAATACATTATTATTTTTTATTTAGTCTATCATATTTTAAAGAAATCATTAAAAGGGGGAATGTCTTTTTAAAAATTTACCCACATTTTTATCATTCTAGCTCTTATTTTCACTGTGAGCATTCGTTTTAATCTGATATTGTTTTCATTCTGTTTAAAGAATTTCCTTTAAAGTTTTTTGTAATGCAGGTTTGATGGTGAAGAACTTTTTTTTCCCCACATAGATTTACTTTATTAAAAACGCTTTTAAAGCTTTAAAGAGTTTTGAGTTTTGTAATATATCTGGAAAATTCACTTTTATGGAAATTCATTGTCCAAGGACACTGGGTAAAATGAGACTCTATTGCAGGGAAAAGACACTCAACTGTTAGGGCTTCTTGTTTTCATCTTTTTTAAAAAACATGCTATGTAGATATATATACATAGACACACATAAAAATGCACCCATGACATCAATGCATATATATGGCCAAAACAAATAAAAACAAACTGGAAAGATATACATTAACAAGTAATATCCCTATGCCTGTGCTTCAGTTCTCCAGTCTGTCCCCAGAGGCAACTACTGGGTTTTGTGTGCCCTTTCAGAGATAGCTGTGCATATACAAGAATTCTTACACGTGTACGATGCCCCCTTTTTACCTTTTGTTTGTTAAAAAGATATTTTGCCTTTGACTTTGAAAGATAATTTCACCAGATATAGAATTCTATAAACAGTTGTTTTCTTTCAGTGTAGGTACTCTAAAATATGTTGCCTTCTTGTCTTTGGCTTGCATAATTCTGACCAGAAGCCTGCAGTATTAATTTATAGTAATAAGTCATTGCTAATTCTTTGTTTATTTGTACTTAATGTTTCTCTGGATGCTTCTGAGATTTTTTTCTTTATTGCTGGTGTTCATCATCTTGATTATAATGGGCTTAGCACAATATATTTTGTGTGTTTCTACTTGGAGTTTGTGAAACTTTTTGTTTTGGGAAGTTATAGTTGTCATCAAATTTAGAAAACTTTTGGCCATTTTTCTGTACAAATATTTTCTGCTCCCCCACACCCACCTTCCTGGGACTCTAAATATTTATTATAATATATATTATATTGAGTATTTACTCATTTTGTTTCAGTTTTTATATCTTTCTGTAATTCATTGCATATGGCTTCTATTGCTTTGTCTTTCATTAACTGATATTTACTTACTTCTGCAATGTCTTTCCTGCTATTAATGCCACTCATTCAAATTTTAATTTTAAATAATCTATGTTTTATCCAGATGTTTTATTTGATTCTGTTGTTGTACCTTAAATTTCCTCCTTATTATGTTTATCTCTGAACATTTATAATATTTATATTAGAAGTTTCAAGATCCTTATCTGCTAATTTCTATGTCTCTTTCTTATCTGGGTTTTTTTTCCTACTGATTTTTCTCCTGGTTGTATATTACATATTCGTGCTTCTTCTATGATTGGTAACTTTTGATTGGGTGATGAAAATTGTTCATTTTACAGTATAGAGTACTAGATTTTTTTGTCTTCATTTAAAATAATGTTAAAGTTTCTTCTGACAGGTAGTTAAGCTATTTGAAGATCACCTTGATCTTTTCAAGTATCATTTAAAATGTTACTGTCCAGAGAAACCTTATTCTAGAGCTGATTTATCACTACTGTTAATGTATGATCTTTCTGAGGTTTATGATGAATGTACCATGTATTTAGCATGTCTGGTGGGAGAGCTAATGATTACTAACCTTTTGTGAACTCTGGAAATTGTGGCTTATAGCTCTTTGGTAAATGTTTTTTTTCCATGACAGATTTTCTTTGTCTGGCCTTATGGGTTCCACCATTGCATGAGAAGATTGGTATTTAGCCAAAGGCTCAAAGATGCTTTGAGGGTTTCTGCAGACTTCTGGAGCTCTTTCTCTATGCAGCTCCCTCCTCTCCATATTGTACCTAACGTAGTCTTCCCAATTTGTCTCCTTCTTACTCTAATTTCTATCTCTTCAATTCAGTAAGATACTCAGGCTCTGTATGGTTTCCCTCTCATTGTGTTATGGTCTGGAAACTGTGTAAGACAGAAATCTGGGGTGATTTAGCTCTTAACCTTTTTGTACCCATTCTCTTAGTCATCATACTGTTGCATTGCCTGCTGTCCAGTCCTAAAAGAGTTCTTATGTTTTATTGTTTTACAGTTATTTATGACAAGAGGGTAGAGTGGAAGACAGTGACATAAGTGCAATATTTTTAATGAAGCAAAAAAAAAAGATAGACAAGCAGAGTTTTAAAGCACAATGTTCATATCTTGTCATTGCCATTATTAAAAGGCTAGAGGAGAAAGGAGTCTTAAAAAGTCATGTAGTCTAATGTCCATTTTAATAACAGAATGATAAAACTAAGGTGGAGGGAAGCAAAATAACTTGCCTGTTGATGACTGGTCTGTGACTTTACAGTTTAGGCAGAAGATGAGTCTCTTTATTTCTAACCATTGTTAGACACTGTGTTATCTTCTTACAACTTCAACTGAGCAGATAATAAAATAATAGCAATTAGCATTGGTAATGATAAAAATGACACTAACAGTTATGCCCATTAAGATTTTAAGTATATCCATATTCTTTCTTGCTGTCTATTAGATTAAATTTTACTTTATATTTTATCTTTCTTGTGCAAACATTTAATAGCAGTGTCTTACAGCATCTGATTTAATATTACCTAATTTTCTCATTAAATCTGATGATAAATCTACATACAGAGATCAATAATTTAAAAAGTCATAAAATCAGAATAATAAAATATTTTATTGTATTTTTTGTTCTGTATTTTTCATGTATAATATTGACTTACTTATAGCTCTCTTTTATATAGTCTTCATTTACTGCATTGTATTGACTAACAATTTACTGTATTAAATAATATGCCTCAATGCTTCTTAAAATTCATATTATTTTAATTGTTTCTTTTTCTCCTTCTAAGGATATTTCTTTGACGGGAAAAATGTACTGGCACAAAACATCTCAAGCGCAAACAGAGCAAGGATTACAGATAAGTATTGAGGAACCTCAAACGGTAAAATCTTTAATAAAAATGCTCCTCTTTCTATATTGAAGTAATAGTCTGCCTCTTGTTGCTTGAATATTTATGTAAAGAGTTTTTTTTTTAAATTTCCTCTGATTTATTTTATAGGTGTGTAAGCACATCTAATCCAGTACCACATCGAGAGTCCTGGCTACTTTGGCTCGCTGTTGTGCCTATCGTAGACCTTCTGAGCTAAGGCCCAAAACTTTTTTTAGAAGGGGAAAATTTTTAACAGTTCTTCTGGTCTAGAGGCAGTTAGATCTAAAAAGTAATTGGAGAATTATTAAAAGTTATTAGCTTCCAAGGAAGCATCATATTATTCTTTAGCTAAAAGAATTGTGAAAAGCATGACAAAGAACAAATTTTGTAGAGAAATCTGGACAGTTGGTGATAGAAATTTGTTTTAGAAATAAAATTTCTTTTTCATTTATCATTGGCAAAATACTTATGGGATTCAAAATAATCTGGAGCATATTTCCTTGAATGAGCAGAATCTCTCTGTGTATAGAAATCCATATCCTTGTAAAACTAATGATGGCATGATGATTAATTCCTTTACAAAGGACCTATAAGATATTAAATAGTAAGCTCCATTAGTTTCTGAAAATATAATTCTAGATACATAAAAATTCATTTTTAGGATAACATGTTTAGAAAGTGTATGGAATCTTTTCTTTAGCAAAAGCCATGGATCTTTTAACATTAGAGTTACCATAAATGGTTGAACTTATTGGATGTTGAGATGCTTCTGTGTTGAGATGATGTTTTTTTCCTCTTTGTATTCTTATTGCCTGCCTCAAGACCTAGCATGTATGGCACTAAATGTGGATAAATCAATTTTGAAGCCTTAGCCTCATTTGCTATGAGCTTAAAACTGGCATCTAGGCTTAACACTGCTGCTTCCAGGTAACACAATTTACAGATAGATGTCAAAAATTTTGACCTGTAAGTTTCTACAGGTATAGTAAACTGAAAATATAAGATTAGTTAGGTTTAGAAAAATAGAATAATAGTTACTTAATACCAGGCACTACATATTTACATAAAATATAAAAGAAAAGATATCATTTTGACGGAAACTATGAAAAAGGACAGTTATCGGGTACCTGGCTTAGACATCATCTTGGTTATTTAAAGTAATAATTTAAATAAAAATTTTGGTTTATTTGTAATTCTGTGAAAATGATACCCTCAGCTTTGACATTTATAAGCAGTCACTGGATCTTTTTCTGGCTACCGGCTTTCTAAGAGGAAGCTTACCACTTCTTTAGAGGGAAAATACCTTTTACCTTGATAACTGGCCATGATAAATATTAGGCTCTTCTGTGGTATTTTTCATTCCAGACACATTTTTTGGGGTCTCTGCTTCGTGCAAGAGAACAGAACTCTATCTGTCTACCCTACTTGACCCTTAGACTTCTTAAAGCTTGCTGGGGTAAGATTTGCCTGGACAGCATTGGCCAATATGCTCCCATCCCAAGAAGGCCTGCTCTTTCTAAGTGGTACCAGGTATCCTCAGAACATGACAGCCTCAGTTGTGAACATCTTGATTCCTCTCAGGCCAGAGGTCTCTTAGTTCTTTGATGCAACTTATTATTATTTTTTAAAAGAACATTCTTAATGGAATATCTTTTCTCCTAAGTACCCACTATTTTAAATATAATAGTTTTTGGATCATCATGGAGAACAATTTTCTCACATACTTATAAAAAAAAATCAAAGAATGTATTTATTCATTTCTTTTCCTATAATGTGGTAGGCTTTCTTATAGTCATGGCTGATACGAAGATAGAAAAGACAGTTCTTGCCCTTGAGGAACTTGTATGAAGGAGAACAATATGTAAAGAGACAAAGTACAATACTGTTTAACGTATATTCTAAATAGAGACTAATACATAGTAGGGAAAACACTGATATAATTTCATCTGTTTATTTATGCATTTATTTACAAATTATAGCAGAGGACCTTCAATGTGCTGAGTGCTTGAGACATAAAGATAGGTGAGATACAATTTTTTAAAAGGAATTCACAAACTTTAAAACTTTAAAGTATTCAAACATTTTGGCCTTTAAACCTTTAAACAATATTTTACAGACCCAAAGGAGTTTTGGTTTATGTGGATTGTATCAACCAATATTTATCATATTAGAAATTAAAATAGAAAATATAAAATACTTATTAATCCCTTTAGTATGTTAATAAACCAGTTATATATTAACATAAAACATTTTAAAGGAAAAATAATGTCCAAAACAAGGCAATTTAGTGAGAAAAATAGGATTGTCTTACTTTTTTTTGCATATCTCTTTAAAATCTGGTTTAATAAAGAACTAGATTCTCATATCCACTTTCGCATTCAATCAGTTGTATATATTCTTTTGGATGAATCATATAAAGTAAGTCTGCTCTCAAACAAGTTAGAAAGGGAGTCATATTTTAATAGCCATTTTACATAGTTATAGATACTCTTCTTTGTTAATATACTAAAACTCCATAATGGTAGTTTCTTAAAGATTAATTGTGTGGGGAATTTGAAATGAGTTAAATGGACTTACTGTATATCATTACATTAAAATGTATTTCACCTTGTTCTTTGAATGGATTTTTAACCCCTGCATGATTTTGTAAACTTATGTGTTAATTAGTTGAAAAGTGTTTGTTCACTATTATACCCATCATTGCTTTTACATCATCAGTGCAAATGTCAATACAGTGAAAAAGGCAAATAATCCTTAATATTATTATGAAATAGTTTTGATGTTGTGGATCCCTTGAAAGAATTTTGAGACTGTCAAGAGTCTGTGGACTGCATTTTGAGAACCACTAGCCTATTGAGTGGAAAAGAAAGGGTAAGAGAGTACAATTTGGAATCAGGTTGTCTAGGTTCAAAGACAGCTCTGTTTCTTACTCTCAGTGTGACTTTGGGAAAGTTACTTATCTTCTCTTAGCCTCAGTTTATTCATTCATAAAATGGGATTACAGATAGGTCCTACTGCATGGAGTTGTGGTGAAGATTAAAATTAAGTGAGATAATGCTCATATATTGATGATTATGATTATGATAATGATAACATATTGGGATACATGCTAAAACAGAGGCAAGGCACAGACTTATAATAAGATCAGGAGAGGCTTTGTGAAGGGGATGAGGCTGGGAAGTCCTGAAGAGGATTTCTGTTTTTGAGGATGGTGCCTTCATTTATTCAGTCTCCCAAACCAGAACCCTGGGAGAGTTTGTTGAAAAAGCCAGGAGCAGAGAAATTCAAAAGATAGGGAATGATTAACAGTATCCGAAGCTGTGGAATCCAAAATGAATGAGTTTGTCATAGGTAGACACTATAAGGCCCATAACATTTTACCCCAGGGTATCTATTCTGCCATTTAATAAAAGGATTTTATTAACCTCCTTTAACCAATAAAAAACAAGGCTGAAAAAGGTTAAATAACTTGACCAAGCTTATGCATCTATTAATTGGCAGATCCAAGATTTGAATTAATTCCCATATGGTTGCAGAGCTCTTATTTTTTCCACAAAACCATCCAGTAGCTTTATGAAAACATGAGCTTCAGCTTCAAGTTTTGTTTTACAAACATAATTTTTTTGATTCAGCTATCCCTTCCTGCATATAAAAAAACATTTATAGTATTTGATACTGTATGCCATCTTTACCCTTTATTTCAATTATTATTAAATGAATGTATCAAAGCAAAAAGTGATACAATTGCATTTTCAAGTCATTCTACAACATTCAGACTTCTATGCAAGTCAGACTGGTTTTATTATCTGCTAACTTGAGGCAGTGAAGTTTTAATTGTCAGCATGCTATAATCCCAAATAATCTTGGTTTAAATTGGATAATACCTAAAAATGGCAATAAAGATGATTTCCTTAAGACTTAGTGAGCTACAGATTAAGTCAGACATTTTAAAGGAACACAGAACAAGTGTAAGAGTGATATTTTGTGAGAATTTTTCATTTGTTTTTGGGGTGGAGCTAAGGTGTCTGAGTAGTCTTCTTGTGGTCTCTGGGTCAGCTGTTCTCAGAGGACCTGAAGTCAGCCTTCTGGAAGAGCATCTGGTTAGCAGGAATCCCATTTCTCAGGACTGAAGAACCAGCGGTTGAGGTTAACTGTTTCAGTGGGCCTTGATTCTGTGATTGTGGGGTGGATTCAGGGTCAGATTGGAGTCTTTTTATTTCCTTAGAGTTGGTGCATAATATTTGTGGGGTAGTTATATTTTCTGGGACAAGGGCTGAGGAAAATAATTTTCCAGTTTTCATGTTTGTCTTAAGTCAATTTGAGTTTCTCTTTGTATATCTTCAAAAGACACTTACTGCCTCTGCTTGATTTCAGTCATGCATTTTCATAATTATTTTGTCATCAGAGAGAAAATGTTATATGACTTAAAACTTTGGAACGACCAGTTATAAAAGCATTCTGGTACATTTACGTTTTCCAACAGAATGTGTTAGAGGAACTTCCTGAAAATATAACAAGTGTTTTCCAGATTGAACAAGAGAATATATTAGAATGGACACCCTCAGAAGCAGAAAATATGGTATTTACACCTCAAGAAACTTTGGAAATTCAGCCAGCGGATGAATCAAGTAAACCTTTGGAAGATGAACAGCCCAAAAGTGATATGAAAGCAGCCAAATGGTTGTCTTTAAAGGTAAAACACTATTTATGTTGAAAACAGAGTTATGAGAGTTGAGGATGTGCAGGTGTGAAGAAATGGCCCACGCAAGGGTCAAGGAATATAGCAGGAGTTCACCTTGAGACAAGGGCCTCAGATGTGCAAATTGTCCATTTGAGAAAATAGGACACCTGTTTTTTGTTTGTTTTGTTTTTGTTTTTGTTTTTGTTTTTGAAGGCTTTTAGTTTCAAACCTAATTGCAATTCTGAGAAGAAAAGACAGAGTTTTGAGGGAAGAAACCCCAGGGCTTTCAGAAATTGACCAGGAGTCTTCCTTTTACCGTCTTGAGGGAATCAGGAACTGTAGCCCAGGGATCAGGACTGGTGGTACTTTGCAGCATTTATAACTTTGCCCCTTTTAGGTTTACCCTTACCCTTAAATGTTTTCCTATTGTGAGAATGTTTTCGAGATTCATTTTATTTATGTATAATTTAAATAATTTTTACCATATTTGCATATTACCTTACCACTATTTACTTAGTACTGTTCTTTAATTTGAGTCACTTTTTGACATACATAAATGAGTTTATTTAAAAATAGATACATTATCATTAGGATTTGTAAAAAAGCCACTTTTCCCTGAACCATAGCATAGTATCCTGATTATCACCAAGGATCCTCTCTCTGACTGATTCAAATGGATACCATTTCGTGGGTAAAAAAACTTCCTGGTTATTCTCTTTTTTTGTGGGTCTCCCTCTCCCCACCAATGACCATGTTTCTACTATACTTCACCCAAGTCAACTGGCCATACCAGTTCTTCAAACTTTGCCCAAAACTCCCAACTCTGAAACCTTGGATTTATCTGTGATGTTCCCTTTCTTTTGCCTTTCACAGATAACCAGTCTCCAAGGTCTAGATTCCTCCTAAATATTATTGCTTATTTTTTCTTCTCTTTTTTAGAAGCTCCCATCCTAGTCTGGGTCCTGATTACCTTATGTCTGGATTAGTGCAGTTGCTTCCTGTTTTTTTTTTCATTTCTCAAGCCCTACTTTCTTAGTTTCATGTTTCATGATGCTAGCATATCAATCTTCTTAGAATAATAAGTAATAAGGAAGATCCACAAGTAAGAGCTGGCCAGAGAAAATCCACACTGCTGTCAGGGAAAGGGACTTATCCTGTGATTGGTGATCAACTCCATCATAAGGCATGCTATCTTTCTAAAGCATGGGCTTAGGGGAATGGAGTGAAGCCTTTCAAAGACAGCTCATTGCTAACTACTCTAGGCAAAGCCTGTGTTGAGCTAACACTTTCTAGGTGTGGAGAATTTAGCATCCATAAAGACTATGGCATCTTGATGAAAAAGTGTTAGTCTGGTGGGCACAGGTAATGTTTTATCTTTTTTTCTACCAGAACACTGGGACTTTAAAAATAAAATGTGGTCATTAAAGGAAGTGGTTAACTACTAAATGTGTCAAAGAATGAAATGGATTTTCTGGATAGTGGTTTAACTTCCATGGCCTGTCAAGAATTTAAATTTCTCATTAGAAAAGTTCTAAAATATTGATTTTTTGGGTGCTATTAAATATTATTAAAAAGTCATGAGAAATTATTTACTTTTGGTAAAAACAGGCAGTCCTTTCCTAAGGTAACTAGAATCTATTGAGTGTTGACTATGTGCCAATCACTTTGCTAAGTGTTTTACATAGATTATCTTATTTTTTCTACTAACAACCCCATTTTTATTCTAATTTCATGGTAAAAAAACTGAATCATAAAGAAGACAAATAACTTGCCCAAGTACATTTAGTTAAGTTGTAGAGGCAGGACTTGAACTGAGGTGGTCTAATTCTGGAACCTTCGCTCTTTATTTGTGACATTGCCCTTTCAAAAAAATCATCAACTGACATCTGATTAGTACAAGAACACTGACTCTCAGTGGCAAAATCGGCTAGGGATGGAGTGTCCCTCATGAAACCAGGAGGAATGATTTGATGTGAGTGACTTGGAGAATGGATTAAAGAGCTCTAAGCTGAAAACAGAAGTGTTTCAAAGGGAGAAGAGAATGTCCAATGAGTATTTATGGTTTATTGTTGTGGGATATTGTGGTGCACAGCAGAAATGCCATAGAAAAAGCATTGGAAGTATTCTTGTGACTCATCCCACCAAATCTTCACTGAGTATCTTGTATTTATTTTAGTTAACATCTCAAGGTCAGTTATTATCCATGAACTTTACCCTGTTTGGACACTTGAGGTCATAAAGTTAGTCTCTAGCATCTCTGGCACAGGAATGAAGAACAATATAGTCCAGCAAGTCAGGTCAGATTAGGGGAACAAGAAAACCTTTATTTTTTTTCCTTTTCCTTTTTCTTTCTTTTTTTCTTTTTTCTTTTCTCTTTCTTTCTTTCTTTCTTTCTTTCTTTCTTTCTTTCTTTCTTTCTTTCATTTTTTTTCAAGATTTTTGACATAGCTCAGAGCTAATAGAACTAGCACAGAGATATGATAAGGAGCAATGCAGGCCTTCTACTGCTCACATAAATGCCAGAAAGTCTCACTCAGCTAAAAAGTAGAGAATTGGATCTTCCGTACTTTATTGACCATTTTTACTCTTACAAGCTGATTAGTCTAATAAGGGTTATTAGGATTTTAGGACTCTGGTCTAAGTCATGACCAACCAAAAGAGAACTGAGATAACAATGACTCTGAAGAAATGACTGATGCAAGAGGCCATGAGAGGATGGTTGAGCATTTGAGGAAGGCAAAAGGTCAAAAGTCTGTAAAAAAATATAAATATTATATCTATATCTATATATATCTACATCTACATCTAAATCTATCTGTCCCTATATCTCTATCTCTATCTATCTCTATCATCTCTACCTATCTCTCTCTATTTCTATCTCTATCATCTCTCTCTCTCTCTTTCTCTCTATCTCTATCTCTATCTCTAATTTCTCTCTCTATCTCTATCATTTCTATCTCGATCATCTCTATCTCTGTCTCTCTCTATCTCTATCTCTACCTCTCTCTCTCCCTCATCTCCATCTATCTCTATCTATCTCATCTCTATCTATCTCTATTTCTCTCTCTCTCCATCTCCATCTCTCTCTCTCTCTCTCTCTCTCTCTCTCTCTCTCTCTCTCTCTCTCTTCTCTCTCTCTCTTTTCTATCTCTATCTCTATCTATCTCTATCTCTCTGTCTCTGTCTCTACCTCTACCTCTACCTCTACCTCTACCTATCTCATCTATCTATCTATCTATCTATCTATCTATCTATCTATCTATCTATCAATTATCTATCTATCTATCTATCTATCTACCTATCTATCTATCTATATCTATATCTGTATCATCTATCTATATATCTATCTTGAGTTTCTAAATGGAAAGATGTTTAAGAGAGATGGGATGCCCTAAATCTCCCCAAATTCTCACAAAAACAATTATGAGTGATCTGTTGCATTTATTGTATTTAGTTTTAAAAATATACAAAAGATGAAAGAATAAATACATATCCATGAATAAACATAAAAGTGGCATGTGGCTATAACAATTATATCAAGAAGGCTAAGATTAAGAATGGGTTGAGGCCTGTGAATAATGCTAAGAAGAAAAAAGGTGTTCTTTTTTTCATGTTGGTTTTGGAGCAAAGAGAGAAAAAAGAAAGGATAACTTTGTCATTTTGGATGAATAGTGTGATGACAACATGTGACAGAGCTCCCTTAATTTGTTTTTGAAAAAAGGTTGAGGTTTTAAATAAACAGAAATATGACAAAGAGAAAGGGAAGCTGATAAACTTGTACTTTGCTTCTTTTAAATCTGACAAGAAGAATGATCTTTAGTTTAGAAAGGAGAGAAAAAGAATTGATAAAAGAAACTTGAAGCCCAAGATTGGTAAAAGATTTTGAGTTAATTTAGCTATCTGAGCCTGTTGGCTTAGCTCAATATGTTTAAGCCTGTCGAGCCCTTGTCAGCAGCAGCTTTGAGGAGCTGCTACATTGAGAGAGGTGCTAGACGTTTGGAGACTGGCATGACAAATCTGAGTTTTATTTTTTTAAGGGTAAAGAAAATTGTTTCTGTAATGTACGATTACTCTTCAAAAAAACTGTGGAATGGTTAAATTAATCATTAAAAGAATTGTGTTGGAACCCTTATAAGAGGAAGCAATAATCACTTGGAGCCATTGTGGCTTCCCTCAGGGACAAGTTGTGGAAAACCAACCTTATTTCTTTTCATAGAGTTACTAGACTGAACATCAGAAAAGTGTTAGACTTGGAGTTCAATACAAAAGTTTCACAGTGAAGAACCTGGTATACAAGAAGACTCAATAAACATTAGTTGTTATTATCCTTTGGGTTGCAGTTACCCATTTATGAAAGCCTTCCAATGACAAGTTTTATAGACAAGACTGTGGTCAGGTGAACTGCTAGATGGATTTGTAATTAGTTATTCAAAGGATTCTCATGAATGTCCCTAGTAGACTGCTATAGGGCTGTGCTTAGTTCAGCATATTTCCTCATAAATTGAATGATAACATGGAAGATTTTCTGACTGGATTTGTAGCTAACATCCCAAATGTGACTGGGTATGATTTGGTTAATCAGATCTCAGATAAAATTTTATTGGGATGAATGTATATGTGGTTGTGCCCTTGGGTCCTCCACAAACTAAATGCATTGATACCAGATGATATGACTTAGAGAAAATATAAAAAAAACATTAGGGCTTTAGGTTATAATTTAGTGATAGAAAAACAAGTGCAATCATAGTATGCATTGATTGACAAATATTGTAGAAGAGGATTATTTCTTTTGGTTGATTGGACCACATCAAATACTGTGTACAAATGTGGGTATCCAATCCCAGGAGAGACACCAACAAATCACAGATTGGGAGAGAGCATTCAAGACGAGAAAGCAAAATACTTCAAAATCATGTCATGTAAGGTGGAACTGAAGGAACTGGGGATGTTTAACTGGGAGTGGGGGGAGCAGGCCCAGGAGAGTCACTTGTATTCAACTATTTGTCAAATGGAAGAGAGCTAGATTGCAAGGTTTGATTTGATACTAGAGGATGAAAATTCTTAGGTTTTCTAATAAACAAAAATTCTAACTGGAAGTTTCAAAGAGAAAGACTGCCTTTGGATGTATTTAAATCCTCTCTTCTTGATCATGTTTAAGCCAGCATAGATGACCATTTGGTAGAGAAACTGTAGAGAAAATTTAAACAGTACCTGGATGGTGATATGGAATGGTCTGTATTCTGAACTTTCCTTATTCATCATTTTCTTACCCAAGAAATTGCAATAGCTCTCTTCCTACTACTAAACTGAGGCTAAATCATCTACCTAATCTATAAGAACATCCCTCTTCTTCACCTCCTTCTATTCATTCAACCATATCTCTCTGCTTTCCCCAAGGAAAGCCTCCCTACTTTCTTTCTTAAATCTTGTCTCAAAAAAAAATTAATTAGTTAAAAATATATATATAAATAGAAACCCATGGAGAAAATGCTTTAGATGAAGTATTACTATAAATTCTGCAAATTTCCTTGGAAATCTAGGAAAGCAATACTCTGAATACTTATAATGATTAAAAGACAATTATTTAAGAGACAGACATGCATTTAATTTTTCCCAAGCAATAGAAATAGAAGATAGTACAAGAAAATTAATTGAAAAACTTTACTGAAAATAGTTATATAAAGCATAAAAAGTACATGCCAAGCTTTAAAAAATATTTTATTTTTCAGTTATAGTTAATATACAATATTATATTAGTTTAGGGGTATAATATAGTGATTAGATATTTATATAACTTATGAAATGATCACCCTGATAAATCTAGTACTCATTTGACATCATGTGCAGTTTTTATAATATTATTAACTATATATTTTTACTGTACTTTACATCCCCATGACAGTTTGTGACTACCAATTTGTACCTCTTAATCTCTTCACCTTTTCACGCATCCCTCCTTCTTCCCTCCCATCTGGCAACCATCAAAATATTTTCTATGAGTTTGTTTCTGTCTTGTTTGTTTGTTTTTTAGATTCCACATGAAAATGAAATCATATGGTGTTTGTCTTTCTCTGTCTGACTATTTCATTTAGCAAAATATCCTCTAGGTCCATTCATGTTGTTGCAGATGGTAAAATTTCATTCATTTTAAGGCTGAGTAATAGTCCATTGTATATATGTGCAACTTTTTCTTTATCCATTAATTTATTGATGGACACTTAGGTTGCTTCCATATCTTGGCTATTGTAAATAATGCTGCATTGAACACATGGATGTGTATGTCTTTTCAAATTAGTATTTTGGGTTTGTTTGTATAAATACCCAGAAGCAGAATAAAGTCTATTTTGTCTGATAAAAGTATTGTTTCCCCAGCTATTGTTTGTTTGTTTCTATTTTCATGAAATACCTTTTTCTATTTCTTTACTTTCAGTCTGTGTGTGTCTTTCTATCTGAAGTGAATCTCTTGTTTACTTATCCATTCAACCACCCATGTCATTTGATTAGAGCATTTAATCCATTTACATTTAAAGTAATTACTGATGTAGTTATTACCATTTTATTATTCATATTTTTGATTTTTTCTTAAAGAAGTACCTTTAACATTTCTTATAATATTGATTTGGTAGTGATGAACTCCTTTAGTTTTTTCTTGTCTGGGAAGTTCTGTATCTGTCCAATTCTATATGATATCTTTACTGGGTGGAGTAATCTTGGTTGTAGGGAAGTTTTCTGCCATTATTTCTTCAAATAGGTTATCAGTTCCTTGGTCTTGTTCTTCCACCTCTGGTATTCCTATGATGTGAATGTTGGTATGTTTTATGTTGTCTGAGAGGTACCTTAAACTATCATTGCTTTTTTGGATATTTTTTCTTTTTGCTGTTCTGATCGGGTGTTTTCTGCTATCTTTTCATCCAAATCTCTGCTTCATCTAATTTACTGTTGATTCCTCTAATGTATTCTTTGTTTCAGTTTTGTCTTCTTCATTTTTGCTGGTTATTTTTTATGATTTCTATCTCCATTTTAATGTTTCTTTCTGTTTGTTGAAGTTCTCACTGAGATCATTGAACATCCTTATAATCAGAGTTGTGAACTCTGTATCTGGTAGATTGCTTGTCTCCATTTTGCTTAGTTATGTTTCTGAATTTTTGTTCTCTCTTTTCATGTGGGACATGTTTTTTTGTCTCCTCATTTTGGCTGTTTCTATGTTCGAGGTTGGGCTGTTATATCTCTTGGCCTTGATGAGTGGCCTTATGTAGTAGGTGTCCCGTGGGGCCCAGTGGTACAGTTTTCCTGGTCACCTGAGCTGGGTACTCTGGGTATGCCACTTGTGTGGGTTGTATATACTTTCCTGTTGTAGTTGAGCCTTGATTGTTGTTGGTATGTCATTGAGATTGACCCTCAGGCTGATTGGTTGTGAGGACTGGCTGTAACTGCAGTGGAGGTGCTGTTGTGCAAGGGCTGACCCTAAGGATCAGGGTTTGCTTTAGTAGGGCTCTGGTGCCTGCTGAGTCTTCTCTTTGGGTGTGCTGTTTGTGGAAGTGGTTGGATGGTACTCTCATGTTGCGTGAAACTGGCCTCTCAGTGTGTTGGCTCTGGGGCCTCTTGGAAGAGGCTCTTGTGTGTAGGCCAAAGTCAAGCCACTGCCTGTGCCCTGCCTGGGGTCACTTGGTATGAGCTACAAAGTGATCTGCAGATTGTCCATAGCTGAGATATCCCTCCCAACTTTTAGCTGCCACAGTTGGGTATGGGACCAGCCCATTGCATGTGTCCACCTTTTTTACCAGTCTCTAGGTGGCCTCTTCTGTATATCCTTCTTATAGGACTTCTGTTCAGCTAGACTTAAGGCAATGCTCAATGATGATTGTTGTTTAGGTTAGCGTAATTTTGATGTGGTCGTGGGAAGAGGTGAGCACAGTATTTACCTACTCCACCATCTTGACTGGAACTCCCATGATAGACTTTAAGAGACTAAGGCTAAGTCCTATCAAAAATACCAACCAAGAAGAGTAAATCTATGGAATGAAAAATCTTATATTTCTTCTTTAGTAGTTTGAAGGCAATAAAAATGTTATAAATAAGTATAATACTAATATTTTTATTGTTATGAAAGTATATATGTAAAAATTTGGGAAGGAATCTAGAGGAAAATATCAACTCACCTTTAGAATTTGTATTTTGTTATAAAATAAACCTAGAAATTAAGAGTTTAAATATAAAAAAGACCATTAAATACGAGAGAGAAGATCTAATTCTCATGTTACAATTCTCCTTAACAGCACACTTTTACGTTTTTTAAAGGTGAGATCATCAGAATTGTTGCAAATCAAAGGAAAAGAAGTTAAACGAACAAGAAAAAGTAAATTAGGAACTTCACAGCAAAGAAAGCCTACAAAACCCCTGCAGGATCAAAAACTACGTAAAAAAAAGTAATTTAGGTTTACAAATTTACCGTCCGAAGAGAAGTTATTTAGTATCATTGATACCTGAATATGCATTTCTAAAGGAAAATTAAATATTTTAGAAATTCATATATGAGATCTAAGTTAAATCTTCTCACTGAAGAGTTGATGGCAGATACTAGTTAGGATATGTATACTGTACTCTACCTTCTTTCTGTTCTTATTTTTGACAGATACTTGATTTAATGACATAACAATAGCTATAATAAAAATAGCTTATTGTGAAACTAAAGATAATTAAATGTCAAAATGTTAGATTCTATTTTTTTGGTCACTGTAATGTCTAATTTAGATTAATTGCTTATTATACTGGTTAATTTTGTTACTATAAAATAAAATAAAAGGCAACCCAACCCAAAATGTGCTAATGGAATTGCTTATTTAGGTGGCCTTTTTATTCTCTACTATCATTTCATGTTTCATCCCCTCCCCACCACCACATTTTTAATGAAATTTTTTATTATGCAGCAGTGTAACTGTAATTTTGAATAATAGTGTATAAATGCTATTTAGATGTATAGATTTATCTTTTTCCATTTATCTTATTGAAACATATTTTCTCCTTATTTCACCACTGGGTATTTTATGGGTTGGTTAATTCTAGATTCTTCTTCATTTAACTCTTTATGGGGAACTTAAAGAAGCTTTAATTATTAACTTTTGTTGTTGCTTAGGGCACTGAAAGGTGTGCTGGACATGGAAGACAACCTTTTTATGGCCAGCCTAAACTTTGTAAATGGATATTACTCACAATTTAGTAGCTGAGAGTAGACTCATGGGAAAAGAATTCCAAAGTTTATGAAAGAGTCAAATTGGCACTTAAGTGACCCTGTACATGCCATTGCTTATCTACATTGCTTTAAGCTCATTTAGTTAGCAAGATTATGTATTAAAACAAATAGTGACAGCAGACAACAAGTATTTTACCTTCAATAAATAGTTACTGTCAGATTATCAATGAAGCAGAAACTTCTTGATTTTTTTTCCTCTAAAAAACCTTGCATTTAGTGCATTAAGTAAAGTAGCATGGCCACACACAGAGTCAGAGTCTTTTCTTTTTTATGTCTTAGTGTTTCAAAGAATGACAAATAGTCCTGTTTAAGGAGAGTATGCTATAAAAACACACAGCCTTTCTTGAGCATGCCAAAAATATTTGTAGACCTTTCTGATATATGCATATATATATAGTACTGTGTTAATTCATTAAAACTGAACTTAGAAATTTCCATTAGAGAGAAATAAGAATAAGATGCAAGGGAATAAAAATTTGATATTTAAAAAATATAGATGTTAGAGAATTTTGAGTAAATGTTTCTGAATATTTTTTATTTGCTCCTACTTCCTTAATTAAATTTTTAACCAAACTTTTTTCACCCGTGAGTGGCCCCCAAATTAATTTTTTTTTTGGGAATTGAGCCATCTTTTGAAAACTTAGTGTTATTTAGCTTGATAACCAAGGGAGATTCACTTACAGATCTATGTTATTAGACTATGTTGGGAACATAAGAATTCAGATTGGTCGTGATGCTTTTTTTAAAGAAAAAAAAAAAAAGGAATCTTAGGTACATTCCACTAGCCAGGACCTGTCCCAAACAGAATGATGATATAGATGAGCTTGACATCAGAGCTTACATTTTTCTCCCCTCTTTTTTTTCAGTCTTTTCTTGGAATTCCTTTTTCCTGGACACCCGCTTTTACTCCTCCAGTTTGGTCTTTTTGTCTCAGGCATTTCCAAATGTATTAGGTTTACTTCTCTTATCTTTCTCCACTCAAACATGTACAAATTTCATGTCATATTCTTTTTTGGCTTTGTGCTATTTTAAAAGTGACAAAAACCATTCTGTGTTAATGATTCAATAATGTACATATCGTGCCTAACAATGGGTTAGGTGCTGTGCAGTGAAAATTAATAACAATAGCAATAAAAATAGAACAAGCAGTTTTTGAGATTTTCATAGACCTAGAACTATTATTGTTACCAATTCCTTAGAAAGGCAAAAGTTAGGGATTTTTATTCTCATTTTGTAGAAGATATTTAGACACATCAGTGATACAGTTTGCAAGTGTTAGAACTAATATCCTGATCTAGGCCCGGCTAACTCCAAAGTCTATATTTCTTTGTGCTATGTTACCAATTGGTGGACAGACCTATATTACCTCATTAGATAAAGAGTCAGAATTGGTGGCACAAGAAAAGGGCAATGTATGAAAAGAGATATTTGTAAAAAAAAAAAAATTAAATTTCGAGGAGAAGCTAGTCTTGGTGATATTTTTTGAACGATGTTTAGAAATGGACAAAAGGATAGGCAGCATTCTACCTGTAATTGAAGGAAGTGACAGGTCTTGCTGGCCCTGTGAATTTTCTTGGAGACTGATAATAACAACACCTGCTATGTGAGAGACACTATTTTAAACTCATTCCCTCCTCTCTTTCTTAAAATAATTTTATCTAGAATGTGCTAATGTTGTCATTCTCAATTTACCAAGGTATAAGGAAAGTAACTGACTTGCTTATCACCATGTGATAATTTAAAAAAATTTGAACAGAGGCAGTCTAACTTCACTACACTCAAAACTCTTAACCACTGTTAGAAGTAGGGCCAGATGCTAGGATCCTGGAAACTTAGAAAGAGGAAGTTGGATGAATGCAGCAATATCAAAGAACCATTGTGCTGGGTAAAGGAGTACTTAAAAATCAATGCGATAGAATTTTACAGAGATATTGGAAGAGGCGAAAAGACAGAGGGGTGCAGTGCTTGATCCAACTGGCATTAAATCCTTGTTAATGCAGGTTGAGGTCATGAGGCCCTTGACTGTGTTGGAAATGATGGGGAGAAGGAGCACATCTAAGCAACTCTGTGCAGAGGAGAAGCTCAGGTTTGCATTGGATATGCAGGTGAAGGCAAAAGTAGCCAAAGATGGCTCTAGTGTTTTGTATCTTGAAGAGGAAGGATCTAGGTGAGTTAGTGATGCTGGAGATAAGATTTGGGAGCTCTCAGCACAGAGGAAATAGCTGAAACATTGAAGCTGATTTTTTCCGGAGTAGAGAGAGAAGTTCAACTTTGGAAGTTATACCCAGTTTAGAATATGGAGAAAGAAAATCGGTGACTAAATCAAATTTTGATGAATTTGAGAGTTAGATGTAGAGCTGGGATAGTGCAGGCTTATAAAAGCTCATGGAGGAGAAGCCGTTTCAAGGAGAATCATCAATATTATTAGCTGTGGCTTGGAGATCATAGATAACACAATCTAAAATTTATTTGAATTGATTTGCTGAAAAGTTCCTCATTTGGTTAAAGTAAGAGTATAACTTTGGTTGGCAGGTGTGGATGGAGTAGTACTGAAAAGGACACTTTCTCCTAGGGGTCATTAAGAGGCATTAATAGGCAAAAAATGTGGCTTTTAGTAGCATTGTGTTTAGATCATGGTAGATACTAATTTGTGATTTATCCTAAATAAGCCTGCTTCAATATAAAGATAATAATGCCTCCTATATAGAGTCATTGTGGGAGTTAGAAAGAATGTGTTTAAATCACCTAGCCAGAATCTGGATCAGAGTAGGTACTCATGAAGTATTTGTTGATTGGATGGCAAGTGACACTGGGGGTTAAAAAAGGATATCTTCATGCCCTCTTCTCTGTTTTGGAAAGGTAGAAGAGGCAAGTTCTAGCACAGTAGGAAGGAAGATACTGCATTAATTTAGAGAGACCCAGTGTTGAACTGAGTTCACTGCTAGTTAATGGATAATGTACTTCATTGTTCTGCTTCTTCAAGGACATTAACATTTGAGCAGGGTAATGAAGGAGTGATGCATGATGACTAGATGTGTTGTTACTGAGTTCCAGAATTCAAAAGTGAAAGGTTTTTTTGGGGGGAGGGGGATGATGATAATGAGCTTGTTTTTAGATCTATCGATTCTGAGGTATGTGTAAGATTATACGTACATACATATATGTGTATATATATATACACACATATACATATGTCTATGTATATATATGTTAAAATCTTCAGCAGGCAGCTGGATATATGACTTTGAAGGTCTGGTCAATGGCCTGCCATTGTGATATTAAATTTATTATAAATCATTACTATAGTTTTAAATCTCATCTCTTACATTTAGACATCCCTTTTAGAGTCTGAACTAAACTGTCAATGTATTTTATATCAAAAAACTACACAATGATAAAAGAAGCCCACTTTTTTTTCTTTGTTACAGAATCCCACAAGATGATGCCACTTGTAACCTTCATGATCTGTGTACCACTGTCCCAGCTCAGAAGCTACCCATTGACTTGTGCCTGGCTTCTCGAGTGTATCATACAGCCGACAAGAAAGGCCACAATACCCTACTTGGAATATTTGGAGACGCTTTCTTAGATGGTTACTTTACAGATGAAGATCAAAGAAATAGGTAAGAGTTCCACTGGTAATTTTTTTTAAACTAGATTTAAACTAGCAAGGAAATTCTGCCTTTGAGGTTTAGATTTTGAAGACTTGATTTGATTCTGTTCTTAGACACTGGAGAGAGCAGATTTTGTCCTTTTCCATTTCTTCCCAAAATGTTCACAGTCTAGGTCAATGTCTTAATTTCCTGCCAATATTAACATGAACTATGCTTATTGTAAGATAACTTTGGTTTAGTGGTTTATGATTCTCAAAGAGTGTCGCATATATTCTCATTTGGTTTTCATTACTACTCTGGAGTACAGATGTGGAAATTGAGGCTCATAAAAATCAAACAACTTTGTTAAGCTGATATAACTAAGAAAATCAGAGTTTTGGGACTTGAAGCCAGCCTTTTAGATTTCACCCTCTTTGGGCATACTTGGTTCCAGGGGTCAGGTATAAAAGTCATTGTCTCTAGAGTTTCTTTCATTTTTCCTTGTGTCTCACTTTCCTTTGAATCTGAATATTCTTTTGTGAAGAGTATATAACTCATAGCATCCTCAAAAGAGAAGAGAAAAGGGAAGGGGGCCAACATTTATTTAGCAGTCATTATACTTCTACTACTGTGCTGCATGCTTTGCATCTTCCCTATTTAAATCTTCAACTGGAAGAGAGAAATTGTAATTTCTATTTTATTCATGAAGAAAATTTGGCTCCATAATATCAAGATACTTGCCCAAGTTCTTATCTTTGGTTAATGATTAGAATCCAGATGTGTCTAACTTAGTTTTTCTCAAAATTTTTCATTACCACCCCCTTAAGGAGCCTTTCTAGACTTTTTTTTTTCCTAATTGCTCTTCCCTATTAATTTTGAATACCCCAGATATGCTGTACATAAGTTTATGGTATTATCTATCTGTCTGTCTATCATCTATCATCTCTATCATCTATTTATCTATCATCTATCTATCATCTATCTATATCTATATCTATATCTATATCTATATCTATATCTATATCTATATCTATATCTATATCTATATCTATATCTATATCTATATCTATATCTATCTATCTATCATCTATCTATCTATCTATCTATCTATCTATCTATCTATCTATCTATCTATCATCTATCACCTATAATCTACCTATCCTCTATCTACCTAATCTATCTCTGCTCTATACATAAAAAGAGTAAGCTTTTGTCATCTTCCTCCCACAAGTTATCAATTTTCATCCCCTTGGGGGCTATATTACCTGCCCATTGAGAATACCTTTTAAAATGTCTAGAAGGAATCCTAAAAAAAAATCATCTCCTACATGTTGTAAGAATATTAAAAATATTAAATGTTAAATTAAATTTAAATATAAATATTTCAGTATTATATACATACTATTTTAGATCTGTAGACTAATATTTTTGAAGATCACTTTTAATTATATTTCAAAAGTCCTTAATGGTCATAGCATACATCTCTACTTCACTTCAATTTATTTCAGCATATTATATCATATATACACACGTCTGCTATTTTAATATTTTTTTTTAGCAGTAAAATGTTACTAATAACTTTGCGTTTTAGTAACTTATCCACTCTTTTCATGGTGTATTCTGAGGCCATTTCCTAAAACTTGACTTTTAGTAAAAATTGTAACAGTTTACTGCCTTCTTTCATGTTTTACAATCATCTGGTTTCTCTGTTTAGTAATCACAATGAGAAGGTCATTCTCATGTTTATTTTCTAATTAGACAAAAAGATTTTGCTTCTTATTTATAATTTTATACATATAAGTCTTTTTGTTTTAATTTATCAAATCAATGTTTACTCAATTTAAAAAAAATCATATGTGAAGAATTTTGGAAATTTCAAAGCTAGTCCAGTATCTCTGGCAAAAAAATAGCAGTTTCATATGATATTCTTTGGATTGTCTATTAAAAGCCTAAAGCTGAGCATGGAAAATAAAGACATAAATGTCATCTACTAGTCATAAAACTACTATTTTGAGTCATAACTATAAGCAATCTGCAGGCAAAGCTTCTTTTAATCATGCAAAGTGTTAAAAATATTGGTTTCTTTCTAATTCTAATGTTTTTTATTCAAGTAGATCTCACTTTCTTTTTCCAAGAGAATCAATAAATATTCTATTTGATGATGATAATTCTTGGCAATTTGTTCCTAAGTACCAAATAAGAAGTAATTTAAGTACTTAATACTTAATTCTCTGGCATCCATATCTTGAGGATTACCTTGCTAAACATAACTTAACCTTTTCAAAATATATCTGTGTGATGAGCCTACAATTTTGGAGAAATGGATAATTTTTTTTCTGCACTAATAAGTGTTCTCAAGAAGGGTATTTGTAAACAGGAAATGAATATCATTTTACTTTCTCGCTTTTAGTTTTTCTGTGCAATGAACAGTTAACTACAAAGCATAATAATACTTGTGTTAGATAGTTTTAATGTTTTCCTAGTTCTGCATATAGTAATTATTACTTGTGGCAAACACCACATAGTATTTAATGAAATACTATGGATACATACTTAAGCTTATTTAAAATAAGAATGTATTGTTCAAACTTAAGTATATTTTGCTAAACAGCAATTTTTGTGAGAACTATAAAAATATTTTATATTATTTATATATTTGCTTTACAAATTTCTGTATTGTAAAGAGAAGTGTATAGACACTTGGTTAGTTTCTAAGCATGGAATTTTAGATTTTGAGTTTTAAAATAGGGAAATCATTGAAAGTGTTTAAACACCTAGATTAATGTTAGCAATTTGGTGAATAGCCTTCTGAACATCTCTTGTATGTGCATGTGTTTAAACCATGTATGGCATTCTATAGATAGATCTCTTTCACTTAAAGTCATGTGTGAATATTTGAGTGATTTCATTTTATATTGTTCACTAACTTAACCAAGTTGCAATATAAGAAAATTCTAGGTGTGGAATTATTAATTAAACTTAAACAATTTTTTTTGATGCATATTGCTGGACTTCTTTCCAGAAAAGAAGTCCAGCTTATACTTACCAACTTATATTCCTACCAGTAATTTATGACATCATTCATTTCTTTTCACCTTTGTCAAACTACTAATTGTCAATCTTCCTGATTTTCTCTAATCTGATGAAGAAAAACATCTTTTTATTTATTTTTGTTCATTTCTAGTAAAATTGAGCACATTTTAAAATGTTTTTTCATTATTTTTCTCATTTTGAGAGATACCAATTCATGTTCTGTAGAGTTGTCATTCATCTTTTTCATATTGATTAATAAGTGATTTTTTTATATTAAAGATTTTAATTATTTGTCATACTTTCTAGACTTTTTTTTTTACTTCATTGTTTTTCAGTTTGTTTATGGCATCTTATACTATAAAAGTTTTGATTTTTATGTAGTAAAAATTAGAGATCATTTTCCTTTGTCTTTCAGTTTTGGTGCCATTCTTATAAAGAGCTTTTTTATACTTTACATGTATTCTCTCACATTGTCTTCTAATAACTTTAGGGCTTTTTAAAAAAAAGTTAAAACTTTGATCCATTGGTAATTAATTTGATAAGAGGAATAAGCATTATTGTTTTTTCAAGTGACTAGCCAATTGTAAATTATCATTTATTTAATAAATTCATATTTTCCTTACTAGTCTGAAATGCCAACTTTGCATGCCTTAAATTCCAACATGTTCCTGAGTATATTTATGGACTTATGTTCTACTCCCCTGACTTGTTTAGGTAAAATTGCTATGTATTTTGTCAATTCGCCGTTAGTGGAGTTGCCAAAAATGCTATTCTATAAAAATCAGTTGACCTTCTCAAGTCAGCTTCCTGACGGTGAGCAGTGCTTAGGCTATAGATCAGCAGACCTAGGCCTCAACTTGGCTTCAAATTGCAAGGGAAATTCCTAGTCATGTTTAAAAAAAGTGTGGACAGACTGTTATTTCTATACATCAAAGCAATAGCAACTACAGTAATAATTGGAAAATTGAAGGTTAAATGTTAGAATTCATGTGTAACTTCATTTATTATTTTGCTAAAAAATAACATAATGTTTTATCAAATGTTAAAAATATGCAAATGAGAAAAACAATTCTCAAAATCTTACCAACTGGAGATATGTACTATTACATTCTTAAATATGATTTCAGGCTTTTCTGTATGCAAATAAATCACGTAGAACAAAACTGGGATAATGCTATGCACATAATGTTTTGTAACCAGATTTATTATGTTGTAATTATCTTGCCATTTCAAGAAATATGGATGTGAATAGTTACTTAAATTGTTCAGTAAATTTTTTTTTGTATGTGTGTGTACCTATTATGTGGCAGGCATAGAGTTAGGTGCTAGGGGAGCATCTGCAAACAAGAGAAACATAATCCCTGCCCATAGAGAACTTGGAAACTAGCAGAGGGGAGAGGTAGTGAATTAATTATTGTGCCGATCTACAGAGCCCTATGGGAACCAGGAAGAAGAGTTTCTTATTACCTTGGGACGTTTGAGGAAATGATAACTTAAATTGAAACTTGAAGAATGAATAAAAGATAGTTAGGAAGAAGGGAAAGAATATTTTTTAGGTTCTTACTACTCAAAAGTATAGTCCATAGACTAGCAGCACTGTCACCTGGGAACTTGTTGGAAATGCAGACAATTCTTATGCACATTGAAGTTTGAGAATCCTTGCTGTGGACAATTGGAACTCATCTAAGAACTGGAACAAAGTTCAGTATTAGAGAACAGGAGGAGCAGTGATGAAGTTGAGGCTGGAGAGGAGGCAAGAGTCTGATTACGTAGGAATTTATAGATGCCCTTATGTGTACTTTAGAGCATGTGTGTGACGGGTTGGGGGAGGGATTTTATTCTCAGTATAGTGAGAAACCACTGACTGGGATTTTTTTTTTTTTGAGGAAGAATGACATAATTAAATTTGTTTTAAGATATCACAGTCCTCATTTTGACTTTCCAAAGGTATTTGGCACAGTTGCATTCACTTGTCCTTATGACACTTTTATTCTTTGGCCTTTGGGACCATATTCTCTCTTGGTTCTCTTCCTGTCCTCCTGGCTCCGCCTTCTCAAGGCTCCCTTGCTGGTGGCTCCTCATCTTATGACTTCAAAACAATGGAGTGCCCAGGGCTCATCCTGGGACCTCTTTCCTCCCTACCTACTACACTCTCAAGGTGATCCTTTATCTAGGACCATGGCTTTAAATACCATCTATATGGTGATAACTATCATTTACTAAGATAAATGCATAAAGATGTTTATTGTCCTTATAATAACTAGAAACTGGAAACAACTTAAATGTTCATCAATAGAAAACTTTTCATGGTTCATCTAGTGATGGGATGCATTGCAGTCATGGTAAAGAACAAGATAAAGCTTTGTGTGCTGAAAGGAGGTAGAACTAAATATATAAACTTATGCATGATTATATAAAACAATTTTTCATGAAAAGAAATTCAAGAAACTGTTAATTATGGTCCTGTTTTTCTTGTACATTGTAAACTAAATTCATAAAAAGTAAAACTATACTTTGTTTTACTTTTTGCTTTTTCATATGGTAAATGTTTGCCCTTCCTTTTATGTTGAATCTTTCCTAGTCTAGACCCTTGGAGATTGCATAGACTTAAATATTTTTTTAAGCCAATCAGAAATTTTTCTTATATCAGATTGAATCATTCCATATTTATTCATTGTAATATCAGATATACGTGGTATTATTCTTACCATCTTTTTTGTATTCTCTCTCTTTTTTTGCTTATTTTGCTATTTCCTATAATCTATCATATATGTCAACATTTGTTTATGTGTTTTTGGTTGTTTGTATCATTATCCAATACCCAATATTTTAAGATAGAAATTTGAAGCCAGCCTGTTTTTATTTGTATGTAACTTGTTTCTCTTCCACTCCTCCTTGATGCCTATAGGATTTAAAATTTGCCTTAAATTAAATAATTTTTCTACCTTATATTTGGAAGTGGATTGCTTTTTAATTAATATTACTTGGTACATGGAAAGCCGTTTTGCAGATACAGCTTTTTTGGTTTAGGACTTTTTTTTGTTTTATTTTTATGTTTTCATTCTATTTATTTGGTGCATTTTTTCAATAATAGCAACAAACCACATATTGGATCTTCTTTATCTATTCTCTACATTTCTCATCTCTTTGCTTATGTTCATCTCTCCAACTTTTGTTACACATCAGTGGTTTCATTTTGAGTTATAAATTTTAAAAATTCCTTCTAACTACCATTTTAATACTTCTATTACATTTTCTTATTTTTTCTTAATTCTACCAACTTCTTAAGAAAATCTGAGTCTTTTGTCTTATCTGAACTTTTGTTATTTGTTTCATGAAAGTGTTTAAAAAATTTCCTTGATGAAACAAAGCAAACCTTTTCTAAAATATTTCTTAATTTCTCCAATAAATCTTTTTCAAAAAGATGTTTTTCATATGATTTTTGAATTATCTATTTCTTGTTTATGCTTTCCAGACTCTCTTCGTAGAACTCACATTTGATTTTTCTGTGTACTCATCTTTGAGTGAAGTTAGGTCATTTCTGGCTGTCCAAAGTTAATATCAAGTAGGTTTACCTGGCATTTCCTGACTGTTCATCTTGAAGACATTAGAATACTACTTTTAGATTTTTAGTAGAAGAACCAGAAGATGCACATTTTTATTACTAATTTAGTCATTCAGAATCCTGAACTGTGTCGGGAGTGGGATGAGATAGGATTTGAAAATTTTGCCTCTATGATTTTTCTCTATGATTGTTAAAACTAGGGTAGTGGAGGCTGACCTTTTACTATTGGTTTTTCTATAGAGTAAAGATTATTCTTGGCTTTTTTCTGTGTATGCAATATATATACATATATCTCATAAAAATAACATTAAAGATGTTTAGACAGTATGTCCTTTTGAGGATTTTTATTTTAAAACTGAAAGACAGGCACTTGAGTAATTACTTTGACTTACTGTCTCTACTACTTATATTTTACAGATCAAATATATAAAATGTGCTTCTATTTGAAAGATTTTATCTGAACTGTCCAATAGGGTAGTGATATTTGATTAGGAAAACAGAAAATTATCTTTTAGAGAATGCATTGAGGTATATTTATTATATAATTTAGTATTAACAACAACTCTATGAAGGATAAATTCATTCCATTTCTCAAGCGAAGAAACTAGTTCAGAGATTAAGTGTCTAGCTCACGTAAACAGAGCTGGTAAAATCTAGGACCCTGGTCTCGCTGATTCCAAATGTGGTTTCCATGTTTTATGAACTTGTGAAGATGTTCTTATTTTTTTTCTTTATGCTTTATTCTGAATACTCGTTCTCATCTTGTTTCCAGAGCCGAGGAGCTTTAGTTGAATAATCTGAGATAAGCATATTTTACTTACCCTTGGTATTTCATATTTGATCCCTTGTGACCAATTTTGGGAGCAGGTTTCTGCCTCTAAAAGGGTGGGTGTTCTTCCTTGTATTATTAGTTCTCTCTCAGGAACTGAAATCCTGCTTTTTGAGTCCTAGGCCAGGGCCAGAGCCCTGATAACTGTGGGAGACTTCCCTGATGTTGATTACTTAATTACTGAAAGCTTTCATAAAATACCGCCTGGTTTTGTATTCCCCATCACTGATTGCCTCCCCACTGGAATATGACATTGTTCCATGCTAGGTCTCTCTGATGCTACTTGTAGTGCATCTGTGGTTTGTTGTACTGCATTTGGAATATTGTGCTCTTTCTTCTGCTCTACATTTTCTTCCAATGTAATTATCTGGAACTGACTTTCCCCCACTGTCTCCCATTTCCTTCACTGTCTGCCATTCCTTAATGGTCAGGTCTAATCCTTCCCTGCCCCTACACCCCACCCTTTACTTGGTCTTGTTCTTTGCTGTATAATCCAGGCAATGACCCAAGATATTATGCCAAAAAACATGAGAGTTAATCCTCGTTTGAGGTTTAGCTAGTGATATGTATCACAGAAGCACATATATCAGAGCCATAGATATCTTAGCCTTCCCCTGGTCAAGCCTTTCATACTTATGGATGAGAAAACTGAGGCAAAATTTTACATTCCAAAGCACAGTTTTTGGCATAGTTAGAACTATAATCAATAATAACCTCAATTAGACTTCTGTTTTATTAATTTTTAAAAAATAACCTCTACCTAAGGTTTAAAAATACAGATTGGCATGAAAAAAAGTCATTTCAGTATGTAACATCGATGTTTGATAAGATATTGAATTAGTGTATTTTTGTTTTTATATGGAAATGCCAAAAAAGAAATGATTTGGACATTAATCTGATTTCCTGTTTAAAGCAAAGCAATGTCATTCCACCAGATGTCACTGTTTGCATGTAGCAATGAACTTACAATGATTAAAAATAAATCCCCCTCCCTAGTCATATTTTGTTAAAAAATTATATAGTTACACTCTTATTCTTCTTTAGATTTATTATTTTACTAAGACTATACTTCTTGAATTTTAAAAAGTATTCAAAGTGTTCGTCACCACTACCACAGATTTTAAAGACTATACTAAAGAAAATTATTTATAGATTAGCTTCTTTAAGAAGGTGAACTCCTAAAAAGTCTTTTCTAGATCTAGCAGTTTACTTTTCAAACAACATTCTTGGTAAGCTACTGTTTTCTAAATTTCAGACTGTGACCCATAAATAGGATGTGAAATCAATTTAGTGGCTTTCTACAAGCACTTAAAAAATGATGTCTAGACTAAAAAACTCTATTGTATGTAAGTATTACTAGGTGAAACTTTTGTACATGGGCACTCTTAAAATATCCCTCTATACATCTTCTTTGAGTTACATTAATCCCTTTCCCAAGTTTTGTACATCAAGGAACAAGATAAATTTACTAAGGAATGGATATCGAAGATGTGAAGGACAGCGTCTCTATTAGAGTCACACCAAGGAGGAGAGAGGGTTGCTGGGGGGAGAAACCTCTTCCATGCTCTCGGAATGGAGTTCATAGTCACTTTTATGTAACTCATAGGATATGTGTGCAGAGATTTTTAAAGAGTTCTCACAGCTTAGAAGAAATATTTTCAAAAATTTTTTGACAGCAACTGACAATAAAAATACCTTTTATATCTCTGGCCCTATGGGAGACTGGGAAGGAGGTTTAACTCACTCTAGAGGGGTGGGTGTGTTTCCTTCATTCAGTCCCCTCAAAGATAATAACAATAATGATTCAGCTATTTACTGAACATGTACTACATGCAAACTTGCATGTTTATTATTTCTGAGCATTAGACCCTGAAAGACCCAATCACTGTTACCATATATAGATGAGGAAACTAAGATTTAGGAAGGAAAAGTGGCCTATTCTACATAGCACACTAAATGGCCAAACTGGGACTAAAATCCTGGTTTTTAACCTCATTCCAAAAGCTACTTCTTCCCAGTATATCAGTAAGTTTTTTAAGGCTTTCCCTGAGGATAAGGACCACCTGGAGTGTTTGATAAGTATATCAAGTCACATGCTGAAACTCAAACTCACTGAGAAGGAATCTGGGAAGCTAGAGATTTGGCAAGCTCTGAGGATAATCCTATGATCAGACTGTTTTAGGAGAGACTGTGGTATGTCAATAGCTCTCCAGCTTCAGCATCAGAATCACCTATAGGGCTGGTTAAAACACAGATGACTGGGCCCCACACTCAGAGATTATGATCTATTAGGTGTGATGGGGCTCAAGCTTTTGCATTTCTAGCAAGTTCCTATGTGATCCTAATGATGCTAGTTTAGGGAACACACTTTGAGAACTGCTGCAGTACATTATCCTGATCCATGACTCTCAGTTTTCCATGATAGGGTCTAGGACTGGCTTTCACTTTGAGACTTTTCTCGCTCAGCCAAAATTCAACAATACTTATTCAGTACCTGCTACATTTGCAGCCATGGGAGACAGAAAATGAATAAGAATCAATGCCCTCCCCACCCCCAAACCAAGCTATGATCTACTGTGAAAAAGATATGCAGAATACAGTGTAGTATATTCTATAATAAAAGAGCAGATAAAATGTAGTAGCGAAACTAGAGAAACAAAATTGTAATTTGGTTTCACAGAGGGGCATTGTAAAGGCGTCTTGGAGGAGTTGAGATCTGAAAACATTGTTTTCGTAGCCACGCTGTATTGTAATTTGGTTTGCCTGTCTCCTCTATTGCCCCTATAGTAATCTTGGCACCTAGGACCTGTTTTGCAGAATAAATGTAGATTGGGCCAGGTGTTAGGGGAGGGAAGTAGGACTGGCAAAGCAGATGGTGCCCAGATGGTGGAGGACCCTGAATGCCAGGTGCAGAGGTTTAATACTGTGTGTGTAGTCATTAAAGTATTTGGAAAGGGGGTGGCTGATGACAACTCTGGCAGGAGTATATAGCATGGATTAGAAGAGGGAGAGATTGGAGGTAAGGGACAGCAAAGATGATGTCATTAGACTCAGATGAGAGAAAATGCAATGGACAGGAGAGACACTGGAGGGAGACGGATAAAGACCAGTGATCACTGTTGGGAGAGAAGGAGAGCCTGGAGTTGAAGAGATTTTCAGTCTAAACCACTGAAGCGGTGGTGCTTTCCAAAGAGGAGAACTCTAGAGAGGATTGGTAATTCTCTCTGAAAATAAAGAAGGAAGCAGGGAAAATCTGGAGAAAAATTTTAAATTAAATGATTCATCTTTGTCACACAGGAAGAGTTGCTAACCGTGGGTAGCCTTTCCTTAACGATTCCCATTCATGTCTACCAGAGCTATGTAATCTAAAATGTCCAAAAACTTCTTTTACTTTTTTTCCAACCAGAATTTCTACTTTTTTAGTGAACATTTGAAATGTGAAAGAATAAGATGTGAATAACTCTTACCACTGTGTTTTTGGCTTAGGACCAGATGAAAATACACCAGTGCCCCACAGTAGTTTCAGAAGTCACCCCTCTCCTCCCTGATTTTAGAAATACTTTACTTATCTTGATATATGTACTGTCCTGGTTTATTCTTCTAGCCCCTAGTCCATCTGTTCTTCCTTCCTTCCTTCCTTCCTTCCTTCCTTCCTTCCTTCCTTCCTTCCTTCCCTCTTCCTTCCTCCCTCCCTCCCTTCTCTCTCTCTCTCTCTCTCTCTCTTTATTTTTTTTTCTAGATATATTAGTCAGGATTCAGTAGCAAAACAAAACAAAAACAAAAACAGATTTTTAGCTATGTTAAGCAAAAAGGAATTTAGTCATGGGAAGTCAATGCTTAAAAAATCGATGGAAAGATTGAAAAAATGGACTCCAGGTTGACTCACATGACATGCTCAGCTGGCTGCTGGGAGCTGCTCCTTCTGGCTAAGTCAGGAAGGTGCGAAGTCTGGAAGCCAACACCGACAACTCACCACTTCAGCAGTGATTTAGGGATTGAGTGAACTCTGGAGCCACACTGTCTGTTGATATGCTCACTGGCAAAAGAAAAACAAAAACAAAAAAGCCACAAAAGAAGAAACTGGAATAGTACTACAGACATCAGTGTTGCCATGACTGCTTGTCAACAAAAACATCAGAAACTTCTGCCTTCTTAGGACACTGGTGGCAGGAGGGCTTTACCTCCGTGTCTTCCACAGTTCAGGAAAGCACACAAATAGGATGGATTGGATGTTGAGTGGCAGTTTATTATATATTCACCAAGCTAGGAGTTCAAATTTATCTTCTCTTGGAATGCAAGTATTTGATTAAGTGAGACAGGAAGTTTTTTTCCCATGGTTCTACTTTGACAACGGCCTACCTTTTCCAGCCTAGCTTTTAGTGGGCCTGATTTATTTTATTTTATTTTTCTGTTTTGTTTGTTTGTTTGTTTGCATTTGAGAGTTTCAGTATATTATTAAGTAACTAAAGTCAGTTAGGTTTGTAAATGCTTAGTCTTCACATTTGATGGCTCATGAAGTGATTGTTTATATAATGGTATATCAAAAAAATTTGAGGGAACATTGACTCTAAATACTTCCATGTGAAATTGATATAGCTATAGTCTGTGTAAACCCACTTTGTACTTATTTTATATTTCTTTTATGGTAAGTGCTGCAACACAAAAATTAATGTATTTTCAAGCAGTCTGTTGTCAGTCATTAATGACATATTTTCCTTCAAATTTTGATTTAGCTCATCTCTTTGGCTTAATTAAGGCTTCTGTTGGTATGTTTTGTACCTCATAATTATCCTAACGTGTATGCAGTTTGTTGCATAGGAGAGAAGAGCTGATGCCATAACAATTTTCTTTCATCCTGGCAAGATATGAATAAAAAAGACTTTAATGTGAGGAGAAAGTTCTGCTTAGGCCGACACTTTGCCTCAGTCTAAGAAGTGAAAGCATTTTTTAGGAGCTCAGAGGTGGGGAGCAGGTTAACAATTAGAAGGTAGAGAACTTTTTGCCTCTTTTGCAATCAGGTTTTCATAGGGTGAATTTATTATTCCAATGTAGTAAAACTAAAATGTATTTAGAATCAAACCAAAATTATGTTTTAATTATCTCCCATTTTGGATTATATGACTTCTGCACAATCTCTGAAATGAGAGCAAACATTTCTTGATTTATCAATGACTTAAACAACAAATTTATTGTTTTTATCGCACACACTATAGAATACTGCAAGGAATTCCTGCTATAGATGAAAAGCAAGAAGATGTTCCAACACCAGAGATACTACCTGAATTGGCACAAGGAACTAGACAGCATGCTCAGGAACCACATCTACAACTCTTGGGAGAGGAAGTAAGAACTTCCGTTAATAACAATTTTCTCTACTTCATAGGTTCTCAAACTTTTAAATTTCAGGGCCTTTTTTATACTCTTAAAATTTATTGAGGATCTCAATAATTACTTATGTGGGTCATATCTATTGACATTTATAATGAAAATTAAAACAGAAAATGCTAAATATTTATTAAAAAGAACAGTAATACAGTTGTATATATTAGTACAAATAATGTATTTTTGTGAAAAATAATTATATTTTAAAACAAAATATTTGATGAGAAAACTAGGATATTACTTGTTTTGCAAATCTCTTTAATGTCTGGCTTAATAGAAGAAGGTGTCTGGATTCTCATGTTTGCTTCTGCATCAATTTTGTGATAGGTTGTTTTAGTTGAAAAATTTTGGTCTTGCACAGATATATAGATGGAAACCAAACTATTATTTTAACAATGGAGGGTGTTCTCCACAATTATGCCAAATAATATGCCAAAACTTAATGAGTGGTGGATTCCTGAAAGTTAGTTGTGAGACTTCCATTTCTGGGGATGATGGGGCATAAGTGCTTTTATGTTTTCCTATTCTTCCTGCTAAGTTCAACTAAAAATACTAGATGTTCCAAACATAAAAGACTTCAAAAGGTGGAGAGAATGAAGCACACTACTTAGGAACTTTGGGACTGAAGAAATGATATGGTGGTGAGTTAGTTTCTTGGGTTTTCTTTTTTGTGTCATATATCTTAGATTTGGAGCTGAAAAAGTTGGTAATCTGGAAACAAAAACAGGTCAAGATAATAAAAAAGCCCCAACAGAAGCCTGTTCTCTCTCTAGCCAATGAGTCAGGAAAGACTCAGCCTAAAAAGACAGAAAGTTTTTAGACAATAACCACTCCATTTCAGCCAAACACCACAGAAAAAAACAGTGCCCCTACTCCTATCTTCATCAGCAAAAGCCTAGTGAGAAATCTAAATTTTACTCTTGTCAGGATATAGCAAGGCACATTAAACACCCTTGCTAGGGTGGTGTCCAAGAAGACTGAGTGTTGAGCCGAAACTTTCACCTCAATAGAATAGTAATGAGGTTTCCCCTCAATGTTGTCAGTTGAGACCACATTGGGATCCTGTACATCTATCCCTACCTAGTAGTAATGAGTCACTCCTTTCCTTCCCCACCGTGTTGGTATCAGAGGAGCCCTAGCAGAATGTCTACTAAAGCAGAAGGTTTAAATAAGATCCAGAGCCTCATAGCATAACCCAAAATATCCAAATTTCAATAGAAAACCACTAGTTATTCCAAGGACTAGGAAAATCTTAAACTGAATGTGAAAAGACAGTTAGTTAATAGATGCCGATGCTGAAATGACAGGCATGTTAGAATTATCAGACAAAAATTTTATAGCCACCATCATTAAAATGCTTCAATAAGCAATTATGAACTCACTTGAAACAAATTTAAAGAAATAGACTAAACACAATTCCTATCACAATTCCAGTGGCATTTTTCATAGAAATAGAACAAACAGCCCTAAATTTGATTTGTATGACCATAAAAGAACTCCGAATAGCCAAAACAATCTTGAGAAAAAAAAACAACACCATAGGCATCATGCTACCCTATTTCAAAATATATTACAAATCTTTAGTAATCAAAACAGTACGGTATTGGCCTAAAAAACACACATAGATCAATGGAACAGAATAAAGAGCCCAGAAATAAACCCACACATATATGGTCAATTAACTTATGACAAAGCAGCCAAGAATAACAGGGAAAGGACAGTCTCTTCAATAAATGGTGTTGGGAAAACTGGGCAGCCACTTGCAAAAGAATGAAACTGGACCACTATATTATGCCACACACAAAAGTTAACTCAAAATGGATTGAGTGTAAGACCTGAATCTATAAAGCTTCTAGAGGAAACATAGGTGGTAATCTTATCATTAGTCTTGGCAGTGATTTTTGGATTAGACACCAAAAACAAAGGCAACAAATGCAAAAATATACAAGTAAGACTATATCAAACTGAAAAACTGCAGAGCAAAGGAAACCATCAACAAAAGGAGAAGGCAACCTACTGAATGGGAGAAAATATCTTCAAATTGTATATGTCGGATAAAGGGCTAATATCCAAAATACATAAAGAACTCATACAACTCAATATCAAAAAACAAACAAACAAACAAACAAACAAACAATTCAATTAAAAACTGGGCAGGAGATCTGAAGAGACTTTTTTTCCAAAGAAGACATACAGATGGCCAATAGGTCTATGAAAAGATGCTCAACATCACTAATCATCAGGGAAATGCAAATTGCAACCACAATGAGCTATAACCTCACATCTGTTAGAATGGCTATTATCAAAAAGTAAACAAATAACAAGTCTTGGCGAGGATGTGAAGAAATGGGAACCCTCTGCACTCTTGGTGAGAATGTAAATTGATGCAGCCCCTATGGAAAACGATTTGAAGTTTCCTTAAAAAATTAAAAGTGGAACTACCATAGGATCAAAAAATTCTACTTCTGAGTATTTATCTGAAGAAAATGAAAACACTAACTTGAAAAGATGTCTGCATTCCCATGTTTATTTCAACATTATTTACAATAGCCAAGATATGAAAATAACCTAAGTGTCCATTGATGGATGGATAAAAAAATTGTGGTATGTATGTATGCATGCATGTATGTATGTACGTACGTATGTATATGTATATATGTATATACATGCATGCATGCACATAATTCAGTCATAAAAGAGAATGAAATTTTGTCATTTGTGACAACATGGGTGTACCTGGAGAATATTATACTAAGTGAAATGTCAGAGAAATCCAAGTACCATATGATCTCATTTATATGTAGAATCTAAACAAACAAACAAACAGACAGACAAACGAACAAACAAAAACCAAGCTCATAAATACAAAAAACAGATTGGTGGTTGCTAGAGACAGAGAGTGGGTGGTGGGTGAGATGGGTGAAGGGAATCAAAAGATACAAATTTCTAGTTACAAAATAAATAAGCCATGGGGGTATAATATACTTCATGGTGACCATGGTTAATAATACTGTATTGCATATTTGAGAGTTGCTAAGAGAGTAGATCTTAAAAGTTCTCATCACAAGAAAAAATTCTGTAACTATGTATGGTAAAGGATGTTAACTAGACTTATTGTCATGGTATTTAATAATATATACACACATTAAATCATTAGGTGTACAGCTAAAACTAATATAATGTTATATGTCAACAATACTTCAATTAAAAAATAAGCAGAAAAGAAATAGAAAGTCTTAATAAAGAAATTGAAAATATAGGAAGAATCACTAACATTTTAGAATTAAAAAATATAATAATTGAAATAAAAAGCTCAATGGACAGGCTCAAAAATAGAATAGAGGAGGCGGGAAAGGATCAGTGAACTTGAAAATAGAACAATAGAATTTATCCAGTCTGAACTACAAAGAGAAGTAGGCTGAAAAAAAAATTAGCAGATACTCAGGGACTTTAGAGAAAGTTCTCTAAACAGGAAGAAAATAGTTAAAAAAAATCTTGGGATATCTAGAAGAAACAAAAATCTGTAAAGCAAAAATATGAATAAATACAATCGAGCTTCTTTTTCCTTTTGAGTTTTCAGAATTATGTTTGTCAGTTAAAGCAAAAATTTTTCTATTTTTAAATATATGTAGAGAAAATGTTTAAGAGAATTATATTATAAATGGAGAAGGGTAAAGAGACCTAAAGGAAGGTAAGGGTTCTATATATCACTTGAATTGATAAAATGATGACATCAGTAGATCTTGATAAGTTATATTTCTATAATGTAATAGCTAGAACAAAACTAAAAAGCTATATAAAGACACACACACACACAAAAAGAAAAGAAAACCATAGATAAGTAAAAGTAGAATTCTAAAAAATGTCCAAGTAACAGGGAAGTAGGCAAAAGAAAATAGAGAAACCAAAGAAATCAGAGAAAACAAACAGAAAACAAAAAATGAAATGGTAAACTAAATCTCTAACTTAAATGTAAATCGTCTAAACACACCAATTAAGTGACAGAGATTGCAGTGTGGATTAAAAAACATGATGCAACTATATAGTATCTATAAAACTGACTTCAAATGTAATGATACAGATGAAAGTAAAAGGGTAAAAAAATTTATAGTGCAAACATTAATCAAAGAAAAGCATAAGTGACTATATTAATATCAGATAAAGTAGACTTGCAAGCAAATAAAGTTAACAGAGACAAAGAGGGGAATTATGATAAAAGTATCACCCACCAGGAAGACATAGCAAAATATGTGAAGGAAAGAAATGAAACAAAGAATAGGCAATTCCACAATTATATCTAGAAACTTTCACACCCCCCTCTAAATAACTGATGGAACATTTAGATAGAAAATAACAAGAATACAGAACTCAATAACTCCATCAATCAATAGGATCTAATTAAAATTTACAGAACACTACACCCAACAAGGGCAGAATACACATTCTTTTTAAGTTCCCACAGAACATGTAGCAAAATAAAGCAAATCTACAATACAATCAAACTAGAGATCACTAGCAAAGATAATAGAAAAATCTCAAAATGATTGTTCATTTAGATAGTTCAGTTGAACTTAACTAAAATGAAAATACAAAATGTCAAAATTTGTGGAGCACAGCTGGAGCAGTTTTGAAAGGGAAGTTTATAGCACTAAATGCTTACAATAGAAAAGAGAATGTATCAATTAGTAACAGAAGCTTACACCTCAACAATCAAGGAAAAAAAAGAGCAAAAGGAAGGGATAATAAAGAGTAGAAATAATGAAATCGAAAACAGGAAAATAAGGGAAAAAATCAATGAAACTAAAAGTTAGTTCTTTGAAAAGATTAGTAAAATTGATCTCTAGCAAGACTGACAAAAAGAGGAAAGACAAAGTTACCAATATTAAAAATGAAACAGGAGCTATCATTACAGACCTTGCAGACATCAAAAGAATAATAAGGGAATACAATGAACAACTCTAAACACACAAGTTTGACAACTTAAATGAAATGGAACAATTCCTAAAAAACACAAACTACCACAACTCACTCAATATGAAATAGATAATATTAAGGAAATTAAATTCTTTATTTTAGAAAACTCCCCTCTCTTCTGGAAAACAGTTTGGCAGGTTTTTATTTATTTATTTTTTAACTGAACATGCAGCTACTACTCAGCAATAAAAAGGAATGAGCTGTTGATATATGCAACTATTGGAGACATGTTGAAAAAAGTCAATTCTAAAAAATTACATATTGTCTAATTTCATTATATAACATTCTAGTAGTTTTGAGGGTTTCAGGGTAGGGGTGGGGATGAGTGTTCTATAAAAAGACAACACGAGGATTCCTTATGGTGATGGGGATGTTCTGTGTCTTGATCATATTAATGTCAATATTTCGTTGGTGATATTGTACTGTAGTTTTGCAAGATGTTACCTTTGAGATAAACTGGATAAAGGATAGATGGAATCTCTCTATGTTGTTTCTTAAATCTACATTTGAATCTATAATTATCTCAAAATAAAAAGTTTAGGAAAAAATTGCAGTTTTTGAACAAAAAAGAGAAATTAAACTAGATTAAAAAGAAAATATTAAACGATAATTTATATAACTAAAAGAAAATATGTTAAATGATAATTTGTACAGCTAAGAAAGTTTGTTGCAATTGAAATTTGAAACCACATCAATGACTTTTTCAGACCTCAATATGTTAAAATCTATTGGATTATTTTGTACTTTGAATGAATTCTTTACCACTCATGGTTTTGTAACTTTATGCATTAGTCATTTGGTAAATATTGTTTATAAGGTTATGTAGATCTGTGAATGTTGACACATTTTACTACACATGTAAAAAATTCTTATTATTAAAATAAAAAAAAAATCTTTTAGCATTGGGAACCTGGCATGGTGAGGGACACAAAATTCCAAAATTCTGATTCTAATGAAAGCTTAAAATTTTTCATCAGCACAAATACTCACTTGTTTTACTTGAAATAACAAGTTTACTTTGTTCATTTTCAAGAAAACCTTGCCACACATCAAAATCTGAATAACCACAGTTTGATGTTTGCCTTCTCAAATAAACATGGAGGCTAGTTTAGTTCACAACTCTAAACAATAGCATATGTGCTTTTCCTCAAAACTGCCATTCTGCTTCACTATGGCTACAGAAACACTCCATGTGAACTTTTCATTTAGTCACATTGGATATTAAAAAGATGTGTACTTAAAAAATTGAGGTTTCTTTAAATTAACATTTTTTTCTCCTGCTTCCTGGTGGATATTTTTAAGGTGCCGCTGCCTTGATTCATGCTAGGGTGCCATCACTTTTACCCATTATAGCTTTTTACACCATCAGTGAACATTTTAACACAGTTTTATTTCTTAGTGTTATTAAATAAATAGTTTCATGGGTGGGAAGGTCTTGAAAGGACCCTTAGGTAGGTCTTGAGGGTCTCCAGAGTTTCAGACCACAGTCTGAAAATTGTTGTTTGTCCCTATGTTTTATTTGTATGATACTTACCTTACCCCTGAAACTAATTCACGTGTCTCTCTCTCTTAGTAAACAGAATCTGTCACCTAGGGTCCTCAGTATAAAAATGAGCTATTGTACTGGGTTGGAAACTGCACAGTAACTAATCATAGGGGCTGTGCAGGCGCTGTCATACTAAATTAACTTAGGTTGCTTTATAGGTAGTAATTCAGTTTGCTGTGCGATCTCTACCCTCCTATCAAGTTCTCGCAGCCACGACCACTGATGTACCAACCATTTTCCTAGGTCTCTTCTTAAGAAGGTTGAACATTGCTGGGGAAACCAATTTACTGTAATAAATGTTTCTTCACTAGTTTAATTTGATAAATTTTCTCCCAAAGGTGCCTCTGTGCTTTTCCTTGAGTAAAACTGCTGTTTAGTAATAGCTTTGCTTCTCCCATTTAGACGCTTGCATCTCATTTACTTCTAGAGATATAATTTTGTTCAGGATGCTTAAGCTGCTGGAAATCTCTCTACTACACGGAAGAAATTACTGTATTGTATGTGTTATTATTTGAACACCCAGAATTTTTTTAATTTCTAGGTGGTCTTTGGGAGAAGAGTTGTCAGCTGACTTTGGAAGAGTCTTTTCATCTTGTAGCAAGGATTTCCTGGCTTTGAGTCTGTACAGCAAAAGGTGATGCAGTGTGCCTCGCCAAACAGAGGACGAGTGAAACAGAAACTTAATTTTGAATTCCTATGTTGGACTCATTAACATGGCAACTTTGAAATCTCTTTCTCTAAATATTCCGTTGATAGATGGGAAATGTAATCACATGTATGGAATAGTCGAAGTATATTTGACTAGAAATAAAAGTAGTCTAGACTCAGTGTCACCTTATAATTGTGATTCTTTACCCTGTTTTGGTCTTCGTACATTATCCTAGAAAGTGTATAACACCCATACCCCAGGAGATGTCACTGTTAAGATTTTATAATTAATATCAGAATAAAGCTTGCAAGCTGATGCTTTAAAATAATTTGAGCTCATTTTTCTGGTGAAAGAAATCTTTTTTGGGGAACATACATAGTCCACTTAAATATTATTAAAAGTCAATGAAAGTATGAAAGACAACATATTTACCCATGGTACCATGAACTCAAACAGCTATTATTTTTAAAATCTTACATTTTCTTTAAGATTTTGTCATGAATGCCTGATTAATTTTTCACCTCTATTTTTAAAAATTATTTTTCTTTATTATTACAGGCATAAGTCATTTTATTATACTTTGCAGATATTGCATTGTTTTGTTTTGTTTTGTTTTACAAATTGAAGGTTTGTGGCAACCCTGTGTTGAGCAAGTCTGTTGGAGTCATTTTTCCAACAACATTGTGCTTGTTTCCTGTCTCTATCACATTTTGGTAATTCTTGCAACATTGCAAACATTTTCGTTATTATTATGTTTTTTTTTATGGTGATCTGTGATCAGTGATCTTTGATATTACTATTGTCATTATTTCAGCGTGCCACGAACTGCACCCATATAAGACAGTGAAGTTAATTGATAAGTGTGGTGTGTTCTGACTGATCGTTCCCCATCTCTCCCTCAATCCTCAGGCTTCTCTATCCCTGAGACACAACAATATTGAAATTAGATGAATTAATAACCCTGCAATGATCTCTTAGCGTTCAAGTGATAAGAAGAGTCAATCAATGTGGAAATATCACTGTTATCTTATTCTAAGAAATTGCCACAGCCACCCCACCCTTTAGTAACCAGCACCCTGATCAGTCAGCAGCCATTACCATTGAGGCAAGACCCTCCTCCAGCAAAAGGGTCATGACTTTCTGAAGGCTTAGAGGACAGTTAGCATAGGAACTGCTTTATTGCAATATTTGCTTTATTGCTGAGGTCTGGAACCAAATTCACAATATATCTGAGGTATGCCTATATTACTTTATTAATAATAAATTTTATTTTTTAGAATTGTTTTAGACTTACAGAAAAATTACAAAGACCGTTTGGAGGCTTCCCAGATACCACACACCCTGTTTCTCATCTTATTAACATAATAATGATAGGTTCAGTAGTGGTTCCAAAAGTCCTAATAACTCACAGTACCTGTGCATGTGACTTTATCTGGAAACACGGTCTTTGTAGATGGAATTAAGAATCTTAGGATGAGATCATTCTGGATTTAGGGTGAGTACTAAATCCAATATGACTGATATCATTAAAAGAGGAGAATATACAGGCTCATGGGGAAGAAGGCCATGTGATAGAGGGAGAGACTGGAATGATGCAGCTGTAAGCCAAGGGACACTGAGGATTGCTGGCAACCACTTGAAGCTAAAAGGAGAAAAAGAAGGATTCTTCACTAGAGTGTATGAGGGAGCATAGACTGCCCCATCCCCTACCACATCTGATTTTGGACTTCTAGTCTCCAGAACAGTAAGAAAATACATTTCTATTGTTTTAGCCACCCTGTAGTAATTTGTTATGGCAATCCTTGGAAACTGACACATTACAGTATATAGTACATTTGTTAAAATCAATGAAACGAAGTTTATACATTACTATTAACTAAGATCTATGCCTCATTCAGATTTCCTTAGCTTTTATATAATGTCCATTTTCTGTCCCAGGATCCCATCCAAGATAACAGTGACATTCAGTTGTCATGTCTCCTTAGGCTTCTCCTGGCTGTGACAGTTTCTGGGACTTTCTTGTTATTGAAGATCTTGACAAGTTTTGGGGAGTACAGTTCAGATATTTTGTAGAATGTCTCCCAATTTATATTTGCCTCATGATTTTAGGAGGAAGACCCACTGAGGTAAAGTGCCATTTCATCACATCATACCAAGGGTACATATTATCGACGTGAATTACCACGTTTGGTGTTAACTTTAATAGCCTAAGGCAGCATTTACCGGGTTTCTTTGTGAAGTTCCTCTTTTTCCCCCTTTTTGGTAAGGTACTCTTTGGAAGGAAGTCACGATGTGCAGCTCACATTTAAGGAATGTGGAGTTATGCTCTGCCTCCTTAAGGATAGAGTATATACAAAACTTAATTTAAATTTATCTGGGAAGATTTGTCTGTTCTTCCCATTTATTTATTTATTCAATTATTTATATCAGTATGACTTAGAGATATTGATGATATAACTTGAGTTACAAACCAACAGTGCCAAATTTGGCTCTTACCATCCTCTACTTACTTAATTATTCAATTCCAGTCTAGAAGTACTATGCACAGGAGTATCAGAATTATTAATCCATGTTCCTATAGGACACAACTTCATCAACTAAAGTACAGTGCTATGCACAGTCTCTTTTGCTTTTCGTTTTATATACTCCACTCATTTCCGTTGCTAAGGTCAGCAACTTTTTCCCCATCCCCTTCAGCGAAGTACTTTCATACATTTGTAATATAGTTAGATTGTTTTGTTACATTCTGCAACCCATCCTGGGATTCCCCTTAGTCTCCTAAATGATTTTTTAAAATTAGCGTGTGTTAAGGTTTCCTCATTGTTCTGTAAAGTTCAATAGGTTATGACCAATGCATATGTCATGTAGCCCCAATTCTAGCATCATACAGAATAGTTTCACCTCCCTAAAAATTCTCCAATGCCTGATTAGTTTTTATTTGGAAAAAATTTTAAAAAACAAAGAAATGAACACAGAGATCAAAGTAACACACACTTGGGGGTATGCTGTCAGGAATTATAAGTGTTAATATTTTGTTTTACTCATTTCAGATTTTTAAAAATAAAATAAAATATTAAAATAATTTAACTTCTCTTGTATTTCTTCCTAATTCCATTCCTTTTTTTCCTTACCCAAGGGCAATTACTGTAATAATTGTGGTCTATCTAAGCCATGTTATACTTTACTGGATGTATTTCTGACCCTAAGCAATAAATACTGTAGTTCTGTGTGTTCTTTATATATTTATATAAAAGCACTATTTTATATGCATTTTTCTAAAACTTGCTTGTTTTACTGTCAATATTATTCTTCTAAGATACACTTATGGTTGATAATTTTTGTGCTTGAATGGTTTTATTAGTGTTTAGTTATATGAATATACCACATTTTGTTTGTCTGTATCTATCAATGGTCATTGAGATTGGGCTTTGATTTTTGCTATTTCATATACAGTATGAATATTCTTGCACATATCTCTTTATGCACACATATAAGAATTTCTTTACTGTACAGCTAGAACTAAATTGCTGGATCATGTAACATGTACATTTTCTGTTTTACTAGAAATGGCTAATTTGTCTCAACTGCGGTTCTATTAATTTTCCTACATCCTTGATATCACTTGGAATTGCTGACTTTATATATTTGCTAATCTGATGGGTATAAAAGTTTTGCCCAGACTTTCATAGGCTGTGGAACATATCACTTAATTTTCTAGGCAACTAGATAAAATTTTGACAGGAGTTTGGGTTTTTACTATAGGGATCATTTATTAGCTTCTAATGGCTTTTACTTATTTTCAAAGGTGCCTGCTTATCCAGGATTTACGAAGTTGTTTTGGAATCTAACTTCACCCAAATTCTCTGTTCCCGTATCTGTCATGAAGGAAACCCTTTATCCAAAATATGAGGTAACATACTGAATGACTTTATTGTTGTTGTTTGATAATTAAATCGTATAATTGATTGCATTAACATTTACTGGACCATTGTTATGTATGTATTATATGTACATATGCATATACTTATAAGCCTACAACTATGTGTATATTTACATACCTATACTTATGTATTATATAGATATTTCTAAAAAATATTGTACTTATCTATGTTACTTTAGCCAGTCAAGTTTTATTTAAGAAAAAAAAATTCAAATTAATTAATTAATTATTTTATGGTAACATTGATTAACGAAATCCAACGTTTCAGCTGTACACTTTAACAATAAGGCATATATCCCATAGTTAGATTTCTTTCTGTAGCCACGTATTTGAACCCCTTTACCCCATCTATCTCACCCCTCAAGTTTTCTTTTTGAAAGGATATTTTTATTTGACTGAGATTCCAAGATAGAAAACTACTTGGGTTGTATAAAAGATCTTCATAGTATTTTCATTTGCTTTTAAAAGTGCATTTTTAGTTAATTTAATATTAAAAAAGTTTACCACTACTATGTACAATTATTAATTTTTTCTTCTTTTTTTCAAGAGTGTTTGTTTGCTCTAGTTTCATATTATGCCTATTATTTTAAAAATGAAAAAATCAATAGAAGAAACCCCAAATCATCTATTATTCTTTCCCTCCAGACAATTACTGCCCACTTTTTGGTCTTTTTCTTTCATTCTTAAAAATTCTTCCTCCTCCTTTTTGTTCTTTACCCCTTTTTTCCTCTCCTCACTTTTTTTCTCTTTAATTCAGTGATGAATGTCTTCACACATAAATTTTTAATAGTGTTTAGGATTATTTTGTTTGCTTAAAATTTTAGGCAGCTTTACTAAAACAAACTGTTTTCATTTTCATCTGCATCCTAGCTTTTATTACATGCATACCAATTTCAGCAATAGCTCTGAAGTGGAGAATTTTTACATCAGATATCATGTAAGCAGTGCTGTTATTGCCCTCTCAAAGCACATTAGTTTGGGCAATGTCTAGGAAGGTTCCAACATATAAACTGCATTTTCTTTATAAAAAGCAGCCATTGGTTGTTAGTAAGTTCTGCTGTTTTCATATCTGTAAAATAAGGTACAGTAAGACTTCACTTAGCATTGTGGATAGGTTCTGTGGCTTTAAGCAAAATGACATTTAACAAAACCAATTTTATCATAAACGAATTGACATTAAAATAGTTAAGTTCTTATAGCATCTCATCATTGTTATAAAATGTTACCTGCTGTACTAAGGTTTTTGTTTTTGCTAATGTTAAAAGCATTCTTTTAAATATGTAATATCTGCTATCCGTCATATTTGAATATTTTGTGTAAGTGCATGGCAATTTAGTTTCAAAATTTCTTGTGTAGTTTATCTTTGAAGAATGATGATGAAAGTGACCAAGTCCCTTTTTGCCATATCTAGTAATTTTCTTACCTTATATTTGCTCTAGATACTTTCTGAAAATACAGCAGAGGAAGATGAACAAAAATTCAGTGCTGGTGATTTCTAAATTACCCATGGCATTCTCCATATCTGTTCTATTCTCAGTGATAATTACATAATGCTTTTAATAGCTGATTGCCTATTGAATAAATATTTTTTGTATTTGAAATTTTAGTTATTTGATACCTAAAAATTTTCAGCAAATGAAGCAGCAGAATGATTTAATTCATTATGAATCCACCAGGCTGTCAAACTTAGATCTTCTAGTTGTTTCTACATATCCAAATCACAGATTACAAAATAGAAAAGTAGCACATTTAATAATTATAGTCATTGCAACAGTTTACCTTTACAACAGTAAACATACATATATAACTAAATTGACTGATAGTTTATATTATAAAGCATTTAAAGATATGTTTATTTCAGTTAACATTTCGAATGCCTTCTTGTATTTTACAGCGAATAGTCACATTGACAATCTATCTAAATGTTTATTTTACTCATAATCCTGATGTTGATATGCTAAATAGACTCAATGCTAACCTGTGAGATCATAGGATCTTATGATTAGGGATGCTACAAACAACAAAGTATTCATTTGACTAAGGACCCATGCTAAAGACAAATTGAGGGTTTTGGCCAAATACTAAGGCTGCAGTTAGACTTCGATTCATTTTGGTAAACATTTTCTATAATTCTGTTCTTTTCTCTTTTGGTAATAATGTTGTACTGCGAAGTAACAGTAATCATAGTTTTTTTTTTTTAAGTATTTCACTCTATAATTTAAAACTTATCTTTTTACCACAGAGTGTTCAAGCAAGCAGGATTTTAATTGAGAAATTTTCATCTGAAAGCAAGGAAAGTGTTGTTACTTTAAATCAGCATAGCAGAAAAGGTCTTAGGGTATGTATATTTTTTATTCTGAATTTTGAATTGGTTGCTTTATCTGCCTGTAGCTCAGATATTATTTCTAGTAATCTCAGAAATTATTTCTTGGTGCTTTTTGAGTCCAGGAAATGCCTCAGAACATTCACTGTTGTCACTGCCACAGCCACTTTGGATTATAGTTATCTCTTTATGTCGCTCTCTTTTCTGAGGACATATTTCCTCTTTTTCAAATATGTTTTTATGACACTCAGAAAACGTTAACTACTAACCAATAGCAGGATATCTGCTGTAAGTTTTCCTAAGATTTCCAAAATTTCTGGTTTTGTACTCATTTATCACTTCTTGCCTAGATCTTCAATGATCAAAAGAATATGTTTATAAATCTTTTGACCAAATGGGGGAATTGCTGTGGCCATGAAACACAGTAAAAGTTAGTTCTCTAAATGGTGATTAGACTCATGCCCGTGAATCCAAGTAGGCTAATTAAATAATAAACACAATTGGAGAGAAAAGAGATAGTGATTGAGAGAAGAAAGGTATAAAATTTATATAATTGACTTATTAATAAGTGTCCTAATACTATGGGAACAAATAAGAAACAGTTTTACTTTTCTCTCATTAGTGCCTTCAACTGTTTACTATCCTTGATATCTTGGGATGCCGAGTGCCAGATAGTAGAGAGTCTTAGAGTTCTGGGATAAATCAAATTCCTATTCTAGTCAGTTAACTGGGTTAAAAGTGTGTGTATGCCTCTTCCCATACAGACAAGTAATATTTTTTTTGGAGGATATAATGTTTCTATTTAATAAAGATTAGTTGTTGGTTATGTTTGTTTGTTTGTTTTTTGTGTTTTTTTTTTGTTATTTTCCTCATAGCACTTACTAAATATTTGCCCTTTTGTATGTTTGGTCTTTGTATTCCTTACCAGCTTGGGGTCACATCATTATAATTCACTCTTTCATCTGTAACACCTATAGCAATGACTATCATATAAAGAATAATTGAAATAACTAATGACACTTTCTAATTTTAAATGCCATTTGTACTTTCTAGACTAGTGTATCAGATAATTCCCATTTTAAGTTAGCTGCTTCTTTCAATCCATCCTTCTTTCTGCCCCCGGCTATATTCTTAAAACACAGGTATGATTATATCACTCATCTCTCAACAACTGAGTAACTCCACCTACCAAATAAAATCAGAGTGGTTAACTCTTATAACCTGGCTTCACTATATTTTCTATCCTTCTTTCCCTTATATTTCTGCTTCTGTGTAACCTCCATGTATCCTGTACTCTGCCTGCACCAGAGCCCTTGGGGACCAAAATCCCAGTATTGTGACACTTCTTGTTTCTTGTTTAGGCTATTCTATTGTCCTGATATGTTACAAATCCCATCTCAGTCCATGGAAATATTGCTACCTTTCAGAGGCAAACCCTGATGCTACTTCTTCAAGATGGTCTACTCAGTTTCCTCCCCATTCAGAATTAACTTGTCCTTCTCTTCTATTCCTTTGCTTCTCATTCACGCCGTCTCTACAATCATTGCCACAGCTACTTTGAATTATAGTTATTTCTTTATATCTATTTCCACCATTATACTGGTTGTGGACATGAAACATATCAGGTTTTTTTTTGTACTTTCTACTCTAGTATAGTGGTACTTCTCAATCTTTAATATAGTAGCTCTCATAATAAGTGATGATATTTGTGTGGTCTTATGGATAAAAGGTTGAGGTTACTCATGTTTAGAGGTGGCTATTCAGGGGACATTAGCTGCTCCAGGTCCCACTAGTGCAGTCCTAGGGCTAAGAGGGTTAATGGCTAAGCATATCTATGGCACATTCACAGACACCTGTGCCCCTATACCAACTGGAAAAGTTTGCAGCATAGCACCTTGCACATAGCAAATACTAGGTAAGTGATTGCTAAATCCAGTTGTATTGTAACAAACAGGATAGTTTCCATTATTATACCTTTTCAGAATTAATTGACAGATTTTAAGTTCTGCTTCTCTCTGTGAACTCAGTGACTTCAAAATCAGTAAGAACCTGTGCTTTAACTAATTTTCTGCATTTTGTTAATTTATCTAGTTACCATTGGTCAACTGATATTTATTGGTTATGTGATATTTTAGTTTAACACATAGTATCTAAAGTCAATGTATACCTGTCATTTTATTATTTCAGCTTTTTTATCTAAAAAAATCTTCATCATTTGCAAATATTCAAAAAAGTTTCAGCATACAATCTCTACAATTAAAGGTATGATAATTTTCACTTTTTATTATTCAAAGGAAATGTTTATTTTACAAGTAATTACCACCATATATATATATATATATATATATATATATATATATATATATATATATATAGTGTTTGTTTGTTTGCTTTCTTTCCTGAAATAGTGTAGTCAGTTGATTCATCCAGAGTTGATTGAAAGTTTGGATTTGAGTGTGCATTTGTTAGCCCACATAAGAGTGTGCTTGGTGGTAGCATCGTAAGATTTCAACAACTCTTGGAAGTGTTTCATAGTCATTATCTGACTTTCCCTGGCACATTATAAATCATTTATACTATTGACCTACACTTGCATCAAGTTCACACTTTGAAAACATTTTCATGAACACTATTCCAGTTTGATCTTAAACTTCATTATATCCTGATGAGAAGGAAGGTGAGACAGATATATGTTTTATACATGAAAAGCAAAGGTTAGAAAAGTGATAAATGGCGAAGCTAGTACTGAAACCCGTACCTCTTACCAAATGAAATGTACTTTCTTCTTCACCAAGAATCCATAAGCAATTTTGAAGGGCGGGTTCTTACCATCAGTGGCATTGACATCTAGCTCCCAGTTTTTTTTCTCTTCAAGATCTGACAGTAAATTCCTTGATTCTCTACATTAATTGCTTCTAACTTGCTTTTTTAAGAATTAAATTTATTGGGGTAAGTGAAATTATATAGGTTTCAAGTGTACAATTCAATACATATTTGTCACATGTATATTCCATTGTGTTTTCATCACCCAAATTTAAATTTCTTTCTGGCTAACTTGCTTTTGACCTGCCTAACTTTAGCCTACTTTCTATTTAATTTCTAACATTCTCCTTTTTTTTTTTATTAATTCTTTGATTCCTCTGTTTTGTAACCCTGTGCACTGACACTATTCTTAAGATTTATTTTATTGACACATAATTAACATATAACATTACATTAGTTTTAGGGGTACAACGAAATGATTCGATTGGTATATATTTTGAAATAATCACTACAATAAGCCACCACCACATGTAGTTACACGCTTTTTCTTATGATGAGAACCTGTAAGATCTACTCTTTTAGCAACTTTCCAATATCCAAGACAGTATTTTAACTATAGTCACCATGCTGTACATTACATACTCAGAAATTATTTATTTTATAAGTGGATATTTATACTTTTTTGGACCACCATCACTCTTTTTATCTACACCCAACTCTCCAGCTCTGGCAGCCAACCAGTCTGTTGTCTGTATCTGAGTTTTTTCTGTTTTTAAAAAATTATTATTATTATTATTATTATTATTATTATTATTATTATTATTTAGATTTCACATATAGGTGAGATCATACAGCATTTGCCTTTCTCTGTTGTACTGACTTAATTAATGCCCTCAAAATTCATCCATATTGTTGCAAATGGCAGGATATCCCTCTGTTTTATGGCTGAATAGTATTCTAATATATATATTTTTATATCACGGCTTGTGAATAATGCTACAAAGAACATGGGGGTGCAAATATCTCTTTGAGTTCATGATTTCTTTTTTTTGTATTTATATACACACAAGTGGAATTGCTGGATCACATGGTAATTCTATTCTTAATTTTTTGAGGAACATCCATATTTTTCTATAATGATTGTACCAGTTTACATTCCCATCAACAGTGCACAAGGGTTCCTTTTTCTTCACCTCTAGATTTGTTTGTCCTTTTACGACTAGCAATCCTAACATGTGTAAGGTGATATCTTATTGTGGTTTTAATTTGCATTTCCCTGATGATTAGTGATGTTGATCATCTTTTCATGAACCTGTTGGCTGTTTGTAAGTCTTTGTTGGGGAAAAACCTCTATTCGGTTCCTCTGCCCATTTCTGAATCAGATTGTTTGGGTGCTTTTTCCTATTGAGTTGCAGAAGTTCCTTATTTGTGTTAGATATTAACCCCTTGTCAGATTGATGGTTTGCAAATATTTTTCTCCATTCCATAGGTTGCCATTTCATTTTGCTGATCATTTATTTTGCACTGGAAAAGCTTTCAGTTTAATATATTATTACTTGTTTATTTTTGCTTTTGTTGCTTGTGCTTTTAGCGTTATATCCAAAAAATCATCACCGAGACCAACATCAAGGAAATATTCCTATATTTTCTTCTAGTAGTTTTATAGTTTCAGGTCTAACGATTGAGTCTTTAATTCATTTTGAGTTAATTTTTGTAAGTAGTGTAAAATAGAGGTACAATTTTATTCATTTGCATGTGAATATCCAGTTTTCCTAGAAAATTTCTTAAAGAGACTAACCTTTTGACATCGAGTGTTCTTGGCTCTGTTGTATAATATTAGTTGATTATATATATTATATATGTCTTAATTCTGTTCCATTGGTCTATGTGCCTGTCTTTATGACAATATCATGTTGTTTTTATTACTGTAGCTTTGTAATAAAGTTTGAAATAAGGAATTGTGATGCCTCCACCTTTGTTCTAATTTCTTAGGATTGCTTTGGCTATTTGAGGCCTTTTGTGGTTCCATACAGATTTTAGGGTTGTTTTTCTACTTCTGTGAAAAATGTCATTGGACTTTTGCTAGGGATTGTGTTGAACTAATAAATGGCTTTGGGTAGTACAGGTATTTAAAAAATACTAATTTTTCTAATTCAGGAACTTGAGATATCTTTTCATATATTTATGTCTTCAATTTTTTTCATCAAGGTATTGTAATTTTCAGTGTACAAATCCTTCATCTTCTTGGTTAAATTTATTCCTAAATATTTTATTATTTTTGATTCAATTGTAAATGTGATTATTTTTTAGATTATTGTTAGTGTACAGATATGCAACTGATTTTTGTATGTTGATTTTGTAACCTGCAACTTTACTGATCTATCAATTAGTTCTAATAATGTTTTGGTGGAGTCTTTACAGTTTTCTTATACAAGATTATGTCTTCTTCACAAGCAGAAAATTTGACTTATTTTTGATTTGGATGTCTTTTTTTTTTTTTTCGCTTTTTCTTTTCTAATTGTTCTAGCCAGGACTTACAGTACTATATTGAATGAAAGTGGCAAAACTGAGTACTTCTGTCTTATTCTTGATCATAGTGTGAAATCTTTCAATCTTACACTGTTAAATATGATATTAGCTGTGAGTTTGTCATATGTGGCCTTTTTTATGTTGAGTTTTGTTCCTTCCATACCAAATCTGTTGAGTTTTTATTGTAAAAGGATGTTGAGCTTTGTCAAATCCCTTTTCTGCATCAATTGAGATGATTGTAAGATCTTTATCTTTTATTCTATAAATGTGGTGTATCATATTTTTGATTTGTGTACGTTGAACCATTCTTGCATCTGAGGGATAAATATCACATGGTCATATCATATGATCTTTTTAATGTGATGCTAAATTCAGTTTGCTAATATTTTCTTGATATATATATGTATGTGTATATATATATATATATATATATAGTGCATGTGTGTAGATATATAGTGTGTGAGTGTATGTATATATATGTATGCATGCATATGTGTGTGTACATACACACACCCACACATACGCATGCACGAACACACACATGCATACATACATAATGGAAAAAGAAGGAAATCTTGCCTTTTGTAACAACATAGATGGACCTTGTGTCATTATGATAAACGACAGAGAAAGATAATTTCTGTTTGTTCTTACATACGTGGAATCTAGAAAAGCTGAACTTAGAGAAACATGGAGTGAATGGCTGGCTGTTGCTAGGGACTGGAAGGGAAAGGGGAGGCATGGGGTTTTGTTAGTCAAAGAGCACAAACTTCCAAATATAAGATATGTAAATTCTGGGAATCTAATGTATGGCATGGTGACTGTAATTAACAATAATATTACCATATACTTGAAGGTTGTTAGGAGAGTAGATCTTAAATGTTATTACCACATAAAAACAATGGTAATTACGTGAGGGGATAGAAGTCTTAAGTAACCTTATTGTGGTAACCATTTTACAATAATACATGTATCATGACATTGTATGCATTAAACTTACTTATGTTATATGTCAATAATATCTCAGTAAAGCTTGAAACAAAAACTTAAACCCATTCTGGTAGCTCTGCTCTGTAGTTATAGATTCTGTCAGTGATTTCTTTCAGAGGGTTCTACGCAGCCGTATATGGCCACTCTGTGTAATTTATATCTAGACAGCAAGTGGGAATATGAGCATCTTATATTCTACATCTTTTCAGATATTTGTTTTCCCAATATATACATATGTGTTTATATTTCTTGATATTTACATATACATACATACACACATATATTTCATTGTTTATTTACTTCTCTACTTTCTATTCTAATTATGTGTTGAGTTAACATATAGTTTCTTGAGATAGGGGAAATATAGTAAGGCACGGAGAATAAATATTTCTAATGTATTTGGTACATTTTAAAGTATACAACTAGCTTGTATGAAGTTGTTATGTTTTGAATTTGAGCCTAAATTCACTATAATGCAAAACATCTTTAAAACAAATTATAATTTATTAGCAAAAAATTAAATGCAGTTAATTTTTTGACAATAGTTCAATAGGCTGGAAATGCTATAGCAAAGGATTGGAATTAATCTCTTTTACTAGTAATGAGTGCTGTTAGAGTTTAAAGTACTAATGCATAATGACTGCAAATTATTAACAATGATTAATATTATAATTTAATATTATTGTTAAATTAAGTTGATTCTATAATATTAGAGAAAATAAATATTAGGTTGGAATGCTATTAAGCTTATAAATAATGAATTGAAAATTATTGTAGAGGATATTTGCATACTATTGTATAGAAAGTCAATGTTGTTAAAGTGCTTTTGAAAATAGATTCATAATTTCTTTTATAGGATAAGACATTTTAATAATTTTTGTCTATTGTACCCATTTTTTTGCATTAAAATTAAGAGTGTGAACTTTATTTGGATATGTAAAAGCATTCTCTTAATTAAGAATATGGAAAATAATAATTAATGCCTATCTACTATATAGTGTTATTTTTATGAAGCTAACTAAATGTTGTTTGATCAATTAAATTATAATACTTTGTTTTAACTAACCTATTATTAACTTTATTAACTGACTTTTGGAAAACATCAGGAATACATGATTAAAAAATTTTTAGTAATGACCAGACTACATTAATAGTAATTGAAACTGAATTAATTTTAAATCCACAGCAACTAAATTGATTTTACATTTTTTTCTGCCTCTTTGTTTCTTCTTCAATAAGAGAGTAAAATCTGCAGTTGAGTTGAGGAAGGAAGAGACCATAGCTTCATTAGAGATTAAAGATAACATGCAAAACAATATAAAAGAAGTGATGTTTCAAAAAGCAAAGGAATTGGAGCGTCGTCAGACAGTTGAGCAAAGTGAAACTGAGGAACCCATCATAAAAGAAAATATAGATACCATCTTAGATACCATTCAGGACGATTACAGTTTGGCAGATCTGTCTGTCTCTCTTGTTGAAGCGTCTAAAAAAGCTGGCATTAGTTACATTGTTTATCCCAAGAAAAAAAGAATAAAATGGAAGAAAAGATGGAAACTCCGTAGAGTTACAACGGTGTTGGAAGAGTTATCCAAATCTCCAAAAATTCTCAAAAGGTCCTGTTTAATCAGTAATTGCTACAGTTTAAGAAATGCATTGTGGTTTTGGCCTTAATTTTATAATTTCACCCATTGAAGTTGTTATTATTTTACTCAACAATGAAGATATGCTGAACTCTTAGCTAAAGGATAATTCCCTCCCTTTTTTATTTTAATATACAGCTATTTAATAGCCTAGATATGTAAATAGTTCAAAGTATAATTTAAAGGTGGGGCTGATTTAAGAACATGAAGTTAGACTAAGTCAATTTAATGGCTAAATGAAATCTTTTAGTAGAAAGAAATGAAATCTACTAAGTTATTTTCTGAAGTAGTTTAGGACAGAAACACTACTCTGGCTCCAGATACAATCCATTGGAAAGGAAATTGATTGCTGAAATTTAATCATTTTTAAGTTTTAAAGTATTGAATTGAGTAATCAATTCGATAGACAAACTGGTTTTTGTATGTTATGAGACCTAATTCAGAGATTAACACAAAGAAATAATTTTTCTCCTTACTTGGAAGTAATAATACCTAGCATGTTTAAAAATATGAAGAGACCTAAAATAACAACAGCTTAAAGTCCAGGTATGGTTACATTTAAGTATTCAAGACATAACTTTCTTATATCCCAGTGCTGCACAAAATAGTTTCCAAAAAGCTCTGGGCTTTGTTTCTCTTTAGATATCTCCAGATGACAAAAAATTCTTTAAACTTATGCCCTTTTGAAAAGTAAAGACTTTCCTGGTGATAAAAGTCATGTGCTTTGTTCACTTTATTGTTATAAAGACTCGCTGGTTCTGAAAAAGAGTTAATTATATGTTGGTATGGTGACTTATTGTCATCTCTTAGAAGACCAGGGAGTAACCTTAAGTAAGTGTGAGTGACAGAGTGGAACAGAGATCAACCCTGGTGGAGAACTGCCATTCAAGTCAAGTCCCGAGTTCTCCACACACTGTTTTTACTTAAGCTCCCCCTGCAACCAATAATGGCTGGAAGATTTTTGTTAGCTCATCTTTAGAACACTTTAGGTAGGTTTTTCTAAGTTGACAAATGTTTTAGATCAGAACTAGAAGGTTGCTTATACATTTTTGATGCATTTTCCCTTTTCAAAGTGTTATGAATCTTCTCCATCCTAGAAAAGAAATATACAGCACCATTTTGGCCATGACCAAAAACACTTCTATCTATACAAAGAATATAATTGATGTAACACTGCTTCACTGGGATGTTTTACTGCTTACTCACCATTTATCATTTTGATTATAAAGTTTGACCATTTGAGGAGACTTATTTACTTTTTAATAACTGAATTGGAAATTTGTATAGACTGCCAACAGTTTTAACAGGAGCCATAGGATGAGCCTTTTTGGTGAAGGCAGTAAAATAAACTGAGGTTATTGATCTAAGATAGTACAACTTTCCTAACTTCTTTGAAAAATCTTTGATTTACCACAGAAATGTAGCTATGAACTAATTGTTATTTTAAAACAAGTTTATGGAGCAACTTTTAAAATAACTTATTTCTATAGTTTGAGATATTTGTTCACTAATCTTAACTTGGTTAACGCAGATCCTTCTTTCCATTTTATATCAGACCTTTAAGCTTCTTTAATCACATTCATCCCCTTAAACAATAAATCCTGACTTCTACCATCCAACTTCTAAACTTGACTGTTCTTGAAAGTGAACCTTTGGTCTCAGTCCTAGTTTACTTGGCCCGTCTTGCTCTGTTACACCCCCAAGAGAGGCAGAACTTTTTATCTGCAAGCAGGAGGTGACATATTTTCCTTAGTGCCACTTAGTTCCCCATGGTCAGGTATTACATTTAGTGTACTGTCTTGGTAGATGGCGGTATGGGATAGAATGAGGACAGTCCAGAAATTTCCACTTGACCTTTACTGCTATTATCTCCCTCAGGTTATAGCTTATGCAGTTGTTAAGTTGATTCATTCCCACTGTGCATTCTGGGAGTAGGAAAATTATCACAGGATGGGTCCATGTCTCACAAGATCTGCTGTTAGGTGGTTTCAGGCCAAGATTCTTTCTACTACTCAACCTTCCTAATTCCCTAATTAGGATGATGGATTTCAGTGGCATCCACAGTGGGTATTTATCTGTGGATCAGCATAAGTTTAGAGCCAGTATCTAATAACCTGCAGAAGGTTTGCGTTTTTAATCTTCCTCAGATATTTGGAAGCTTTTGGGGAAAATTCAATACATATACCTAGGCCACATAATTAGGTCCTTCCTCCCTTCCTCGGTGGGACCCGCCTAGCCTTCTTGTCAAGTGGGAGGTTTTGAATTGTGAGCTGGCTTGTGTATGAGAGCTGGGTAACCACTATAGCTAGTTAGGCATATGCCCAGAAGACCTAGAAGTTTTTCACCTATATAAGTGAAAGAACACCTTAGAAATCTGCCCATATACCTCATTTCTAAGGACCTATAGTCTTTTAGTTATTGCCACAGATCCTTGTGAGTTAAAATTCTATGATTACACCATTCTGTCCCTGTGGTTTATTTTGGTAATTTTGTCCACAAAATCCAGAAATCTGTGTTTAGCAAATCTCTGGTAACTCTGATGCACAATAGAGAAATACTTTTGTTTGTGGCTGAGTTGATTTATTGATTATAAAAATAATTATATTTCTGTAATTTAAAAAATCACTCCTTTAAAAACTAGATCAATGTCTCACGGAATCCTTCCTGGACAGAAGAAATATTTGCTGAAAATTCCATTATATGAACGTCCACTTCAGTGTCCCAGCCTACCATCGTGTTTAAATTTTGACAAATTTGTCCAAAGTCGGGGAGGAATTCCAGAAAATACTGACCCTCAAACATGGGTTGTTGATCTGTTCTCTAAGCATAAATCTCAGAAGACAACTGCAGAGAAAGTTGTTAAAATATTTGTTCCGAAAGAGTTGTCTGAAGAAGTGAAAGAATCACCAAAACTAGAACTGAGTGATTCTTTGACGTCTAGTCTTCCTCCAGACGTCATTAAACATTATGAATCCGAAGTGAAGATCTTGACTGAAGAAATAAATCGTAAAAAAATATATCCTGCGTTTTTATACTGTAGACGTGGAGCTATTTATAGAAAACTGGGAAAGTTACAGAGTGCCATGAATGATCTACAGGAAGTAAGTTTTATTTAATCAAAATAACTATTTATAATTTATACTTGCATATAATTATATAATAATTTTTACTAAAATTTTGAACAATAAATTTGCATTGTATATTTGTGACTATAAAAATTATATTTTTTGATATTTTCAAAATATAACTATTAAGAGCACTAGATTTTATTCATCAGATTGGGAGGTACTATTTTATATGATACACTTAACAAAACAATTGGGATCCCTAATAAATCAACTTTAATTGAATTTATACATATATTTTCTAGGCTATACGTTTGGAACCATTGTTTCTCAATGCCTATTGGCACCGACATCTCATTTATCTTTTCCAAGACAAAATTAGTGAAGCTTTGGATGACTTGAATTATATAAATAAATATAATAAAAATAATGCAGGTGGGTTATCTGTGCAGACAATTATATTGATTATATCTTAAGTTTTGGTGATTTAGTAGCATTATAAAGATACATAAACCAGTAGACATAGGTCTCCAAACAGATTGTGACTATCATAAGTTAAATTTATTGTAATATTGAAATTTTAAGACTTGTATGATCCTGTATTATTTTCAAAATACTCATCATGGTTTGAAATGTTAATGTCCTCAGTCTATATTACAATAAATTGGTTTCTTACTATTCATCCCACAAAAAGAATATGAACTTAAAGATTTTAGTTTTAGAGTGATTCACAAATCTTTTCTTGACCACAAATCTCTGAATTAGAGTTTTAGTGTTCCTAAGACTTCCTGGTTAAATGAAATCTATATGTTTGCTCTTATGGAGCATAATTTAATCAACCTGAACTTTTGGAGAATGAGAAAATGTCATACTCATTTTTGCATCCCCAGCATCCACAACATACTCCTAAAATGTAGCATGAACTTTATAAACGTTTTCTGTTCTATGCTGATCTCTGCTACAAGTCCATATAATTTTGTGCCATTAAAATCTAACTTTTCACTATAAATATTAAAAAATTATGAAACATTTCAGACATACAAATAGTTAATAGTTAATTTTTTATTACTTCAAATTGAAGTTTAAAATGTGTTTATGCATAAATGAGTATTATCCAGACTCGGAGAATAAATTTTGCGCTATTGAAATTAAAACAACAACAAACCCTTACTTTAAATGGCTAAGAAAGTATAGTAGAGAAACATTATTCTAAGACTACTGTTTTGGAGAGAGAGGGATTAATCTTTAAAAGTTTTCATAGTTCATTAAAGGACCACAACACTAAATTTTACCATTTTAATTAATTTTAGAGGCATATTTGTCAAAGGCAGAAATTTTCCGGAGAAAAAACGACATTACTTTGGCTATTCTCAACTATACGCAGGCAATTAAATGCAAGCCCATGGATGCTGATATGTATTTCAGGAGGGGTGAGATGCATGAAATAACAAACAAAGTACTGGCCATTGATGACTTTTCCAAAGTAAGCTGTATCACATATAATGCTCTTATTTATAAGTTTTAGATTATGGTCTCAATCTAATACTATAGCAGTTGTTGAAATTCTTTCACATATGTTGTATAATCAAAAATAATTTATTATAGGTTAGGACCTATAGCATTCATTACTAGAATTGATATTACCACTATGTCAATTTTTAAAAAATAATTTATTTCTCAATTGCATTTGACTTACAATATTATATTAGTCTCAGGCATACAACATGGTGATTAGGTATTTGTATAACTTATGAAGTGACCACCCTGCTAAGTTTACTACTCATGTGACACTATGCATGATTACTTAAAATACTATATTCCCTATGCTGCACTTACACTCCCATGACTGTTTTTATAACTGGCAATTTGTGTATCTTAACTCTTTCTTCTTTTTTACCAATTCCTCCCAAGCCACCTCCCATCTGGCGACCATCAGTTTGTTTTCTGTATTTATGAGTTTGTTTCTATTTTGTTTATTCATTTATTTTATTCTATTTTATTTTATTTTATTTTATTTTATTTTAATTTATTTTATTTTTTTTGTGTGTGTGTTTTAGATTCTACATATAAATGGAATCACGTAGTATTTGTCTTTCTCTGTCTGACTTATTTTACTCTCTAGGTCCATCCATGTTGTCACAAATGAAAGATTTCACTCTTTTTATGGCTGAGTCAAAAATTTTAAAATTAGAATTAGTGAATGGATTTACATCATAGAGGTGGCTGTGGGAGCATTTGAGACAACTCTGAGGAGGACTTTACTTTTCTATCTTTCTCCTTTTGAACCATAAAGCGGTAGTTTTATGCTTTGAAAATTGTTTCTTCCCTTCAAACAAGAGAGAAAATCAAATCATTCTCCATTTAACTCTTGAGACATAGCTGATTCTCTTCTGCAGCAAATCCATCTCATCTCAAAGAAGCTGTGCTCATGGGTTTGTTCATTCATTCATTCATTTATTCATTCACTCAGAAATATTTATTGACTAAAGTACTCTATAATGTAGTGAATAAATCTTAATGAATAAAAGGAACATATTTCCTGCTTACAAGGAGCTGATTGTTTAAAGGACAGATATTAAAGAAAGAAATCCATAAATATATAATTACAAATTACGATGACTTCTATGAAGGAAATAAAAAGGATGAGGATGGGTAATTTATATTTGGTTGGGGGATATCAGGGATTTCCCTTGAGGAAGTGAACTTTTAGCTGAATTATACTTTGAGGCTAGAGTCAGGCAAAGTAATTCTCCTGATTTCAGCAGAATTGAAAACTTGATCTATCTGACTTTTAACTCTAATTCTTAGTTCAGAGTACAATTGAGAATTTAGAAATTATTTAAGTAAGTTATCTTTCTACTTTCCCAGCTGTTCTGTTTCTTAATCCATGATGTTAGTGACATACATGACATTATTTTACTTCAAGAGAATACTGTAAGTCTTGGTACTTTCTGGTGTAGAAAAAAATTATTTCGATATTTTCTTTTGAATATATTGAAATTATTAGACTATCTATTCTGTTTGTTTCCTCCTTCTGGCTTCAATAGTTTAAAAATTGACTATTTCAATTGACTAATTATTTAAATTGACTAATTTTAAATTGACTAATAGTTTAAAAATACTTGGAAATCTTTGTGCTTCAGTTCCCCTCACCCCCTACTATCAGCAGATGAGGAGCTTTACAACAGATTTAGTCTGTTCACTCTACTGCCTTGTATGTCAATGTGACCATGCCAATGTCAATTCATTTATCTCCAGTTTTAGCAAGTAGATTAATCCACATCTGATTTAATTGAATCAGCCTTGATGTGGTCAGTATGTGTTATCTTTAAGGATATAATTGGGGTAAAATTGATAGATCAAGTATAACTCTACTCTAGTTGAACAAGTCACTTATGAAATTTTACCAGTGAAAACTTCAAAAAGCCTCAGCTGCTTGTCAATACTGTATTTTTTTTCTCTCTCTCTGTTATAAAACCTCCCTTTTCTAGAATTCTATGATGAATGGATTTCCTAAAGACATGGTCTTTAAATGCAAATTTCAGTTTTACATCTTAAATTAGTTTGCTTAAAAAAATCTGAAGTTAAAAACAGGTTTGTAATCCATTTAATTTGCAATGGGTTTATATACCTTTTTAAAAAACTGTGTGATATGTTTTTGTGTCTCCTCTCCACTCTTCCTCCCATGCAGTGTATTTTTTATGATCCCCAAAGAATAGATGCATTATTGAAACGTGGACTGTTTTACTATGAAAATGAAAACTGGAATGCAGCCATACAGGATTTTACAGCCTTGCTAAATGTAGATCCCCAAAATTCTCAAGCAAGGTGAGAATCATTTTATGTGCAATGTATGAAATTATACTATTTTTTACAAGTACTTTCTCAGGAAAGAAAATTGCTTAAAATACCAGACAGCTCTTTAAAAACAGTGAATCAATTTTCCATGCTACCAATGAATGGAAATCTTTATCTATATTGTAACAATGGTTAATTTAATAGGCATAAAATGACAGTTTAGACAATTTAGAGTTTCATTAGTATTTTTCTTTTTTGTCTTGATAAAAATTTGTTAGCATTCTATAAATATACTTACATTATCAACTTTTAATGTTTGGACTAAATTTTTGTTCCTTGAATTATTTTTTTCCTTTTTTAAGTCTTGTATTTACTGAGTACTGAGTATAGAGAATTGTTTATATAGATTTCTATAATATTGTAACTAACATTAACCTTTGTTTTTCCAACTTTTTTGTTCATGAAGCAGTTCTAATTTTGTTGCTTTTCTTTTAATCTAAGTTTTGTTTTGAAGAGTTTTAAAAAATGTGTATAGTCGTATCTGCTCATCATTTCACTCATGATTTTTAAAAAAGTAATTAATTAATTAACTAATTAATTAATTATTTTTTAAGGATGAAATGAGTTAACGAATTCCAGTTTCAGCTGTACACTTTAACAGTAAGGCATATATATATGTTTACACTGTGTGTCCACCTCCCATAGTTAGATTTCTTTCTGTCACCACATATTCGACCCCTCTTTAAAATAATTTTTGCTTCCTTCTTTCTACCATGCTGACTATCTCTGTTTTTTGTAGTCAGTATTTCAGTACATTGTAAGCAGGCCCTCTTCCACAGCTCTCTTTCTAATATCTTTTTCTATTCTGCCCTCATCTATCTCTTCCCTCCCCTCTTCCCTCTCCCTGCTACCCTCTGGTACCACTAGTCTATTGTCTATGTCTATGAGTCTCTGTTTGTCCTGCTCATTTGTTGCTTTTAGGTTTATATCCCACATAAAAGTGATATGTGATTTTCAACATTTTCTGTCTGGGTTATTTCATTTAGCATGATTATCTCAAGGTCTATTGATGTTGCAAACGGCAGTATTTCATCTCTTCTAATAGCCAAGTAATATTCCATTGTATATATGTACCACAGTTTCTTTAGCCAGTCATTGATAGTAGGACACTCTGGTTGCTTCCATGTCCTGGCCACTGTGAATAATGCTGCTATGAACATCGATGTGCAAATATCTTTTTAGGTATGTGTTTTCAAGACTTTGGGGTAAATACCCAGTAGAGGGACTGCTGGATATATGGTAGATCAATTATTAGTTTTTTGAGGAACCTCCATACTGTTTTCTATAGTGGCTGTTTTAATTTGCAGTCCCACCAGCAGTGTATGAGGGTTCCTGCTTCTCCACATCCTCTCCAACATTTGTTATTACTCGTCCCATTGAAAACAGCCAGTCTAACAGGCGTGAAGTGATATCTAGCTGTGATTTTGATTTACATCTCCCTAATAGCTAGAGATGTTGAGCATCTTTTCATATATTTGTTGGCCATTTGTATGTCCTCTAGGGAGAAATGGCTGTTGAGGGCCTCTGCTTATTTTTTGATTGGATCGTTTTTTTGTTGCTATGGAGTTGTATGAGTTCTTTGTATATTTTGGATATTAGGCCTTTATCGGAGGTGTTGTTGCAAATATATTTTCTCATTCAGATGGTTCTCTCTTTACCTTGTTGATAATTTATTTTGCTGAGCAGAAGCTTTTTAGTTTGATGGAGTCCCATTCATTTGTTTTAACTTTTACTTCCCTTGCTTTTGAGGTCAAATTCATAAAATCCTCTTTAAGTCCAAGGTCCTTCAGTTTAGTTTTATATTTTCTTCTATAAATTTTATTGTTTCAAGGCTTATATTTAGGTCCTTAATCTATTTTGAGTTAATTTTGGTGTGTGGTGACAGAAAACAGTCTAGTTTCATTGTTCTACAAGTGGCTTTTTAGTTTTCCCAGCATTATATATTGAAGAGGCTTTCCTTTCTCCACTGTATGTTTTTGGCTTTGTCAAAAATTATTTGCCCATATAAATAGGAGTTTACTTCTGGACTCTCAAGTTTTTCCACTGGTTGGTGTATCTGTTTTGTTGCCAATGCCATGTCATTTTTATTACTGTCACTTTGTAGTTTAATTTGAAGTTGGGTAGCGTGATGCCTCCAGCCTCGTTCTTTTTTTTTCAGCATGGCTTTGGCAATTTGGGTTTTTTTGTGCTTTCATATAAATCTGATGATTTTTTTTTGTTCTATTTCTGTAAAAAATGCCAATGGAATTTTGATGGGGATTGCATTAAATCTGTATGATGCTTTAGGTAATATGGTCATTTTAATTATGTTGATTCTTCCAATCCAAGAACATGAAATATACTTCCATTTTTTTGTATCTTCTTCGTTTTCTTTTAATAGGATCTTTTTCTGAAATTTCATTGTTTATAGGAATGCAATGGATTTTTGTATATTAATTTTATATCCTACAACTTTATTTATTTATTGGTGGAGTCTTTAGGGTTCTCTATATAGAGAATCATGTCATCTGCAAAAAGTGACAATTTGACTTTTTCATTCTCAATTTGGATGCTTTTTATTTCTTCCTCTTGCCTGATTGCTCTGGCTAGGACTTCCAATACTATATTGAATAACAATGATAAGATAGTTCACCATTGTCCTGTTCATGATCTTAGAGGAAAAGCTTTCAGTTTTTCACCATTAAGTAGGATGTTAGCTGAGGATTTGTCACATATGGCCTTTGTTATATTGAGGTACTTTCCTTCCATACCCATTTTATTAAGTGTTTTAACCATAAATGGGTGCTGTATCTTGTCAAATGCTTTTTTTATCTATTGATATGGTCATATGATTTTATTCCTTTTTTATGTGTTGTGTCACACTGATCAATTTATATATGTTGAATCATTCTTGTGCCACTGGAATGAATCCAACTCTCAATCATGACGTATACTTTTTTTTTGCTGTATTGTAATATACAGTTTGCTAGTATTTTGTTTATGCTTTTTGCATCTGTATCAGATATTGATCAGTAGTTTTGTGTGTGTTTGTGTGTGAGTGTGTGTGTGTGTGTGTGTTATCCTTAACAGGTTTTGGTATCAGGTATGTTAGGAATTATTGCCTCTTCTTCATTTTTTTGGAAGAGTTTGAGAAGGATAGGCATCAAATTTTCTTTGAATATTTGGTAGACTTCACTAATGAAGCCATCTGGACTTGCACTTTGGGGAGGTTTTTGATGATTGTTAAAATTTCCTTCCTGTTGATAGGTCTATTTAGATTGTCTAGTTCTTCATGATTCAGTTTAGGAGGGTTGTTTCGTTCTAAGAACATATCTATTTCTTCTAGGTTACTGAATTTGGTGGTATATACTCTTTCATAGTATTCTTGTGTAATCCTTTGTATTCCTGTGATGGCCATTATAATTTCTTTTTGATTTTTGATTTTATTTATTTGTGTCTTTTCTATTTTTCCTTAGTGAATTTAGCCAGAGGTTTATCAATTTTATTAATGTTTTCAAAGAACCAGCTCTTTGTGGCATTGATTTTTTTTCTGTTGTCACTTTGTTCTCTATTTCATTCAATTCTGCTCTAATTTTTATTGTTTCTTCTGCTGACTTTGTGCTTTATTTGTTCTTTTTCTAGTTCATTAAGAGGTAATAATGTTAGGTTGTTTATTCTAAATTTTTCTTGTTTCTTGAGATAGGCTTGTAATGATATGAACTTTCTTTTTATTACCACTTTTACTATAACTCAAAAGTTTGATGTGTGGTATTGTCATTTTCATATGTTTCTGTTTATCTTTTGATCTCTCCTTTTATTTCTTCTTTGACCTAGTCATTCTTAATCTCCACATATTTGTGGTTTTTCCTGCTTTCTTTTTCAGTTGATTTACAATTTCAAAAAATGTGGTCAGAGAAAAGATCAATTTGATTTCAATCTTCTTAAATTTGTTGAGGCTAGTTTTGTGTCCTAACATATGGTCTATCCTTGAGAATGTTCCATGTGCACTAGAGAAGAATGTATAATCTAGTGTTCTGGGATGAAAGGTGCTATAAATATCAATTATGTCCTTTTGGTCTAATGTGTCTTTTAAGGTCAATATTTCTTTATTGATTTTTTTTTTTGGATCTATTCATACCAGTCAATGGAGGAGTCTCTTACTATAAATGTGTTTTCATCAATTTCTCCCTTTAGTTCAGTTAGTAGTTGCTTTATATATTCTGGTGTTCCCTGATTGAGAATATATTTATTGATGTGTTATGTCTTTTGATGTACTGTCCCCTTTATTATTATGAAATGTCCATCTTTGGCTCTTGTTACTTTTTTTATCTTGAAGTTTATTTAATCAGTTATAAAGATGGCTACACCCGCATTTCTCTGAATGCCATTTGCCAAAACAGAGAGTATTGTTTTCCATCTTTTGCTTTGAGTCTGTTTGTCCTCAAAGCTAATTGTGTCTCTTGAAGACAACATCTGGTTGGGTTTTATTTTATAATCCAACCTGCTACTCTGTGCCTTTTTATTGGTGAGTTCAGTTTATTTCCATTTAGGGTGACTATTGGTGTATGAGGATTTCCTATAGCCATTTCATCTTTTGTTTTCTGGTAGCGCAGTGTCTTCATTGTTTCTTTTCCCTTGTGCTTCTGCTATTTTAGTTTGGCGATATTCTACATTTTTCCCTCTCTGTTTTCTCTTCTTTATGTTATATGTCTCAGTTCTGGATTTGTGAGTGTGAGTGTGTGTGTGTGTGTTTGTGTGTGTGTAGTTACCATTAAGTTTAAGCAAAGTTTCATGTTAGTCTTTTTTCTTCTGCATATATCTTGACTCCATTCTAAGTTGCAAATTCAAACCTTTCCCCTTTTATGTTTTCATTGTCACAAGTTATCCCTATTTATGCTGTGAGTTAATGTTTAAGTTGTAGTAGCTAATGTCTTTCTCTTTTTTGAAAAAATGGGTTTACCTCATTTAACCTTTATGTTATATTTACATGTAAGTATCCTACTCTGAATAAAGATTGCAATTTCCTACTTCTGTCTGTTAGTCATTTTATTCATAACTTTGTATCCTTTTGTTTTTTTGTTTCAGGTAAAATAACCCCCTTCAGTATTTCCTGTAATGTGGGCCTTATGGTAGAAAATTTCCTCAGCTTTTGTATATCTGAAAAGATTTTTATTTCTTCTTAATATCTAAAGGATAACTTTGCTGGATATATTATTTTCAGCTGGTAATTTCTCTTTCAATGGTTTAAATATTTGATCCATTCCTCCTAGTTTGTAGAGTTTCTGCTGAAAAGTCCAATGATATTCTAATGGTATTTTCTTTATATATTACTATCTTCTTTTCCTTGGCTATCTTGAGAATTCTTTCTTTGTCATTTTTGATACTTTTAATCTAATGTGCTTTGGAGAAGGCTTTTTTGGAATAAGGTAATAAGGTGCTCTGTTTGCTTCTTGGAGTCAAGCACCTAGTTATTTTCATAGGTTTAGGAAGTTCTCTTCAATTACATGTTTGAATAGGCTCTCTGTTCCCTTCTCCCTCTCTTCTCCTTCTGGTATACCTATTATTCATATATTTCTCTTTTTGATGAAGTCAGATAGTTCTTGTAGACATTTTTCACTATCTTTTATTCTTATATTTCTCTTTCTGATGGAGTCAGTTCTTGTAGAGTTCCTTCCCTCCCTCCCTCCCTCCCTCCTTTCTTTCTTTCTTTCTTTCTTTCTTTTTCTTTCTTTCTTTCTTTCTTTCTTTCTTTCTTTCTTTCTTTCTTTCTTTCTTTCTTTCTTTCTTTCTGCCTGTCTTTCTTTCTTTCTTTCTTTCTTTCTTTCTTTCTTTCTTTCTTTCTTTCTTTCTTTCTTTCTTTCTTTCTTTCTTTCTTTCTTTCTTTCTTTCTTTCTTTCTTTCTTTCTTTCTTTCTTTCTTCTTCTTCTTCTTCTTCTTCTTCTTCTTCTTCTTCTTCTTCTTCTTCTTCTTCTTCTTCTTCTTCTTCTTCTTCTTCTTCTTCTTCTTTTCTCTCTCTCTCTCTCTCTCTCTCTCTCTCTCTCTTTCTTTCTTTCTTTCTTTCTTTCTTCTTTCTTTCTTTTTTCACTCTCAAGTCTCTGTCTTCTATCTGTGTTATTTCCAGATTTCTGTCTTCACTATGACTAATATTTTTCTCTGTCTGGTCAGCTCTATTTTTTAAGCTTGCTATTTTATTCTTTATCTTGAATTATTCACCTCCAGAATTTCTATTATTATTTTTTAAAGTTTCAATCTCTTTGATAAAGTATTTCTTTCATTCATTGATTTTATTTCTGAATTTATTAAACTGCCTATTTGAGTTTTCTTGACTCTCATTGGGCTTTTTTGCTATCTTGAATCCTCTGTCATTTAAGTCTCATATTTCCATGTATTTAAGTGCATGTTCTGGAGATCTTTCTGAGCCGCTTTGTTAACTTGGCTGTTTATGGTATCTGATAGATTATTTCTCCACCTAAGCATTGATGGTAATGAACTCTGCTTTTATTTTTTCATAAGAGTGATACTTGTTTAGTAGGTTGATAAGAAGAGGTCTTTCTTTTGTTGTCCAATAGTTGGCCCTGGAGTGCAAGTGTTTTATTTTTCTCTTACACTGCTCCAGACTCTTAGATCTCTGCTGGGCAGTGAAAGATACCTTGTATGCCCTGCGAAGGTAGGCCTCTCCTCTGTGACCAGGTCACCTCAGTCTCAGGGCACCGCCCCCTGGGAGAATGTTATGGATAATGGGATTCTGAACCAGTGAAATCCTTGTGCTGCTCCTGCAGCCAGACATAGTACTGTGCTGCCTGAGGTGCCCCAGGTGTCCCTGCTGGGATCAGCTTAGATGGGTGGGGACAGGGTGGACTGGGAGAGGCCATTGGTGTGTTTGGCTTTGTTCTCCTCCCAAAAATGGTGGCTGCCTCACCTCTGTGTTTCCACCCTTGTCACTGAAATAAGCTTCAGTGTGCATTTGCTACTTAGGAACTATCTCTCTAGTTCTCAGGACTGTGGATGTCCTTTGTAACTTGACATTTATTGCTACAGTTTCTAATAGGACCCACTGCTAGCTCTAGGAATGTACAGGGAGATGAACTATGGGAAGATAGGAGGAGGCAGCCAGGCTTCGTGGCTTTGTTTTTGGCCTGATAATGATGACTGCCAGAACATAGCTGTTGCACTTCTGTATTCCATCTATGCCCTGATAATTGTGCTCAGTCTTAGTATGTGCTGTATACTCAGGCAGGAATGCTCAGGGCTACAGAGAGTGCTCTTGCAGCCTGATTCCTTCTCTAACCCAAGACCCACAATGAGCTCTGGACTGCATCCATGACACTTGTCTCTGCTCTTTTCCCTTCCCTCCTCCTCTGTTTGCTCCAATTCACCCACCTTCAGATGTTTCAATATGCAGATCTCTCAGACATCTATATTTGTGTATTGAGCCGGGAATCCTTTGTTGAATGATAGCTCTTCAACTTGTTGGAACTTCAAGGGGAGAAATTAAGGGGACCTCTCACACTGCCATGCTTTTTGGAATTGTCTTCCTAATTTCTTTTTGTTAGTTTGTTATCGGTGCACCGATTTTCTGAATATTAATTTGGTATCCTGTTACTTTTCTGAATTTATTTATTAGTTCTAATCATTTTTTTTTTGGTGGAATCTCTAGTGTTCACTTTGCTGCAGTTTTACTTCTTTCTTTCCAATTTAGATGTCTTTTATTGCTTTTTCTTATTTGATTGCTGTGACTGGGGCTTCCAATACTTTGTTGAATAAAAATGGTAAAAGCAGACATCGTTGCCTTGGTCCTGATCTTAAGAAAAACACTTTTAGCTTTTCACCATGGAGTATGATATTAGCTGTGGGTTTGTCATCTTTGGCCTTTATTATATTGAAGTATATACCCTCTATTCCCACTCTGCTGAGAGTTTTTATCATAAATTGATGCTGGATTTTGTCAAATGCTTTTTCTGCATGTACTGATATGATCATATGACTTCTATTCTTTATTTTATTAATATGGTGTATCATGCTAATTGACTTGCAGATATTGAACCAACCCTGCAGCCCAGAAATAAATCCTACTTGATCATGGTGTATGATCTTTTTAATGTCTCGCTGAATTTGGTTTGCTAATATTTTGTTGTGGGTTTTTGCATCTGTGCTCATTAGGATGTTGGCCTATAATTTTTTTTTTTTTTTGTAATTTCTTTGTCCAGTTTTGGAATCAGGGTAGTGGTGGCCTTAAAAAATGAGTTTGGGAGGCTTCCCCCCTCTTGAATTTTTTGGAACAGTTAGAGGATAGGTGTTAATTATTTGACTGCTTGGTAAAATTCACCTGTGAAGCCATCTAGGCCAGGACTTTTGTTTTTTGAGGAGTTTTTTGATTACTGATTCTATTTTATTGATAGAACTCAGGCAGTTCAGATTTTCTGTTTCTTCTCGATTCAGTCTTGAAAGGAATTTCTAGGAATTTATCCATTTCTTCCAGATGTCCATTTTGTTGGCATATTTAAATTTTCTTATAATTTTTTGTATTTCTGTGGAGTCAGTTATCACTTCTCTTTCATTTCTGATTTTATTTGGGCCTTCTCTCTTTTTTTCTTGATGAGTCAGGTTAAAGGTTTATCAATTTTTTAAATCTTTTTAAAGAAGCAATTTTTGGTTTCATTGATCTTTTGTATTATTTTTCAGTCTCTATTTTGTTTACTTCTCCTTTGATCTTTATTATATTTCCTTCCTTGTACTTACTTTGGGCTATTTTGTTGTTATTTTTCTAGTTTCTTTAAGTGTAAGGTTAGATTGCTTATTAGAGATTTTTCTTATTTCTGGAGGTAGGCCTGTATGCTATAAATTTTTCTCATAGGATTACTTTTGCTGTGTCCCATAGATTTTGAGTCATTATGTTTTCATTTTCATTTGTCTCAAGGTATTTTTTGATTTCTCCTTTGATTTCATTGCTAACCTATTCATTGCTTAGTGGCATGTTATTTAGACTCCATGTGTTTGAGTGTTATTCATTTTTTTTCTTGTAATTGATTTATAGTTTCATACCATTGTGGTTAGAGAAGATAGTTGATATCATTTCAGTCTTCTTAAATTTATTGATACTTGTTTTGTGGCCTAACATGTGGTCTATTCTGGAAAACATTCCATATGCACATGAGAAAAATATATATTTTGCTGCTTTGGGGTGAAATGTTCTGAAAATATCTATTAAATTTATCTGGTCTAGTGTGTTATTTAAGGCTGCTATTTTCTTGTTGATTTTCCGTCTGGCAGATCTGTGCATTGGTGTCAATGGAGCGTTAAAGTCTTCTACTATGACTGTGTTACTGTAAATCTCTCCCTTTATGTTGGTCAATATTTGCTTTATATACTTAAATGCTCCTATGTGCTTAAATGTTTATAAGGGTTATATCTTCTTGTTGGATTGATCCTTTATCATTGTGTAATGTCCCTCTTTGTCTCTCATTATAGTTATTGTTTTAAAGTCTATTAAATAAAGTCTAATATTTATCTGATATAAATATTACTACCTTAGCTTTTTTTGTTTGTTTCCATTTGCATGAAATATTTTTTTCTATCCCTTTACTTACAGTCTATGTGTGTCTTTTGATTTAAAATAGGTCTCTTTTGTAGACACCATATGTATGGGGCTTTTTTTCTTATCCATTCAGCTACCCTATTTCTTTTGATTGAATTATTTACTCCATTTACATTTAAAGTGATTATTGATAAGTACATAGTTATTATCATTTTATTATTTATATTTTTGTTTTTCTCCTCTTTTTAAAAAAGTTCTTTTAACATTTCTTGTAATACAGATTTGATGGTGCTGAATTACTTTAGCTTTTTCTTGTCTGAGAAGCTCTTTCTCTCCCCAATTTTAAATGGTAGTCTTGCTGAGTCAAGTGGTCTTGGTCATGGTTCCTTGTTTTTTATCATTTTAAATATTTCATGTCAATCTCTTCTGGCTTGAAATGTTTCTGTTAAAAAATAAATAAACTGACAGCTTTATGAGAGATCCCTCTTATGTAACTAGGTGCTTTTCTTTTGCTGTTTTTAGGATTCCCTCTTTATCTTTAACATTTGGCATTTTAATTATGATGGGTCTTTTCATGGGCCCCTTTGAGTTCACCTTGTTTGGAACTTTGTGCTTCCTGGGCTTCTATGTCTGCTTCACCAGATTAGGGAAGTTTTCTGTCATTATTTCTTCAGATAAATTTTCAGTTCCTTGGTCCCTCTCTTCTCCTTCTGATACCCCTATGATGTGAGTATTGTTACACTCAATAATATCCTACAGGCCCTTAAAACTATCCTCATTTTTATTTTTTATTTTTTTACTGTTTTGAGTATTTTTCTGCTATTTTATCTTCTAAATCACTGATTTGAACCTCTGCTTCGTCTAATGTGCTGTTGATTACTTCTAATGTATTATTTATTCCAGTTATTTTATTCTTCAATTCTGACTGGTTATTTGTTATGGTTTCTGTGTCTTTTTTTTTTAATGCTCACTACCTCTTTAATGAAGTTCTCAGTAAGTTCTTTGAACATCCTTACAACCAGTGTTTTGAGTTCTGTATCTAATATGTTGCTTGCCTTTATTTTGTTCAGCTTTTTTTATTTCTAGAAATTTGTCTTATTCTTTCATTTGGGTCATATTTTTTTGTTTCCTTATTTTGGCTGCCTCTCTGTGTTTGTTTCTATGTATTAGGTAGAACTGCTATGTCTCTCAGTATTGGCCGGGTGATCTTAGGTAGTAGGTGCCTTGTGGGGCCCAGTGACAGTTTCCCTGACACCTGTGCTGGGTGCTCCAGGATTGTCCCTTGTTTGTACTCCTGTTGTAGTTGAGCTCTGATTGCTATTGGCATGTCACTAGGTGGAATTAACCCTCAAGCTGCTTGGCTATGAGGATTGATCATGCCCTCAGCTTATCAGTTGCTATGTGGGGGTGAGGGGTGTTAGGGGGAAGGTTGACCACATACTGAGGGATTTGTCCCAGCAGGCTCTGGTGCCTGCTGAGATCACCCCTTTGGAAGGCCACTTGTGGGGCTAATCAGGTGGTACTCTGAAGGAGTCTCCTGGCTGTGTTGGTTCTGGGGCTCCTTGAGAGGCGCTTATTTTCAAACCAAGATCAGCTGCTGCCTATGACCAGTCTGGGGCTACCTGGTAGGAGCTATAAAGTGGTCTACAGTTGGTCGCTACCTGTGCTGGACCTTGAGGAAGGTAAGAGAAGCTAAGTTGTGAAAGGAGGCTGGCTGCTACCAGTACTAGGACCTGGGGCAACTCAGTAAAAGGCCCAGAGCACCCCGAGGCCTGCTGCTGCCAGCCAGCTAGCTTCCTATAAGGCTCAACTGCTAAAAGAGCCTTAGGCATTAGGGAGCCATCAGGGTGGGGCAAGTAGTGTTCACCACTCAGCAAAAGTCTTAGACCACCCAAGGTCAGTTGCTGCTTGTCTGGGGCCCATGAACCTGGGAGAGTTATCCAGAAAACAGTACAACTTGATCTGGGAGTGGCTGCCCATTGTTGAAAGTAACTCCCTTCTTGAGTGTCTTTTATCTTCCCCCTGGTTTTATTTTAACTTCTTCAGAGCAGGTAACCTATTAGCTTATGTCTCCCATTTTTTCTTATTTAATTTCTAAAAGCTGATTTGATTTTATACTATTAAGTGATTAAATATGAGATTTTCAGGAATTGATATAGTTGTGATAGTTTGGAGTGATAATTTAATAATAATGATAATTTCAAAATCAGAGTAGGAAGTTAATGGAGATAAAATCAAATTCTTACAACTGATGTAATAGCTTTTATTCATATAGAGCAGCCCCCTATTTATTTGGGAGCATCATCAGTAAAACAAAAATTTACCAAAACAACTTTACCCACCAAGACCCATTTTGTTCAAAATGGATTATTTGGTTTTCCTAGAGGACAATCTTGTATAAATTAGAGCCTAATATTTTAGGTATTCAACAAAAAATAAAAATTAAAAAATCTTATATATATTTTAATGATACACCTCTCTGATAAATGTAAGAAATATAAGAAAATTAGTAAGCATATAATTAATATGGAGCATATTATTAATAGCGTATAATTATATGTACAATAAAAAAGAAAATGTATATTTTGCAATACATGTTAAAATGTTTTTTTTTTTCTTTTCCTAGGACATATCGAGGAAGAGCATATTTTAAACGTTGCTTTTATAAACTAGCAACTCAAGATTTTTCTGTTGCAATTCACTTAGATCCTAATAACTGGTTAGCATTGTATTATAGAGGCTGCTTATTTAGAAAGAGTAACCCTTTAAGAGCACTACAGGATTATAGTGTTTCAGGTACTTTGCCTTCAATTGCACGTATATAGGAATTTGAACTGAGGTTCAGTGGCTAACTTTTGTAGAGTGGAATGCTAATGTGGGATAACTAATGTAATATGCATATTATTATATAATTATATGTACATATTTTAAAATATATACTTATTTTGTATATATATTCATACATCTTTATCAGCATAATAGCTTAGTAAAAAATGTTCCTATTATGCCTTTTTAACATATATGAGTATATATGTACTTACATGTGTATGTAACTATGACAAAGGGAGAATATCACATTAAAGAATATCATATCTTTCTACATATAGAGTTCTGAGGCTATTTCTGGAAATTTAAGTTTCTTAGTCAGGTTACTAAAATTGCAGTGAATTTTCCTGGTGGTCTGTGTCCTGCTCTAGAAGCTCAGCCTGTGGATTAGTCAAATGTAGAGTCGTTTAGCCCTTAAACTAAAAACGAGCTTTGAGAATCTTCAATAAGGGGATGCCAAGAGCCAAAAGTGGCCATTTCCACCTACACTATTATCAATGCAATCTTGTTATATGAATTTTGGGCATAAAATAAGTGCTCAGTAAACAGTCCCCAGCTGAATAAACTAGCCCATCCCGACTGGCAAATTCCAGCTAGAACCGAGCACTCCAGACTTTGCTGTGTTCACCTAGATGCAAAGTGGTGGAATACTAGCATCCTCAGGTAAGCAGTATCTAGAGATTCAGAGACAACTAAAATCTTACAAAGAGAACACAGAGCTTTTTCGGTCAGGTGGTCTAAAGTGATTGTTCCTTGTTGTCTCTAAGTTTATTTACTTAAAACTAAGCATAGTCATGTTACTTAACTTCAAATTCTGCTTGCTTTGGAGTAGTCTCTTTGAGCTGCACATTCTGCCTGGATTATGTTTATAAACCGGACCACGGCCATGTGCCCCAGTCTGGGCTTGTACTAAAGTCTGTCCTTTGGCCACTAGCAATTCAATTCCTTCCTGTTTTCCATTGGGGACATCAAGGGCAGTGGCACCCTTTTGACTCCAACCTATTAAAATGAATCAAAAGTCAAACTCTAGATTCTAGGTACATCTTCCCCATTTACTAGCATCACAATCGTGATCAATGTATCTAGCCCCTTCAAATCTTAATTTCTTCATCTATACAGTGAGTGGGCTATCTTTTATTACTACCAGGATTTTTTCCAGCTTTAATGAGTTTGTGAACCATGATAGCCACTTTATAATTTATAAACAAATACATTTTATGTGAATACTATTTTTTACTCTTCCAATAAGTATACTCATTGTAGATATATTTTAATTTATATAATGTTAAAAAGTAATAAGTAGTTGGGAGGATAGAGACTAGAATATAATTCAGATGTTTGTTCAGAAGCTGAATAATAGATATAATTTTATTTTTAAGCTCTCATAAATGACGGCTATGAGAATCTTGGTTGTTTTCTACATCGGGGCATACTCTATACAGATCTAAAACTTTGGGTGCTGGCAATCTGTGACTTCGAAACTGTTATTTCTCTAGAAAGGTGTGTTTTTCTTTTTATTGTTATTAATTTTACTTTTGTATAAAATTAATAAACAAAATGAAAGAAAAAGCTTTCCCTCTCACAATTAATAACTTTGTAAAAATGAGACAATTATATAGTGATGTTGAAATTAAAATATTATTTCTAAAAATAAGATCATTTCTAAAATAAGACTTGTTGTCAACATCTGTTTGCCTCAGATGCTTTTGCAAATTTTAGAGATTGAGTGGGTATGAAAGGATTTACATCCATGGATACCAAAATCAAGAAATTAGTAAGAGGAGCTTAGAAATGCCCAGGTAGAGATTTTTGAAGTTAACTTCATAGAACACTGTCATCAAGCTTTAAAATAATGACAAAATATTCTGCTTGATATATTGTTGCTATGTACAACACATAACTCAATAGAAGGAAACTTCTATTTAGAACTTCTGACTTTATTTTGCTTAGTAAAGCAAAAGAAAAAAGCCAATAACATTTAAAACATTAAATTCAGGAAGAAACAGACTGAAAGTTATACACAAGCTAAACTGTCAAACATGGAATTTAATTAAATAATTCTCCCTCTCTCTTTTCTTCCCAATTAAGCATTTATTAAAATGAAATGGAAGTTGTCAGAAAGAGTAACATATCATTCCAATCCATGCCAAAGAGCAGATTGTTTACTTAGTTTATCAATAAGGTAAACTTTGAACTTGTCTCAGGAAAGTCATGGAAAATGGCTCCATAGTGATTTTCTTTTGGATATCTTTGAGCCAGAAATGGAAAGAAAAGAGTTTCAGTTGCAAAAAGCCAAAATGTGGGCGGTAGGAATTTTCGTGTCTTTTAGGTAAAGGGTCAGGGTTTCTATGAAGTTGGGCTGATTCATCATTTTGAAATAGGGGCATTGCTAAGCAAAATAAGTCAGCCAGAAAAAGTTGAGAATCACATATCACTTATATATGGGGTATAAACCTAAAAGCAACAAATTGACAGGACAAACAAACAGAGACTTATGGTCATGGACAAGAGACTAGTGGTTACCAGAGGGTAGTAGGGAGGAGAGAGTGGGGAGGTAGATGGACTAAAAGGGGTCAAATATGTGATGACAGAAAGAAATCTAACTGTGAGAGGTGAACACACAGTATAATGTATATATGCCTTACTGTTAAAATGTATAGCTAAAACTTAATAGATTTTGTTAAACTAATGTCACCATAATGAACAAACAAACAAACAAATATTTAAAAAATAAAAAAAAAAAATAGAAGTCATATTTAATTTTTAGGAAAGGAGTATATTCACAAAATAAAAATTTTAAGGGTAACAGGAGTTTTAATTTCTGAAAACCTGGGGAACACTATGTTATATAACATGAGATATACACACACACACACACACACACACACACACACATAAAATTCGAGATTGCCTAGAGGGTTACTTCCATTTAAAACAAGTGGAAAATCTCATACTTTGTATTTAATATACCTAATCAAAATGTTTAATTTCATCACTCAAAAAAGAGGTCATTTTGAAATTCATAGAAAACATTAACTAAAAGCTAAGAAGGCTGTAAAGTTTTTAATAGACTTTTTAAAAGACAGCTTTAATAAAAATCTCACCAGTAATTTGTATATGAAGGAATACAAATATGTCTTCATTTGCTGTCAAAGATGGGAAGTAAGCAGCAGACTAACACTAAGTAGGAAACTATTCTATCTTTGTGATTAGAAATAAACACGGTGGTGATAATGATAGGGGGGAATGGCAAAAAAATATGATGAACAGATTGTACTGGCTTACCATTCTGAAGCAGACACCTGCATAAAAGATGTAAAGAAATGTCAGCTTGTCTACCTTTAAAAATATTATAAACAACCTAACTTAACTTTCATCTATTTTGGCAAATAGTAACTAAATGGAATTAACAAAACCTTTAATATCTGAATGTGTTCAAAAGGTGTTTTTAAAAATTATTATTTTTTTAAATAAAAAGGAAAGGAAGATTACTTTTGGAGAAAAAAAATAGAGGCATTGAACAAGGTAATTTCTAGGCCATTCCTATATTGAAAATTGTTTGATTTTAAGAGAAAAAAAACACATTTATTTGATATAGAAAAGAAGCTGGGTTAACACCTACGTGGAGAGGATTTTCACCCATAAGCCTTGAAACTATTACTGTCTCTCACTGTTACTCATGAGAATATAATACAGTGCGCGGCAGAAACTATTGAGTTGAGGAAAACTATGCTTGTAATTCAAGGTACGTCAAGAATAAGTCAAGGAAGAGTAAAGTATTGCTGAGTCTAGAAGACTTCAGGAATTCTCTTCTTAGCACAGGCACTACAAATGTTGATTTCTTTCTAAGGATTTTATAAAGGTATCTATAATTTTAAACAGTATAGTTAACTAATTTACTTCTTTAGTAAGACATAAAAAGCCCTGGTATATATTGATGTATGTATTTCATTGGGTTCATTCATAATTGGAGAACATTTGGAATCATCAAAATGTCTAACAAGATTTCGCATTCTTATTTTTTTTAGAACTGTTACTCTTGCCTATATAAACATTGGCCTCATATACCTGCTGCACTTGGATAACTACATTGAAGCCACTTGGCATTTTTCTGAGGCTATTAGACTTGATCCTTTATATATTCAAAGCTATATTTGTCGAGCAGAAACTTATCATAAGGTATTTAAGGTTTAAGAACCTTGACTTTTAAAAAACTTTTATTTTCTGGATATTAGTTAACATAATTTAAAATATATTAATGTATTATTTTTCAGCTAATTACAGAAGGAAATGCATTTATAAGCAATAAATATTAAGTAGCTATAGTTAACTATAATTGCCTCTACTGATGAAGTATAAATTTTTGTCTTTCATTTTCTTTTTAAAAAATATGTTTTTTCCTTATTACAAAAGCAACATATAGTAATTGCATGTGGTTATTCAAATAAAAATGAATTTAAAACTATCCATAATTTCATTCTCTAGAGATAACTACTATTAACATTTTGGAGTCTATCAGTGTGTGTGTGTGTGTGTGTGTGTGTGTGTGTGTGTGTGTGTGTTTATGAGTGAGTGGGTGGGTTTGTAGAATGGAATTCACATAGAACGAGGTCCTACTCATTCATATGTTCTTTCAAATTGTTTTTAAATTTGTAAGTTACTTAAATTTAAAAGTGTAATATATCCTAGTGTAACAAATTCAAACAATATAATAAAAAGTCTTCCTTAACCCCAACGAAATCTGACTTTCCAAAGATAAACACTGTTAACTGTTATACCTTTTAAAATAGATATCCCTTTCCACTATTCCACCACTAATGACCTTGCCTAAGACACTATCATTTCTCATCAGGATTATTGTAGTAACCTCCTGGTCTACTTGCTGCTGTTAATTCTATTTTAATGGATTTTTAACACAGCAGCCTTAGTGTTCCTATTAAAACCTATCAGATTATTTTACTTCTTTGCCCAAATAGCTTCAATAGCTTCCCTTTGCACTCAGAATAAAAGCCAAATTTTGCAAAAGCTAAGGACCTACAAGAGCCCATGTAAATTAGCTCCTCATTGCTTTTCTGCCCTTGTCTTCTGTAAATTTTTTAGTCACACTAGTTTTAGTCAGGCTAGGCTAGTTATGGATGAGAAACAACAACAACAACAACAACAACAACAACAAAATAAAACAACCTCCTGCCAGCAACACAATCAAAAAACAAAGACCCCCACCCTCCGCAAAAACAACAAAAAACCAAAAAACGCAAAACCCACTTCAAAATCATGGTATTAAAATATAAAAGGCTTTTTTCCCCCCTCACTCACCCTGCCTCTCCATTGAGAGTTGCCTAGGAGCTCTGTTCAATCATGTCTGCAACTTAGGACCTAATGTCCCATTCAAAGTCCTTACCTTCCTAATGATGGAGATAGAAGACCCTGGGCAGATTTAGTGTTGTCCTCAGAGAAAGTTTGCTCTTGACTCCTTTTGGAGAAGGGATGGACTTACTCATGGTGTGTGGTCTTTTTGCTCCATGTTGTTAGAGCTGAGAGCTCCAGGGGGAAGTTAGAATTTCCTTTGAGTTCGCTTAGAAGCCAAAGCACCAGCATAATAATAAGGTATAAGGACATATATTCAAAAACTCATTGTTCTGAGGAGGGAAAAATTTCTACACAGTAATAGTTAAATAAATTGGATTGTATTCACATCTAGAGTATTATGGGAGAGATTTCCTTGAGGTATTGTTGAATGAGAAAAGCAAGAATCAGAAAAGAGTGTAAAGTGTATACAATATGGTCCCATGTAAATAAAACAATTACAAATCAAACCCAAACCCAGGGTGTGTATGTAGAGTACATTTGCCTGCGGTGTGAGTTCAGCCTCCAGGATGAATCTAACAATCTGAGACTGTCTGGAGAAGTCCAACTCCAGGACAGCTTGTAAAGATCAAAGAGTGAACCTCCATCTTTCCCAGTCAGGGTTTCCTCGATGCAACAATGCAGACATATGACTAGATGGTTTAATAATTATGCCAGCCTGAGCAGGGTCAGCTTGGGAAGCAGCTAGTCTAAATTTTCACAGAAATTCTCAAATTTATTTAAACACATCTCAAACTCGTTCCTTTTGAGTTCCCTCTTTTGACTCCATCTATTATTTCCTCCAAGCAGTTTGTACCACATCAATAGCTACTACCTACACATCCATGCACAATTAGTTTTGTACATTCTCCTCTTTGTATCACCATGTCAGCGTAGCAAGAGAAGTTGTTGGTCCATTTATTTTGCTGGAGTCTGTGTAGTCCTTCTCTTGATATTTCCAACAATAATAAGTTTTTGTCTCCAAATTTGTACAAATCTTGATTATGCTTCTGTGACCAATATTAAGGAAAGAATCAGTGTTTGCTTTTAATTATACATTGATTCTAAGCAGGCTTTTTCATCATTCTTATTTTTTGTTTCATCATTCTTATATTTATTCATTTACTTATTAAAGTGTAACTCTGTTTTTTCTTCCTTATTTTTAAGTGGAATTGACTTTTTCCCCTCCTCTTTAATTCTCCCCTCCCCCACTTCCACCCCTGACCTATGGATGTTGCCTTTTTCCCTTAAGAACTGGATCTCTGAAAGAAGGGCATCTCCTCCCACATGCTCCCGGTGTGCACGCAGGGCCTGGTGCACCTGGGGGCCTGGTGCACCTGGGGGCCTGGCGCACCTGGGGTATGGTCCATGGCTTCACCTGGGGCATGAGCCCAGGACCTTCTCTGTGCAAAGCAGACGTGATAACCACTATACTATGGAGCCACCCCAGACTTTTACTTTTTTTACTCTCCTCTGCATGCTAGTTCATTAAAATGAGTAAAATTTGGTAGAAAAGGTGTTATGGTTGAGAGAAAAACTGAAAGGCTAAACAAAAAGGGGAAACAAACTAGAATGTATGATATGTAAAATTATATATGTAGTTATGTCAAAATTCTTTGAAATTAAAGATAAACTGTTTTTAAAAAACAAGAGACTGCATCACAAACTTTTAAAAAATATTTTTACTTCTTTGTTTCCATTTGCTAGTGTATCATGACATGTTTCTGCAAAATTTCTGTATTAAAAGATGGGAGGGGATAAACATCAGAAAGAAGGCAATCAGTGCTATTATGAACTAAGTTTCTGTTTATCACTCAACAGTTGCATGAATTGAAAAAGGCAGTAAGGGAGTTATCTTATGCTATCCACCTTCAGCCAGATGGAATCCAATTGTATATAATAAGGTACGGGCATAGAAATAGAATTCTTCTTGGGATAGCTTAGCAACTGAGCTAGCCACTGGGATCTTTAGCTCTCTCTTGATCCTTCTAGCCTCCTTGTTTTACATTTACTAGTTCAGCAATGGCCATCTTCCAACCAGCAAGTCGGATATAGTTATTATTAGCTTCAAGATAATGCATAATATAAGATAACCAGATCTTTCCCTTTGCTTTATCCTTGCTTCAAAACACAGCTGTTTAGTGTATAAGTTCTCTGAGGCCTCTTTAGAATACCAGTGCTCTAGTTATCACACAGCTCATGAAAGTAAGGTAACATATTTTGATCAGTTGTTTGATTGTCTTTACAGAGGTGCCAAATGTAAACCTCAGCTAATTCATTGGAAAAAAAATAGTAACACATTGAATTGTATTTCAAATGTGGTAGAACTTGCTATAGACACTCATTGCAAATTAAGAATTATCACACCAAAAATAGGTTATAATTTCTGACCTGGGGAGTGGGTTTATAATAGACATGTGAAAATGGATGCAAACTGTGCTTTCTTCTAAGGGCTTGCTTTGTTTTGTAAACTCTTGAACCACATTTTAGCAATTGATGTAAATACTCCCCTACTTTTTCGTCCCTTGAACTGTGTTTATCTTTTAATCATCTCTCAACATTTGAAGTATAACATTTTAAATACAGATAACTGCAAAAAGCTTTGAGTGTTTTTTTTTTTCAGCTTCACATTTCTTAAATTGTGTTCATGTCATATCTCCAAGCTAACTGGTTCATTAGACTACATAATATGTTTAGGATTTTCACATTGCTTTTATCATAAATATGTAAGTATAAATAAATGTAATTGTAAAATTTTAAGTAACTGGTTTTAAGGACCTGTATTGTAGAAAATTTATTTTTAACTACTTAGAATTAAAAAGGTATTATTTCTTCTAGAGGGCAATATCTTCTTATGATGAAATGTTATGACCTTGCAAAGTTCACTATTTATCAAGTAGCAGAAATGAACAAAGGTAAATATAATTAAAGCAAATTTATAATTGTCTTAATTTAAACAGAAACACTTCTTTAAAATGTTTATATTATTTGCAATAGCTATGTATAGAGAACTTGAAGGATTCACTTGAAAGTCAAAGTTAGGTTTTGAAACTTTAAAACTTCCATTTTGCTTGTACATAATCAATTAGTAAAATGCTTCATAACATAGTAAATTTTGGGAGAGAGGTTATTACAGGAAACACCAGTCTTATGCTTTTTTGTTTGTCTGTAATTGGAATGTCTTATATTTTGTTGATAGTAACAGATTTTAGTGTCATATCGATTTGTTAATTCATATTAAAAGATAGATCATTGACTTGCTTGATTTCCTTAAAATAATTACACATCTTCTAAACTTAGATTCTTGGCAAAGGTATTGATAAACTTTCCTTTCCTTTTAGGTCACATTGAATTGAGTCCTATACAGCAAGCACTCATTTATTCATTTTGTGAAAATCATGACAAAGCCATTCAGGTCTTGGATGGGATCATTTTAAATAGGCCCGAGATCACCACGTACACCCTATTAGCAAAAGCCCAAATGAAGGCCAAGAGAAGCAAGGTACACAATCTCAAGTAATGTTTACTGAACATATTAATGGAATTTTTATATTTTGCTTAGAATGACTGCTTGCATATTTTTTACAAAACTAATACCACTTATTTATTAATTCTTCTGTTAATTAACAATTGGGTCGCTTTTTTTTTTTCTCTTAAGAGTAGAGCTGCTATAAATATTGTTTTTCATGTCTTTTGTTAACAGGTGGCATAATTTTCCAGGTTTTTCCAGAATTTCCTAGGAGTAGAATTGTTGGCACTTAGAGAAAGTGCATGTTTAACTTTCAGGAAAATGATACATTGTTCCCTAGGGTTGTACCAGTTAATTCCCCTACCTGCAGTGTATGAGTATGCCTGTTGATCTGCATCCTCCACAATAATTGGTGTTGTCAGACTTTATTTTTGTTAATTTGATAGATAAAAAAACAATTTCTCATTGTGATCTTCAGTCACATTTCTCAGGTTTCTCATGGGTTTGGTATCTTTTTATGTTTATTAGCCACCCATATTTCCTGTTTGTCAATTTCGTATACACATTTTTGTTTGCCTTGTTCTTATCAATTTTAGGCATTTAAAAACTAAATTCTCTATATTAATCCTTGGTTGGTTGTATGTGTGATCTATATCTTGTAATTTTTGGCTATCTTTTAATTTTCTTTAAGTTGCGTTTTGGTGAACATAGGCTTTTAATTTTAATGTGGTCGAATAGATCTACTTTTTGTTTTGTCAGTGTGGCTTAAACAAACTGCTTAAGAAATCCTTCACTACTCCAAGATCATAAAGATATTTCCCATATTTTCTTCTAAAAGTTTAAGAGTTTTGCTTTTTCTATTAAGGCCTTATTCTACCTTAAATTGATTTTTTTGAGTGTGAGATAGTAGTAAAATTTCAATTTTTTCTGTATGGATACTCAAATGTTCCAGTATCATTTATTGAAATGTTCTCCTTAACTGAAAGATATGAAGTGCTACATCTATTATTATGAGTTTTCGTGTATGTGTAGATCTAATTTTGAGTTCTCTATTCTGTTCCTTTGGTCAACGTGTCTCTCCTTGGCCCAATTATTATAGCTTTATTGCAATTCTTGATATTTGATAAAACAAGTGCCCACATTGCATTCTTCAGGAAATTCCTGTTATTCTTGAACCTTTACTCCTCCAAATACATTTTTTTTCGCAGGGGGCAGGGATCATTAATAGAAATGAAAATAAGTATTTATTGACATACTAGCTTAGACCTGTGTTTACCAAGCCAGCCTAAAATAGCACCATGGTAGACTACAGGCTACTTTTCTGAGCTATTATTATACAATTTATTAGGTAAACAAGGGATCAAATCACACCTGATGTGACATTTTAATATACATGCTGCTAATAAGTACCATTTGGAACAGCTGAAAATATTTTAAAAAGCTTTTTAAAATATTTTAAAAAGTGTTTATAAGCAGATGAGCTTATAAACACAAATTTCAGCATTTAAGTTATGTCAAATGGAAGGAACTCAAAGGGGTAGTTTCCCAAGCAGAGTCCATTATTTGTAAATTGTTGGCCTGCCACCACTGACTCCTTAAAACTCCACCTTGACTCAGTTATTGAAAACTTACATGTACCAAAGTGAAAGGATTAATTTCCATCCCTTAATTTCTCAGTCCTAAATTTAAAAAAGCCAACAGTAGCTAAGGAATACTTACCAAAATCAGATAGAAACCTCAAGACTACATAGTTATGAATCAGAATTGTTCTACTACAACCAGGGTATCAATTGGTTCTGTATCCAGTTTAAAATTGACCAGGACAAAGTTTAGAAGAGCTGTAAGAAATAGATTAAAAAGCATAAGGAAAAAAATAATGCAATTCAAGAATTCCTTCCTTTACATTTCAAAGAAATAGACTTTCTGTAAAAATATATGCAATTCTTATAAATACATTTATAAGTCTCCAATATACATTTTCAATTCAGCCTGTCAAGATCCATTAAAAACTCTGTTGGAATTTTGATTGAATTTTACTGAGACACTAGATTATTTTAGGAAGAATTGACACCTTTATAATATTGAATTCCTTTTAGGAATGCTCTTATATTTACTTTAATCTCCCCTTATGTCTTTGTTGCTCTGCTAGAAATCTCAGGTCACCCTTGATTGTCCTCTTCTACCCAATCAATAGTGATGGTTATTTAGTTTTACTTTCTAAATATCTCTCAAATCTATTTCCTTTCTTCCTTTTTCTATTTCTATGGTCATTATCCTAGTCTAGAAAATGTTTTTATTTTGCTAAAAGAGAGACGTCGAGGTGATGATTTTTTCTATGGCAAGGTCATGTGATAAGAGTGTTGATGGAAGGATGGATGTTGAGGTGGGCTGTAAACATACGGATGCTGAGGTGGGGTATGAAGGACACATATCTAAATTAAATCTCGTTTCTTTAGCATTGTAGTATAATTAAGAAAATGGGCTAAAGAGTCACAAATATTTGTGTCTTTTTATAGAAATATACATCAATTAGGTAATTATGAAAAGTCATTTCTATTTGGAAAATTGAATTTTTTTCTTTAATGAGTTTCAACAACTTTGATTAAATAGTTTAAATGGGTGACTTTTGATGTTTATTTTCTGGTGTCAATGGAACCCCATTAAGAGCGCAGCAGAACAGAACATTTATTAAATCCACAACCAAAATAAAAGATGTTATCACTGGAGATTTTTTTATTATATAATAACTGCCTAGTATTCCCTTTAGAAAAATTACTAGAAAATTGGTCATAAACTGGTCTATAAATTTAAGTCTGATTTACGACTACAAGAAAATAACCTTTAGAATTTAGAAAATGTAGTTCCAAAAGTTCATGTGAGTAAGCCTGCTTAAGTACCTCTAGTAGGATAGATACCTGGGTGGGACCTCCTGTGATCAGATGTCCTCCCCACGGCCAGCCTAGGTCCCCTTCTCAAGATGCACTGACAAGATCTGTGCCTTTGACAGGACTGTGTGTCCTCATGTGAACGGAGAGTAGGGTTGTGTGCTCAGGACTCCTTTTAATGTTTAAAGCTGTTTTGTTAAGTAAATATTAGAAACATTCTCACTGACATCCCCCCTCCATCTCTCTCTCTCTTTCTCTCTCTTTTTATCATTATAGGAAGCTGTGAGAATGTTTAAAAAGGCGTTGGATATCTTTTCTCATTCTGATAAAGGACCTAATGCCATAGCAGCTTCAGCTGATTGTCTATATAACCTGGGTCTTTGTTACATGGATGAAGGCAACTTACAGATGGTATTTTCTGTATTTAGGAAAATGGGTTATCTGTTATTTTAGAAATTGCTTGCATATGGTTCTGTTTCTGAAGGTTACCTACACAGTGAGTGACTAGACTAAAGCTTCGCATAAAGCTTGGCTTCATAGGCAGGATGCACTCTATAATACCTACTTCATGGTTTTATTTATTTGAAACACTAGATTTGATGCCTATTTGTCAATGAGATTCTAAAGACTAATGTGTGTTTCCCACCAAAACAATAAATCTAACTGTAAGAAATTATTACAGAAAAATAATTTCATCATGTTAATACTATTTATTTATTAAATTATAAGTACTTTAAATTGAATGCTTCAGTGTAATGGAGATTAAATAGAAAATGATTAGGACACTGATTTCTCTTTTTGACAACTGAACAATTCAAATTAAACTGAAACAAGTTATTAAGGTGGTCGGATTCATTGAAAACCATTGAAATTCATTGAAAAGTTGATGAAATATTCATGTATTTATCCAGTATTTGGTTATTTTACATGTCTCCACTTCAAAATTGTCAGTAACATAATTAATATGTAAAATAATTGATATTTCCCAATAGCTGATGTTGGATATTCCACAACTCTATTTTTAAACACACACACACACACATGCACACACACCATTCTAGTCCTTATATTCATAGAAATCGACAGTGTCTGAAATGTGCATCTCTATAACCTTGAAACAGTTGCACTTAATTAGCTGTACCATTAAGAAATTCCAAAAAATATAAGATTAATTGTAAATCTTTTCCACGTTTTTAACCCTCTTAGAAAGCCAAAACCTAGCTTTGCTTTACAATGTTGGAAAAAATTTTAGAGCTCCATTGTTGTGAAATTTCATAGCTATATATCTGCTACAGTTATTGGGTCATCATGAAAAGCAAATGTATTTGCTATGATTTCTTTGAAGTGCACTTTTCTATGAAGAATAATGATTTAAATTACACCTGAAAAATATCGTAGTGTAACGACAGGGGTTATGTAAACATTAATTTACGAGAAAGGGGACCTGTAAATTATAATAATAACCTGACTCACTCCACAAGTTTCACTGAGAAAAACATATTTAAAATGACGAAAAAAAGAGTGAGAAATTTTAATAATAGTTACATACAGTAATTTATTAACATTTCAAATGAATATATTCTACTCACTAAATGATTTGCTTCTTAATCACATACTCTTCTAGGCTTTTGATTGCTTTACGAAAGCTGTGAAAGCAAATCCTGATTTTGCAGAAGGTTTTTATCACCGTGGGCTTTGCAAAGTAAAACTCCGCAAGGATAGCTCAATCTTGGATTTTAATCGTGCAATTACCCTCGATCCAAAATATTATGAGGTATTAAATAAACAATTTCAGTGATTTAGAGAGTGTGCTAGGTTTGCTAAAACTATTAAACCTTTTATATATCATTGTTATTAGTTAGCAACAACCGGTTACTGATATCTACTTTTCAGCTAACTATATTTTGACAATGTGTATATCTGCATATCCCCTTGAACTAAAAATATTATTTCCGACAGGGATATTATATATGTAAAAGTACTTGGTGAATTGTGAAATGTAAATATTGTTAATATTTTAAGGTATCTATTAAAAATTATAATTTTATATATTGTTATTAATTTTATTTCTTGTTTTGCTATCACATTTATTTCTGCATTTTAAGAGACTATAGAGAAAATATAAAATTCAATAGGTGAAGTTTTATTGGATACTGATTTTAAGGTTTATGAGTCTACGGCCATGCCACCCTGAACACGCCCCATCTCGTCTGATCTCAGAAGCTAAGCAGGGTTGGGCCTGGTTAGTAGTTGAATGGGAGACCACCCAGGAAGATCAGGTGCTGTAGGCATAAAATAACAAACAAACAAACAAACAAATAAATAAAGTTTATGAACTATGAATACGGACTAAAATTAGATGACTTTAGGGAAATACTATTAATTTTCTTAAACATAATTTGGTAGTACGATTATACAGGAGAACGCCTTCTCCACAGGAAATGCATACTGAAAGAATTAGAGTGAGTTGTTATGATGTCCAAAACTGATTTTTAAACCATTCAGAAAAAAATAGATACAATTAATATTATAAAATGTTTATTTTGTTAATAATTATTGAATACAGGTGGTAGGCAAGTGGGTATTTATTAAACTTTCTTTCAGTTATTCTGTATGTTTGATTTTTTTTCTAATAAAAACATAAGAAAAAACTATACTTTATACCATCTCTGGGCAGCATAAATTTCAAACTACCATATATTTTGATAGAATTGATGCTTTTATGAAAACATCCATTCTCTTTCCTCTTCTCTTTCTCTGAAAAGGCATATTTAAGCCGAGTAGCCTTCTATGGTTTGAAAGGCAGATACTCCAAAGCAATCTTGAATTGCAATGAGGCCATCAAAATTTATCCTCAGAGTGTGCGAGCTTATATTTACAGAGGAGTTTTGAAATACTATAACAAGGTAGGGTGATTTCCTGTCTTGTTTACTGAAATTTTGGGGTAGGCGTATGAGTGGATGTGAAGTGTGGAATCACTTCCTTTTATTTCCTCTGTGAGAGGAGAATCACTGTGGTATTAAAGGCAGTACAACAAAAAGGATTTTAATTCAGAAAGGAGAAGACAAAAATCAACTATTATCCCACCATCAAATGAAAACTCCTGAGTGCATTTTAAAGTATTTGCATTGTCTTTTTTTTCCTGATAACATATGTATTTTCCAAAATTGGGATTGTGCTATTTATGTAGTTGGTATTGTACCCTGCTTGTCATACTTAACCTTTGAAGATACCATTTTGAATGACTGAAGAATATTCTACCATAGTTTATTTTTTTTACAACTTGATTGCTGGAAATTTGGGTGGTTTTAAATGTTTTATTATTTTACTATTTTAAATAATACAGTTATACATATTGAGAACAAAATCATTGCTTGAGTTTATGATTGATTCCTAAATGGAAATTATTGGGTCAAAGTGGGCGTGTGTGGCAGCACTGATATCTGATGCTGCATGGAATATTTTGTTTCTCTCTACTTTTCTCATCTTCTTTTGTAGCTATTTCATATGAAATATTTTACAAATAATACCTTAAGGTATAGGTAAGACCTTATATTATGTGTTAATTCCATGAAAATTACTATCTATAGAAGTGGATGATCTAAGGTATCAGAGAAGCATCAAAGAGGAAGCAAAAGAGAACGTGGATAGAAAACATGACAATTATGTGATATGAAAGTATGACAGAAGCAAGCAAGCTCTAGTGAATGTTTGCTGGAGGAATATGGCTTGCCTCTCTTTTACTAACAAGTGTAATTTTTTTCTTTGCTGTATAGCATCTTTGGCACTAAGATAATCATCTAAATTAAAGTTCTTTATATATTTAATTTTATTTGCAAGTAGCAGGAACAATAATAAAAATTCCTACCATGATATCTTCTTAATTAACTCTGTGAAAGATTAGCTTGATTGTCTTAATATCACAGATGCTACACAGTGTTCCAAAAACTGTGATAGATGGAATCAAGAATTTATTTTATAATTAAATTTCAGTCCATTATGATTAATCTCCTTATCTAATTATTTTTTCCTTTTTAGACTTATAAGCTAGCCATTACAGATTTAACTACAGCTATCAACATGGACAAAAACAGCTATGTAGCATTTTATAACAGAGCATTATGTTACACCAAGATAGGTGAACTTCGAATGGTAAGATGACCATTTTAGTAAACAAAATGTTAAAGCATTTGTAAACACAGTTAAAGCACGTGTAAAGTTTTTTTCATATTTCTGTTGTAATTTTGAAAAATAATTTCTGTGGAAACACACACACACACACACACACACAACTTGGGAAACAGAACCATTTCAAAGAGTATTTAATTTCTTTGTGCTCACCATATTTTCTTTTACAATCTCTGTAATGTCAAATAAAAAATTAATTTTGCAATGCTTACATAAGCAAATAAAGACATACATAAGTTAAAATACTTTACATAAGTCTCATTAGAGTAATAGTTTCTACTGATAAACTCATCTGCAGAGTTTTAAAGCTGTGATCATTAGCAATATTGTTGTTTCAAAATCTCAACATTAGCGAGAACAGTTTGTTGAGGTATTTTTTTGTACAGTGCTCAGACCACAGGGAGTTATGAGTGATGATTTCCAGCTCTGGGGATCAACAAGCAATGACCAGTATTGTTTGTGCTGTTTGAAGGCCTACCTGATGGCTGCAGCAAACCTCTTTTTCTATTTTTTCTTTCCAGCTTCTACCTGTGCAAACCTTTTTTTATATTTTCTAACCCCTCTCTCACACACCCCCTTGTCAGTTTGTTCCTTTTCCAATTAAGATTCTTCACTGGGGAGCAGCTGGTCTGTAGTATTCTTTGTGTTCTGTTCCATCCTCTTGCTTCTCTTTCTCTGTTGTTCACCTGTCTCTCCCTCCTTGTTTCTATCCACTTCCATAGCCATTGTGGACATCGCCCGCCCCCCCAACCCGCCCCATCTTCCTAAAATGTGGGCAATTAAATCTGTTTAAAACATAGAGATTTAGAAATTTATCTGATGTGGAAAGGAAGAAGTTGAGAAATTTTGCTTCTACCCCAAAAGATGTAGAATTCCTGGTAACTGGAAGATCAAGTTTCCTCCAGAAATGTTGACAAATGAATAACTAATTTTTAACAAAGGAGTTGTTAAGATTCTAGGAGCTAATTAAAGAGTCATTTATCAGAGTAACCGGCACAGAAGGTGACTTTAATGACTCCCTCCCCACCCCTACTCCTGCCTTTTCTGGGTAACTGAAAAACAATGGGCTGGGTGGGGGCAGGGAACTCTTTTTTTTTTTTTTAAATCTCTGATATGTAACAGCGTCCAGTGCTCTAAGAATAAGGAAAATAAAAAAACCACTTAAATAGAGATCTAACTAGAATAAATATATTGGTGATTTTAGAGCTGCCATGAACCCAACTCATGTAATCCAATCACTCATTTTACAGAAGAAATGGCAGTAGGGAGAGGTTGGGAACACATCCAGGTCACACAAGGAGCAGAGACCTGAACTGGTGTTCACAGGTTTGTTTGCTTCTGGTTAACAGTCTTTAGATGGCTTTATAAAAACATCTGACCTCCAGCTGTGGACCGGATGTCATTTAACAGTGTTACCTCCTTCCTTTTTGTCTTCCTCCACCTGTTCCTCAGCATTCCTGCCAGCACTACACTGAGAAAACCCAGTGTCTTTCTGCAGAAAATTCATTCAGACCTTCTCCCAAAATATGGTTTTACAAAAATTAAGAAAAGGTGAATTTTGGGTTTTACCACCCTATGTTAATAAAAATGGTAACAGTTACCACTTACTTAGGGGTTATTGCATGACAGGCACTGTCACATATCATCAACATATCAACATATCAAAATGATGAATTTTTGTAACATATGATGAATTATTAATATCTCAGTTTTGCAGATAAGGAAACTGAAGCTTAGAGTTAAGTAACTTTTCCCAGACTGAAAATCTAACAATAATTGCAGAGGTATGACACAAAAACTTGCACAGTAACTGAAGAGGAATTTTCCACTCAAATGGCTAACTTTGTAATCAGCTCTTTGTCCTGCTTCTGTGGACATGCTTACTGCATAGGCTGAAGGGTAGAGTGATCTTGAGATCAACTGAAGATAAACCCTCCCCTATGGTTGTTTTGTCTCAATAACAGATTTATTACCTAAATCCTGTTCAAAAATCACATACTCTGTAACTGCCTGTAGCCCATGCTAACTGTAACAGCGTGGATATATAAAAGCAAAATTGCACCTGACCAGATCTTCAGCTCTTCTGGGACCACGAGTGTAATAAACCTAAGTTCTCCAACACCACGAGTGGTGCTTGGTTTCTCACTGGTGTTGTTTTGCGACATTTCTGCAACATAACCTTGATGAAATCTCATTTTCTAGCTTTTATTTCTTCATATATATTCAACTGCTTAGTGGATTGCTAAGGCATCTTACGGTTTTACATTCTGTGATTCTATGAAAGGAAAAGTGCTAACATTCTAGTTTTCTTTTGTTTTTATGAGTATTATGAATTATTTGCCCTGGAAATATTTGCTGATAATTATTCCATAAGGTACATATAGCATCTTTAACTGTACAATTCTTTTAGATGCTCAAGTGCCCAATCATGAAACACTAGAAGACCACTGAGCAGATTGTAAAATACTATTTATTTGCATTTTCAGTTAGCATATGCTATAGGCATATAAGATCTGACCCTTTTCTTGTGAAACCATATGGTCCTTTTGGACAAAATGTTCAGTAGAAAAATGAGTTAAGATATTCAGCTCCAACTCAAATTTGGGTTGCTCCTAGCACCTGGTGCTGAGTAGATGACCAGTAAATACTTGTTCTATAAATGAGCAAAAACAGATAAAATAAATAGAGAAAGATCCTTTGAGTCGATTAATTCTCAACTGAGACTAATGTCTTTTTTAAAAAAACGAGTATATCTATTAAAATATTTTGAAGTAATTTTCCAAGTGCTTATTCATTAGTTTTATTATGATTCGTTGATATTGATTCATGATTTATCCTTGCAACAAAAATTTATTGAGTGCTTATTGTGTACAGGCATGGTGCTAGTTACTGACTTTATAATGGTGAACAAAATGGATAAGTTCTGCCTCCAAAAATTTTAGGTTTCATTGAGGGAAACAGTACAATGCTAAAAACTTAAATTTCAACAAGTAACAAGTGTTTAATATCAATAGTCATTTGGTGAAACTACTGGGTGGGAGAAGGGTATTATATGCCCCCTTCCAATCTATACACAATAAAATGCTTAGAATGATTCCCAAATAACATGTGAAGTGCAAGCACAGTGAGAACTACTTATTAAAAAGTAGCAGTATTCATAATTTTAATGAAGATGACCCTTTAAATCTAACAAATGATTATTTTTGGCCATAATTGTAAGTCAAATTAAATACTAACAATGAAGTTCTAGTTTGGGCATAAACATATTTTTCCTAGGCTAATATAGCAAGACTCTGAAGGGTCAAATCTAGGTTGTAAGTGATTATTTTACTTTTAGGCATTAACAGATTATGGAATTGTGCTTCTTCTTGATGCTGGAGAAACTGTGACATTAAATACCTTCATTAATCGTGGACTCATCTATGAAGAACTAGAGCAGTACAGTTTTGCATTAGAGGTAAACCTCGTTTAACTTGTAAAAATGACACTACTTTATTTTACATGTTCAATTCTGAAAATAGTGAACAAGTTTTTCTTAATATCAGTTGGTGATATTAATGAATAATAACTCAACTTTAGCAAAAATTATATTGAAATACTTTAACAGAATAATCTGTGTAAAAAAGAGAGCATTTTTACTGTTTTGATTACAGCCAATATATAAAAAAATTTCTGATTTGATGAAATATTAAGACTATCAACTCCTCCCAAGAGAGAATCTTGACTATACGCAAAATTCAATTATTTGGCAAATAAAATGATTTATGTATTGTTTACTTCTCTGCTGGTGCTAATTCTTTTTCATTCACAATTTTAATTTTTCCCCTTTGAAAATATATCAAGATAAATCTGTTACTTTGCATTGAGCAGAAGATAGTTGCTCAAAATAGACTGTGGAGAATAGTAAAAATAGGTATTCAGAATTGCAATAGAAGATAGCATCTACAAGATATCGAGGAGAAACCGGTGGTTAAAATGTATTTCTTTATAGAATAATTAAATGAAATTCACCATTCTCATTTTTTATCTTATTTGTATTGTCTATTTTAAATTACTTTGGAATTAAGATTAAGAGATATAAGGCAAAAAATAAATAGCAATTTGATTTTTGCAGTTACATAATGGTAGTTTTCCTTCTTTGTTTTGAGGAACAACAACAGAATATTATGCAGTGCAGTGTTTCCTATTTTTTTTCACCTCCAAAGATGGCTTATATTATTTTTCTACTTCTGGAGTCATCTTTTGAGATTCTGTCTCACAGAATTACTTATTATCAAGGAAGTGCCCAAGAAACCTTACACTATGCAATTTATACTGTGATGAAATGTAATTCTAAGAGTTGAGAAATAGCATTTGGAATTTCTTCAGGTATGGAGAGCTGAAGAATGTTTTTGTTTGCATTAGGCAAGAAAGCTGTGAAACTCTGGGCAACAGTGTTGGAATGAATAAGTGAGGGAAATGGGGGTTGGGAGGAAAAGACCTCAGCTATTGGAGAATTAAATGCAGGGCCTGTGTGATCTACTGGGTAAAATATTTAGTACTTAACATCAAAATACCAGATTCTCAACAGTGCTGCACAATTTATAATTGTAATTTACAGATGAGGAAACTGATATTCAAAAGAAGTTAAATAAAGTCTTTCAACAAGACAGTACTAGGGCAAGCTTTGAATTTAGGTCTCACGTGATTCCAAATCCTATGTTCTTGTACTGGCATTGGCACTGAAGATATAGAGATAAATAAGGCAGATTTCTAGTTCTCGAGGAGCTTATGGTCTTGTGGAAATCGTTCTTGATGCCTCTCTTTTCTCACACCCTACCTCTAACTCATGAGCAAGTTTAGTCAGCTCCACCATCAAAATATTTTGCATTCAGTCATTTCTCATTTTTGCCGCTATCATCCTCTTAATTCAAGCCTCAACCATCTCTCCCCATGGATTGCTACAGTAGCTTCCCAACTGGCCTCCCTGCTTCTGCTCTTATTTCTCTGCATGCTGTTCTCCACACAGGAGCCAGGGGCCTCTTGAAAACATAAAGCAGATCAAGTTATTCCTCTGCTCAAAACCTCCAATAGCTTCCCATATCACACTTAGAATAAAATCTGAACTCATGACTGGCTAGCCTTTCATGGTCTGACTGCTGCTCACTTATCTGACTTCATTGTTAAACATTCTCCTTTCCTCCACTCAAGCCAGTCCACTCTGGCCTTTTGCTATTTATTACTTGGAAATGCCAGGTTCTCTTCCTTAGGGTCCTCACACAAGCTATTCTCTATACATAGAATACTCTTCCTACTGATCTGTGAATGGCTCATGCCCTCCTTCCATTTTCATTTTCTGCTCAAATGTGAGCTGCTCAGTCAAAAACAAGTAGAATAATTAAAATAGAATATTTAAAAATTAAAATAATCAAAAATAAGTCAGGACAGGGAAAGCAAAGAAACAAAAAGCAGAGGAGACCTAATAAGATAGTAGGCCCAAATTCAACCATTAGGCATTACATTTAATAGACATGGTAGAAATATACCAATTAATATCATGAGCATGTCAGATCAGAATTAAAATAAAAAAGCCCCATTATATTCTGGCTACAAGAAACACACTTAAATATATTGATATAGCAGGTAAAACTAAAAGGCTGGAAGAAATATGCCCTGCGAACAGTAATTAAAAGCAAAAAAAAAAAATGAATTTTTCTCTATGTAAAGTAAAAAGATAACTTGAAAAGTTAAATTTAAAAGTGATGCAGGCCGAGGAAGAACCAATGAAGAAATAAATATAAGACTGAATAATAAAAGGGCTAGATGGAGAACCAAGAGACAGCAGTCTTAACACGTACCCAGGAAAAAATTTTTAGTGCAAATTATTGATTAACAGAGAGGTCGAGTAGGATGAGTGCTGAAAACATACTAGTTAATTGATAGTTGTATGATCTTCGTAGGAATGCCTTGATCAGGAAGCAAGAGTATAGCATTTAGACCAGCATTGTTTAGAAAGTTAATGGTTAGCTTGTTGGATTGAGAACACCTGTTTATCTCTTTGTCCTATTGAAAATCATCAGGAAAACAGTAAAGAAAAAGAAAAGATATAATTACCTAAGGTTAAAAATAGTGAAAAAGAAATTTTGAGGCATCTAAAACTACCATTCTGGATTTTAATGCCTCAAACTTAAATAAAAATGGGTAGCAAAGGACCCTACACTTGAGGGAAATAAAATAGACTCAAACATACCAATTGTCTTAAGTGTAGTGATGGTGGGAGGAGAGAAAGTGTGTGGAGTGAGTATCAGGTAGTTAAATTCTGTCCTATGTGAGTATGTGAGAAGTTATATATGATACAATGCTTATGTTATTTTGAAATTTGAAAATAAATAAAAGAAATAACAGCAAGATGTAAAAACACTTGCCTTTGGAGAGTGGGACTCAGGTGAGGAATGCTGGAGCAGGCAGTCTCTGTAAGCACTGCAAGTTTTCTAGTTTTATTAGACCCTATACACTATATACATGGGTCACTTTGATAAGAATAAAAGTAAGCAAATAAAAAATGTCTTTAGATGTAAATTACAAATTACAAAATGAAATTGGCCTTATTAAACAACACGAATAATAGGAAGTTGTTGGCATTTGAGGATGTGGAAACAGTGAGTGTTAACTATACTTTCCAGGAGATTGGTAGTGAGTGACAGGAACTAACTAGAAAGTCAGGGGCGGGTGTAGTCTATGGGCAGGAGGGTTGAGGGAAGGCATGTTAGGTTTAGGTTGAGGCATTGAGGCAAAGATGAAAAATACAGAAAATAGAAGAAATCTAATGGAGCGAGTTTCCAAAGGAGATGAAGGGAACAGGTCAAGAGCCTACCCTCTGACACAGAAAGGAAGACCGTGTGGATGAAGGTTCTTACAAATAAACTCACCAGTGGAAGGAATTTGCTTTGTATGAGTGACTGTGTGGTTTGTTATTTATGTTCCTCATATTAGAGAAAAAAAATTAATGCAGAAAAGTTATAAAAACTGTTGTTAGCTTTATTGTAAATAGTAATCCTAATAGTCATCGTTTATGTCTATTACTGATAATGATGAATTACCACAGAGTATAATAATGATTATATATAGAGAGAGTCAAGCTGACTGTTGAAGGTTTTATCTGATTGCAAACTAAACTTGCTATTCCCAACCTTTGCAGTCCTTGGTCTCTCCTCATAACTTCCAAAATTAATAGGAATATTTGTAAGAAATCTTACTTGTAAGTTTGACTCCATTTTAACAAAACGGTTCTCTTTGTGGCAGCGGTCCTCAGCCTTTTTGGCACCAGAGACCAATACTCCTAGGAGAATCTAATGCCTGATGATCTAAGGTGGAGCAGAGGCGTGATGTCAGTGCTGGGGAGCAGCTGCAAATACAAATGAAGCTTCCCTGACTTGCCCGCCCTCACCTCCTGCTGTGTGGCCCAGTTCCTGGGAGTTGGGGACTTCTGTCTTAGGGGTGGTATCTGGTAACATTTTTGATTAGATTACATTTGATTAGATAATAGATTTCTTATTTTCTTCCAACTAGTTTCATTTATTATAAAAATATGCTTCAAAAATCTAAGTGGGGAGTCCACATTCACAGATTAGTCTGTGACTAAAACCTTATTCTAATAAAATTCTGGAGGCTCTGTTTGGCACTACTACTCCCTCGCCACTCCCAATAATGTTAGAAAACTTATTCTACCCACCAAGACAGTCAGCATCTATAGCCAGGGAAAGTTTGTGGCAAGAGAAAGAAGAGAAGGAAAATGGAGAGGGGAGAGACTGTAATGGTTCGCTCCTCTTAATTTGGGTGGAGGCCAGAACTCTCGTACCTGCTCTTTAAGGCCGTAGGGTGGGGTCCGGCCTCCACTTAGGGAGCCTGGAGGGATTTCCTTTTGCCACAGCAGGGGAGCTTACAGTGCTCTCCAGTTTTTAACTTGGTCACTTGAGGTTACAACCAGAACTGCCCATGAAGATTCCTGCTGAAGCAGCCCTTGGGAAAAAGCAATACCGTTGCAGTTCACATGATATTTTGATATGTAGTATTCATTTAAATATTTTATGAATTTCAATTTAGTGATGTTCTTATTTTGCTTCGGGTTTCAAATATTTTTGTAGGGCTTTGAAAAGCTTATGAGTTTCAGACACTGTGTCTCTGGTGCCTGATAGAGGACAGTGTTCAGTGACAGAGGCAGACTCTCTTGCAGACTTAGCATTTTTAATTCTCTTAAATGAGCTCTTCCCTAGGGCCATTCAGGTCCATCCCAGCTAAATTTCTTAACTTAAAATCTTGGAATTAGAGTTTCCATTGCTCCTCTCAGGAGGCATCTAGGATCTCTGGATGAACTGATACACTTCTCCCCCAAAGTGTGATTCCAAAGGTAGGAGCATCTGAAAGGCCCTTACCTGGGCCTGGGTGTCTGTCTGTCTGTCTGTCCTACAGCCATATAACACCAAAACTTCTCTATAGGGGAATTTCCACTTTTATATAGATGGGTAAGTCTCTGGTGGTGGTATGTGCTGGGAAAAAACAATAAAAAGAAAGTAAATGAGATATCATATTTTACATAGTAGGGCAAAACCGTGGGAAAAGTGGAAACCAGTAGCACAATATTCTGAGTGAGTTTTCAGTTGTGGGATTCCTCTGCTCCATCCATTTTCACTAGATGTGATACTAAAAGGAAAAAAACAAAGTTTTAAGAAGATGTGTATTTTAATGCTTGTGTTAAGTATATTTGTGGCAGAACTAAAGTCAGAAGGAAGTTTAAGAAAGCACAAAAGATAATATTGCAAAATTAACAAAAATTTATAAAACTGTTTCAGGATTTTAAACAAGCTGCACTGATAAGCAAGACTAATGTGAGCCTTTGTCAAGCTACTGCCATGTGCTATTACAGGTATGGAGTGCAATTATGTTGAAGTAAATAAAAGCAAATGAGACTATCTAATAATATAACGGAAGAATGGAAGAAAGAAAGAAATATGTGGAAGAGACAAGAGTATAAAACGGGGAAAGACAAAGAATCCCTTTATAGAAGAGGGGAGCATTCCCAAGTGTGTCATTAGCATCTTTCTACCTCCTAATAAACTATTTTAGCCAAGTCTGCAAGTAAAATCCTACATCGTGGCATTGGAGTCACATCTGATTCAAGCCCATTTACTGGGAAAGGACCTAATGCTAGACAGAATAAAATCACATATAGCTTGAAATGTCTAAGAATAAAATCAAGTAATTAATTTTATTTCTAAAATGAAACCAACTTTTAAAAAGCATGACTGTTGGGAAAGAAGGTGATTTCAAAGAATACATTTAAAAAAAAATTGCATTTAGAAAACGTAATTCTAAATCTAAAACTAGTTAAAACAATACCAGTAAATATCTGTAAAACCCAATAAAATCTACAAAAACATGTTATTTAAAACATTGTTACCTGTTTCCGGGGTTATTGTAAAAATAAGTTATTGAAGGGGAGGAAGAAGAGTTCCATAAAGCTAAAATACAGAAGAGGATCAGTTTAAAATTTGCTTTGAGATAATATTAGAAAGATTTTGCTAACTAACTATGATGTTTATACTTCTACATACACATTTGGCATCTCAAAATTAATTTCTGATCATTTTGCTTTTAAAAGCAGAGAAATTTAGCATATGAAGATTTCATTGTGGGATAAAATATATTTGGCTAAGTAATAGTGTACAACATTATTTTTCAAGAGAGAAACAATAATAATTAATTTGAGGGGGAAATTAGGATAGTTTATAAATTATAGAGACTAGGCTATATAAATATCCAACTCAGAAAATAGATATAGTTTAAATGACTGAGGAAGTCAACATATTTCCCCCCTTTTAGGACATGATAGCACTGCTGCATTTCCCTATGATAGATTTTTTATTTTATGAAAATAGTAATATAATTACTGGAACTTGTGAAGGTGTCTTTGGGTTTAATGACCTAAACTAGGACACTTTATAAAGACAGCAAAAGAGAGTCACAAAAAATTGTCAATTTTAATCCAGCAATCTTGTATAATCCATCTCTTTAAATCATTGTCATTCTTAAAAAGAGATGAAAAATGATGACTGATGTGTTTGTTTTGGTGAGTGAATACAGATCAAAAATGTCTGAGGTCATTCTTGTATTTTCTTAAAATTGAAAACATAGTCAAAATTTCTTTCAACCTCATTCCTATGTTTAGCAACTATTAGAGTCAGTAAATTTCTCTGTGAGTCCGTTCTCAATCTCTTTCATGAAATGTAATCACTGGATATACTGTATGGCAAAGACTTCTTAAGCTGATACTGCTTTGCAATTCCAAATAACCAACTTTCATCAGCCGACTGGAATCTCTTTTGTCCTTTAATAAAAATAGAATTTAAATCAATAGTAAGTCCCTGATAACGCACAGTCTCAATTCCATGTGTTTTAAGTTTTAACAGTTTTACTAAATTTTACAATAAGAAATGTTTAATGATTGGTTATATTTTTCGTGAAAAATATTTTTGCCTTTATATCACAGCAGCATAATTTCTAAATTACTGAGATTTATTATTAGTGTATTACAGTGGGGAAAGTAAAAATTTTCCCATTTGTAAATTTTAAAATAAAGGAATAAATATTTAAATTTTAGAGCTTTGATCTTTGAACTCTTGGGGTTGCAGACTTTTGAAGTATGCCTTTGTATATTCTGGTTCTCACTCTTGTGGTTGCTAGGAGACAACATTCCTTAGGCTGAATACCCTACTTGTTGCCCAATTTAGTCACTAAGAATGTTATGGTAGAGTTAATTTTTAGATCTCTTTGAGAACCACCTTCAGATGGAAAAAAAATATCACAGGGAGAGCCTGATTACTCAGTTATGTGTCCCATCTACTTTTTTACTGCAGCACATTTATTTTACTATTCTTATATTTGCATAAAAGATTTTTGAATCTTTGACTCTGCAAGCCACATTCTTTAGCTTTTTGAGGTATTTATGATTTATTTGAACAACTCTGTAGGGCACACTTGGTCATGTATGTGATTAATTTAGAAAGTGCAGTGGGCCTTTGTGTCTGTGGCTCAGCCTGCAAGCTCAGAACATGATCCATAGTCAATGGACACTCTAATGAGAATCATACACCTTCTGTCAGTGATCCTATTGTTTGATACACACATATTTTCTTTTAGGAAAACCAATTTAATATTTGAGGTAACTGATGCTTAACGATTTATGTATCAATTAACATATATCCTGACATAACATGGATACTCTACCACATTTTTCCATTGTCTAATTGCCATACGATTATTTATAACGAGCTTCGATCTCCAGGACACTGTGTGATATACACATCTTCAGAAAAATGAAATTGCTGTTTCTATAGTGGCAAGGAGCTGGGGGGCCTCTGGCTTTGACAGTGTCACTTCCTCTGGACTTAATTTTTAGTCATTTGCTTTGAAGAGCTTGCTAGAGAGCTTTCAAGGTCCCTTTCCAGCATTAAAGTTTAATAATTATTTACTTAGAACAGACTAGATGCTCATTAAACATTAGTGCTGATAATTAGATAGGTATAGAAAATAGCTTTCTCCATATTGATGGAGATTAAATACAATTGTTAGACATGCATATGAGTGACTTCTTTATGAAGAAATATTTGATTCCATCACCATCCCTTACTTTACCTCAAGAGAATAATAGGGAAGAAAGGGAGAGTTATCATTTAGTCACATATATTCACAAGTTAATAAATAAAATGTATTTTTCTTTTTTTTCTCTTCTTTCCTGGTTTCCAAAAAGAAAGTGCTTATCTTTATAGAAGATCTGAAGTAAGGACTCCCATGTGATAAAAATTGGGTTCCTTTCATTTTATAAAGAAATATTAAATACATATAGATTTATTATAATTTGATTTAAATAGTGTGTTCCATCAATAATAGCCTTTTTTTCCCCATATTGGCCACTGATAGCTGTTAAAAACAGTTTGGGGAAGGCCATTTAGCCTTTTAAAATTCTGTGGGGAAAAAACCCCTCTAGAACACCGTTCTGGGACATTCTGCTATAATATTGGCTCTTCCCCTCTTTCCTTTCACCACAGTCTTCAAAGAACCTGTTAGACTTCCTGTGGTCATAAGGACTTATGTACTTACTTCCTATGATGGATAATAAAAACAAAAGATTTTTTTTAGAAGGGTCCATGCAAATCTTTATGAAAACATGTACAAGACAGCACTTAGATAATTCATCAGAAAGGATCAATATTTTCATTTGTTTTCAGAAATAAGGAGTTTGAAGACGCTGTACATTTCTTCACCTGGGCTATTAATATTAACCCGTGTTTTCTGGATGCTTACGTTGGACGGGGAAATTCTTACATGGAATATGGTCACAATGAAGCCACCAAGCAAGCACAGAAGGACTTTCTGAGAGCGTTGCATTTTGACCCAACATATATAAAAGCAAGAATTAGTTTAGGCTATAATCTGCAGGTAATTATATATAAGAACATTTTAGGCCATGAAAGCACCTTTCAGACAGGAGGAAGAATATATTTGGTCCTTTATATTTGGTGATGTGGATACATGCTATTTCTTTGGTTAGGGACATTTTACCTTTCTCTTACTGTTTGGATCCAGAGTTGCAGTGGGAAGCAGGGCTTTGACTAGTTTCAGGGAGCCTGCCTGAGGAGAGCATCTGGGGCCTGATGTGCTAGTGAGATGAGGATCTTTTGAACTTGAGTGTCTTTAATGCCTGTACCCCTTGCTATCTCACTCCCACACTTATAGACAACTTTTAAAATTGCTTAATGAGTATCACATATAATAACCTGGCTAACATATATTTTACTAGCTCATATCCGAACTCCATAGGTTTTGTCCTATTGAATTAGTGAAAAGCTAAAGGGAATAAACAATGTATGAAAGTTCTGAAGTGGACTCCAGCCATGCAGTACGTCAGACAACCATTACACAGGGACTTCTGACTTCAGGTCATCTTCCAAATGGCAGTGAATTAGAACATAGTGGAAAGGCAAGATATCAAGCATTTGTCCTTCCAGCAAGATGGAAGAGTGCTACTCTGTGCTGCCAAGCAAGTTTCCAAGTCCTCCTTGGGGACACACTGAACTGGCCCATGCACTCATCAAGCTGTTTGCACTAGTAACAAATGTAGTGACATTCTTGGAATAAGGTGCTCAAAGTGCTATATTTTCCATAGAAAGGAACTGAATAATCTAACATTTTTTAACTCTTGATATTAAAAAATTTGAATAATGGGCAAAAATATGTTCAAATTTTTACAAATTTCAGAAATTCTTCTTAATAATCTGCCATTACAGTTGATTTTTTTTTTTTCATTTAAAATTAAGTGAATTTGGCTGATCTCAGACTAATAATATTGGAGGTGGTTGTTGGGTTTGGTGGTTATAGTGAGGTATACCCAAGAACTTAATAAGGGAAATAACATTGCTTTCTGAGAGTTAACCATAGAGTTAGCCATTATTGGATCACAGTAAAAATTTGCAGAGTCAATTTAAAGGGACAGGATGACTCCCAAAGCAGCTAGAGCTGACTGCAATCCAGTGAAATGTGTTCTCACTTACTGCATCCAACAGGCTTTTACTGAGCACCTAGTATGGGACAGGAACTGATCTAGGCCTAGGGATATAGCAACGAACAAATTATACTTGTTTTTTCTCGTAGAGTTTACTACTTAGTGGAGGGATGAGTATGAAACAATCATATGAATAATTAACTATATGCACGAGAAAGGAAAAGGATAGGTTTGGGGACAATTTATAAAAGGAGAATCTAGCTGTGTTTGAGGGGTAAGGGAGGGCTTTATGAGAAATTATCATTCAAATAGAGGTGTGAAAGACTAGTAATTATTCAGGGGTAGGACGCAGTGTTCCAGACAGAGAAAGAAACAGAGGGCCCGGAAGATGGAATGGACAAGGGAGAATGATGTGAGATGAGACTAGAGAATTGAATAATGACTGGAGGTGAAGGCCTTACAAGCCAGTCGAAAATGTGAATATCGCTAACCAGGGCAGTGACATCAGACTTGTGTTTTATAAAGAGCTCACTTGGTATATATCAACTGGCATGAGGAAGAACTGTATAAGGAAAGAACGAAAGAGCTAAAAAAGGAGAGTTAGAGAGGCCCATCCAAATCCTGTTCAGGGGAGAGAGTGACCATTTTTTCAACAAATAAGATTTCCCTGCTATGTGCCTAGCACTAAGGGTATAGAACTGAGCAAAACAGATGTCAGGAACAGAGACAGATATAATACTATGGTGAGGTCGTTTGCAGCTTAATATTCTAATAACCTAACCTCAATTTGCCTTATTCCTTGTTTATAAAACAAACTTGTGATAATGATATTGAATTCCATATAATTTGCCCAGAGGGAGAAGACTTACTGGTAGAAAAATAGTGTCTAGTTACCTTATTAATTATATTTCTTATTAGTTTTATGCAAGCATCACTGGGCTCAGCTGGGTTAATGTGAGTCAGCTGCTGAGATTCTGACAAGTTGGGTTTTTGAGCCCATGAGAATCAATAAAGAACAGGCCCTGGACCATGCTGAATTTATCAATTCACTGCCTTCCTGTGATGAGGTATTTAGTTGCCAGTTAGTCTTCTCCAGGAAATACTCTGATATCATTCTATAAACAGTGCCCCTCTCTTGACCTTTTTTCTTATTTTCCAGTTGGTACTTGGTATGTTTGCATGCATTTTCCACAGAGTATGTATAGTGATCCAGAAATTTCAGATGCTGGTACAATTTATCAAAATAGGTTTTATACCAGTAGTTCATGTGTTTATTTACTCAACACATATTTATTTTATTCTGTATATTATGTATAACTGGAGATTCAATGCTAAGCAAATAAATACAGTCCCTGCCTATGTGTGCGGAGCTCGGTGTAAATTTTGTAGTGATTGTTTAAAGCATTGTTTCACATGGGGGCCATGATTTTATGTTGTCTAAGATTGGTATAAAAGATGGCTGGGACAATTGGATTTATTTTGATTAAAATTTCAGCATAAATAATCAGTAGTCAGTGGGATGCAATCATAATATAGTCTATTTCCTTTTAAAAAATCTTAGATTTAGCACAATATAAATATGTCCTTACTAAAGGTTTTATTTGGTTAAGTTAGAATCATAAACATTTGTCATTTTATGGGTAATTTCCTACTTCATGTAAATGGAAAATTATTTTAGGCCCAAGAAAAATTCCAGAAAGCTTGGCACCACTTTACCATTGCCTTAGAAGTTGATCCAAAGAGCTACCTAGCCTATGAAGGAAGAGCCATTGTCTGTCTTCAGATGAGTGATAATTTTGCTGCAATGCAGGATATTAATGCTGCCATAAAGGTAAAAATCTACTAAGATTATATTATTATTAACATAAATTAATACCATCAATGAATAGGGTCAAGTGAAAAGTTCTGTTACCTTTTTAAAATGACTTGTAGACAACATAATATTTGTATTTTTGGTGTTGTTGTTCCAAGAGATTCCTAGAGTAAAGTGTTATTATGGCTTACCAAATTTATGACCTAAATGCATTTAAAATTCAAAAACTAAATTCCTGATAAATGTTGATTCTGAAAAGAAAATGTAATTTATATTTTCGTGGCACATCAAAATTATTTTGTCATAAAAAATAAATGCAAAAACTAAAATAATGTTCTGGGTTTGAAGGAACTAAAGAAAGAACAAAATAAACTCTCAGATTCTTCTGTAGTAAAATGGCAAATAAAAATCTCAGGTTTTGTGTTCAGTGACAGAGAATCTCCTTTTTTCCCTATATTTTATATCTATGTCTATAGATTCGAGTAGATATTGTAATCTTTGAGATGAAAAAAAAGGAAAGCTGAAAGATAATTGCTACTGCTCAGGACAAATAAACATATTAACTATTTAATTTCTTCTCCAGCTTTAACAGAGCTAAACAGAAACACTTTTTGCCTCTGTCTGTTCTTTGGAAAGGAACTGATTAAGCTCTAAAATTGTTGGTTTTATTACAACCAAATCAACAACAAAGTGTTAACATTGAACCAATTTCATACCCAGTCCTTTCTCAAAATATTTGTCCTAACGGGGTTTTACCTGAACTATAAAATTACTGGTTTCCCACAAGTAGATTTCTTAACATTCATTTTTGCAGACATGAATTTGGAGATAAATACTAAAAACTAAATGCTAAATACGCATACTATTGTATTGCAGATCAATACTACAGCGGAATTCTTAACAAATCGTGGTGTGATTCATGAGTTTATGGGTCAGCAACAGAATGCAATGAAAGACTATCAAGCAGCAGTTTCTTTAGACCCCACATACTCACTGGCTTACTTTAATGCGGGAAATATCTACCTTCACCACAGACAGTTTTCCCAGGTAATGTGAATTTCCTTAACATTTTCCTTTTAACACTAAATGCTTTCTTTTCTGTATATAGTTTCAACATACAATCCTTATATTACAGGCTAATCATCTATTAGCTCATCTTAATAAAAAGTTCTATTTCATAAGAATGTTTATAATTATTTTTTAAATGTTTTAACTCTATGGGTTTATTCTCCTCATTAACAACAACCATTCAACATTTGTCCAATAAACATTGTTTTAGACTACCCAAGTATCAACAAATGCCTTGCTATTCATCGTGGCCGGTTGCCAGCCTGGAATCCTCTGCTCTTTGCCTCCATTCAGCCAAATCTTAGACTTCCTTTAAAACCTTTTTTATGATATGATTATCTAACTCAACTTAATTTCTACCTTTTTTAGATTTCAGTCATTTATTAAAAAAAAGGATATCAGAATGTTAGTTCTGGTTTTATGATATCTTAATCTCTTTGCACCTCAATTCATAATATATAAAAGTTTGGGTTATTAGATGATTTTTTTATATTTTGATTTTATTTTATTTGTACTGTCATGCATTTACATGATTCAAACTCTAATTTTTAAAATCTATATTTACTCTTTTGTCCTGTTTTTCTTCAATTTATCTTATTATTTGTCTATCTTTTCGAGTCAGAAGCTAAATTCATTTGTTGTCATCCTTTACTTTCTATTGTGATAAATTATTCAAGTTATGCCCTTTCCTTAAGTACTGCTTTTAGCAGTATTTCGGTCTTCAATAGTTTAGTTTTTATTTTCCCCAAATCTTGCACCTATAATTTTATTTTCTCTTTGACCCAAGAATAAATTAATAGGCATTTAAATTGTCCAGGTGGAAGGGCTTTTATATATTCTAATTTTGGTATTTATTGAGTTTTAATGTGGTCTAATATATGCCAATTAAAAAAAAATATTCCAGGGGCCTTTTCAAAGAAGAGTTTTTACTATCAGGATATAGAGTTAAAGTACATGTATAAGCTCTACCTTATTCATTATATTTTTAATTTGTCAATATCTATTTTTTTTCATTTGGTTTATCTTGGACTGGGGAAGTCCAAGGATATTTAAGTATCCCATCACTGCTGTGGGCCTGTATGATTTTCTTTATGTTTCTTGTAATTCCTTCTTTATGAAAATTGCCACTACATCAATTCATGTATAGATATTTGTATATATTACATATGTATTAGGAATTGTAGCCTTCAGCATTATAAGTGATTTTCTTTGTTTCTTTTAAGGTTCTTCGGGATAAATTCTACTTTATCTGATATATCTGATTTGTTTTGCTTTTCCTTGGTGTTCCTTTGTTCTTCCTTTTATTTTTAACATTTAGAATACTTTGTTTCAGATGTCTCTCTTATATAGCATAGAGTTGGATTTTGCTTTAGAAGCCAATTTGAAAATATTTTTTTAATAGGTGGATAAGCACATTTACATTTGGGCATGATCAGTATACTTGACCTTAGCTGTGTTATTTTTATGTGGTATTTTTTTTTTGTTTTGTTTTCAGGTACTTTAAAAGTATTTTATTTGGGGGCCTATTTTTTTTTTTCAGTTTTTCTGATATTTAGGAAGGTTTACAGTTTTGCTCTAGTGATGACCTTCCTAAGTATATTTTTATACCCTTCATTTCTTATTTCTTTAGTTTCTTTACTATGAACAATAAAACTACCCATCAATCTCTTCCTTCCTTACTCTTCTCTTTAATCTGTTATTTAATTTAAATTGATAATATTCTCTTTTAAAAAGTGTTTATATTTATATTCTTATATGCTGAGCTTATTATGTCAGCTTTCTTTCCACTGTCTCTGTTCTCTCATTTTGCTGTGAGTTTCATAGTCCCCTCACTGCTAAAGGATTTAACATTTGCATGCTATTTTGTTACTCTTATTTCAAATTTTAGTTTTGGCTTTTCAGTTAAATATATTAAATTCTCATCACAAGGCTTTTTGCCAAAGTTTTCCCCACAACCAACCATTTCTTGGTTGTCTGAAATTAGTCCTTTAGTAGGGTCCTGAAAAAGGGCTCATAAAAACAATTTTCTTGATTTTTTTGTGCTCATAGCTGTTTGCCTGTAGCCTTTATATCTTAAGGAGTCATGTTTCGGTTTAAAATTTCTGACCCACTTCTTTCTTGAGTGTCTTGTGTTGTTACACTGTTTTTTGTTGTCTGTATGTTTATGTCAAGAAGCCCGATGTGAACCTGATTTTTTTTTTTGTGACTTCTTTTTGTTAGAATAACCAAAGATTTTTTTTTTAAGTAAAAAGTTTACCAAGGCATATCTTAGACATGACCATTGAGGTCAGAGTTATCAAGTACGCCGTGTGTATTTTCAATATAGATATCAGAGAAGTTTTGTTGAATTCAGTGGAGAAATTTTTTTCTGTTTCATTGGGAATATTCATTATGTGTGTGTGTGTGTATGTGTGTGTGTGTGTGTGTATATATATATATATATATATATATAATTTTCTCATTTCTTAATCTTTTAATTTCTTTTTCATTTTCATTGTCTTCTTTAAATCTCTCTTTTAACTCTCTACCATGTTTTCTGAGGTATCTATTTATCCGCATGTGAACCTACAATTCAGGCTTCTTTTAATTTTTTTCTTAAATGCAATTGCTTCTTTAACAATTCTTTCCTAGTTCATTTTGACATGTTATGTTATAATTTTTATCTAGATTGTAGCATTACTCTTTGTCTGGTGAGTTTTATATTTCCAAAAATTAAGTTATTTATCATCCTTGTTTTTACAATGAAGGTAGGCACATTACTTCTATGTTGCTCATATTTGAATGAAATAAATTATTTTTCTGGTCTAATAGCAGAGATTCTTGTGGCAAACAGGGGTATGGACCATGATAGCTGCTCAAGTTGGGCTCCCTCTGACTTAACGCTACGACCTGTCTAGCCTAGCCTGGTTTGGGAAGGCTTCTCCCACAAGCTCTGTATTCCTCTGTACTTTTCACAACCCTTTTAAAACAATGTACACATTTTTTTTAAAGTTGTTTTTATTTCTTGTGTTTTTTGATAACTGTCATCTTTATATTTTTCTTCACCACCTAATACCATCACCATACTCCTTAATAAAATGATCTTTAGGTCACCTTTATGTATAAAGAGGCTATGGTTTGTGTCTGTATTTTGCTGGAAAAATTCAGCAGATATTTCCTGTTTCCACTCAGCTCTTAATTCTTTCAGTCTCCACATATTTGCAATGTACCTGCCATGTGCTGAACTTTTATAAACACCCAGAAGATACAGAGCTGAACAAGATAAAGAAGGATTGTTTTATGATGTAGCTTATATTTTATTGGGGGAAGAAATAGAAAATATATATGAAAATATTTGTAGTGATAAATGCCTTATATGATCTCATATATGCATTCTTATATCAGTATTAGCATATTGGTGAGACTATAGAAGATTACCTGGGTAGATAGTATAGGTGGAGAGAAGGGGTTCAAGGAAAAACATTTAGAAGTGAAACAGAGAAGAGATGCCAGAAAGTGGTCTGAGAAGAGAACATCCAGTCAGGATGATAAGAAGAAAAGCAAAAGTGTATGATATTACTTCAAGAATGAAGTACTTTAAGAAGAGAAATGTGTCCCATGTCAAATGCTGCTGAGAAGTCAAGGAAGAGGAGGATGGAAGAAGTCATTCCTGACTTTGGCAAGAATATTGTTGAAATAGCAGTGGAGGCAGAAGCTTGAATGGAAAGGGTTGTGAAGAAAATGCAAGGTGTGAAGAATTAGAGATAGTTCAACTGACTCAAGAAATTCTGTAAAGAGGAGTAGTGAAATGGAGGTGCTAGCTAGAGTGTGATAAAATGTGTTTTTTTTTTTTTTAAGATGAGGGCTATTGATTCATGTTCCTATGTTAATGAGAAGAATCTAGTAGAAAGGGAGAAACTGTTGATGCAAGAGTGAGGTAGAGACGATTAAGATCAGAATCTTTGAGAATTTACTGGAATTAAGAGTTTGGAAGTTGCAGAGGTGGCTTCCGAATGGTGCTGGAGACAGGATGAATTATGTCATGAGGGAAAGTGGAGAGTTGGGGCACAGTTGAATGTAGATCGGTAGATTTTGATAGCAAACATTCCTATTGATTATATTTTCTCCATAGAATACAAGTATCCATTATTAGTAAGAGTAAGGGTGGACAGTTAAAAAGGGGAACAGGGTAGCTAGGAGTTTTGAGGAGAAAAGAAGTAATGAGAAATGTCTGTTTTAGAGAATGGTAGGGTGAACACACTATGGAAATGTAGTAGGATTACCTATCAAACAACATTAAATTCTTATTTGAGGTTTGTAGTTATGAATTTCAAGTGAGATCTTAACTCTATTCTGCTTCGTATACAATTCTTTCTATACAGATTCAGTACTATTTGGTGTCACATCACAATTGTTTCTGTGTATTGATCTCATACCTCCTCACTCCAATTAGACTGTATGCTCTTTAGGGCCAGGAATCACACTCTTCTTCTCCCTATATTTCCTCACTCAGAGAGCCTGTCTATACCCATGGCTTATACTGAAAGTCAGCCTCCACCTCTCTTCTGAACTCTGAACCACTACTTTTCACCTGTGGCTAAAACTGGACATTTTACAAGTGCATTAGGACTAAAAAAGAATAAATTTCTATAGCCTCTGCCCCTAGTCCAGTGCTTCTTCATATAAATCCTCTCTCAATTCAAGATGTCATCTTATATAAAGTCAGTTGAGCAGAAACATCAGCATCAGCCATAACTTTTTCTTCCTTACCTCCTTCGTCTAATCCTGTCAGTTTTGTTTCTTATTTTGTTCTCAAACATGTTCCTTCCTTTCTGTATCTTCTGCCATTGTCTTGGTTTAGCTGTTACTCTTTCCCAAGTTAGGTCATACCCTGAACAACTTGCTGACCCCTGTGGTGAGCCTGGTTGATGTCAGTGGTGAAGCTCAATGCTGGGACAGAGAAATTTTGAAGGTATAATTCTGTAAGGCATGAATGAGATTGTCGAAGCTCCGACTTTAGTGGACAGCTGGAAGGCTAATGTTTCCCAGGCTGATAAGTCAGGGTCAATTGCCTTAAACTTCATTAAGCTCAGACCACTCTCTGGCTGGGTCCTACCAATGTCTCTTTGCATCTCTGAGTTAGTGAAATTAAGAAAATATAGTGCCAGGGACAATATTCTGTTTCCATAAAGATTTAGGATACACATGAGAAGGAGACACATTTTAAATGTATTTGTCTTTAATAACTCTCTGGGTATCATGTATGAAACTATGTGGTTAGATCTAATATGTGGGTTTTTTTTTTTTTAGTATGGCTCTATTTCTTCAGAACTAGGGACACATTAGCTGGGCAAATATTTCATCTGAAGTGTGTACTGTCCTCTGTCCTGATATATTAGATGCTTGGGCTTCACAGTGCACACTCCCTCCAGAGATAAACAGACTTTGAAAGTAGTTATTAAGCTATTTTAGTGTGTTCTAAGCCTCTTTGTGGAGAGTAATCTTATATTCTCTGCCTCTCTTCACCTTTGTTTCTGACTGTACTGGAAAAAAGATTTAGGGTCAGGAGAAAATGTCTCTCAACAGATTAAATAATCTCTAAAGGTTGAAACATGTATGTGTTCTAGCTTCTTTTATCATTAGTTAGTGACTTAATGATTTTAAATTACATTTGGATTAGCTACTTGTATGCATCATGAACTGTAGGTGACTTACTAAAACATAATTGCATCTGCTTTCTAATTAATTACAAATGTGAGGGCATTAGATCAATTGTTAAAAAATTAAGGCCACCCATTGTGGTTGGTGTCTTTGGCCTTTAATTGCTTCATAGTTAATACTACTGTACTTCAAGTAACCTCAATAAATTATAGACTTTCATTCCTAAGTAATTTATTTGAAAGCTGTCATAGAAAGTGACATTTTTCAAAGTTAGGCATACCATTGTATTTTACTAAGTTTTATTATTTTAGGTGAGGTAGATGTTTGCTTCTATCTGATTGAGGTCATGCTATTATGATGTAGAGTTGTGTCACTTTTATCAATCATTTATTGGTGAATTAAAATGAAGCCTAAATTGCTTTTTCAAGGAAGTCTTGGCCCTGCTTGGAGTCATTCTTTTGCCTCATTTCTGATGATTCTGAGTCCAGACTACTGTTTAGGAGTAAATTCTTTTTCGAGCTCTTCACAGAAGGGTGTCCATTCTGCTGCCATCTTAACAGATGCTTAAACTGCACTTAACTGCAGTTTCCTGGGATGAGATAGATTACAGAATCTTGATCTAATTGCCTCTCAAAAGCCACAGGCAGCCAAGTTCATGGAGGATTGCCTGAGGGCTATGATGTATCTTCATTTGTAGACACTGGGAAAAAATAATATACTAATAATAATTGAGTCTTTACTAGATTCTGCATATCGTTCTCAGTACTTTACTATTAGCTCACTTAATCCTCACAGCAACACTAGCAGTAGTGTTCTATTTGTTATCTCCATTCTACAAATGAGAAAATTTGAAGAAAAAAGAGCTTTAATTGCTCACCCAAAGACATACAGATAACAAGTGGTAGAGCCAGGGTTTGAACCTGGAAATCTGGCTCCATGGTCTGGGTACCTGGCCACCATACTATCAGTGTTTCGTTTCACCCACAATGGAAGTGAACTGAGGACAAATCCCTGGGAAAAAAAGAAAAATAGTTCATTGAAGGATACTAAAAGATGATCAGAGAGGTAGGAGAAAAAACAGAGAGAAGTTTAAGAAGAGAGGACAGATCAAGAATGTTCATGCTGCAGAAATGTCATGGAAGAAAAGAACATTGTGCTGAGGACATCTTCAACAAGAGCAGAACTCACAGAGGAGAGAGAGGTAGGTAGAAGTCAGATTGTGGTTATTGGGGGACAAATAGAGTGGTAAGTAATCAGAGAGAACAAGCTCAATTGGGAAAATTGACTTTCCCTTTAGGGTAAGTTTTAAAGTAGGAGCCAAAATTTCATCCATCATGGAGTTAAAGGAGAGATTCCTGTCTTGAGTGGTAGTGTGTCTAATCAGCATCTCAAGCTTTTGTGGTAAAGAACCTGTTTTTTTTTTTTTTAATTTCCACTTTGTTGTTGATCAAGACCCTGGCACTGGTCCACTGACATTGTCTAGATTTGCCTAGTCATGGCGATAACAAAAAGCTGACCAACTGTTGGTCAGTTTTATTATTTTTTTACATTCTCTACAGAAAATTCATATCCTCATCATCCATGTCTAGAGTAAAGTGCTTCTACTGCTCTCGATATTTTAAATTAAGAATAAAAGTGCTTCGAATTGCTGTATAACTGCCAATTAAAATATATTCAAATGATTATCTTCATGCTTTATAGGCCAGTGACTACTTCGCAAAGGCTTTAAAATTTGATCCAGAAAATAAATGTACTATGATGAATCGAGCTATCGCAAATACAATGTTAATGAAGTATGAAGAAGCAAGGGAAGATTTTGCAAATGTAGTTGAAAATTGTCCCTTTTGGGCTGCAGTATATTTTAACAGAGCACAGCTCTACTGTTGTTTAAAGCAATATGAACTAGCTGAGGAAGACCTAAGTAAAGGTACATTTTTTTGTAATGTTTTGGGTTCATTTACAGTGGTTAATGTGTTTGTTTTTAAGTAACAAAAATATAAAACCATTAGGTCTGTTTGTCTAGGTAACTGACATTAGAATTAATGTTTTTCTACATATATTTAATGTAATTAATATGGGCTCCTTTATATAATAACTTATAGCATTGGTAAGTGAAGATATAGAAAATTATTAGGGTAACTGTATACAAACATTGTCTGCCTTTCAAAGAAAGATGTATGGTGTTTCCTCAAGTTAGTTTCTTAGGAAGATTCAATATTTTAAATTTAACTAAATGATTAGGTATATATGAAGAAAAATGTTTTCAAATAAGTAATATTTAAGTTGTTATATTGTAAAATTTTTATTTTTAAAAAATGAGGCTATTTGGGGGGTGTTAGCATAAAAACATGTCTTGAAATGTTTTTCTTTTACAGGTCTGTCTTTGAAGCCTAATGATGCTCTAGTATATAATCTTAGAGCAGAAGTTCGTGGTAAACTAGGTATGATTGAGGAAGCCATGGCTGACTATAACCAAGCACTTGATCTTCAAGACCATGTTCAGTGATCTCATTACATACACTGTGGTTTCTGTAGCAGTTTAAAGAGCTGTTCTATTAGAAATTGAAATGTATTTGTTTAAAACCAAGGTTGCACTGTCTTCATTATTGTATTCATTATGTTTAGTCTTCTACATAACACTTGCATGTATTTTAACAGTAAATTTATGTTATATATTAATTTAAAAACCTTTAGATCATTTTTTGCATGTGGGACAACTCAGTTGAATTTTTCATAGGGTGCAGAATTTAAATGGGAATCTTTCTTAAGGTATATTAGCACTTCAAGTATTTTCTTTAAAGAGATTTTTTTTTGAAATAATACTGCATGATTGTAGAAAAAGTGTCATTGACCTTTTTATCAATACCTGTTCATAATGCATTCCACAGTATCCAGATTAAAAAAAAATACAGAGGTGATGACTATAATGAAACTGAAGTCATGCACATTTCCTGTCTCCTTGTTTAAACAATGTCTGTCTAGGCCTAGATTCTTTCTGCTGCTCATATTCTTCAACAGATTAACACGTGTCTTTTGTTCCTGTTGCCTCTCTTCCAAGGGTAGCGCCTATAAAAGTTTCGAGCATCCCAGTTCCTTGAGAGTTCCTTCTGCTTCTTTAATGCATATTCATAAAAATATATACAAATCTGTACATACTTCTAGTGTTTCATAGAAGTTGACATGTAAAAATAAAACAGCTAAAACATTTTTATAGAATTTCTTTTGAGTGAACCAGAGAACCCCTTTCCTTTATCTCACTGATAATAACAAGGTTTCCTGATTTTAACTAATCAGATTTGCTTCATTTAGTTTATTTTCCTTCATTCCATCCTTCCAGTGCCTCTCCAGTTCCTGAGAGACCTGTTTTCACCAAGATCAGACATTATGGGGAAAAAAAAATACCTCTATCCACTCAGCTTTCTTTGATTTTAGTTTATGTACCAGATTTTCACAATGGAAAGTTGATTTTAATTTGAAAACTACTGTGGGCATGCTACACACTCCTCAGGAAGATTATTTCAGGTGGAGAATCAGACACACTTAATGAAGCCATTCAGATCCTCTTGCCTCTCTCCTCTCCAGGCCCTTTAGTCGTAGGCCTGGCCATAGATGAGATTCAGACCAACCTCATGCACCCACAGGAAACCCCTCACCTGTTACACAGCCATGGGCTGCCCTGGGATATCTCAGTGCTGAGATGATGGAGGCCATGGGATTCTTCCAGTATCCACCCATGTGCACTGCAGATGGGTACCAGACCTCAATCTCTGTCAAGTGATTCTTTGACAATGGGAGAAAGGAACAAGTAGTAGATACATTCTTCTCCCTTTCGTCTCTTGGTGGAGTGTCCTTAGAGACTCAGTTTATATAATATCCTGGAGGAGAGGTCTGTGAGGTGAAGCAATTTGTACTTACCGGCAGCTAGCTTCCAAACATACTTCATATTGGTGCTTCTGTTTTCCCTTCCTCGCTTCCTTCTGTCACCGCTCCTGCTTTCCTGGGTTTGCACTTCTTGATAAAGTTGTAGTACAGGAGAATTTACCTCTGGCTCTCCTCTTTGGGGCAACCCAGGCTAAGACAATGAGTAATTTGAGATATATATATATATATATATATATATATATATATATATATATATATATTTTTTTTTTTTTTTTTTTTTTCTGATTACGCACTAATACTTATAACATGAGGCTGGAATGATACAGATCAAAGTCCATGGTAGCATGATGCCAATATGCTACATGTCTCCAGGTCCATATTCCCTGGGAACCCACAGTTTCTGTATACAACGACGGTGCCAACTGCACACAGCTATGATTTTCTATGAGGCGTTTCTCTCAGTCCCCAGACAGGCCGTGGAAGATAAACACTTCAGCTTTCTTCCCTCATGGGGGTAGCTTTCTCTGACTTCCCCAGTTGGCTTGAACCTCTTAGTGCCTACCATATAACCTCTTCTGTTAGCTTTTCCCTCCCCTGCCTTACTCGCTGCTCCCTCACACCAGCCTGCTAGGACCTCCTCCTAAATAAACCATTTGCACTTATATCCTTATCTCAGGTTGGCCTCTAGAGGAATAGAATTAAGCCAGCATCGCCAAGGAAGGGGCACTGAAGCTGGATCCTGGGCAGAGATAAATGCCCGCGGGCAGAAGAGTTGAACAGTGAGGCCCTCCATACAGACTGGTGTCTGGACAGAGATATAGATGTGGGGTGGGGTGAAAGCATGTTTGGAGAATAGCTGAAGCAGAGTTTTTGTGAGGAAATGGTGGGTGGAAAACATGGTCATGTAGTGAGAGTCAGACATGGAAGATCCTTAATGCTAGACCGAGGAGTTACAACCAAAGGGGTTAAGACTTAACTGTGTTTGTGTGTGAGAAAAGTGGTGAGGTGGGGAGAGTGATACAGAGGGAGGTTTCTATCTCCTTCGTTCCCTTTATCTCCCTTCATCACCAAATAAAAATTGGACATGTGGAAATTGATTGATACTCTTTCTAGAAAGAGGTTTGCTCTGTCCTCTGTGTGCTCTACCCTGGCTCCGACTGAGAAGATCCAAGGCAGGACAGAATGGGATGGAGACCAACGGGGTAAATGATTCCCAGATGGACGTGGAAGTTGAGACAGACACCGAGGATCCCAAGGAAGAGAAAAGAGATGTTTGGATTTTACCTTTTTCTAATTAGCTTTGTAAGTTAACGACCCCTTCAGCATGAACTGAGCCTATATGCTTCCCACCACTGTAGGACTTCGATCAGGTTTAATTTATTTACAATGTATGTGCAAACACACTCATATGAAACTTTTATTGATGATTATCTCTGGGTGGTAAAATTGGAGGAAGAAAAAAATAGGAGATTTTTACTTTTTTTTTCACATAGAGATGAAAAAAGAGTGGTAGGATTATAGATGCCTTTTAATTTCAATTTTATGTATTTCTGTAATTTGCAGGTTTTTTGTTAATTATATATTTTTTCCTCCACTAGAATATAAACTGTGGGGACAGAGACTTTGTGTTATTTTTTGTTTGTTTGTTTAGTGTTGTATTCCCAATACCTATAGGGCCCGGTAAATAAAAGATGCTCAAGATACAGGTATTTGTTAAATATAAAACAAATTACAGATGCAATGAATTAATATTACTGCATCACTACTCTGGTGAATTGTTTGCTTTTCATATGTTCCTTCATAGTTCTCTCCTGTCTTCCACAATACAGAAAATGAAAAGCTAAGAGCTGTATCTCCCAAATGTCTTTGCAGCCAGAGTGTCTGATGTGATTTAGTTTCTGCCAATTTGATACAATCCCGTGAAACTGAGTTGAGGCAGCATCATGAAAGGTACCCTTCTGCTGGTATTAAAGCAGTAGGATCTCAGGTAGCTCTAGAGTAGAGCTGTCAGATTTAGCAAATAAAAATACAGGACACCTGCTTAAGTTTGAATTTCAGGACTGTCAGTTAAATAAGTACTATCCAGTTAAGTTAAATTTCAGATAGACAACCTTTTTTTTTTTAAGTATAATTATGTTCTATTGTATGGGACACACATACTAAAACTTATTTGTTGTTGATATAAAATTCAAATTTAAATAGATGTCCCACGTTTTACCTGGTAACTCTACTCTGGAGCCAACCATCATGGCCCTGGCTTCCTGACCCTTGTGGATTGTACATTTTCCTAGATCCAATAGCTGCTGGGCCCATTTCTTGATTTCTCAGCTTTTTCTTTATGGCAGAACAGCTTTTCTCCAAGTTTGGTCACTTTTGTGTTGCCCTTTTGATGGCCCAGCCCAGAACCTACTTGCTTTGTTATATTTTCTAGTGATGATGTAATCACCCTTAGTGTAAAATCTTGTTCTGCTTAAAATAATAAGAATGGCCTCTGTTATCTACAATTGAACTCTGGCTGATATTGCTTCCAAGATTTTAAAAAAATGACTTTAGGGCTTTTCTTTGCTCATGAGTAAAATGTTTTCTGCAATGAGATTTTTGTATAGTTTGTCATGGGAAGTAGGTAAACTTGAAAATAATAACTATAATAATTTTTTCGCATTTATTTTAAGAAAAATATAATGTTCCGTGTCTCACATCCATTGTCTCTACTTTCTCAACAACCTTGTAAGGTTGTAGATGTCATTAGATGAGGAAACTGAGGCTCAGAAGGAGTGAGTTTATGATCAGGGTCACACAACTGGTAAATGGTGGAACAGAGAGTCAATCTCTATTTTAATTCAAAAGCCTTTGCTTCTCATCTTTTCTTACGTAGAGAGAAACAAAACAAGATAAACTCATAGTCTGTCAAACAATATCACAATGACATTAGAGTTCTCTGCTTAATGATCATTAGTATAGAAAAAAGACTTCTAGTCCTTTAACACTTTTTTTTTTGTACTGACATTTTCTGTATATATTTGCATCTATGTCTGTGTGTCTGTGTATCTATCTAACCTAACCTTAGATAAATGCATGATAATAAGATTATGTCAAGCTTTTATTTTGAAGTATAGTCATTATGCGATATCTTACATTTTATCTTTAATACCCAGGAATAGGCCAGTTAGGAGTCCTAAGCGGAAAGGTTGGCATGTAGACAGTAAGAAAGGAAAGAAAAAGAAAATTGTGACTTGTTAAAAACTCACTATGTACTTAATTCAGCTATGAATTAAGGACATGTTCATTTCACCATTATCAGCAAGACGGGTCTTCTTATTCTCACTTTATAGAAGAAATATATGAGGTACAGAAAGGTTAAGTTATCAGTTTGAGCACCCCTACTATAACGATATTACCTGAATGTTTCTTCAATTTTATTTACTTAATACATTCCTTTAAGTTGACCTGCCAGTTAATTGAATTTATTTAAAAAGAAGAAATTTGGAAAAATAAATGCATAAGTATTATAAATTTTGCCCTTGTTCTACCTAAAACAATCTCTTTTTATACCAGTTACTCATTTGACATTTTGGAAAACATTGTACTTTATAGTATTGTTGCTTAATGGGTGCATCTGCAAGAGTGATTGAGGTGAGGGAGAGAGGGAAAAACATATAACTCCCGTTGAAATGGGTAACAGAAAGAGAATGAACTAGAAGCAGAAGTCGATTGGTGCCTGGACTGGTAGGTCAGAGCCGGAAGCATTACTCTTATGCTTTGAGAGACCCAGTCTACATTCTCAGCATGTTGCCACAAGATCTTACTCTCAGAGTTTTTCCAATAGTATAAAAAAATGTTTTGTTAGTCAATATCTTAGAAATGTTGATTTCCAAAAATAACAGACACTTGATGACATTCACTAAGAGAGACAACATCTCTTCCTCTTCTCGCCTATCTTTGCCTGGCTAATTTATTCTCAGGAAGAGATTTCTTCCCTTACGTAGGAGGGTGGCTCACATATTTTTGCTCTACACTTGCAAGCACTGCTACCTACTCTTTTGGAATACCTTTCATATCCATATATCCTAGAGCAATAGACTAGAAACTCTGTGAGAGCAAAGATTAGGTCTCTGTTGATACACTACTGTATCAGCACTCTATCACCAGTGCTTATCATAGTTCCTGGCACATAGCAGGTGCTTCATTAATATTTGACGAACTTAATTAAATCAAGTGCAAGTCTGAACATTCATAATGCACTTCAGTATGAGCCAACACACTACATACATATGTTTTACTATTTATTTCTACAATAAACTGAGCATCCTGTGAGGACCCAGGAAAGCCCAGAATCTTCAAAGGTCAAAACAATGACAGAATGCATCCTCAGTGTTCTTATTGAACATTTTCTGTGAGTAGAGAGTTCCTTAGCACCCACACAGCTTCCACAATGCCTAATGTGCGCTCTCCTCTCTCTCTCTCTCTCTCTCTCTCTCTCTCTCTCTCTCTCTCTCTCTCTCTCTCTCTCCCTCTCTCTCTCTCTCTCTCTCTCTCTCTCTCTCTCTCTCTCTCTCTCTCTCTCTCACACACACACACACACACACACACACACACACAGACACACACACAGAGCCCCTTTAGGACCACAAGGTAAGATGAATAATCTTAGAAAATGAAATTAGGAAAAATCAAGATGTAATGAATGAAATCCGTTTGCTGTAAAAACAACAGGCATGTAGCTGAAAAACGGCTCTGTCAAAGTGATGAGGGTGAAACGTCTGAAATCATGACACATCAACATCTCAAGGAAATCATTCATTGGATGATGCTATAACATAATCAAGCTGTAATACATTCAAGTATAGTGAATAACAGACTACAACAAAATTTTAATTTACTACCCTTTCTTAAGGAAGGTTGCACTAATAAGGGGGCATGGTGAGTTTTGAACATAGAATGATGGGAGAGAATGGTCAGAGTGCAAACGTTTATACACATGTTCCTGGCTCTGTCTGCTGAGCTGGTGCTCTAAAGAGTAGGCAGGGACATTCTGATCCTTGACCTTTTATTAGTTGGTAATTCTCTATAAAGTAAATGGAGTATACCATTGTCATAGCTTTAATCCATGAAACCATTGGCAGTTCAACTACTTCCCTTTCTGATTCTATTCTAGCCACAGAATCTAATGAAAGTTTGGTTTTCTACATGGACATGTAGAACAATATTTATAGTATATTTCCACGTTATTGTAAAATTATACAGACTAAACCTTTTATATTTTCTTTAAAAAATCTTAAATGATTTTAATACATCAGCCTATAACAGTGAGTTCCTGTGGAGAATATATGGCTGGTATAAGAGGTTTATTGGTAGAAGGTGTAGGGGAGGTTTAAGAGAACCACAGTTTGATTTTTAACTTTTGACACTTCTGCATTCTTTTATTTTTTTAATCATTGAGCATGTCTTGGTTTTCTAATAGAAAAAATATGAAATTATCTCTTCTGGCCCCTAAGTTAAATAGTTTATTTGAGGCAACATTTAAGATTATAAGTGATGTACACTGACTTTTTCTCTGGGTGCCTACAGTGGACTCTGAGCTCAAGCTGGTGGGCAGTGCACCATTAGAGAGGTTCAATGGGTTCAGGCAAGTCTTGTCCACAAAACACCTCAGGTCCGAGCACCCATACAATCTCTTTGGAAAAAAACATAGCCTTAAAAAATATTTTTCTAAAATACATAAGGTAACATCATCGTTACTTTTCCAATGAAAATATGAAATTTGCTGTTTTAAACTTCAGTTGCTTGTGGTCTTTTCGCACCACTACCATATTAATTTACTTGCAAAAGGAAAAGATACTTGTTTTTGCGTACTCATGGGCGATTTTGCTTTACTTTAGTGTTCTGCTTCTCTGAAAGTATAAAGATCTCCCTCCAAAGCATCTGACGACAAGAAAAAAAAAATCACTGAAAATCTTGTCTTTACATGTTCATCAACTTCAGGGCACAAATTTTAATAGAGAAAAGAGCCTTAAAAGACTAGTGGTTTATGCTGATGATATGTGTAATTTATAACTATCATTTATAAGAAATAAATCACTAAGTAGAAAAAGCATCATTTACATTCCAAATATAAAAATGCCCCTTAATCTTACTTCAATTAGTTAATAGATTAGACAACTCCATTTATTGTTACTGTATATACATATTTTACCATTTGACTCTTTAAAGTATGGTTTTTAGTGTGGTTCTAGAGACCCTAATGACATTGCATGGATATTTCTTTTGGTCTATAACCTTTCCATAGGAGACCTGTATAGGTCCATAAATCAACTTAGCTTGACATATATTTAGAGAAAGAAGTAACTGAGAATTTAACCTAACAGTTTATGGAATTATGACAGTAGGTTTTTTTTTAAAAGCTTGTTATAAATCATGGTGTTCTGATTTTTTTAGACTGGGAAACCATCATTTATTATAAGGTAGGAATAAATCTCTCTTTTAGATTTTAAGACCAAGTTGAGAATTTTAGCATTCGAGTTAAGGTGTTTTATTACACAAAAGCTAGAGACGAGGTCTTCTTTCCTCAAAAAATGATAAAGCAATGGTTTCATAAAAGGCTTGAAGCCCTAATCAGAAAGTTTACAAATTCTATAGTACAACTCTGTGCTTGTGAAATGTGGGAGACATCTCGACAAAATTTTCCTAGGGGTTATTTATGCTGAATAATGTGTGGGTTGTGTAATAGCTCTGCAGTGCATTTTTAACTCCACAGAATGCTGGCTTCTCTAGTATTGCATCTTCTGCTTTCAATTTCTGTACTGTGCATTTACACACAAAAATCCTATATTAGATCTTTGATGGTGAGTAGAAAGGTGGGAGAAGAATATTTGAGAATTGAAAATCCTTGGTAATTCGGGAAATAGTTTACTACACAAGATTTCTCATTGTAGAAATGTGATTTTTGCATAGAACTTTTCCCTAGGGTTTCTGAAATGGATGTCCTTACCTCTAGGGTAATAAATGGGCAGCCAAGGGATATCAGTTATACTTGAGGAGGGTTAAAAGGGAGAAATTAAGGAGAGATTTAAGTAATTTAATTGGAAAGAAATTTAAAACATTTTTACATGAAAAAATGCAGCTATGTCATGCAATAGAATTTTAAAAATTCATATGAATCTCAATGGTAAAAGACAAGACTTTGGAGACATTTCTCTCTCTTGGGTGGCTGCTTTGGGATGTGCCATAGACCGGCAGGTGTCGGCATTCTCTCTTTTCTGTTGCTGGGGACCACCCACAGCTACACAGCAACTCTGTTCCCAAGGCTCCCTCCACAGCAGGTGCTCACGAGTCCATTTTGCAGGTGGGGAAACGGGTCAGAGAGATTAGGCAGCTCATCAAGATCTCACAGATAAGGCAGGAGCCACAAATACAAATCCAGGCAACCGGAGAAATTTAAGGAACACTGCTTTAGGAGTACTTTGGAATGGAAATACCAATAAAAAAGAATAAAAATGGCCAAAGCTCTTCTCTGGATTCTTTTTGGATTCTTATCTAATGAATTCTTGACTAACAAGGTGAAGAGTGATTCATTTCTCAAAGTCCTTTCATTGATGCATGTGTTTTTATAAATATTTTAAATGACACATTCAAGTCTACTTAGATCCATTCTATGCTATATAAAATATGTGAAATAATAAATGCTTACTAAGTGTCAAAGGGCATTTTCTAAATGCTCTGTATGTATTATCTTTTAAATTATGACATCCACCCTATGAGGTTGTGTGTAATAATTATGATTAACACGCCCATTTTAAGGATGAGAAAACTGAAGTGGAGAGAGAGTAGGTAATTTAGCTCTTAAATCACACATTACTCATGGGGTCAAGCAGTCTGACTCCAGGGCCTTTGTTCTTTAGCCTGATTCTAAACTGCAGAAGGGAGGACAGACTCTGAGGACAATCTTCATAAAGAGGTGCCTGTCAACAGCCTGCAGGTCTGGGGATATCCGTGCCCTGGAAACTATCTTTTGGTGCCTCAGAAATGATACGCCTCTTTGAGGATTTCAGAAAGTCCTTGTTTTATCCTCTGTTTGGAATAACCTACACCCAAAGTGGGCAATTCAATTTTGTTTTAAAACGAGGAGGATTAGAGGATAAAATTCAACCTTAAAACTTAGTAATTAACCTCACAATGCTATAGGGTTGTAACTTCTACTGAGCCAGAACTTTATTTTCTGGAGACTAAGTCTCTCTCAGATTTATCCCTGGAAGTTTATAAGAAAAAGAAAGGAACCTGTGAGAGGAAATGGCTAATTCTGACCTAGCTCTCTAAACAGGACAAGGCTTTAAGAGTAATTTCTGCCATTAAGGCCTCCTGTGACTCACAAGCAATAAACGACAGTCCTTTAAAAATGGCAATGGCTTCTCAAATTCTTGTGCATCAAGCAGGGAAGAACTCGAGTGACTTCTCTACACTTGTAATGTCAAGAGGAGTCATTCTCAGAGACCTCTGTTATAAAAGAAGAATTGTTTATGGCTACCAGAAAATCCTCACGGACCTGTCCATCAAACTTTATGAAATGTGTGAGTTACTTAGGTATCAGCTTTCTGGATCTAATTTTCTTTCCAGAGCATTCAGAATCAAACCCTTTCCTTTCTGGCTGGTTTTATATGGATAAACACAGAGCTGGTTTTTCTTTTTCTTTTTTTTCGACCTACTTTTGTGGACTCCCTGAACTTTCTTTTTTCTTTCTTTTATCTCTATTCTGAAACTATACTCTTACTTAGTGTTTCTCAAATGAGGTCTCTGTCCACCTGTTAGAAAAGTCTGGGCTACTATTAAAAATGCATATTTTCAGGCCTTACCCCAACAGTACTAAATCAAATTCCCTGGGGGGTGGGAGACCCCAGAATTCTGCATTTCAATAAGCTCCTGAGGAGATTTCTCTCCATACTGAAGCAGAGAAGATCTAGTCCAGTGGTTTCCCAACTGAATTGTGGAAGGTTCATTTGAACAGAATTCTCGGTCCCGACCCAGAGTTTCCCACTCAGCAGGTCCCAGGTGGGGCCGAGTCCTGCGTGTCTGTGGAGTTCCTGGGCGATGCTAACGCTGGGTCTTCCAACTCCACTCTAAGAATGCTAGAACTTTGAGAATCTCTTATCTTTGAAATCCTGACAAACCTTCTCATAAAACATGCCCCCAAACGTTAAATGTTATACATCTTGGTTGTAGAAATAAAAAAAGCTAACAAAAACATCCAAATTTCTATCTATATGACTGTGTGGACCATTTCCCACTTGGCATCTCCATATTCCACACACTTCGTCCTTCAGACGGGGACTCACACTCCCTTCACACAGCCTTGAGTTACACAGCTGTGAGTGTCTCCTCAGCCACCCTCTCTCCCCCATCCCGCACCCCAAGCTTATCACTTGTTGGACATTGATTTCTTTTTACATTGGATATAGTTACTTGTGTTTGGCGAAGATGTTTCATCTTTCCTACCATTCTGTAGACTTCTTAAATACAGAGTTTATGTCTTTTAAAATTCTCTCTCGCCTGACAACGGTGCTTGTTTAATGCTCAATAGACGTCTGGTTAAAGATTAAATGTTTCAGTGGAGGAAGGATAGATTTCATTCCTTTAAAGTAGTCTTAGACTGTGAAAGCTTTCTATTTTCTGTTTGAAATTTCTGTCTTCACAGCAACAATGGGCATTAATGTAGCTGAGAAGGTAGGTAGTGTTTGAGATAAGACTCTTTATAATAAAACTTATTAAAATCTCAGGAACACTCCAGTAAGGCACTGAAGCTTTTCACTGGTTTCCTAAGAATATTTCTCTACTCTGGCTACATGAAGTGTGATTCCTAGACCAGCAGAACTGGCCTCGCCTGGGAACAGTTAGAAACACAGACTCTCCGCCCCAACCCAGAGTAAGAATCAGAATCAGAACTGGAGTCAGAATGAGAAACTGTAGGTGCTTTGTGCATGCAAGTCTGAGAAGGACTTCATTACTCAGAAATTGCCTTTCAACCGAAGAATAGTACTTTAAAATAGTGACAAGTAAGAAAGAAAAAAAAAAAATAGTGACAAGTTGGTGTCAGAATCTTTGTCTTACGTTTCTTACAAATTTTTTTTTTTACACTATATTCTTATGGTAACTGAGAGCTCTGCTGGAGGTTTGTAACCATCATCAAAGCTTCCTATTAAAAAGGCATCATATTGTTCTAGACACCATTAAAGAAATGTAATGAATCTGAACTTTACCACAAAACCTGATGTCATTGATGTGGATAAACACATATTAAGACATAATTAAACATATGAAATGTATAGATGCAGCATCAACACAACATTAATGGATTTGTTTTTGAGAGTTTTTACTCTTCATCCCTTATGATCACAGTTCTTTGATTTGAGAGTTGCAAACCAAGATATTTTTAGCTATTTGGCACAGAAATTTGGTATTCAATAGTAACCTGGGCAGAGCATATAAAGATTAGTATTCCTGAGTACCTTTCTAATCGATCTTGTTTTGTAAAGGAGAAGAATAAATATCCTTTGATATGGAAAATTAGTTATGCTCTGTGGTACCCAAATAAAGACATCTTCTCTTTGACTTTATAGTATAACTCGTGTATAAATGGGTCGGGCATCAAAGCCATAATTAAAAATTGTAAATAGAGTGTCAAAAAGAAGGGACAGTGTTTATGCGCTTTGTGTTTAAATGTTTACTCATAATTTAGGGTTCAAAGCACATCATTATTATCCAAATACAAAAATATTCATTTCATCTTATTTAAGATTGCCATATTTAGAATATTGATTTTTCCTGCTTCTCAATGAATGGATTATGCAATATTTAATGTGTGAGGCTTCTGTGAGATACGAACTTTCTTGGTTAGTAAGATCTCTTCTTTTTAAATGACTTGTGATTCTCAAAAGATGCTCTTTAGAAAAATCAGAGAGGCTGCTTTGAAAGCTTGTTTAATAATGGATGAGCATATCAGCAAGGCTGTGGAAGGAGTTTAGGAACTTTATATGTCTTGCTCATTACTGTGTTTTTTTTTTCCATTTCTTTGGGAAGGTTTATGTGACATGATTTAACCAAAGAAGAACAGTGTCATTAAAAATCTGTTTAGGGTATGAATGGTTGTAAACATTCCGTTCTCTTAGGCCCTTGAGTGTTAGAACAAAAGAATATAGTAGTTCATTTTTTGTTATCTTTTACATAATATTATAGTATTCAAAGGAATATTTTTTATCATTAAAGACTTTACCTTTAAATGATTTACTTATTAGTTATATCATTACTGTTAAACTTCTAGCACGTAATAATTAATAAGTTATTCATAATTTTATTCACTGATGTTGTCTTAACTTGAGCCTGTGGTATTGAAATGCTACCATTTCAAAATACAGTAAGATGACTGTGTTCATTACAAATAGAAACAGAATATACCCAACTCTTCTTAATGGGAGTATTAAAATCTCTTCCAATTCAATATGTACTTTACTAAGTTCCATGAAGATTAGTATTGTAAACAATTATATCTCTTATAAGCCTTATTTTTCCAAGAAGAATTTAAACTTATTTCCCTTCTTCCTCTCCTCAACATAAAAACCAAGAAGTCCTGCATCAGTAATGTGTTGCACAGCACATTGTAAGCATGTGCTGTGTTTGTTGAAATAATTGAATTTCATATTTATGGAAAAATTTGACCTCAAAAAAAAAAAAGATTTTAAAATGTGATCATGGATCCCAGCAATTCACAACAAAAAGCCAGTGCTAACTGCCAGGATATAGAAGGTAGTCATGTATGTTTTATATCGGTAATAATCAACCAACATGCATATCAGTCTTGTATTAATGTCATGTTCAGAATAATAAACTTCTACGTAAATGCATATAAGTTCCTCACTCTATGTTTTTTCAATCAAAGCAAATTTAAAGTAAAATAAGCTTGTTCCCAGAGATGAAATCTTTCAAAAGACTAGGGCACTTTTTTTTTCTAATGTGCATATCTGGACTTAGGTTTAGAATTGCATGTCTGGAAAAACTATTCATAATCTGCTTTTCTTCCTCTTTCTTTTATATTTGCACGTATTTATTTTGGCCAGCTGGCGAGACAGATCTTTTTCAGGGTTCAGCCTTCCAGTCTGAATGTGGTTCTCTCCAAAACCAATCTGTAGATCAAATTCCTGTTTTACTCGCTCCAGTGTCTGAACAGTGTTGATGTCACGGGGGCATGGTGACCCAGTTGTCTGTTCCAAATGCCTGGTGGCTTGCCAAATAAAGAGCTTAGCTAGGCCACACACTACCCTACTTCATGAGGGGAAGGAGGTTACAGTATAATCCTTAGGCAACCTGTCTCACCTTTGCATCTCCCATGTCAGCTGTCTAATATGCAGGTAGACTCAGCGGCATAAATGGTCCTCATTCCCTTCCTACTTTCGTTTATCGTCTCCTCTGGTCGCGTTGGTACATCAATGGTTTCACAGAATGATTAGTTTTAGGAGTCAGGGCGGAAAAGTCATTGTTCTGGAACTGTTCTATGGCTTTGATTCTGGAGGAAAACTATAAAATTTGGTTCCATTGTAGATGCATTGTTGTTCTAATGGAACTTCAAGATTTTGTACTAAGTTCGGGCCTTATGTATCACAGTCTGCCTTTTAGATGATCTTTTCTCAGAGAGTTTGAAATTTCAGACTTAAGCATCTCCTCAGAAAGCCAGGTGGGGTGCATCAACTGGGAACCAATGTTCCCTTGGCATTGGGAAGGCTGAATGAGGGAGGGGCTTTTCACTTCTCTATTGGCTGTAACATTGGCACAGAAAGCACAGGAGATTTAAGGGGTTTCATGCCTCACACTCTGGTGGTCCTGAATGTGAGGCTCTAGGTCAATGCAGTCATAAAACAGACATTTTTCTATTGAAACCTTTGAGAACCTCATCCTCCTTCCTTCCCTTGTGGTCATCTATAGATTAAATGACCACTTTTAGCCTTTCCTACTTGAGATAGAGAAGGGGTCAGAACTAGGTTTTCTAGTCCCATCTTCACCAGTTGTGTCAGCTCAGCTGCTCTGAACGTGTTTTCTTATCTTCAAGTCCCATCTAGCCTTAAGATCTATGGATTTGATGTGAATAATATTACCTTCTCAGCCTTCCGACTGGGCTGTTGTGGGAATTAAAGGAGATCATATTTATGAAATTACTTTGTAAATCCTCTATAAAAGATTAAGGAATGTGATACTATTAATTCCTTCTGAAGAATCAAAATAGCTCGCAATTTACTTTTAATCTTTAAGATTGTGTATATATCTTTTGTATTTGGGCCTTTAATGATGTAAACCATAATGCAAGACAAATGAACAGACTAATCTCTCTTACACTAGATGTTACTCCAAGTGTTATTCTGAAGTAATGGGCTGGAGTGAGGAATTACTATTTTTTTTTTTAAAACGGGTAAAATGAATCCCAGGTACACAGGGTTCTGGACATTTTTTCTACTCCTTTCAAAGTTCTGAGAAGCAAATTAGTTTACTGTTTCATGCCAGAGGTTGCTTAAATAGAGCTGGGAATGCAACATAATATCTTTGGAAAGGAAAGTGCTGTGGTCCAGAACAACTCACAGCGAGGGGCCAGTGAGTGGTGATTGCAGGAGGGACATATTCAGAGCCCTAAGGGAAGTAATGGTATCCTTTGTACCTGGCTGTCACTGTTGAGACAGCAGGATTTTCTATATCTATCTATCTATCATCTATCTATCCATCATCTATCATCTATCTATCTATCATCTATCATCTATCTATCTATCTATCTATCTATCTATCTATCTATCTATCTATCTATCATCTATCATCTATCTATCTATCTATCTATCTATCTATCTATCTATCTATCTATCATCTATCATCTGTCATCATCTTTTATCTATTTATAATTGGATGCGACTGAAAGTAGTATAGAAAAAATGAGGGCACTCTTTAGAGGTACTGAATTGCTCTAATTCTGCATTCACATTAATTCTCTTTTCCACTAGACTGTATGCTCCTTGAGGATAAGAACTATGTCGTATGCTCCTCTTATATTTTCTCCCTTTCCTACAGCATCAGACCCTGTCCTTAGCCCACAGTAGGTGCTTGATAATTCCTATTGCCGAGGAGAGGATGCTCCAAAAGAAAAGGAGGAGCTTCGAGGTAGGAGCACTTATTTTTACTCCTGCCTTCTTCTGTGTCCTTGAGTTTTGAGTGTATGGTTAAAGGTAAGAATTAAGTGCGGTCTTTACAACTACTAGCAAAACTCTGGGGAGATGTTTATTGCAAAATGGAGCAAAATGCCCTGGGGACAGGGGTCAAAAACGAGTTGCCCACCCTCAGCCTAATCTCCATGTGATGAATTCTGGATCACCTCAAGGTTACCAGCTTGTAGGAGAAAAAGCCATTGAAAGTAATTTTTTTTTTAAATAGAAAATAGGGCTTCTGGAGAGTGGGGAGGATCAAATGAAGGAGACCAGCAGTGTTTATAATGGTATTGAAATTTAATTTCAGTGTTGACCTTTTATTTGACATTTTAGATAATGCTATGGATGTGCTCAGCTATTTGTTCTTAACATATTTCCCATCTTTTGGGGGGGCCCTAATCTACTTAAATTCAAAGTCAATAAAAGAATAAAGTAAATTTTTGGATTTAAAAAAGCAACTTTTGAAAAAATTTCATTCACAATAGCAACAAAAGATGCAAAGCATATGCATTAACTTAAGCAATGTTCAAGACTGAAAAGTACAAAACTTTACTAAAGGCAAAAGAACATTTTGGGAAAAAATCATGTTCCGAAATGGGAAGAATTGATATATACATAGGTCCTAATTTTGTCAAATAAATATATGAAATTAGAAAATATCAGAACTTAACGACACAGTTCTAAAGTTCATCTAGAAGAATAAATTGATCAGATTGGTGGAAATTGAAAAGCTTTAAAACACTAAATTCTGGTGAGGCTGTGCACTGATGGAAACTCTTCTCCACTGTTTTTTAACAAAGCAAGTGAACAACCATTCTGAAGAGCAATTGGACAATACCTCATACAAAGTTGAAGAGATGTAGATCTCACACTCAGCTGTTCTACTCATAAGTATGTATCCTTGAGAATTTTCTAAATGTATATATGGAAATGGGGACAAGAAGGTTCATAGCAAAAGCAAAAACAAAAACAAAGACAAAAACAAACAAACAAACAAAAAACGAAACAAAACCCACATAAAGCTTTATTTATGAGGCAATGGATAAACAATTTAAATGATACATTCCAATGAAAATGAGACTATACCTACATATATCAATTGCACAAAATTCACAAACATAATATTGAGCACAATTTAAACAAGTATATATATTGACATATATGCTAAAGATATAAATAAACTCAAAAAAGCTTTATGATGCATTGTGGATACCTGAGTGTTCAGTTTATTATTCTATATGCCTTTTTAAATGGTGAAAAATTTCACAATATATGAAAAATAAATATGTGAAAAATATGTGAGACTAGCACAATTTTTATTTGAACAAAACAAAACAAACCAAGCGGGAGGACCTCCCATATCATGCCAGCTATCACAAGGTTTTATAAAGCTAAAACAAAGTTCATAGTATTGGCTGATAAATGAAATCTTGATTGAAAGGAAAATGTAGAAAATCCTCAAACTGGTCTATTGATCTATAAAAATTTGGTATGTAATTAAATGGGGAAGAGTGCAAAGGGATGGAATTTTTACCAAATAGTGTTGGTGCAATTGGATTGCTACTTACAAAACACATAGGAACAAACCAAAACTTTGCCACCACAACCCAAATAAATTCCAAATGGATTAAAGAATTTAAATGTTGAAAATTCATACAAATATGATGAAAAAAATTATAAATATTTATTTAATTTTGAGTAGCTAGATTTTCAAAATCTGACAAAAAATCAAGAAATCATAAAAGAGAAAGGAGGATAGATTTGACAATGTACACATTTAAACTACTTTATATAAAAACCAGTACAAAACCAGTAAAATACACATATTAAACCATATTTGCAACATATATAAAGAGTTGTTAAACATAAGAATGGAAAATCCCAAATACACAAATTTTTAAACAGGCAAAAAACAGCTCATAAAGGAAGAAATCACATAAATACTATGCGTTTTAAAGCATTCAAATAAAGAAATAAAATATCTTAAGATCTAGTGTTCAAGAAATGGCCACTTTTATTCATTGTAGGAAAGAAAGAAAATTGGTTTAAGATTTCTGGAAGATATGTCAGTACTCATCAAAACCCTTTAAAATATGCCTGTCCTTTGACCTAGAAACTAGATATCCATAGATGTGTCCTAAGACATAATTATTATAGAGCGCCCATAAAATTCCTGCTTTTAAAATGGAAATACTGAAAACACTCTAAATGTCAAAAATATGTAAGTTAAGTGAATTATGACGTATTTATACCATAAGATGGTATTTATTAAAAAGTACTGTATATCATAGCTGAATATTTTTTCCACAGAAAGATGTTCACAATATGTTGTTCAATATATAACTACAAGATCATGTGGAAGCATGAACTTTTTTACATATGCATCTAGAACAATATATACAACATTAAATTGTTAGCTGTTATTTTTATATGAGAAAGGATCAAAGATTTTTCTTTATTTCTTTTGTATGTTCCTTTCTAATTTTGCTAAAGATGTATTTTCTACATTTTTGACAAGAGAAAAACTTTACATTTAATTTTAAGTCCCTCTTTTTATTTTTAATCTATAAAGTAAATCTGAAATTAAAATAAAAAATTTATGAACTGTTGTAGAAAGCATTTTCTATAAGTAGAGATTATTATATCTGAGTATAACCAACAGGTGTTGGCTAGATTTTATGGAGTGATGACCATTGTTCCCATTTCATATTCTTAATCTGAATAAAATAAAGTATATTGAGTTTATCATATATAAAATGCCTCAGAACAAGGCTCACAATGTCCTACTTTTATGTAATTAACATGGAACAAGCTCCTGTAGAAAAAGATATTTTCACTTGTTTATTAATGACTTTATAAATTATTTGAGCAAATTAAAAATATGTGCCTGATGGTTGTGGGAAATGAAAGAAGGCCCCCAATCCACTTGAGGTGAGGAGAGACTGTGCGGCAATCTAGGAAGGCTTCCTGGAGGAGGTACTCCTTGTTGGGAAGCATCAGTGAGAATCATTTTACATGTAATTAGCTATTCACTGTGTTCTGCCCTGCCCCTCTCTTCAGTAGACAGACTTTTCCGATTACGATTAACATAGGCTATTTTTATGTGACTTTTTATCCCCTGAGCACACAGAAAAGTTGTTAGCCTGAGAGAGTATTCTGGGCAGTAGGAAGATGTAAGTTTGGAAATAAAAACTGGTGATCATCTTGCTTGTTCATGCTACTAAATATTATTGTAACAGGAGCTACTGTAAAGATTGATCATGAACCCAGCCCTGCATACAAGAGTTTTCTTGTCTATGAAACAAAGATTAATCTTGGAGGAACCATAGCATCAAGTCACTCTTATGCTAAGGAATCTTTAATGACTTCCCATTACTTTATAAACTGAAAACCAGACTCCTCAAACTGGCACATTCTGCCCTGCATCTCCTAACGACCCCTTTTTCTTGTCATTTCCCCCACTATTTCCTTTTCTGTACTCCATCGCTCAGTCGAATGGAACCATTTGTTCTTATTTTTCAGTATGTCCTATCTTTCCCTTCTCAATACCATCACTCACATGGTTTCTCCTTGAGAAGACCTCTCTACCACCTCACACAGATTCATTTTACCTAGCTTTCAGTGCCTGCACAAAATCTTTCCTAGTTCCCCCAGAATGACGAACATCTTCCTCCCTGAGCTGAGCCAGTGCATGCTTTATCTGTGACTATAGAAGAACCCATTTCTAACCTGTACTACAGATATTTGTGTACTCACAGTAGTGAAGAGTATAAGTAAAACGTATGTTTAACTTGCTTTTGTTTAGCAACACATTTAACCCAGTGCTTTGTAATGTAAACATTTGTTGAATAAATGAGTGAATGAATGAATGAATGAATGAATGAAATGCCTGACATGACCTTAGCCACAAAATCCCTGAGTCTTATTTTGCATTTCCGGGGCCACCCCAGCAGGAGGTGGTAACAGCTAGCGCTTCTGTTAGCAGTACAGCACATACTTTGGCTCTTGCCTCGGGTATTGCTGTGGAGCTCCTGTCTAGGTCCTCTCAGAGTCTCAGTAAGTTCTGAGGGTCTCTGGGTACCACGCCATGGGGATTCATGAACAAACCTCCGTGGCATGGCTATGTTAGCAGCTGCCATTTATTCCTCTAAGGCTCTGACTTTCTGTGGTAACTTCTCCAATAGAGGCCTCTGTGGCTGATGTAAGCCGCTTGGGGGCTCCCCAGTGCTGACCCCTGCTGTGATTCTCCTTCACATTTCCTGTCTCAGTCCTGACTCCATCACTATCCATGTAAGTGATAGTCCTGGGAAGTGGGGACCTGGGAGGTGGGGATGGAGAGGAGCCACGGCCTGGTTCTCTGCTCTTTCCCACCCCATCCACATGGTACCTTACTTCTTTCACTTACCCTTTTATTCTTGATCTCTTTTTCTTATGAGACCTTTGTGCTCATAGTGAGGAGTCTTTAAAATAAAAACGCATCAGTGCCACCCATTTAACGAAACCTTTTTTTTTTTTTTTATGGTGTTTTAGAAGCAAGTAAAGAATTCTGCGGTGAGCAGCTTCATTAAAAAACTTCCAACAGGTTGGTTTACTTTAAACTATGCAAAGTGTCGCAGTCTTCTGACAAAAGCATGAGTAGCCTCATAACCAACGCCTTTACTCTTTAACTATTCCTTTGTGTCCCTCCCGCATTGCCTTAAGGCCACCATTTGGCACAGCTGGAGGAAGTAAAATACCACCAGGACAGAGGAGTCCCCCTCCGGGGTGGGTTGGGACTGGGAAAGGGCGTCCACCTCTCCAGGCAGGCCAGCATAAGAAGGCCCCATTTTCCTCCACAGCAAAGAGTGGGCGCCTTAATGTTTTGAAGTTCATTTCCTTTGAGCTGCTGCCCTCTCTCTCTCACTCTCTCTCCTTCTGGCAAGTACATGAGTTTGGCAGGGAGGTTGGCAAGCATTTCACAAGACAGTAAAGGTTAAGGTATGGGGGAGGTTGTTTAGTGCAGGATTGTAAATATTTGTTAAAAGGTTTGTGGAGCTGCTTCTTTTGATACCTCTAATCCGCCGAGACAGAAATAACTTCAAAGCCATGCCTAGTCTGACTTGGTCCTCAACCAAAGGGAAAGATCAGCAGCTACTGCTAAACGATGTTTTCACTCATAGCCAGGCAGCCTGCCTTAGCAGGCGTCCTGAAGTATGAATCATCATTTAATTGTCTTTGGGCCCTTGCACATCTGCTTTGGAATGTCAACAGGGCAGGAGCTGAACTGCATGAATAAATGTGAAGGAGCCTTTAGTTTACACCGTTCCACGCTGTCAGCAGCGTAACGAGAAGTGAGCTGTGTGTCTGTTCAAAAGGATGGGCTGAGCCCAGACTACTTGGAGCTGTGGGAGATCAATGATCTCTACCCTTTGGAGCAGCTCTGGGGAGTTCAGAGTAGAAGTTTCCAAATGTCCTGTGGGCAGCTGATGAGTTTCGGGGGGTGGGTGGGGCGGGGGAAGAAGAGGGGAATTAGGGGCTATTTTACAATTGCAGATGGAGTTTCAGGATTCTGCTACAATTATTTTTTTTTCATATTTTAAATTTCTGTAAGGAATTACCATTGAATCCAGTTTCCTGATTTTCTTCCATCTCCAAATCGTACTCTTATTTTCATCTCATAGAGCCTCATTTGTTCCTCAAAGCAATGAAGACCAGACAGAAATGAATACTATGCAAGTTGCCATCTATAGGGAGAAAATGAGTTACGTGAACTCTAACGGATGCTATAAAAAGTGAAGACATTTTTACACCTTCTGTTATTCCTAACGTTAACAGCTTTAAATATTTTACTCCTGTTACTACTACTTCTACAGCCAATACTACCTCTACTTACCATGGATCGTTGGCTACAGAAAAGGATTAATTCTACCCTATTACATTTTATGCCTGAATTGCTAACACCATCCAACCCTGAAGGGGCTTTAAAAACTTAAGGAGGTCTCTGGGCTGAGGTCAGCTCCTTCCCCAGCCAGTGCTTCCTGGATTGGAGTCCTGACTGTGGCTTCCTAGCCACTTTCACCAGAAGAATTATTCTTTGGGGGTGGGAGGGGGCTCTCACAGTGATTCTGTGGAAAAAGGAACTGAGCCAGCAACAGAGCTCACAGGAGGCAGGGGAAGGTCTGAAATCATGGACATCAATGTAAGAAAGTATTTCACCAAGGAGGGTGCTATCAGATTTAAATGCCTCAGAGAGTTTCAGAAGAAAGAGATCTGATAAGTCTTTGTGATTTAACAAAAAGAAGCCTAATAAGTCTAAGAATAGTATTATCGACATGTACTAGGAGTTTGAGTTTAGAGAATAGGATCATCAGCTAGATTGTTCCAAAGGGACTTCATGAATGAAGTGAGCCCTGAGCTGGTCTTCGAAGGATGTATCTGGGGAATATGTTCCGGGAAATATATTCTAGTCATGTGTCTGGGGTGGTGGCAAGCACAGAGTAGTTGGCTGTTCACCAAACCTGTGTGCTTTTCTTACTAGACACTCCACTGGGCTCTATTCGTGCTGTTATGTGACTCAGCTTTGATATGTGTCATCTCCAGGCCTGGCCCATAATAACTTCTCACGTGTGATTCTCAGTGTCCTCTTACTTTTGGAGTGACCCTGAAGCTATATGTTAAGGGTGGTGGGACCATAAGATGGAAAGATCCTGAATCTCCTAGTCATCACTTAGAGGAAAACCACCTGCCAAATAGGAACATCCATTTTGGATTGTAAGTGAGCAAGCCAGAAACTTCTCTTGTATTAAGCCACTGACATTTTGGTTTATCTATTACAGCAACTAACATTACTTGGAAGTGAAAGACATGTTTGAAGGGCAAGAAACAGATTGACGAGTCCAGATAGGAGGCTGGCAATGGGAATAATTGGAGAAAAGGTTGGAAAAGTGGGTGGCAGCCAGCTTATGAAGGACTTTAGTTCCAAGGGTTTGAATTTTCATAACATTCTTCACATTTGTGTTTTCACATTAAAAAAAACAGTTCAGTTTCATTATTTAACTTGTCCTTACAATAAGCCTATGAGACAGATAGTAATATCATATTTTACAGATGATAAAAATGCAGGCTTACAGTAATTAAGGTCACAAAAATTATTCAAGCACAGAGCTGAGATTTGAACCCAGGGTGACTGATTTCAAGGCTAGCGTCTGCACCACTATAACATACCCGATTTGTATGGTTGATTAAAAGCCAGAAACTACAGGAAAAAGTTTATGTGTTCAAGGCAGCACATAAAGATTATTGTTTTGGGAGCAGCTTTTAGGATGAATTAGCAGAGCAGTGATTCCAATTAGTGAACTCGGGTAAGCCGGGAGCAAAGAGATAAGCTCGGATGAAGAAGGTGGCAGGTGAAAAGGAAAGGAAAAGTCAAGATGAAGGAAATATTTACAAGACCAGGTGCCTAGTTGTGAGAGAGAGGCTGCGGCAAGGTTAGACTCTCTTCTTTTAAGATCCTAGTCTAATCTGACCTGTTGGTCAAATACAGGGAAGGCCCCAAAGGAGTTAATTTGTATGGAGACTTGGATTTTTTTTTTTTGGAAGACGGACATCTGTGCTCATTTGGGTGACAGAGTACAGGTTTTATCTAATCCTAGGGCCTTGGTCTTGATCTGAGATGGGTAGAGTGAGGAGCAGAAGTCAGAAGTGAACGAAAATGTTTTCACCAAAGATTTCGTGAGATGTGGGGCACAAATCAGGCTGTTTCACAGCCCAAAAAACAAAGTGGGACATGCGCTGAAGTGAGAGACCCTCTCTCCTTTTAGTTGGAGAGCCAGCAGGGCTCTGACCTACAAGGCCTGAAGGCGGGGTGCATTTTTCGGCTGCTCATGTACCCTGCAGATTGGGGAGCTGGGAACAGCTCTAGGGCAAAATGGCATTTGAGAATGTCATTCCCTTGGCAGGTGCCCCCAGTAGGGCAGTGCCTGTGATCATGGAGACAGTAGGTGCAGATTTCTCACCTACGCACAAGAGACATGTCCAGGGCATCTCTGGAACACCTGGTTGGGGTGAGGGGAGGGCTCTGCAGGTGGGGACAATGGGTGAGCAAACCTTGAATTATTGCTATTAATGTATTTATTTGTCTCCAAAGGTTGGTGAGCCCTGGGGACATCTTGGGTCTCATTGGGACCCACACTGAAAATACTAATGTATAATTTGATGAGATGACATCGTCCATGCACGAGATAGGATCATTTAAGGATTGAGCCCTGAACAACAAAAATGAGCTTATTCATACAAATGTAACTTAATCCTTACCCATTTTAATCTTTTTATTGTGCCTTGTTACTTGATGGGACTTGGTCTGGCAGCGTCCTTGGTGTTTAAGAGGTTATATTTTCAGAAAATAAGGGAATTTTTTTTTTTACATGAATGTTTCAAAATGCTTCCATGGCATGTAAAGAAAGCCACTTGATTAAAGCGTTTGCAGTTTACACTAAATCCTTTTCTTCTTTCCAAAGAATTCAAGGTTCTGGCACAAACTAAAAGGGTTAATCTACACCTGGTCCTTTCATTGTGTCATTTTGCAAGCAGTGAATATTGTGAGTAAAGTCCAAAATATGAGTCTTCATGGTAATTTCCTCCCCCCCAACACCCCCTGCACGCCACACCCCACCCCATATATCTCATGGTGTAAATATGCTACTCATTTATCAAGTACTAAGTGGTGATGAAGCAAATTGGTGGTTTTGTCACCCCTTCATTAGTAAAGAGAAAGAAAACCTGTAGAGACTAAACTTTCACTCATTAATCTGTTCATTGTACCTCCCTGTTCTTGCAAAACCCACTAGTTAGAAGCCACCTGGTAATGGTTCTGCATTTGTCTGCTCCTTCATGTGTTTGAAAGACAAATGGAAAGGGCTGGCTATTTGAACATACAAAACCCATCTATAGCTGAGTTAAGATGAGCCCATCCTAAGCCACACGCTATTATTTTTCTTGCTTTGAGTGTCATTACTGTAGGCTCTGTGTTGCTCTCATTTGTCATCCTCGTCAAATAAATAGCTCCCAGGGCAGAGGGAGTCGGTGCTACACCTTCTCGGCCCCTCTGAGGAGCCCAGCTTATTTTGACAGATTGCTCCATTAACAAAAGTCTATTTACTTAAAAACAGACCACCAGACTTCTATAAACACCAGTGAGAGAAAGACAGTGTTGTTCCTTGTTCTTGGCCCAGCCATTCTCCACATTGTTTCAGGCTTTTTACATTAGGGACTGGAGGGTGAAGCCTTGGAGCACGGTGCTGCCACATTTTCTGCGGAGCTGGAGCTCTGGGCACTGCCAGGTCTTACAGCAGGAGAGCCAATCTTGTTCTCAGGCAAGAACGCAAAGCAACCTGAAATGCTGAAGTAAATGGATTGGCAGAGCATGTTATAGAGGCCCCATCCAACAACAGCCTAGTAATAATTTAATTTTTGCCTACTTGTTTTATCCTTTGTATAACATGCTTTGAGACAAAGTTAGCACAAACAATTCATTCATCTGTCAAGCATTTATTGAGTGCCCGCAGTGTGCCAGGCACTGTGGTAGGCAGTGAGGCTATGGCACTGAACCAAGCCAGATAAAAATCTTTGCTCTTAGAAAGCTTATATTCTGATGGGAAGAGACAGAAGATAGCATTTTAGGCAAAAACAATGCAGTTAAACATATGATTATAGGTTTCCCCGGATTTCATAAATCTATTTTGAAATAGCTAATGACTTATTTTATGGTTTATAAATAATTTTTTACATGTCAGGTTAAATCACAACACGTTTAAACATGTTCTGACTTCCACATCACCTCATTTTACCCTTTTGATAACTCTGTGGGCATTAATCTCTATCCTATTTACAAATGGTGAAAGAATAGATCATGTAAGTTCAAGATCACTGCAAACTCAGGTACTCTGACAGAGCAACTAGGATAGCAAAACCAAAAACCACAAATCCAATGAATTGTAAATTTTTGAAAAAATACTGGTAAAACTTAAAAACTTATGACTTACCCTAAGTCTTTTCAGACTTAGCCTCTTAAAGTAACACATACTCAAGAAATCCGAGGAGGGAATGTTGTACAAGTGGTGTGAACCAGCGCACTGTGTGAAAAGACCACAGTGTTTAGAGTTTTCATACCCCAGTTGAATTTGTGATGAGCTGGAGACCACAATCAATGGAAGAATATCTGGGGTAGTCTGTGTTGCAACAACTCTGGAAAGTAAAACCCAAAGCTCCCTTTAGAGGCAAAGTTCTGCACTGAGAAGAAACTGCTGGGAGTAGAATCCAAACTGAGAATAGAAATAATAATGGCAAAGGATGATAAATTCTGATTAAAATGGGAGAGGAGAGCAGAGGAGGCACATCTCAGGAAGCTCAAGGCCATATATTTTTCTCTTCAAACACAACAGAAGAGTGAATCCTAGAGATATAAAACTAGGAAAGCTTACCTCTTACCTATCTACTTACCTCTCTTTCCTAAAGGTATAGTAAAACTCATCTGTCTGAAAAGTGAGCAACAGAAAACAATTGAGAATCATTATAAATTTATTCAAGAAAGAGCCCAGAAAAATATGCCCATAAAACAGATGATAATTATAAACTTATATTTTAAAACACACTAAAGGAAACAAGGAAATAGGTAGAAACTATGCAAAAACAGTAGAAATCAGAATTACAAAAACTGAGAATGAGATAGAGAAAAGAAACAGTTAGGTGAAAAATAACAGAATTCACAAAAGAAGTAGAAATTAACAATATTCAGAAATGACAAAACTGGAAAGAAAACAAAACCAAATAAACACAACGAATATTGCCTTAGAAAAATAGGAGAGAGAAAAAGAGAAAAAATTTAAAATCAGTGAGAAATAAGAGAGACAGGATTTGAGAGAAAGTGATAGATGCTAAAGAAAATCCAATATCCATATGATAGGAACCCCCAAAGAAGAACACCAAATAAAAAGAGTAAAACAAATGCTAAAATCTATAATTCAAGATAATTTTTCTGAAATAAAAAATGATTTCAAGCTTCAGATTAAAATGGAAAATACTTGGGAAAAAGTCAACCCTGGAACACAGTCTAGTAAGCAAGCATATTGGATGTGAGAGAAAGAAAGTCCTTAGGGTATTTGGGCTAAAAGACAATTCATGTGTTAGGGAAATAAAGTCGATTTTTATGAGACCGTTTAAGAGCAATGCATTATGCCAGAAAACTATGGGATAACATAATTAAGGTACTCAAGGAAAGCAAATATAAGGGAAGGAGTTGATATACAATCAAATCTTCAAATACAGATTTCAGACCCATTGTCATGAATTGTGCCAAATTTGGGAAGCATTGGTCCTTTGAGTTCTTGCTGAGGAATCTACTGGATGGAGAATGTGCCTTAGCAACCGTAATGAGCTAAGAGGCATTGACGTGAAGGTTGATGGACGTTACTGCAGAATATCTTTTACTAAAATGAGGGAAAAAACTAAGGATCAGATTCAGGAAAGATGAGGTCCAATACAAAAAATATATAAAACTGAATAGTCTGATGATTTCTCTTAAGTGGAAAACTGTTTTTGGAACAGACATTTTACAGAGATACTAGAGAATGTGAGAAATTTAGTCAGATGATCAAAGTAAGGAAATAGAAAAATAAGACAATGGTTAATTTCAACATAAATAGAAAGTTGTACAAGAAATTTATTATAATCATAGTATATTACTTGATATAGAATGTCACTTAAATAATATTTGTACAGTGATAATAATGAAAACAGTGGATATAGATATGATCCCCCAAATAAGAGAAATTATATTTGCAGAATAATAGAACAAGAGATGGTGTAATTGAATTAACATCCTAATTCGCTGTAATGAAAAGCCAAATGGGTACTGAATTAAATAATAGTATTATATTATATATATTATTTGTAAGAATGGAGGCATATTTGGAGAAGAAACAGGAAAAAAGTTCAAAGACGTTGCTTCTGAGTTAGATAAGGGGAATGATAATCAGCCTTATAGCCCTATTCAACTTTTAAAACTATTTGTATGTAATACTTAACAACAAAAAAAATTTAAATAATAAAAAAAAAGCAATGAATCCCCCAATTCTCCACAGAGCCTTAACTTTGCAACTAAACCAATAGACTACACATCCATGAACCCTGCTTGCTGGGTCTTCTCTCCTGGCGACCAGCCACCTCTCCATGGACTCTCTCCCCTTCCTCCCAGTCTTTTCCTGCAGGCTAGGGAGTCTTCGGTTTCCTCAAAGTCTGGACGAGAAGCGCTGATCACAGAACGTGAAGGCTGGAAATGCCCACTACAGGATGCACTCCATCCTGACCAGGGAGTCAAGGCTGACGGTGGGTGAGAGGTGGGCCCGAAGGCGCTGCTCATTAGTTCCAGGATCTGAATTGGATCTTGCGTCTCTCGACCCTGCACAGGTATTTTTTCACTGGTTCATGTGGTTTCTCCTGTGAGTTTATTGTGACCCAGGTGAACATGTATTTTCGTGCTGCATCGTCTTGTCCTACTTTTCCAACTGTCTGTCCTCTTCCCTGTGTGGTTTTGAGCTTTATTGGAATTGCCTTCCAGGTGTTGAGCTTGTGGGGGGGAGCCCTGAGCAGTTTCCCCTGCCCTCTGCTCCCCTCTGCTGGTAACATATGGTCTTTGCTGTTCACCCTCAATTTCTGGCCCTACTAGCTACTAAAATGTTTCTTTTAGCCCTTTGAACTACCTCTCAGGGAATAAAATCCTTTGTTTTAGGGCATAATTGCGCCCTCGGACCTGTGCCAATCTGTGACCTACCTGTTCTAGGCCCCTGCTTGCTGCTGAAACTGTGATCCTTGGAAGGGAGCTTGTTAGAAATGCAGAATATTGGGCCTCACCCTACATTGACTAAATCAGAATCTGCAGCCTAACTGGATATCCCCAAGTGATTCGCATGTACATAAAAGTTTGAGAAGTGCTGCTCTAGTTCAAACTCAGCCATGCTTCGGAAAAAGATTGAGATCAATCTTATCTGTCTGGTCATTATGTCTGATCACTCTAAAACCCATTCAGTTCTGTTACCTGGTAATGATGAGTTCTGGCCCAGATGCTTTTTTCTGCTCCATTTCTGCCAGGATGGCTGCCTGCAATGACAGAGAGCAGGACGTGGCATACATGGAATTCTAAATTTGAAAAATCCACTCAGTTCACATAAACTCAGTTTACTAAATTAAATGCTGGCAAGGCAGAGAACATGAGTCGTGTGACAATATTTTAATCCTTTTGCACATTCCCTCTTTGCCTCCCACAATTATTAATAGAAATGTCATATTTTGGTTGTGAAGGTAGGCTACAATTATTCTACATGTTTTTCACTGGTCCATTTTGTTTATAATTTATAAAATCTCTTTGTATAGTTGTAATGGGCATGTAGGAAATATTAGTCTAGGGGTTTTTCAGAACTTGTTACTACCTGAAGGGTCCCCCGTGTTCTCTTGCACAACTTCATTCATTCTCAGGCATTTAGTCAGCAAAGGTTTACTGAGTACCCACTATGAGCCAGGCACTACGTTAGGGGCTGAGAAAGAATTCAGGACAGATACGGCTCCTGCTTTCATTGATCTTCCAGTCTAACGCAGAAAACAACCATTAAATAAATTATGATTTAATAACAGTTGTATCAAGTGCCTAAAGAGGGAAGGTAGGGTGATGGTGGAGAGTATTTAACAGCTAAAGTTCTAGAAGGGAGACCAGTGTGGGAGTGCCATCAGAATCAATCAGGGGTTTCTAGTGGAACAGAAATATTTTCCCCATAGGCAGGTATGGAACAGATAATAAATACAATAAAATATGTGCTTTTCTTTAGATGTTCTAGTTTTGTTTTTTTCCTGTGAGGTTTCTCTTTGTGACATTTTCGTGTCTGCTGTTTTGTGTTTCTGTGTAGGAGGGAGAAAAATGTTTCTATTGTGACTGGTGGCAGAAGTCAGCCTCACCGATGTCTTTGCCTTTGCTGTAATTGTCACTTCCTTACAGTAAGGTGCTTCTTGTGGGGGTGAGGGTAGGGGTAGAGGCTTACAGAATGAATAAAACTGGGTGAGGTTAAAAGAAAACCAGGGTCAGAGAAACTGGCTATATCAAGTGAGTTTAAAATGTCTTATTTTTTGCAGAGGCCCATGTAACAAACTAACCTCTGAGAGCTATGTTAACAGACTCATTAAAAGCTAGAAAAAGTCTCCAGAATTTATTGGCCTATTTCTCACTTTATTCTTGCCTTGTTTGGGCTTAGGAATTTAGACTGCCTTGGTGAAAAAGGAAAGAAAGGGAACTGAGAGGGAGAGAATCATATCTAGAATGACAGCTTTAATTTTGAAGCATGAACTTAAGTGGAAATAAAGGCTCAAGAGTTAAAAATAACATTGGTTTGGGGAAAAAAAAGAAATGTAAATTTTTGTACATCTCAGTCTCAGTACATAATACATGAAATTTGTATCTGCTCAGTCACTGAATAAAACACAAAGCAGCGTCTGCACCACAGTTTGCCCCGAGAGTACTTCCATGTATGGGACTTAAAAAACATCTCGATGAATTTCCCATGACAGAATCATCTCCAAAGGTAATCAGTATTTACCTTCAGAAATGTGAAGACTGGCAGGTCCTTACTGACTGTTCCTTTGCTTAAAAAATTGCTTTCTTCATCTGGCATTGGCCAGGTTCATAGTGCCTAAATCTGTTAAATATTAAACAAATGATATTTGTTAAATGCATACAGCATGCCTGGCACTATGTAACTGTGGGGTACAGCTAAAAATATAGATACGATGCAGTCCTGCCCAGGAAGGCCTTACATTCTAGTTGGCGAACTAAGATATATACATATCAGGTAAACAAGAGATAGGACAGGGTATAACAAAGTCTCATTGTGGTACAACTGAATAATAACATTTATTTAGCACCTACTATGTACTAGCTTCTGTGTTAATCACTCTATGTTTATTAGTTCATTTATTCTGACAACCATCTTATGGGCTGAGAACAGTTATTACTTCCTTTTGCAGCAGAGGAAATGGAGACACACCATTACTAGTGCTCCAGCTCTACCTCTGAGATTTACTGCCTCCCAGAAGGGAGAGAAGGGTAGAGAACGGGGCCCAGTGCCATCTGGGTGGTTTCTTGGAAAAAGCTGGGGAGGTGTGACTTGCCAGAAGCAGAGGCTGGAAGGGCCTTTTAGCCCAGGGGACAGCGTGCATGTGGTGGGCTCCAGGCAGGCTGAGTGGGGAGGCAGTAAGGATATGGCCACTTGGAGGTCAGAGTTCCAGTGGAAAGACAAGGGGCTCCAGGCTTATATCCATTTCCATTCAAGTCCTCGCCCAGTCATTTACTCACTTGATCAACTTCCCTGAGCCTCAGTTTCTTTATTTATTGGGAAGAAAGCAGTACTCTCATCTCAGGGTTGTTCGTAATAGAGATATTACACATGTAGCCCGTAGTACAGAAACTGTCACATCATAGGAGCCTAATAAAAGGGAGCTGTGGTATTATTTTAAAAGCTGTGTTAGGAATGGGAACTCACACAAGATGGGGAGATGGGCCCTGATTATGGAAGGCCTTACAAACAGACAAGTCATGGTAGTAACTTGAGAAATAGAATCGTATTTTACATATGCATGTGCAGGTTGATGATATAAAATTATTTTGTACTGTGGGTTGAGGTAAAAAAAGAAAAAAAGTTAAAAGCCATTGCTGAAAGTGGCGCCTTCTCCTACTAGTTCCAGATGTGCTGATAGATAACAACTTGCCAATAAGACCCATGGCAATTTTGAGATGTGTGACATTGTCATAAGTGTAGATGAACCATGGCAGAGTGAGACATAGTGAGGAGTTTATCTTGGTTTTATCCTGGGGTGCAGTTGAGGCAAGAAACAGTGGCCTGTGACAAGCAACACCAGGGGAGCCGAGTTCCTTTGTAAGAACCACACTTTACTGCTTTTGACCCCAACAAGCCATGTGGTGAAATGTGTTCTGAATCCAGCTAAAAACATTTATAAATCTTTTTTGAAAATTTGTTTTAGTTCAAAACTTCCTAGAGAAAAAGAAAATAAAAGACTAGGGGGTGAGAATAATCATTTTTGTAGAAACATTATTTTGAATTTGGTTAAATAGAAGGACTTTTTTTTCTCCAAAGTACATTTTCCCCCCACTAGCAGTATCTTTTAATCTAATCATTTGATAGGTTTTAACTGTAGAATTTCCTCATTCTTACAGGGCAAGAGCTGGTTCTTCTTGAATGGTTGTCAATGGCAACCATGAAAGAAAAAAGGTGAAGAGTGGAAAGTTGGAGGGGGGAGTATAAAAGATATTTAATAACTATCGGTTAATAATTCAGTGTTACAAGAATCCTGTCCTAAATGGCTCCATAAATGAAATTCCTCTTTGCTTTCTACTACACAGGATACCTTTCTGTTCCTTTGATGTCCAGTACACTCTGCCCTTCTTTCTTACTCCACGTAGAAACAGTTCACCTAGGACCTCTCTAAGTACCGCAGGAACTGTCAAAACCCTTCCTTATTACTTACAGATGCTTAACTTACTGCTTTTGTATTTTCAGTTTCTAAAGTCTGTACAGTCCAGTATTGTAACCACTTGCCACGTGTGCCTACTGAGTACTTGAAATGTGGTTGATCAAATTAAGATGTGGATTTCAAAGACTTAGTATGCAAAATGAATATAGCATAACTTATTAATAATTTTTAAAACATTGATTACATCTTGCAATGTCATTTAGGTGTATTGGGTTAAATATAGCTTATTATTATTAATAGCATATTATTAAAATTAATCTTAACTGTTTCTTTTTAACTTTTCATGTGACTACCAGAAAAATTTAAAGTAAGTTTGTAACTTGCATTCTATTTCTGTTAGACAGTACTGATCTCAATAGAAGGTGAGAAAATCGATAAACTTTATTGTCCCCTTTGTCTCCTAATTAACAAAGTTGACTTTGTTAATTACTGCTGTGTCCCAGGCTGGTGAATGTGACATGGACCATTCCTCTGCACTTGAATGTGAAATTCATTCTCTGCTTAGGGAGTCTGAGCCTTGTAATGTCCCTGCCAGAAGCTCATCCCTTCAGCTCAAGGTCAGGGGGATGTTTTGGCTCACACACAGATGTCTAATTTTCTTGGCTGGCTGTGTGCCAGGCTGTCTGTCTACCGCTGTGTTGCGCTGTCTCAGCCACCAAAGTCAATGTTACCTTGTTCCCTTGCAGATCCTTGTGAGATGGCCCATGGGGAGCTTATGGCCCTAAAAGGCTTGGCTAAAGGCCCATGAGTCTTTAGAAATAGTTCCAGAAACCCCAGTGAGGAGTGTGATTTGAATAAAAATGAAAATATCTTTTATCATCCATCTAAATTCTATACGCAGACATCTGACCCACTCTACTGCACATCCCAGCACTTTCTTGGCTGACTTAAAGTTCACAACATATGTATCTGCTGTCCTAAGTATTTTGAATAAACTTCAGATGCCCAACCAAATCATGGGTTATGAATTTCTTTGAATGATGAATAAAGCAGAAAATGTAAAAATAATGGGTTATTTTACTGACGGAATTGGCTACCCAATATCAATTGCTTTTTTTTTTAGAGATTAAACCATATGAAACTCTCATCATATATACTTAATTCAATCTATTACATATTTATTTATTCATTCATTAATATAATTTCCTATGTGATGGGTGCTTTTGAGAACCCGAATGATACATGTTCTTTCCCCTCAAAGTACTTTTGTAGGTCACGTAAGCAAACAGATGCGATGCGGCTTAACTTGAATCTCTGTTTTTTGGTAGTACGAACAGAGTGCTTTTGGAGTCTAGAGGGAAAACTAAGTTTGCTCTAGGATGACCAGGAAAAGTTTTTTCATAAGAAGGTATAATTTGGACTAAACTTCGAGAGGTCTAAAGAATATTCAAGAAAAAAAGAAGAGGATAACAGGTAATGGAAAGAATTGATAATTGGGCTAGATGATGTTGTTCGTGCATGTGGGGAGCAGGAGATGAGATCAGGAAGGTACATGGAGATCAGATTAAATTCAGTACTTTTGAGTAAATTTCAGGAAATGTATACAATGAAATAATAAATCATAAAGGAAAAGTATCACATTAGGGGAAATACAAATTAAAATAGAAAGACATGACATGACAATAAGAAGAGATGACATGACAGAATAAAAACTCTGTTTATGAGCTCCCTTGTGGCCAAAGCAAAAAGGAAGGTAAGATTGATATTATAATTATTACTGTCCCTGAGGAAAAAACCATCACTTCTAAAAAACAAAGCTTTCCCTAGCATAAAATTTAAAAGAAATCTTGGACATGGGGTGAGTAACATGCAGAAAATTCCTCAACTACACAAATTTATTTTAATGTCTCTTATAAAATCAGAAGAGAATACTCTGGTGTTTTTTCAAGGACAATGTACCTACAATCACTTGAAGAACTTGCTCAAATACAGATCCTAAATCAATAGATCTAGGGTGGGCCTGATACCTGCAATCCTAAACTTCCACTAACTGCTGCTGCCATCTTCAGACTAGAGACAGCTACTAGAAAAGTGTATTAAGGTAGGTGTGGTGAAGAAGAAATTTTCATCTGGGTTCTTCTGGCAGGTCTAATAATCAAATCAATATGAGAGATTAACGAGAGAAAATAACCAAATTTAATTATATAAGTATGTATGACAATTTCATATGCATGAATAAGTCAGAGACCTTATAAACATGAGAGGTTAAAAGACAGACAAAACAAGGTATATATGGCATCCTGAGCTAAGGATGTGCTAAGGATGAAGCTTCAGAGGGGAGGAAGGCCATTTGCAGGATGATAAGGAGAGCAGATGTTCAGTAATTAGATGTTTGTCTTGCTCTATAAATAGGTCATAAAAAGTTATTTTTTGGTGATAACCCTTATTGTAGGTAAGGTACCTAATTTAAATTCTTTAAAAGAGAGGTCAAAGTTTCTTGTAAGCCTCCAAGGTCTTAATTTCCTTCAGCTCAGAGTAATTCACGTGCTAAAGTGGCACATCTTGGGGAGGCCTGTTCTGAACCCCTTCACAGGGAATCATGAAAAACTGATGCACAGGACATTCATTTTATTATATCAAAAGTTGCAATCATTTAGCTATAAGGGCCTTTTTTTTTCACAATACAATCTGAATGAGGAATAATTCTAAATTTCTACATTTTTAGAAATTCTCTATTTTTCAGTCTTTTGATATAAATCAAGTGCAACAGCAATTTTTAGCACCTCATTTACTGAGTGCTTGCAAAGCAATCAGCAAAATTTTTACAGAAACAACTAATTCCACTTTTTGACCACTTTATATAATATTTAACCAAATTATAAATTACAATAACAAAATTAACTAGGATAAATAGATTTGAAAATAAAACAAGTTGGGTCTCGGCAAGCAAATAACCCAGATTTGGCAGTGGGCTTTCCTTGGTGCATTTTCAAAGGGATGGGAAATACCTGTAACCCAGCAAACTGGATAAGTGGAGTCAGCTATTGTGACTCCAAGAAAGCAGAGACCAAGAATCCAGCTCTCAGATAATTAGGTTGGATAGAACTTATGAAGGCCTGGATAGGCAGTATGTCTTTCAACAATATTCTTTTAAGTGTTTTCCTTGATGGGAACTGGACAGCAGCTAATTCGACCCCGTGCTTTCTGGCAAGGCCTTAGAGGAAGCACAAGCCTGGGAGAATTCCTTATCCAGGGTAGGGTTCTGTTAATGGTAGTAGCTGACCAAATGGTTCTAAAAGGCCCAGGTCGTCTGGAATGAGTCAGTTTGTGGTGATGCTAAGGCCATAGAACTTCTGGTATTCCCCAGGAGTGGGAATCTCTGAGGAGACAACCAAAGCTTCTTCTGTGCCTAACCAGAGACACACAGTGACGGATTAGGACAAAATGTTTCCAGGACACAAAATACAGAGGTTCAGTGCTCAGCTGGATAAAGAGCTCCTACATATAGGTCAGATGAAATCAAACCCAGTGACCTACAGGAATAGTATCTGACCAGGTAATCTACTCAAGAAATTTTCAGGGAATGTAGATTGTAATCAACAATCCATCTGATTAACAAAAATTTAAAAATCTCATAATGTCCAGTATTAGCAAGGACGTGGATCAATGGGCACACATACACTATTGTGGTTATGTAAATTGTTAAAGTCTTTTTAAAGAGTAATCTCACAGCATTCATTTATTCAAAAAATAGCTCTTAGTCCTTCCTAAATGCCAACTTTGCTCCACAGGGCTGGGCTTATACCAATAAAAAACAAAACAAAACAAAACAAAAAAAAAACAAAACAAAACAAGGTCCTGTTCTTATAAAGCTATCGTTTACTGGAGAGAGATAGACAATAAACAAATAAATAGGTGTCTGAAGTTAAAACCTCAGAAGAAAATAAAACAAAGTAAGGAACAAGAATGACAGGGGTAACTGGGGTGCTATTTTATACGTGAAGGTAAGGGATAGCTTTGGAGAAGATGGTATTTGCCTGACTACTGTTCGAAGAAAGATATGTCTATATGTCTAGGCATTGAAAGAGCTTCAAGATCCATTGTTTACTCAAGGTAGTAAGATGTAGAAATACATTTTGGGTATAATCGCTTCATGTTAAAAAGGTGTGTGTGTATTTAAGTTAATACATACAGGACACAGATTCAATATGATAACTACATAGAAGGGTGTGTGGGTGCACGCGTGCATGCACACACACACGCACACACACACACACGCACACGCACACACTTCACACCCTTATCCTGGTTATCTCGGGTTACTTTTGATTGCAGGCTATGATAGGAAGGAGCAGGACCATATACAACGTGGGGTGGTTTGTTTTTTTTTTTAAGTGGAAAGACATGATGACACTTGAAAAAAATACAAATTTAGCAGAAGATGTCAACAATAAAATACATTAAAACCTTTTTTTTTTTTTAACCAAGATGGGGGGTACAACCTTAAAGAAAAATGTCAGTAGGCTTAAAGAAGGAGAGGGAATGCAGGCTCATTATGGCTTGATGTCCCAGAGAACAGAACAATCTGGAGTCACAGTTCACACTTCAGCATTCCCCACCTGCTTGTGGTGAGGCCTTGGCCATTTAACCTCTCTAGGGGTCAGTTTCCTCATCTGTAACATGAGGTAACTACTTCTCAGAGCAGCTGTAACACATGAGTTAATTCACATGCAGTATTCAGAGCACTGTTTGGCACATAGTTAGATGCTTAAAAATGTTAGCTATTGAAAGGGTCCGCAGTTCCACTAAGTTAGGGATGGCTTCAGGCAAGGCAGGCAGCCCACCAGCCCAAAAGTGAGACCCCTTGCCTTGTTCTTTGGAATCTCAGCACTTCTCAAATACCTGTGAAGGTTGAGAAATAGACATTTCATAATTAATCACAGTATGAAGGGCTGACTGACATGTGGTTTAGAGGTCAGGTAACAAGCATGGGTCATAAGAATTCCTCACAGTGGAGCTCTGATTTGATTCCACCACTAATAGCCTTCACCTTTGTTAGATGAAAAATAAACAGGTCTCCAGACCTTCATTGGGGTGCTATTTGCATTTATGGAGAGAGGGAAAACAATGGACAGGCCCTCTTGTTTTTGCGGACATTTGCCTTAGTAAGCTGTACTGTGGGTCCTCAGAAAATTGAGGGGTCTAGTGTTTTCCTAGATTTCTAGGAAATGTAAATTTGCACATCTCGTAGCGAATAATTAATTTATATTGTTAGGCATTTTTAATTTCCCAGAAAGAAACTTGCAAACTCTGCCCATTTGTACGCCTTTCACTGCAAATGACAGGAGTGGGTGAAACATTTAATTTTGCTGAGGACAAATGTTAAGGGACCCTGTCTGAGCTTCTGTTGAAGGAGATGAAAATCAGATTTCCCCAATATCCCATAGGACACCGCTTTTCTTACTGCTTTCCCAAAATGACCTCTCCTTTTTCCTTCAAAATAATGTTGGCAGGTAAGCTGAGGTATAGAATGACCCTGCCAGGGTTACTGTACATCAGAGTTTTGGGACAAAGCCAGGTACATTCGCAGGACGCTTAATCACCCCAAGTGCTGACCTACCACGTCTCCTCATGGAGTCTGGAAGTGGTCACACACCATTTGTCAAACTGAGCTCAGCAGGGTCTCTTTCACCTTTTAACCTTTCTCTTTTTTCTGTCTTCTTTCTATTCGTGTTTCATTCAGTTGTCTCCATTCTCTATTCCCTGTTCTGAGCCTTTGCTCTATTATTTCCCATTTTATTTCTTATGGAGCACACTCACCAGCATCTTGTCTGCAGTTTTATGATTCTTTTAATATCTCTTTCTATGCTCAAGACAGACATATCTATAGATGTGTCTCAGATGACAAAAGTTGTCATTTAACAAGCTAGAGCAGGCTTAGTCGGATTGCTGTTTCCCGTGAAATATTGCTGACCGTCCTTTAAAAAACGCTTCATAGCATCTTTGAGAAATAACATCTTTAGGGAATGAACTGTAATTTACTGGGAGAAATGCTTAAGTACTCTCATGATAAGGGACCAAGCAAGATTTGTCTCTGTTCCTGAGTGTTTAAGAAATTAAACATAAAAGCAGTAGCAATGTGGATGGGTGGCCCAGAGATAAAATGCTTCTGAAGATTCAGGGGAATTGCTTTGGAGGTTTCTTGGCTAATGATTGCTGTGGTGGATGCTCATATATTCTGTTCTTGACACTTAAATTTGCATGTGGGGCATAGTGGTCAGGTTATTAACAAGAAAACAAAAAAGTGGTGGCTTTATGAAGCTCACTTATTTTCCTTATCAGGATTGCTTCATTGTTTTCCAACTTCAAATATTAGTGAAGATTTAGAGAAATAATCTTGTTCTTTAATTAGATGAAATTGGAAGTTGATATCTGCAGCCATAAATGATCTTTGAGGTGTTCCTAATTCAGCTAAATCTCAGATGCCCGATTTGTGTTGATGATATTATTCTAGTGTAGAAATTTGGGGAGATTGGGGATGATGAAGAAAATTGGCTTTGCTCACAACCTAATGATAACACTTGAGGGTAATGAAAAATGATGGCAACATCCAAGGTCAAGATGGATCATCCAGCAGTGAATTATTCCTCTGCTCCCTCCCAAGATTCAAATCATTAAGTGCTCAGCTACATGAGGAAGAAATAAATGACTAATGAGTGCTGTTAAGGATAACATTCTTGTCTAGCAGTTGGACTGCTGGTTCCTGCCCTGTACTCGAGCCCAGCAGGAAGCAAATGCAGCAACATTGCCTGGTGCATTGTCCTCACAGGGGTCCCAGACTGTCTCTTTCGGGGAGCAGTGGTAGGAAAAGAAGCAAAGACAAGCTCCATGTGGTGTCCCCACAGCTTCGCCATCAATAATCCAAGCTACGTGGTCTTGCTTATTTTTATTGCCATCCTCACTATGCCTAAATTTAGTTTTCTTTTCGTTCAATGAAAATGGCCATCTGAAGAAGTATTCTGAAGGAAATAAGGATATGTATCCTTACATACGTTTCTTTGATTTGTGTAATACCCTTAGGGTTTAGTTTTTCCATAGGAATGTCGGCTTTCTAGGGAGGGGCCATTCTTTATCATAAGGGCAACTGAAAGAAAATGAAAAATGAAAGAATGATTTGTATCTGTATAGAAGGTAATAAAGACCAGAAAGTGCAACGATGCTGCATGAACCAAAGACTGTACACTTCCTTCTGATAGATCAGGCCTTCTCACTCAAGGCAATTGACAGAAGCTGACGCTTTGGGGTCTTTAATCAGAGCCGAGTTCAGTGGGTCGATTCTGGGGCAGTCACAGATCTAAATGGGGTCAACCAAGGCTCTTGCCAGAGCAGCCTCAGGCTTTGTAATGGTGGAACTTACAGTAGTTTTAGGAGCAGGTGTGTGTCTGCTAATAACCAGGGCTCACTCCTTAAAATTAATTCTGAAGCCTCCATTTGGCAACTTCAAAATAGCGAACTTATTAATGCCATCATGACACTTTATGTGTGCCTCTGGGCTTGTAGAAAATATTTCTCAAAGGAGTAGTGGTTTTACTAAAATTTATTTTAAAATAAAAGTATTGGTTTTATCTGCTAGAAAATAGAAAATCTTTACTTACATTCTGAGGAGGACCATGAATGATCTTTAAATTTATGCCCTTAGAGCATAAAAGAGGTTAACTGTCCAGAGTGGCCAGTTTTTTTTTTTTTCATCTTCCAGTGCACTTTAATCAAAATTTTATCATCAGAAGAGTTCTTGAAGCATACAGTGTCAGGACAGTTATGTCCACTTGGCTCTATGAGTGAAATTTCCACAGATTTACACTTCAAACATGTATGAAAAATAAAACTTATCAAATTTAGTTTTATAAATTTTCCCACTTAATTACTTTATCTTCAAAAGAAATCACGACCTCAGTCCCATAAATTAAATAGCATGGAGTCACTAAGCAAATATCAGCCAGATGACATTCGTTTTCTGAAAAAGTAATGGGGAAACTAGTTGATGGAGACAGTCAAATGCTTATAGGAATCAACATGAATTAAAAATTAGTCATAGTGGAGTGAGACAGAGAAACAGGAGCCTTCTAATTGACATCAAATCTCAAAGAGGAAAAAAGCAGAGTTTAAGAAGATATGTCTTCGTAGAAGGGATTCATAGTGTTTTTTCACAATAAAGGCCATAAGACCTGGCTGACTTTCACTTCTCTTCCCTTCTCTTTAGGGGAAAATTCGGCTTTAACTCAGATTCCATAACCCCATCCTCAATGGTTAATAAGATGATGTCAAAATTGAGACTTCCTAAGAATGAGCCTTCCGATCAAAATATTAGTCATCAATGCATCCTTTAAAAAGGGAAATTATGAAAGAAAAAAGGAATTCTATGGCAATTAGCCTCACAGGGTGATCTGATCATAATTCCTATGTGGGCAGGTCATGGTGGGCAGTCACACCCCAGGCCTCTAGCTTCTTCAGTGAAAGGTTTTAAGCCCTAGCTCTTGTGCATCTAGGTTAATACACCTTTGAAACACCAGAAATAATACCCTTCAAAGGGGGTGTTAATCCTCAGGAGAGCATGTAATCTTATTAACTGCCCTGTAATCCAGTCGCCCCATGCTTCCTCCCACCTCCATGTAATGTTCCTTAGGTTCACTCCTTAATGTCAAATGCATAAAAAAAGCTGCAAAACATTCTCCGGAGCATTTGAGATCTTGCTGCCCGACATATGTCATCAGTTTAGCACAAACAGACTCTTATTAAAATCCAAAAAACAAACAAACAAAAAAGGTGGGACAGAGAAGAGAAACATGGTGAGGCCAAGCTTCTCCATGGTGCTGCTAGGCAGGTGGACCCCGGCGCTTTCTCCCAGATCCTGTGGAGAATCCATTCCTGCTGCAGGATGTTCTCGAGGTGGAGGTGGCTAAGCTCAAGGAAGTGGAAATATGCATTGAAGTAGTTTCTGCATTTGGAGTGGGATTTGCATTTCTTGCCTCTGTGATAGGTCCTTAAGCTCTGTACGTGTGCTCTGATACCGACCCCATTGCAGCAGCTCATACCCTGGAGACAGCATGCTATAACGAGTTCACAGTCAGCCCGTAATTACAGATTTGGTCAAAGGCTTGCTACCAAGATTGAAGGAAAAAGTTAATCTGGTGTTCAAATTCTGCTGTGCGGTGACTCCACCTGAAGAGGTGGGAAGTAGCAAGTAGCGGAACAGAGGGAGCTGGGGCTGGTGGCAGAAATGGTTGCGAAGTCATGGAGATCCTTTCTGCTGGCTCCAGATCTGCTTTTACCAAGAGGATTATTTTATTTAGCATCATTAAAGAAAACAGTTCAGAAACATTTTGTAAAACAATGAAAATGAGAAGTCTGCAAGGAATTACTGCAATATCAAGGCAAGGAGGCCAAGAAATCCTTTCAGTCCTAAAGTTCACAAGGTCCTAATACACTGTGTTCACTGCATCATATTGAATATCTATTTAGTAAATAATATATACTATATTTAATATACATATGAATACATATATTGAATATAGAGAGAGAACTGAATGTAGTCAGTACATTTTAAAACTGAAGTCACTTCTTGGTTAACAATTAAAATTGTTAGAAATTGTCACATAGAGAAAGGTGGAAGGGTTGGACATTCTCTTTTACCTAGGAACAAAGTCTACAGAAATATTTGCATAAGCACTAGAAAATATATACACTGTATATATTTGCATTTTATATACAAAAGATATTTATATTACATATGAAAGGATATTCATTTCAGTATTACCTATAATAGAAAAATAAAAACGCCAGTCTAAAGGTCCATCAGTTAAGGGACTGGTAAAATGGATAACAGTATATCCATGTCACTGAATATGAGTGACATTGAGCCATTAAATATGAGCCAGATAAGTATATATTGAACCAAAAGGGGTTGGTGATGTACTTTTGAGTGTATATAAGAAAGTCCCAGAAGATACCAGCTGTGAATGGAGGAACTTTCACTCTTTTGTGGTAGCATTTGCATGATAATGTATTACCTGCATAATTTTAAAGTCTTTTTTTATTTAAAAAAGTGTTTAAATACAAAAGAAGACATGTCTTGCAGATTGAATCTTGTCTGAATAACCTAAATGTCAAAGGGTAGCATGATTATGTACCTGCTTAAAAATGAGGAAGATCCATTTCCAGAATATATTAAATTTAAAAAAGCAAAGTGCTAAAATTGTATATAGTATGCTACATTTTGTGTATAACCAGGGCAGAAAATGAGAATATGTATTTGATTTGCTTGTATTTGCACAGAAAACCCCTAGAAGGATAAACAAGAGATGAGTAAAAGCGGAGGGTTGCAGAAGATGGGGACAGAAATGGGATCATGACTTTTCAGAGTAAACCTTTATATTGCTTTGATTTTTAAACCCTGTAAATGTATTACTTATTAAAAAAAGAAAAAAAAGAACAAAACATAATTAGATGTGTTTTGGAAAACTTATAACTTATACCCAAATGGAATATTTGCTGGGAAAATGCAGAGCATGACATTTTAACATAAGCACAGCGTCACGATGTAAAAGAAAGGTCAGTGGCCTGAGAAGCAGGACATGGGCTTGCACAAATTGGCAATTGGGCTTAATGTGTGTTGTCAATCATGTTTATGATTAAATTTGAAGAAGCTGCCTGGAACATTTCGTTGAGAATATTTTAAGGCCACATCCAGGTTCAGTAGAAGAGATTTCTTTACTTGGTTAGTGATCTCTGCCATGACTGTTAGATGGAAGAGTGACAGCATACATGCCTTTTACTTGTCCTTCATGTGGTTCTTTTTCCTCGCCCGTAAGATTAGGAACTTTGACTAGAAGATCTTTGGTCTCCTTGTAGTTCTAAAATGTTAATAGGAAGCTGGGCATGTTCCAGAAAGATAAAACAAAGGAGAGGGGCAGGAGGAAAGCTGCCACAGAGGGCAGAGTGGTCCCCTGTGGTTCTGTAGCTGGAGCTCGGAAAGATTGCTTTGAGTGGAATGTCAAAAAAGTTAAGTTTTAGAGGAGTCCCACCCAATTCTAGGTAAACAGGCATCTGGGACCCACGTTGAAAGGATCCAGCATATAGTACGCCTTACTCATTCGGCTGGAAAGTAGCTAGGGCAAAGAATAACACTTTCTCGGAGAATTTGCTCAAGGTGATTTTTGGAATATGACAAGCTTGACTGCCCACATTCCAACTTCCTTCTGGAATATTATAACAACTGAAGGAGGAAACGTGGAAGATGCCCCCAGACCACTGGAGGTCTGAGTGACTGACAAATGGGGAGGGCGAGTATCTCTTTAAAGCCTCGGATGAAATGACAGATTTTTGTAGCTTCTTCAGGGCTCAGCCAGAGGAAGCCTCTGGAGCTTCTTGAAGAAGAGCTGGCCCTTGATCTTACTGTCTCCTGAAGTTTGAGATCCACCATTGTGGTTCAAGGCCAAGAGCCATAGCAGGAAGCCAAGAATGCACGAGGAAGGGAGTTGGTTTCCCACCATCAGGTAGAGATTTCTCCAGGCCTGAAAGGGCTTTCTGGTGTTGTAGAAACTGTCAGAGTCTTGGAGATGAGACATTTCAAAGCTCTTGATGTCAGATCTGTAGAGGCAAAAAGAAACCTGGAGATCTGACCCAAAGCCTGCTTTAGAGAAGTGTTTTTCTCCTCTCTGCTACCTAGACCTTTCTGTGTTCTGGAGCTGCAGGAAAAGAAGGCTGGACTCAGCCATGGAAGCCCCAGGCTCCTTTTCTTTGCCTTTTAGATGGGGACCCTCTTCTCTCAGTATGCCTACTTGACGAAAGCGTTGAGCCGCATTCTCCAACATAGCAGTCATTTAAATTAATTAATTAAATTAGACTAATTTAAATTAATTTATTCATTTAATTTGATTTAAATTAATATTAAATGAAATAAAAATTCCAGTTCTTCACTCTCACTAGCCACATTTCAAGTGTTCAATAGTCACTGAGGCCAGGGGCTACTGAATTGGGCAGCACAGATACAGAACAATTCTATCATCTCAGAATGTTCTGTTGGATGGCACTTCTTTAGAGTATGCATCTGGATGCCATGTAGACAAATGGATCCATGATATTAAAGAATAATAGACAGTAAATCCAAAACCAGATAAACTAGCAAGGTGTGTATATTTTCTTTCATGTAAGATATGAATGGACTAAATTCATTAGTCGAAAAGTTCAAGTTGAGTTAAAAAATGTTGCTATATGTAGTTTAAAGAAATTCAGGCACTGCGAAGTGGCCAATAAAGGTTAAAAAGTTCTTGTAGACGAGACATGCTTATGTAGCATAGTATTTATGTAGCCGTTTATTATCTAATTTTATGAGGGATGTTGTCAGGCTGTGGTTTTAGAATAGATTTCAAATTGATCTTGGGGGTCATGCTAAAAAAATTAACAAAGTTGTAGACAAAAACCATCACTATTTTCTTGCGATTCTCGCTGCAAGTATTATTATGTTAGAAGTAGGGGAAACAGGAGAAATGGAGGGTGAATCAGTCCCTTTGGGAGGTGTCTTGCTGCAGAGGCAGGCTTCTGAGCAGCTGGAAGGAACTTTGTGGTGAAGTGGCTGATAGGCATCTTCCTGGGAGCACTTATTCCACCTGCAGTTCTCTTTGCAACTCATCAAGGAACCTGATACCATTCATGGCCACCTTGGGAAACATCGTGTCATTCCATCCACATAATTTCCTGCCTCTAGGGAATAAAAAGGCAATTGAGGCCCAGCTACCCTGATTACTCTCATTGAATTCCTCCAGATCCAACCATAATATTTCTATTGGCATTGCTGGGCAGCGTTTATGTCTTAACATAGTTCCTGTATATTTGAATGTCCTTTCTCTTTCTCTGATATTCCATAAATTCTTTGGAGATTACAGTATAGACAAGAATAGGAATTGAAAATTTTGAATGTATAGTATTTAGCTATTATATAAGATTTAGACTAGATTAAATCAAGCTAAGAGATTTGAGTAAACCTGACGCGCATGAATATTTTCTTAAGATGCAGCTGTAGAGGAATAATAAGCACCTGATGTTTGAAACGAAGCATGCATTTTTTTTGTCATCTGTTTTTTATATGAAATTCTGTGATGGCACATAACAGATATTAAGTACATGGTATTAATGTCATTTAGAAAAATGAATTACATCCGCAAAGTTGTGTCTTAGTAGACGTATAATTTGAAGTTGTTAAGTGAGCTAAAATTATAAAACTTGATCTAACAGCTGAAATGAAATCTACCTAATTAGAATCATATAAGCAAACAGGATTATTATTATTAATTTTTTTCTGCTTGGTTGTGAGTGGGAAGCTACACTGTTGACAAGCTGAGAACCTAAAAACGACCTAGGTGTTTGTTCTTAACTTTTATTTTCTCTCCTCCAGCCCAGGATATATTGGATTGCAACTCGGAGGCCCACTTACTTGGAGTAATGACAGGTCTTCATACTAAACACAGGCAGAGAGTAGGTGAGAACTAGGCTTCTGTTCATTTAAAAAACTGAACATTTTCTTTCTCAGTTTGCCAGTATCGTACGCTCGGCAAGAGAATGTGTGCTTTGAACCATCTTGTTATTATCTGAAAGTGACAGAGACGCACTCCCTTTTTAAACTCTGTAGGCAGGTGCAGGAGGTGGCTGAATTGTAGCCTTAGGAGACTGAAGGCATTTCATGACACTTTGCCGTGTTACCTCTTCGTTTCCAGTTGGAGAGTGTAAAATAGTTCTTACACATTTTATTTGTTTATGTATCATGTTAGACAAAACATTTGGACTTTTAGGACTTTTCTTGTTGGTTTGTATGAATTGATACCGGGGACCTGGAAGAACCTAATATTAGATCAATGCGCATTTTTCACTTTTATTAGAGCCTTAGTAAAAAATACTTTAGACTTATCATCATCTGGCCAATCAATGCAAGGAACCCTGTCAGGGAGGGTCTCAAATCTCACTGAAACATGTGCACTGTTGAAATTTAGTAATTCAGGAAATCTGGGGCTCAATCACCTGCCATCTCTTCTCACCACCCTTAGCTAAATCTATCGCGCCCTTTACTGTAGTCTTGGGTAGTTATCATGCTGGGAGGCATCTCCTAACACCTTTCTTTGCCTTCTGTTTTGCTTTTTTCTTGGAATCATAGACTTGGCTGTAGAATAACATATAGCCATTAGGTGTCACTGTCTAATGTGTAATGACAGTGAAAATGAAAGATTTCAGTTTATTTCAAAAATCACCCAATTGATATTGTAAGACACTGATGCTGTAGATTGTGAAGACATCTTTTTTCTCTGCAAATAAAAACTTCTTCTGGATAGATAATTGAAAAATAGTCAGAATTTTTAAAGTAAATAAAATTTCAAAGTTTATTTTATTTGCTGGAAAGATTGCAGAAGAAAATCCTTTGGGTCCATCATTCAAAGTTTTCCCTGGCTTATTTCAAACCTACATTTCTCAAATTGCATATGCTTCTGTCTTTAACTATCCTCCCCCTCAGTCAAATTGTGCTACTTCCCATTTTTTGGATAACCATGTACTTGTCCATACTATTCCATTTACTAGGAGTGCTCTTTCATCTTCTCCTAATCTCATCTGTAAATAACCTATTTACTCTTACATATAAGCTCAGTACTGTCCTCTATAAACCTTATGCAATCTTCTCAGATGAGAGCACTTCTTCCTACTTTAGTATTTCTATGCCTTGTTACTCTGCTTTTTGTGCAGCATTTTGCAAACATTAGCTCAAATAATTATTCAGGAGTTATCATGAGAGCAAGGACAGTAATATAATTACCACAAGCCTAAAACAGTATTAGAATAAACATTAATAAATAGTACTGAGGTTAGTTAAGTGAATAAATTAGTCAAAATTAAAAAATAGATATAGAAAGATTTGATTTCAGCTGACTTTTTAAGCATCGCCATTTCATTAGATACTAGAAACTGGCCATACAATGACAATTAAAGGGTAATGGGAAATGGCTGTATATCGATGTATGAAAAAATGCATCCTACCAGTGCTGTAGGGAGCCAATCAGTATGATTGATTTATTGGTCATAATAACTGATGACATGAGAAAGTAAACAGCTTATCAATGCTTTAGCATCTCTATTCAGAACTTTCTGTTTTTTAGTCGTCATGCTCTTGTATTTTATTTAGACTCTTGTGCATAAAAAAGAAATGCAGTTAGAAATACACTATATTCAATTTAAAAAATGTTTTTCTTTCATCCACCATATTCCTGATGAAACTGAATCTCCAAAATAAACATCTGGAAGACTGTGCTCCTCCACATTCAGTGGAAGTCCAGAGAGACAGAAGTCAAAGCTGGGGATCATTGTGCAGAAAAAGCAGGGAAACTACCTCTGTTGCTTGCCATTCCCCAGATCCAGTAAAAATTTTCCTCATTCAGTGATGTGTAAGTAAGGGAGAAGAACAACCACAAAAGGAATCTTTAAATAATTTCCATATAATGTAAAAGAAGGGATCTACTGTTACAACCTACAATTTTAAAAGTATGTGTGAAAGATCATCGCAGTAAGGAAAAGAATTTAGAATGCACCTGCTTTCAGTGGTCTTTAAAAGACAAAAAGAATATCTATAAAAAATATTTGAAGAGGGGAGTTGATAAAGATAAAAAAAAATAACAGTCAATGGTAAAGAAAAAAGCCATAGAAATGAAAACTTCATTCTAGGATTAAAATTCACATTTAGGATAATTAATGCAGAATCTTTTAAATAATGCAAAATATAAAATAAAATTATGCTAAAGAAAATTATAGATGTAGGGGATAAAATATGAAGCTATGAAAAATTGGCTAAATAAGACTAAATGAATAGAGTGGAAACTTAAATTAAGTGTATAACTAAAGATACATAAATAAAAGTTTTTGGATCTGAAAAAAAATCTGAGACTATAGAATGAAAAAAAGATTCTAGACAAAATAAATAAAATGAGGGATTCTAGGCATATGCTGGTGAAAATGTGCATTTCCAGTACAAAAACAATTTCAAGTTTTCAAGCAAGAAAAATAAAAAGGTTATTTATAAGGATAAAAAAACTAGATTGTCCTAAAGTGCCATTGTGAGGAATTGATGCTGGGTATATGTGTAGCACCTTGCAGGACACTTGGTTCTGCCCAAACACCCATGAACACATTCAGTCCATATCAAATGGACTCGATGTTTGATCCTGTCCAAAATGTCCACATTTAGAAAACGTTCTTAGCTTCAAATAGCCTATAATATTTGCTTTTTATTTTTGGTTGATAGGATTAACACATACAAAATACAACTGTGTTTTATTGGTTCAATAATTGTGTAGTTGTTATATTGCAAATAATAATGCTTCTTGTCTCAGTAGACTGGCTGGTAATGAATGGCACATAGGGTTAGGTAGATGGGTCTGGGTTTGAATCTTGCAGAAAAGCAAGATTTATATTAACTATGGACCCAACCTCTCAGTGAGTATTTTGGAGCTAATTTCAAGGACCAAATTACCAGGACTTTTTGACATGGACAAAATGTCTCTGTGGATGTTTTAAACAGAATAAAATGTCTGCTAATCAAGTAGAATTAAGACCAAGTACTTATTTTAAGTTGGTAGCCAAATGAAATGAAATATAAGAATAAAAAATAAAAGAGAAGAAAATGAAAAACAATTAAATGATGGTTTAGGCACATATCTTCAGGCTATACTGCAAGGATTGAGAAGTAAAAGAATATTAAGCTGATAATTATACTACTATTGGATCTAATAATGAGAAAAAATAGAAATTAAAATATGATTTTGAAAACTCTTGATTATGTTATTTAAAAATGAGCTCGATATTTTTCAAATCATTGAATAAATCTAATATATAGATAAGACTGAATTCATTAATTATATGTACACATAAGACTGAAAGTGAATTTAGCAAAATGCTAACCCTTAACTGAGCCATGACTGATATTTATATTCTTCCTTATGTTTTTGTATTTTTATAAACAATAAAACTATGTTAAAGCTATAAGTTGCTCAAAGTAAAAGCAAGCAATGTTTTCCATTCGCACACATACACACAAAACAGAATCAAGCTGCTGTTCAGTTATCCAGGTAGTTTGTTTTCTTGTTGCATCTGTAAATAATTATTGACATTAAATGGGAGCAAGGCAGGAAAATCTCTGAATCCCTTTCAAGGTTCTAATCATATGGACAATGCTTCAAGTTCGTCTCTTCTTTATGAAACCATAACATTTTTAATGCCATTGGAGCACCTTATGCAATCCCAAAGGATGTGTCATTTCCTACTTTTACAAAGCTAGGCCCATTATCTTAAATAGAGTATCATTAGTGATGAATCTCCCAATTCCAGATTTCAAAAGTGATACGTAAGAAATAAATTCAGGGACAAATAGACTATGAAGAGCTGGAGGTTTAATTCTAAACTTAAATTTCGTTTCCTTGGGAACTGAGCTGTACCATAATATGGTACAAAAATGTTTTTAATCTAGAGCAGTCAGATTTACGTGGTTGAGATAAATCTAAACAAACACACTAAAACCACAGCAACCACTTCATTATAACTAAGAGGCCTCATTGGTTTCTGTCTCCTAAGCCCACACACTAATCAGCTGTCTGGGTTTCTCCACGCTGTAGGTGAAAAGAGGGAAGGAAAGATTCACAAGTAAGACTCTACTGAAGTTAGAGAGGAGATGCTTTGTTTCAAGGCCCAGAGAAGTGCTGGTCTAAGGTTTCCACACTTGGGCCTTTGCAGGATGGGGATCTCCCCATTGAGAGGTAGCCCCAGGGCCATTTCGCTGCAGCAGGTGCAACATGCGAAAAAGACAAAAGCGATTCAAAGAACAGTCCAAAACACGCTTCATTCTGCGGAAGCCTGAGTTCTAATGTTTCCCACATCTCACCAAATGCTCTTTTATGCCTCAGTATGGCTTTGGACATGATCCACTCTTTAAGTATCTTACTCCCTGAAGTATAGGAATTTAACAAAATAAGTAAAGAACCCAGGCAAGCAAGTTCATTGAACAATAAATGACTTGTAGAGAGGGTAACGCGATTCTAATGGCAGCCTGACATTTGGCAATGTAGGGAATCTAGACGTGACAACTTTGCTTATTTCAAGCTAAATGAAGACATGCTAGCCTTCCTAGTCAAACATAATTAAATTTTTACATACTTTCTGCTTATTTTAAGAACAACCTTCATCCTCACACTTTTCTCCCTGTTACCTCCCTTCTACACACAACATCACAGGCTGACAGAGCAGGGATCTTCCAGTAACATTGATGAAGGAGAAGAATATGAAGTTATACCTGGTGAAGAATTCTGAAGGATGGTGAGTGGAACCCTACTTTTTTTTTTGCCTACACTCCCAATTCTAATCTATTTGCCTCTGCTAAGCCACGTGGTTGTTGGAGCCGATGGGTAGCTGGATCCAAGTGAGCCCTTGGGTTCTGGTGAGGGGAGTGGATGGGGCCTTTCTCCTCTGTGGGCTGAGTATAGAAGCAGTACTAGAGACACCGCTGGGATGAAGCAGAGGCTTTGGGGAAGAGCTCAGCCTGCAGAGGTCTGTGCCACCACTCTGCCTAGATAGGGAGAAGGGGGATCAAAATCAGCTTTGTATAAATAAGTCAGATTTTCCAGCTGTCATAGGCTAAGAATCAGCTGAATGAAAAGGCCGAGTCTTTTTAGGCAGGAGGCTGGGAGAATGTTGGACATGAGCTCTGATAAGTCAACAACAACAACAATAACAACAGCAAAATAACAGCTAATCTGAAGGATCCAGGAGCAGAAAGAGGAGTAGTCAGTACACACAGTCAACACACAGCACCCTTAGAGGAGGAGGCATTTGATAACTTAAGAAAAAGAAATCAAAGCATTTAAGAAAATTCAAGTATAGCACAAATAACAGTCTGTAATTCAGAATTATGATTTTTCAGCTTATTTGAAGAAGGAGAAGGTTACTTTTGATGTAGAAATTTGTGGAAAATATCAGGAGATGGAAATCATTAGCGAAAAGTATAGTTGACTTCATAAGACCCACTACATTCATTGTATGAGTCCCAGAAGGAGGAAGAACTCTTTGAAGAAAGAAAATACATAATTAATTAGTAGCAAAAAAAAATCTCTGATTTGAAAAAAGATCTAAATCTGCATACTGAAAGGGCTCACTAGATTTCAGCAGGATGCATAAAAGAAGTTATGCTGAAGCATGGTAAAAATTTATCTGCTGGAAAAAAAAAAATAAGGATCCAAAGTTGGAATAAGTAAAAATAGAGTGCTGGGTGTTTTTTCTTTGCAAAGCTGGGCTTGACTTTCTATTGACTGAGCGATTTTACAAGTTTGTAGTGACCGAGGTTAGCATGTAGACTTTTGTCTGCTAGAGATGGAAGCACTTTGTTTGGTGTAACAGATAACCCCAAAGATTACAGTTTATGACTCTGTAAGTTATTAAACAGTTTTGTATCTAACCTAGCAATGATATCTTAATGTTCCTGTATTAAACTACATTTCTCTCTCTCTCTCTCTCTCTCTCTCTCTCTCTCTCTCTCTCTCTCTCTCTCATCTATCATCTCTCATCTACCTTCTTGAATCCTCCTTGACTCCCAGTCTATCTTTTTTTTTTTAAAAAAACAAATCATTTTGTTGGTTTTAATGATTTAAATTAATGTGTTAAAATCATTGATAAAAGTCCTTATGTTGCACGAGAATCATGTTTTTATCTTTTAAAAAATGATTCTTATAACAGTTTTGGAGATCATTCATTAAAATGCCAAGTGCATTTACTCAAAGAGCTGCTTTTCTGTAGTTACCTCAGTGCTGCTTATGCTCTGCATATCTTTTCTTGCTCCTTGCAGTAAATCTCAAGCAGCAATAAAAATTTAACTTTGCTAATGTTCTGTTTCTTCTCATTTTGTTTTTTATTTATTTATCTCTATTGACTTTTGTGTTTTTACTTTTTCTGGTTCCTGCATGGTCATTAAGTCATTCCCCTTTAGTGGCTACAATGGTTGAAAATTTGGTCTTATGGTCTGACCATTTCCTTGGTGATATCTGTCAAATGCATGATGGAAATCTAATCTCTGATGGGTGAGAGATGATAATTTGATTTATTAATTTAATTTTTTTTTTTTGCTACTTGTGAGCTCAAATCAATTGAAAAATATTTTGTGATCATTGGGAAGCGAAACAACTCTTGAGACAGTCTGGTGAGTTTTTGTATTTCTGAGTTTATTTTTGGCCTGCAGCTAAAGCTGTACAACTTGGCTAAAAGCTATGTGTTTGTAATTCAGAAAAATCTTTACCTCTTATGTGTGAATGTGAAATATTTTCTTACTTCTGGAGAGTATTAATAAATTAGATTATAGTGTCTATTAAATTAAAGAAGTCCTGTTTTGAATGATTTTTAGAGATAAACCTCTGCTTATATAAATTAAATATTCCCAGAATCCACAGAAAATAAAAATATTATCTTTTACTACTTTAAATGTATTATGAAAAAAAATCTTTTGTATAGAAACTGCTAGTTTATGAACATATTAAGACTTCAAGTTCACACAAATAAGGTGACTCTTGGACAAACTATACTAGTTTAAATAATTTTCTTTAATTTATCAGTGTTCAGTATAATATAGCATAAATAAGTAAGTAAATAAGTAAGTGATTTTGGTGTGTTTTCTCAGGAAGAGACTAGTTTAATATAAACTTCCTAAACTTTGTTCTTTGGCTTCCTGATCAAATAAACTAACATTATAGGCACATAATATTTAAGATTATAAAAATATAAATTTGTCTTTATAATTCTGCATTTTTATAGCGGTATTTATTTTTGTAATGTGTCAGTTTAAACATCATTTATAATATCTATAGGTAAATTAAAACCTTGAAATTAAAAAATTGCATCAATCAAGGGATAATAATAAATAGAGATAATTTGTAAATACTATTGATCCTGAAACATTGGTTACTAAGTATAATTTTAAGTTTTTATACTTTTGCATCTGATTTTGATACACTATAAAGCAATTATATCTTTAGGATACTAGTGTTAATAAATGTTTTATTTTGTCAATTTATGAATGTGTAAAGAAATGTATGTAGCTAGAGAAAGTTTTGTTATTAGTATTCATGAGTTTTGTTTGATAAAATCTTTATGATTTCTCAACTACCTTCTAGTTTGCTCTGCGAAATAGAAGGTATTTTTTTTAGTTAAAATTTATAACTAAAATGCTTGAGACTATAGTAGGAGCCGTAGTGAGAGGGAAATAAAACTGTGTATATACTTTTGTTTTTCAAGAAAAAAAGGGGAGTGATTTAATATTAAAGTATCAGTTTGTCCTAGAATATAAGAGAGCATAGTGAAGGAAAAATCTGAGTATGTATAGCAAGTTGTAGAGATTTTGAGGAAAGTGAATTTTATGTGCTTTCAATTATAGTAACTGAGTGAAAAGAAGCTATGAAATGTGCCAACATTTTGGCAAAGTTTTATGATTTTGAAGAATTTATTCATCAGATAATTTAAGAAACAGAAAAGAGCTTGTGAATCTTTTACTGCCGAATATCATATTAATGTTAAAATGATAAATTAGTCTTAGAACTCTTAATTAGGGATAGCAAAATGTTATTCTGTACCCTTTGTGAAATCTGTTCAAAGAGTAGAGACTCCATATCTCATCAGAACAACTTTCTCTGCTCTGTTAACTTTATAATGTCCTTAATTATTTTATAAAAGCAAAAATAAAGAACATGGGTTCTTCATTTATGAAAGAACTAAAATTCCTTACTCATGTTACCTTATTTGATGTTATCTTAAAATACTTTATTAACACTATGATTAAGTAGAAAACCAAGTACTAGTTCTCCATATCCGTGATGTTAATTTAATCAAATTACCAAGTCTCCTTTAATAACTCTTTTGATTTTGCCTTCTCAAGTTCAGACCCTAAAATTAGAAAAACAAAATCAGTATGGCCCCTATGCCTATAAATGTCTTTGAGAGTTACCAGAGAGCCCTGGAAAATAAAAAGACTTATTCTTTCACTTTAAAAAAATGATAGAAATAATTAGGAATGTTTGGAATGTCCCATATTTCATCATCAACTTGACATTTTTTAAAGAACTACATGGGAATCATTGTCAAGTCAGAAGACACACTCAGTCTTCCTTTGTTAAGTTTGTGTAAATAAATATTACTAATATAAATATTTTAGAAATTGCACATTTTATGAGAAGAGCTTTGAGATTTACTAATGTTCTCATTATTCTTATTCTCAGGAGAACACTAGTCAAATTCTTATGAAAGAGTTATATACTATGCCCTGTTAGAGAATATTATTTTCATTAATTATAAAACTATTGATCACTCTAACAAGTTGTCTGCAGTCATTCAGTTTCATTATTGAACATATTTCGGCTTCCTTTAGATGTTTGCCTGAATGCTATTGCATGAGCTACAGACTAAGCATTCATTCAGTCACTTTTCTTTTCCCTTCATGTTTATTGTTGATTCACAGGAACTAATCACAGGTTATATGATTTGCTTCTTTTCTACCAGAAAATTTACTTTTGTTGAATAAGTGAGTTCAAGTTTAAGCATGATAGTCTCCATTTTATTATAACTTCTAATTAAAAACAAACAAAAAACAACAAAAAAAGATACTATATAAAGCATGCACACACACAGACACACACACACACATGGAGCCATATCTACATCTTTCATTTCTGTTATAATTTTATACCTCTTCTGATAGGAGTTTTTAAAATTGCTTTCACTGCTTACATGCTTATAGAATATGATAAGAATAACAATGTTCTTCAATTCTTCCACATTAATAGCATATCTAGCCTAATATACCTTAGGCTAATCACGCAATATCCTATACTGAAATGAATATATGAGACTGCAACTTAAGGACAGGCAAGGGTGTCATGCTTTTGCTACTTTTATTCACATAAATTTTTTTTAATTGCAACTTCAAGAGTAGTGGAGATTCTGTAACCAATGGCAGTTATATTCTGCACCCCATTTTTTCCCATTTGGCTGAACACACCAGACACATGTATCCATCTTGCATGTTTACTACAATGTAAAAGTTAATAGGCACTTTATTTTTTGATTGAATGATTGATAGATTGAACTAATGAGTGAAATAGTGATGCACTTACACTAAAATGTCAGAGACAATGTGCTAGTATAGCTCTAAGTTAAGATATCTGTATTTTAAAGGAGATTGGTATGTATCACAAAAACAAGAAAGGACAGTGATAGATATTTTGCAATGTTTCTGTGAAAGAACTGTTTGTGAATCCTCTGGTTATACCAGCCTGGCAAATGCCAAAGCTTGCCATATCCTGCTATTTTTTCTATATTTTGAAGCTCCATAATACTTGTCAGGATTCTGTAGATACCTTCAACATTTATCAGCTATAAATATCCTTATGTCCTGGAGGAAAACATCAGTGGCTGCTTCCTAATTTTGGGGAGGAAAATCACCAGTTGCATGCAGAGAAGCCGCTAGGTTCATTGATCTTTCTTTGGTCCAGAAACCAAAACCTGGTACAACCTCACACAAGCATATCTGGTGGTGTTCATTAAAATAATTAAAAAGACCTTATTAGCATGAGTTTTAAGATTTCAGGAAACTCTTTCCTGAGAAAATAAAGTTGCAAGTAAATTTATTGTTTGTTTCAGGAAAGCTACCCAAATCCACTGATCTGAACACTTGTCTACTCGATTTACCCTCATCAGAAAAATATCCCCATTGAGGAATATAGATTACATCAAACCACTGTTTATTCTCCAAGTTTTACTTTGAAACTTTGCTTTGCTGTGCCCACCAATCCTCAACTATTAACATCAAAAACTTGACCTATCCTGATCAAGCTCCTCTGTCTCTGCCTATATTAAAAAAAAAAAAACAACTTAAATGAAACCCCCCAATCTTATCAATGGCTGCTCATTGCACTCCTCCTTCTGAAATACTAAGAGTCTTTCCAAAAAGTGACACCCAGCTCACTGCAGGAAGCAATAACTGAACGTTGCTTTTTCAAGTTACTTCAATGGCATTTTCAGGGATCTAGTACTTGACAACGTAGTAGAAAGAAATAGTGGACTCTGATTGATTTATTCAAGTTATTTAAAGAAAGAAATTTACTTTCTGAAAGGAATTCTTAGGTCATTTAATTATGAGATTCTGATGTACTAGAGCTGGTTTGTATTGGCTTGCACCAGCTCGCAGAACCAATTATAAATAATCAAATATTTTACAAGCTCTTTGTTAAAATATTTGCAGCACTATTGGTCATGGTCGGGGTAGTTACAGAATGGAAATTGGCAAATAATATAAATCTGGGCTTTTTTATTCAGAGAGCTGATGTACCAGCACACCACTGGTATATTGCTGTGTTAATTTCATGTGAGATCCTCAAGGGATTTTTTGCTCATACTGGGACAAAGAATGAAAAGCATCCTCTTCTTTTGAGATAACAAACTTTTTAAAAGCCCATTATTATCAGAGATGCATTTACATTTTTCCATTACAAAAATTGTTATGGAGAATGATACATGTACCAACAGAAAATTTCACACCTCTGGTAGATATTTTCCTAATTCCATTACTTTTACTCTGCTCTAGATAAAATTTTAAGTGGGTGAACTGAATGCATAAAAATAATTCTATATTTAAGGGTTTCAAGGTCTTTAAAATATTGCAGAAAGTTGGCTTTGGAGAAGTTACTATATTAAGGAAACATTCCAGTGAAAAGAAATTAGTGATCATGTGTGCTGGTTAGTCTCATTTCAGAGGATGAACTTCTCTCAATGTCCCAAGTCTACAGGCCTTTGGCTCAGCTTCCTGAGTCATTCCCTCTGCTCCTGATCTCTGGAAAACACTGCTGATCTTGGTTCTTGAGTGAGGGCAAGAAGATCCGTCAGATGAAACAGATTGAAACTGTAAAAAAAACCAAAACCCAAATCTTTACTAATAACATTAAACAAATAAAATGCAAAACTATGGTGATAGAATGTACATAATTCTTAACGGAAAAATAAAATTAACCTTGCATTCCTCTTTGCCACATTTCCCTCACCTTTTCCCCATTATCTTTATTCCTCTGATTTACGGATAGGGCTGGAGTGAGAACTGGTTAGATTCTTCATCTTTGGTGAATGCTGGATGGTAAATAAATGGATAGTTGAAACTTTCACATATTTTATTATTTTTTATTGCAGATGTTTTATTTATTTCCTGAACTATATTTATCCCTTCTCTGGGAACACACTGACTAAAGAAATCAGTGACAACAGCCAGGAGAGCCATGTAACTCTGTCTGTTGGTTTGTCTTTCTTATTTTCTTTTTATTGTAAGGCGTTGAATTATTGGAGTGAGATCAACACTAAACCCTAAGGGAATTTGACTGATAGAAGGCTTAAAATTCAAACATAGTTATTGTGCCTATAACTTCCCTTGAGCCTGGCAGCAGAAAAAAGCAACTTTCCTTTTATTTTGTAAGTTAAAAACAAAACAAAACAAAAAACAAAACCTCTGCGTCCCTGGGTAGGTACTCATTTGTAGTGCTTTTCTCCTTGACATGGAATTTGGATTTCCCAACCGAGAGAGAGGCAGAATGATGAAAAAATAAGGAACATTTGGCACTTATTCATAGAAGTTTGTAGAATCGTAGAATATGAAGAGGCCTTTGAATAAACAACAAATGTATAGAAAAGAAAAGAAGGTCAAAGCCACATCCTTAATGTCACATCGTTAGTGGCAGACTTAGAACCAGATAGAGCAAGTGAGTTTCATGTTACTAGAATTTACAGAGTCCAAAGTTATTCTGGGTTTTGGCAGTAATGACTGACATGATGTCGGGTTTATAAATACATACATTTAAATTTTGTTTTCGTTCTCTCTTCCTATCTCTTCTCTGTCTCTCTTACTTTTCCTTCCTGTTCCTTCCCTTGTCTTTAAAAATATGTATAAGTCTCACAAAGAAAAGGAACAATCTTTAGCAAGAAACAAAATAACCAGTTTTTCTCCTTTATTGTTTAAGAATCATTGATGAGCAATGTGACAACCCATATTAGCATGGATTTCTATGTATGAAAATCCATCTAAGTCACAAATAAAGGTAATGGAAGACTGAGATTTTTTACAACAGGTTTAAAAAGCTGGCTTCCAACAGGTAATACCCACCAGATACGAATTTCTCAGTCTGCAGAGACACAGCCAGCTGAATGAACTTATTCTTCCCCATCTTATGGTCTTAAGAAGTACTTAGCCATATTTATCCTGTGCATAAACTCTGTGTGGAAATTACTTTTAGAATTGGCCATGTTACCTCTTTCTTGTCACTAGAGTGTCATTCGGTAAGTTGCTTCTTTAGTGTTCTTAGTAAATGGAAAGAATTAATGAAGATACTAGAGCAATTTCTGCGCTGTGAAAATCTGACTATAATTTTAAAAAACTCCATGTTATAAGCATTTCTGAACAATAATTCTGTTTTTACGTTTGCTCATTCATTCAGCAAACATTTGTTGAGTACCTACTATACGGTAGAAATTTTATCAGGCACTAGGAAGACAAAATGAACAAAACAGTCTCTGACACCACAAAAATAAGTCCAGTGAGAGAATTGAAGTGATAAGGAGATTGAGCTGTAGTTGTGGTAATGGTGGTGGCGGCTGTGTGTGGTGGAAGCAACAGTGATGTTGGTGGAAGCAGTGATGAGTGGTGGTGTTGATGAATGCAGTGGAGATTCACAGAAAGTTTCTTGAAGAAGGTATACTGAGTCAGGCTCAGAAGGATAAATAAGAATCGACCAAATGAAAGAGAAGCATGTTCCTTCATTCCTACCTCATAGCACCTCAGACATATATACAATGCATTGCAGTTTAATATTCCAATTCAGCTAACATGAGAACAACTCTGAAAGCCTCATCAGATTCTCATCTTAAAGCTTGGTTTGGCTTTTCTGATGTGTAGTGTGCATCTCATGCATGCTTTGCCCTGCACATCTGTAACCTAGTCCATTGGAGAATGTATTACATACCACGATTTTTGGCCCCAGGTCAGTGTTAGATTCAAAGCAATACATTCTCCATCGCCTTTGCTCTAGCAAGAAGTATGCCATGCATCACCAGACCGCCTTGACACTTTTATGTATCCCTGAGAAATAATTTCTCTAGCTGAGAGGCCAAAAAGTTTGTAGAGCAGGATTTTGGAAAAATAAGCAAAAGGAAGGCAACCTGTTATATTCTCTAGCATTGATGCACTTTTCAAAAAATGGCCATCTGGGGACTAAGGTCACTGAGGCAAGAAAAATTATGCACGAGGCTGCCAAATACATATAATCTGGATCCTAAACTTTTTAATCTGCTCCAAGTCAGTAAAGATTTAAAATGCCTGGGCAACAGGAATGGGGCAGTCAAAATATTCCTCAAGGGATCCTCAGAAAAAAAAAGTATATTGTTTTATATATTTTTTGCTATAGGAACCAAGAAACCATGAGGCCACTCTTAGTGCTTGGCTTAGTATATCCACACACGTCCACTTCTGATCTCCTGAGTAGTTGTTTTTATTTTAGTTTTCACAACATGTTTTCTATTTCATTAACAAATATTATTCTCTTTAACAGAAATAATGCATTTCTATTTACCTTGCAAGTCCAGAACAAGGAAAGAACAAAGATGCCTTGACACAGTATAGCAATTGGGATGCAGGTAAGTTGGGAGAGAGTTGTAGGATTGGTGGCACAGACCTGAAATTGTTTATTGTATGTCAAGGGATTCCATGATGTTACATGCTTCTTTTGCAGTAAACTATGCCTACCCAACAGAAAGCAGCAAGTATAATTGTGAACAGTTCTGCTGCAGTTCTGTATAACAGTTGGCATCAACTTGGTGAAGTATCTGCCCAATTAGGCTGGGTCCATGCTGTAATCGTTATTAAATATTTCAAATATCCACCCAGGAAACATGGCCAGCTGTATTATTTATGGGCCCAATGCAAAATAATTGTGAAACCCTTTATTCAAAAATTGGGGTAAAAGTGCTATTAAAATGCTAAAATATTAAGCTTTTTCTTTTCTGGTATCTATTTTGACTTGTCATGGTATGTTTTTTGCTTACTATTTAACGTCATTCTACATTTAGATAAATTGACATTCAAATAAATAAATAAATGAATGAATGAATGAATGAAATAGTTAAGAATTTCAGGTGACAGGAGAGTTTTAAGCCCCATGGGTGGCCCATCTGAGTGAGGGGCTCAGCACATAAATAGTGTGCCCATGAAGCCAGCCTTGTCTAGAAAGCAATAGTCTAGAACTTGAGCAGCACCAAGATGAGCATTTGGTGAGAGTGATTCTTTGGGGATAAAGAAAGAGAACCAGAAACAAATTAAGGGCTTTTTACATTCTACAAGGGAAGATGGCTTAGAGTACCGGGTTATCATGCTGGGGTGTGCAGCATGTAGTTGACAAGAAATGTCGGAATCTCAGCAAAAGATATGTCATGGTCTTTCCCAGAATCCTGGAGGAGGAATCCAGGAGATGCGCATGCACTGGAGACGAAATAGCATCTAATGAATTCCCAAGTGGATGCACTGACCCTGTCTATGAGCTGCTAATGTGCAAATTCATGTCAACCCAAAAAGAAGTCTTTGGAATGAGGGGCCGAGTTTCAAATCCACCTCTCCTCCCTGTGTGGTCAGTATTTTTACTCAATGATTTGAGAGGGCGTGTTGTTGATGAACTGTAACTGTGGAGAGGGAATGCATTGAACAACAGAAACAAATCGAAAAAGCCTTGGCCCATCATTTCAGCCCTCTCCATCTAAGAGGTGCAGCTTAGCACAGAAAATGTCATGTAAGCAAGGTACAAGAATAGGGTGCTGAAAATGTGGATTCATAGTTGCACATGTAAGAAAAGAACTGGAAGCTTATTATAATTACAGCAAATACTATGAGTCAGCAGCATGAAGTAGTGGGAAACAGCTACTTTGCTATTGAGCGACATAAATAGAAGTATAATATCTAGGACAAAGATAGCAATAATGAAATTCAACTCTGTCCTCTTGAGACCACACCTGTGGTATTTTTAGTTCTCTGAATCACATTTTAAAAGTGACATAAACAAACAAGACTATGATTATCAGATTTGAGCAGGAAGAGAGTAGGGACTCAAAACAATGTAATCTGAAGAGTAGTGGAAAAATAGAACTATTTCGTTTTGCAGAAAGCAGAACTTGTTAAAGAGGGGAAATGAATTGTGTTTGTGAATATTTGAAGAGCTTTCATGCAGAAGAATCAGATGAACTAATAATGTAACTGAAGGATGAAACTAGAGCCAATGGTGACTAATAGAATGGGACAGATTTTGGCTCAATGTTAGAAGAAACTAAATTATAAGAGCTTTGAAAAGAAGAAATGAGCTGCTTTGGGAAGTACTGAATTTCCTGTTGCTGAAGCATGGGTGTGGTATCAAAACAGGGTAAGTTGTGAAGCCAGACAATAGGATTCACATTCAGGTCTTGTCACTTACTAATGTGACTTGGTAAACTACCTGATGTCTCCTAGCTTCAGTTACTGATGGAGGAGTTATCTAACTTTACTAGAAGAAGTGTTTGGAGTATTAGAGAAAATCTATGTAAATCCCTTGATATATTCTCAAATGTGCTCACAACATATTGAATCTCAAGATCTCTATATGAAAACCTTTAGAAAGTAGGAACTTGTTTAACATAGTTTTTATCACTTTTCTCTTAACTTCTTATATCATAAGACCTTAGATTAAGATCATAATAAGTCCCTTAAATATTCTTAGAGTTTTCCTAGTGAATTATCAATTTTTTACATAGGCATTTCAAATGTGGCGTTGTAAATCTTGGTAGTCAAAACAAAAAAAAAAAATTGAAAAGAAAATGGAATTTAATTTATTGCAAGCTGGAACAAAATATCTAAGTTCTCATCATGTTCTCTGATCTCTTGTTCTCTGAAGCGACTTTTAAAAATCAAAATGTCTTCAGGACTGGGGCAGAGGAATCATTAAAAGATTGTAGAGATCAATACTCTCACACACAGCTTAGTGGGCTAAGATAAATTCCATTTTATAGATGGAAAAACTGAGATTATACCAGCAGTAAAACTTATTGAGAACATTCTGCATGTTAAAGACTGCATCAGGCGGTGCTTTACTTTGTTTTATACAGTCTTAGCAACAACTGCAACTGAAGCACGTATTATTACCTTTAGTCACGGGTACCAAGTGAGGCACCAAGGATGGAGGATGGTGACTGTCAGCGAGGACTCCACTCACCCTGTGACCTGGCATAACTCCCCACAAGAAATAGTCACACAAGAAGTTTTTGTCAAATGAATGGATAGATGAATGAACAAATGAAAATATGGAATCTCAGAAAGAACAAGTAAAACTAATTGAGATCATAAAGCTTTGCTAAGCGGTGGAGGTGGACTAGGATTCAGATCGTCCCACAATCTACCTGTGATGACCCCTAAATTCCAGGTCCTGTATCAGGTGTGTGGGTGGCAATAAGCATTTTCTTACGGAAAGACCGTGGGACATCTGGTATTTGACATTAGGTAAATCTGAGATAAATTATTTTTTCCAGATTTTATTTTCTTTAGGTATATGATTTTACTTGCATTTTAGAAAGCTTGTTTTAGAAAAGTTGATTCCACTATTTTTACTATCTCAGATACTGCTTTTAGGATAGCTTTTTTGCTCTAGTTGTGAAAACAATATATGAGAGAATGAAATGTAGACTTGGGTTTGAATCCTGACTCTACCAGACGTCAGCTAAGTGATCTTATGCAAGTTATCTAGTAAAGATAATATTTCATAAGTAAATTTTTCCCCTTTTGGTCAGAAGTGAATGAGATAATGTGCACAATTTTCTTGGCATTGTGTCATGCACATTATAAGCGTTCAACATGTATTAAACCATTAATGAGAAAATACTAACAACATATGCTTGTTATGGAAAACTCAAACACAAAAATATTGAAAACAAAACAGTAAAACAGTCATGATCACATCCTCAAAAATTACTACTGTTAGTAATTTTTGTGTTTTCTCCTAAATGTTTTCTTTTCTTCTAAAAATGTCATGTACATTTTTAATTAGTTGAGATAGCACTGCATATATAATTTTGTGAACTACTCTTTTTGTTTTTATCTCAGCAATGGACTAATTTGATTGAGAGATAAAAGCCGAAAAATGTCAGGGGTGCCTTCCACACTAGCGCATCTTGCTGCTCTGTTTGTAGACCCTAAATGGGCACTTCTTTGTGTTTTAAATTACTTTTCTACTCAAGGAGTGATGGAGTTGAAGTGTTGCTCCCCAGGATATCTAAAAGGCAGTCATTACTCTGCTCTCTAATTGAAGAATAAATGTCTGGTTTCACTCTGTGCTTTTTCCAGGCCTATGCTAATCGGGATGCTGGATCTTCAGGCTTTCAGATAATTAGTGATGGACATTTCACTCTGGCTGTTCAATAACCTTCCCTTTCCTTTTCAATGTTTTCTTATTATCAAAAAAGAAATTGCATAGAAGAAACTAAATAAACATGTCCATGGCTCAAATGCCATGAAATACTGGTAGTGTTTCACTTGGAAACCAGGCATGCTTATTAACCAGAGGGAAGGGTTGCCTTTAACAGGGACACACCAACCACAAGGGACTGGTTGAGAAACATCATGTGGCTGCTTTCTTCTCCATTGTCTGTGTATCTCATAGTGACTGAGAGAATCACAGAATTCAGCTAAGGTCAGGTACCATGAGGGTTTGATAAACTGCTGCTTTTAGCTCTCATCCCAAACAAGGGCGCTGTCTTATCAAAATTACTCTTCCTATTCTCAGGAGAGAGAAGAACAGAGATCTAAAACAGCCACTGAATTCTGAGCAAAAATGCTATGAACTGTAACTAGAAAGAAAAATCAGAGGCAGATCTAAGTAGGATGCATAGGCCATGGGTTTTCTGTTTATCTTAGCTGTGCTAACAGCTATATTCCTGGCTGAAGTTGATTTTTAAAATTATCATCATTATCATCATCATCATCATCATCATCATCATATTTAGTACATATGAGTGAGTGGGAAAAGAGGGTTACTTGACTTGATTTTTTGGTCAGGTTGGTGGTTGTAGCATGCTGTGGGTTGCTACAACCTAAAGGATACGCTCAAATCCATAACCTGGTATCTGCGAATGTGATCTTATTTGGAAATAGAGTCATTACAGACATAATCAAGATCAGACGAGGTCATACTGGATGGGGGTGGGGGTTGGAGAATGGGGCCCTAAATTCAATGACTGGTGTCCTCACAAGAACACCTTGTGAAGATACAGAGAGACATGCAAGGAGGAACAAACACCATGTGAAGACAGAGGCAGAGATTGGAGTGATGCCGATGCAAGCCAAGGAATGACAAGGATTGTTGGAGATAGAAGAAGCCAGAAAGAGACAAGAAAGGATCTTTCCCCTGAGCTTTTAGAGGAAGCATGTTCCTGCTGACACCCGAGTTTTGAACATCTAGGTTTCAGAACTGTGAGAAAATAAATTTCTGTAGTTTTAAGCCACCAAGTTTATGATTGTTATGGCAGCTAATACATAGTGTATATATGGTTGATCCTCATCTGCACAAATAGCTCTTTTTTAGGAGGACTAGAGTTCTTTTCTATTCTCAGAGTGAGTTTTATACTACTTTATTCTATGTGGCCTACCACAGTAGAACTTGGAAGTAGGGTGTTCTTATAGCTCAGAGGGACTCATGGACACACAGCATCTTAGGTTGGGTTTCCTCAGAAGCAGACACTGAGATAAGGATTTGTATACAAGTGGTTTCTTTGGAGGTGATTCAAGGGAGTAGTGATAAGGGCATGGGGACATGAGATAGGGTGGGGAAGGAAGCAGATATAGTACTAATTGTTGATTAGTTTACCTCATCAAGCAAAGGCACTTTGCTTAAAAAGTGAAGGACTTTTTGCAGATAAAACAAATCAAGTTGTATGTATTCTCATGCTTTCTGTGATAACTCTGGAAACGTCTAGCCTATCACTTTTTATGCATTGTTCTGCAGGATGCCCTTTTTTTATTCACCTTATCACATGCATCCCCAAATGCAAACCCTTGCCTACACCATGGGTTGCACATGGTTAAGGTTAAGAAAAGAGATCCTCAAAACGTAGCTTTGAGGTTAAGTTTCCACATACTTGGAGTCTGCCCAAAGCAAAACAGTGTAACTCCTTTGAGGATTTGATTTTGAAAACAACTTTCTGAGTGGAAAAGCCTATTTCTGAGTGGGAAGCCTATTTACCTGATTTTTTAAAATATAAAATTTCAATTTTATTCTTAGTTGCTGAATCAGAATGGCTGCTTTAGAAATTTATTTTAAGGCTTGGATTTGGTTTGGCAAAGAGAATATATAAAAAAGTTAGCAAAAATTATGTAGTTGTCTCTCTAACCAAAGAAGCAACGAACATGTCCAGGGATCCTATTATTATTATTATTATTATTATTATTATTATTATTATTGTTATTGTTATCATATTCACACAGAAAAACTCGCCCTACAAGATCATGCTGTTCCCCACTCAGAAAGCCTCTGCTCAGTGCAAATTTTGCAAAATATTCAAGGCATGCATGAGAGAAAAGTTTGATGATATCACCTTGAACACAAACGAGTGGCAATGGAGCACCTGTCAAATGGACCTGGCTCTCTGGCTGCAGCAGCATTATTGAAACTTTCAAGGTGTGATGAATTATTACCCGCCATCTGTTCTACAAAATGGTAATGCTTCTTGAACCAAAATTACAGTCCAGCAAATGAGCTCTTAGCAAAGCAACAAGTTATCATTCATAGGAGGCTATAGAAAGAACTTGAGCCGGAAATTATTAGCACAAACGATTTGCCAGAAACAGAGTGGAATCTTATTAAAGACCAGAGAAAATGGTCAGTTAGATAATGAGACACAAAATAAGTAGTCAGTGATGGAAAGAGGGAAAACAGTACCTACAGGGGCTGAACTAGAGGATTTTCTTATTCTGTTTTATCCTTTAGGGAACTGTTACTAACCATCTCTATACAACTTTTCACATGATGTTTGTCCAGGGTTGTTGCGTGAGTAGTGGTACCTCAGAGTGTTGACTTGTAGTCGTCCTTGGTTTTTCTTTGTCCCAATTATAGTAAGATCATTGTGTAGAGGGCATGTAGCTAAAATCCATTTCTTATATGTAGGTGATGTACAATTAAACTTGAGATGGATAGCACATTTGGAGATATCCATCATTTTATTTAAATAAATATTTGAGTAATATAATTCATAAATATATATTTTCTTTTAGGAATTGTACAAAAGTTTTGGCTATTGATTTTGACTGGAACTACTTTTTCTTATTAGTTGTGAAATTAACCTATAGCTCCATCTTATATAAATTATATATACGAGAGCAACAGCAGTTCATTTTATATTAAGCTATAATAGGTGAGTTTTAATGTAATGTGTGGTCCACAAAATTTATTTGCAAATATGCAAATACAATTTAATTACTAAATCTCATTTGCTGGTGTATTTTAAAATTATAGATTTTTCAAAGTAAGAAACTTAGCTAATTATTTTGAATTTATTTTCTAAACATAATATGCAGTGTATACAATAGTTCTTCAGCTATTTATTTGGCTGTAAATCTTTGATGTTTTAAATACAATTTACATTCTTTTAATCTTCCTGAACTCTGCACACTGCTGTTTTATTATGAATACATAACAAACATAAAAAGAAATGAAATGAAAAAATTGTCTAGGGACTGGACTGTAATAATTTTTCCCTGAAATTAGGAGTAGGATTTGGAAACCCTTTGGGATGAGATAAGTGAGATAAGTTTGGACTGAGGAATTAAAGAGTTTGTACTGGACAGTATAGGAATAGGTCTCAAGTATGGTTTTAAAGCTTTGATAAATGTACTATGGCTAAGCCAGTGTCTACTTTATATCTATGTGTATAACTTATATTTATATCCATATGGATAGCTATCTATATGTAGACATCAATAGTCATTGAAACAATAGACAATGTACCAAATGGGCTATAAATTATATTTGACATATGTAAAATGAAAAACGAATAAATCTGATACAATTAATTTCAACTTCTTTGATCTTCAGATGACTTTATAAGATGATATTTGCTTATGTTGCTGATGATTTTTTGTGATAAATGAAGAAAAATAGATTTTTCTGGGAAGAATTATCCTCTAACTCTTGGATCTCCAAGTTCTTAGCTTTTCTTCACTCTATTCTGAACTTGAAGTTGTAAGGTTTTTTCTTGAGAGGGTTTATTAGCTCTTGGGTGATTTGAATGGTACTGCCTGAAAGCCCAAGAAGATCTTTTTATTTCTTTTTTAAAAATTGTAACATTGTGTTTGCTCATCACAGTATAATATATAATTTAATTACAGAACATTTGGGGGGAATTAAATGTTAAAAAAGAAAATAAGTCACTTATAATCCTACCATCCCTAGGTAGTAGCTATTATTAATATTTTGCTATCCTTCATTCCAAATACTTAGTTTAAAATTTTCCAGACATTATTCTAAAGGTATAAATGAAGTTAAAGCCATAGTAATTGTCATAAACTTCACTGGCTTGTGCATTCCCCAGCTGAGGTGAGAGCTTGAGCACTCTTCTATACTGCTTGTTATTTTGGGTGTGGCCAGGAGTGACTCCTGTGTCTTCTCAAACAAGCTTGTCTTCCAAACTCCGAGGTCACCTGCAAAAGTACTTGAATGACGCTCTTCAGCTGCCTTGATGTCTTTATCTTTCTCGATAAAATGCCAAGTGAATTGTCTTCAGATTCTCCCTAAATTGCAAAACGTTGAACTACCAGTATGAAGCAAATGGCCTGAATTCCTCGATGTGGCTGCATTGTATTATGTTCTGTGCCCTGTCTGCTGTGCTGTTTTCCTGCTCCCTTAAGCAGAGGTGATTGGCTCTCATGTCTAATAGTGTTTTACAAAAACATCTTCCTTTACCAGCATCTGCTCAATTGTTAGGGCTCAAACACAAATGTATGGGGTCTAGAGAACTCTATCATGTTGTTTTCACCACCACTGTTTCTGCCCCTCTATGCCTAGCTGGAAGTTTTTCTCTTTGCATAAGAATGTGTGCAAACAGATTCTCTACTGTCTCCACCAATATCATCAGATATGCTGTCAACACTTAGGCTCCAGCTGTGATCCCCACCATGATATGTTTGTTTTAGCTAGGACTTTTTATGCTTTGGTATGGAAGCTAACTTTACACAATGACCCTAAGTTAAAAAAAAAGAGAGAGATTGTCATGGTTTTCTTTTTCCAATTCTTAGTTTGGTTCTCTTCAAGTAGTGGGCATGGTGACCTTGGGTAGCCTGAGTCCCACCCTAAAGAACTGAGCAATTATAGCAGGAGGAAAAAGTCCTTGTGACACTGGCTATTACAAAAGTCTAGGTGACAGTTCTGATTGTCCTGGTTTATATCGTGTGCTTTTTATGTAACAATCACTCTAGGCAGATAGATTATTCTGATTGGCTACAACTATGTTGGATACTGGATTACAGCTGTGTTGCCTGCCCACCCCAAAGCCTGAAGACGAGTAGAGACAGGATCAGGCCCACCAGTAAATGTTGAAGAGTGAAGAAAATTATTAGAATCAGAGTGAGGAAGGATTGGTTGCCAAAAAATGTTAATTTCCATGGCTGAAAGTCTTTTTAGAAGAAAGGATGTATTAGGCATTGCTAGCCAAAACTAAAACAAAACCAAAAGACTGGTCTGGGGGCATGGAATCTAAATCACCAGCAGCACAACTAGGTAGAAAAGGCACCATGTCCATCATCCCAGAGTTTTGCAAGTATTTTTATATATCACATTGGGGGTAGGGTGAGGAGAAAGATGTTAACTGTTATGAAAGAATTTACATTAGCTATAGACAGAGAGGACGGAAGAAGGCGAAGCCTAGGGGCAGCTGCAGAGTCCGCAGGAGAGAAGTGTCCACTCCCGTGTATTAGCTGTGGGCAGCAAATTAGAGAGTTCACATGTAAATAAGAAGCAGAGGCTCCTGGTTTTCTATGGCGCCTGGCTGTTCTCTCTTTTGGATAACTGAGGAAATAGCCACCTGGAAATTAATCCTAAATTCCAACAGGGATACAGGAATGTAAGCAGAGCTGGTCCACAGTTATTAACAGGCTAACTGTTCTGCCTCTTTCTCTCACTCTCTGGCAGCTGTAATTCCAATTTAGAAGATTTCAGAAAATTTTTCTTGACACAGACAATACCCAGATATCAACTGTAATATTCATATTTAGTTGTGGTCATAGAATGTAAGCTCCTTGCAGGGACTTTTTTTGTCAACTTTATTTTTTATTGTATTCTCAGTATTATGCTATATAATTTAAAAATTATTTTTTACTTAACACTGTATCATGACCATTTCCCCCCATGTGATTAAATAATTTTCCGTAATGCTATTTTAGTAGTTCTACAACATTCTATTATTTAGAGATGCCGTGATTTCTTTAACCAATACTGAAAGCTGAACATTTAATTTATTTGAATCTGGTCCTTCTAAGAGCAAAGCCGTCACCCTGAGAATTATTACATAACTGACTCTGCTCCTTCTAGTTTCCTTTCCAGCCTCCACAGAGTTGAGAAACACAGGTGAGGCAAAGGTGATGCACTAACATTTATTGTCTCGAAAAACTCTCTGTGTTTCTCTTCTACTCATAAAATATATTTCTGACACCAGATTGTGTGTGTGTGTGTGTGTGTGTGTGTGTGTGTGTGTGTGTGTGTGTGTGTGTTTTCCTCCCATACCAATCAATTCTCTGACACCGGCTGGGTGTCCTGCAATTCAATTCAATTCTGACACTAATTGGAGTTTAGTGTAGACCCCACAGGTAAGGGCTTGGTCCCACAAGGCTGTCGCCACTTTAGACATCAATCACAAGTAGTAGGTCCCCGGGTTACCTATAACTTACTCCTGACTTGCATACAAATGGAAGGTTCCCATGGCCCTCTCTTTGGATTTGACCAGCTGCCAGATGAGCTCCCAGAACTTACTTATATTTATTGGTTTATTATATAGGATACAGATGAAGAGATACATAAGGTAAGGTCTAGGTGGGTTCCAATTACAGGAGCCTCTGTCCCCATGAATAGGGCTGGGCCACCCTCCCACCAATCTGGAAGCTCCCCAAATCCTGTACTACTGGGATTTTTACAGGTTTCATCAAGGGGGCATGATTGGGTGTTAACCCCGTTTCCAGCTCCTCTCCTGCCCCTCTCTCCCAAGAATGGAAGAGAGTGAGGCTGAAATTTCTAAGCCTCTAATAGTGACAAGTCTCCAGGAAAAGTCACCATTAGAACAAAAGATATTCTTATCACTAAGGAAATTCCAAGAGATTTAGGAGCCTGATGTCAGATGCTCCTGCAACTCAGGAAATTACAAAGGTCTTAGGAGTCCTGAGTCAGGAACCAGGGGCAGATTCTCTCTCTCTCTCTCTCTCTCTCTCTCTCTCTCTCTCTCTCTCTCTCTCATTCTCTCTCTCTCTATTTCTCTCTCTCTCTCTATCATCTCTCTCTCTATCTCTATCTCTATATCTATATCATCTATATCTATATCTATCATCTGTATCTATACACACACACACATATATATGTATATATATTCTATTATTTTACATTTATTCAGGCTAATTTAGACCTATTCAGAAAAGAAACAATGGCTCTACACTATCTGTAAAGTTCTGAATATGCCATCCTTGCCCAATCCTGTTTATTTGCATACCTAGACTATCCTCTGTGATCCTATACTTTGTGTTCAGCATAAGTCTGCCTAAATCAGGCCCTTGTCTTTTGCCAAAGTGGCATTTGAAGCTGTGCCTTGATTTCTAATGACTGCATTTGTATTTGTACCTTCTAATTTTAATAGGTTAACATGAGAAGGAGTGCCATTGTCCAGTTTCAGTTGCACTGGAATCCTCTATTTGATCAGCTTCCTTCCAGCCTGAGAGCCCAAGACCACAAATGCTTTGCAGACTCCTCTTTTTGATTTCATTGTTTCCCCCTAAAGTCTTGAAAACTATGCTATTTTTACTAACTAACCCTGGCAACCACCCTTTAACATTGTAGATTTCTCTTCTGATCTGTGCTCCCCAGCTAAAAGAAAACATTGATATTCATCAAGTGATTCACTTTGAAAGTCTCTTTGCAACTTACAAAATTGTATCAAATCACTGAAACCTCACTCATTGGCTCTGCTTTAGTTTATGTAGTTTATGCACTAGATCCTTCTGTTTCCGTTCTTAAGATGTAAAATGAGAATGATGATAATACCTATCTCATATCAGCTTAAATGAGTTTGCAATATTGCCTACTACATAGTTCTAAGTGCTCGATGAATATTGGTCAAAATAACCATCACCATTACTATTGCTACACTCTCTAAGAGTAGGTCTTATATTTCAGTACAGACACTGAGTTCAATAAATGGGAGGGGACCCACACTTTGAAAATAGAATCTACAGAATATCAAAGATAAATTACTGCTTTTTGTAATAATGATTAAATAATATGGAAAATTTGATTTGCTTTAGTAGGTTCTGCACAATGCTAGTTCTTGTTTTCATGGTTTGAGCTCTTCTGCATCCTGACTGGTCTGTATTTTTGTACCTTTATGGGGCCAACACAGTTGATATTCAGTTTTTCTAGGGGTGGGAGGGACATTCTAGAATCTTTTCTGAGAATTTCGTTGGGAATGGATTCTCCATTGTGTAGCATGAGGTTTCCTGTGGTTAAAAGATAAACTGAGGCATATTATAACTTTAAGAGTTTATCTGAGCAAAAATTGATTTGAATAGGGCAGCACTGAATTTAGCACAACAAAAAGGAGCTCTGAGGAGCTGTACACAATGAAAGACTTTTGTAGGCAGAAGGAAGCAGGAACAAGGAAACTATTCTAGACAAAAATACTGGTTGGTTATTGCAAAGCCACTTTCTTTTAAGAGAGAGCAGTGCTCTATCAGGTAGATCACGTAACTAGTGGTGATCAGATGACTCCTCACTAGTTTAACCTTCTATTTCAGGGACAGCCCAAACTGTAGTTAAGTCTTGGTTTGGTGGTGTGGGGCTTAGCATAAGCAACTTTATTTTGGGTAACACCATTAAAACTGAGAGCTGGCCTGATGAGCCCTACTGTCTTTCTGTTTATTTTATGTTTAATATCTTTTGGCCTTCTAAAGCACTGCATCATTATCATCATCATCTTGTATTTTCACCAGAATAGGAGCCCGTCACCGACTGTGCAGTTGGCAGGAGGCAGAAGAACAAGCCTGGAAGTCAGTGATCCAGAGTTGCATTCCAACTCAGGAGGAAGTCATAAAACAAAGCAATGATCACTAGGAGTAATGGATCCCACGTGCACATAGTTGTACAAAAGATATAGAGACGATTCGTGTGTCCTCAGTGAAGGAGTACTGCAGGGCCATTTCTCTTTCAGGTGAGTTTTTCAAGGACGTGGTCCTGTCTTAAGCACCTTTGCATCTTTGGTGCCTGTCTAACTGTTATGGAATGGCTCCCATTGACGTGGATCTGTGGCAGGGAACTTGCCTGATCACACTGAATTCGCATCACAGCCTGAGGGTAGGCAGCAGTGGACTCATTAAAGAGCCAGAGGGAGAGAAGCTCTGCGTGGTTAAATAGAGTGGCAGGATAAGAAGGCAGGTTCCTGTCTGCCTGACCACAGTGTCTTGACAGGTACGGGGTAGGGGGTCAGAAGTGTAGGCTTTGGAGCCAGGCTGCCTGAGCTCAAATTCTGGCTCTGTCACTCACTAGCTGTGTGAACTTATGCCAGTCACCTAATCTCTCTGCTTCTCCATTTCCAAGATGTAAAATGAGGACGATAACAATGCTTACTTTATAGGAATGTTAGCAGCATAAATAAGTTGATAGTATTGCTGAGCATATACTAAGTGTTCAAGAAATACAGCTAAAATAATTCATCAGTTATTTATTTATCTGTTCGTTTGCTCGTTTATTTATTTATTTATTTATTTACTTATTTATTTATTTATTTATTATTTTTTGCTATACTTCCTTTCTCTAAGACTGGGTCTTACATTTTAGTCTGAGGACACTGGACTCAATAAATGAGAGGGAGTTAGATCTCTAAAGCAGAATCTTCAGGATATCAAATATAAAATTACTGCTTGGGTTCCCTAAGTATCTCTTAGCATCTTTCCTTTCATTATGTTTGGATCTCCCTGGGTTCAGTTTGAGTCATTCCCCAGGAAGAGACAGAATGTACTTAAAATTCTACCTGAGCAACAGTTTCAACAATAAACAGTGTGTCTATCCATAGGAAGTCATAAAAATTTATGAACAATTTCATCTTAAGAATATAACTTGATCCAACATAGGAGAAGCACAACAATGGCACATATTTGCTAACTTTTGGAGGGAGGGGTTCTGTTTCCCAAGATGAATACATAATTCTGAATATTTTAATCCATGAAGATTTTTATTTTGTAAAATACAGAATAAATTATATATTTTATATATAGACAAGCTCATGGGTTCCAATATATCTGATTTAATTTTTTCCCTTAAATACTGGTTGCATAACTATTAAAATGAAATGTTCTTTTCTTTTAAGCAAGGGATGAAGTTATATTTATTGCACAGCTTGATCAAATTAATTTTGTTCTTCTAGTTTACTATTCAGTGATAAATCTAGGGACACATGGTGTTGATCATTTCTTTTATGGTTTGCAACTGTTCTGTGGGTGTGGTTGGGTATTAAGAGAATGCGGGGGCAGTGGGAGAGGTTGCTATGCTTTGCTCATTTGTTTCTTTCATTATAAAAGCACTTTTAGAAATGCACAGATATTTGTACTGTTCAGAGACATAAAAAGTAATCTTTATATCCAGAAAAATTTTGTTGGAAAAAAAGCATAGCCAGCTGTTGCTTTTTAAAATGAATTTTGGAAATTTCCTTGCGGATACAAATTTCTCCATTGTAAAGTTGCTCTTCCCCCACCCCTTTCCATATACTGTGGAAATGAAGGAACAAAGGAAATTGCTATGTGCAGTCCACACTTAAGTGTTGGGGTGTTAGGCTTCACCCCCTTGTCTGTGGGGTATCTGCACAAATTAATTGGAATTCTCTTGCGGTATGCTTTTGGAAATTTTAACCCATATTCCAATGAGAAATAAACTTCTATCAACTAGAGAATAGTGCTTACGTACAGTTCCTATTGCCTTTAGTCTTACAGGCTCCGTTCATTTCCAAAGTTACTTAAGTCACACCTTATTCCCCTTGTAGAGAGGAACAAAATTTCTTCTTCTCTTCTAGGTTCTGTTGGCTGGTCTAATAATCAAATTGACGTGAGACAGATTAACAAAAGAAAATAACCAAATTTAATTATATATGTACACATAAGAACCCTACATGCATGAGAGGTTCAAAGAGAAAATTAAAATAAGGTTTATATGGCGTCCTGAGCTAAGGGTGAGGTGAGGTACCTTGGAGCTTTAGAGGAGAGGAAGGTCATTCGCAGGATGATAAGAAGATGTTCAGTAATTAGATGTTTGTCCTGCCCTATAGATAAGTCATAAAAAATTATCTCTGGTAATAACTTTTATTATGGGCAAGGCCCCAAATTTAAATTCATTAAGAGAAAGGTAAAAGTTTCTCGTGAGCCCAAAGGGTCTCAGTTGCCTTCAGCTCAAAAAAATTTTCATGCCAAAGTGGCACATGTTGGGGAGGTCTGTTCTGAACTTCTTCCTCCTACCCACTTCAGTGAGTTCCTTCATACATTGAGCACATTTAGATTTTTTTTTTTTTGTCACATTCTGCATTCCCTGCTGGGATCTTACAAACTCCTAAATTGATTTTTTAAAAAAATTCCCATTCATTGAAGTTGGCTCTTCATGCTGTAAATTTCTATGGTTTTTGTCAAATGCTTAATGTCGTGCATTCACCATTATAGTATCGTATAGGGGGGTTTACCATCCTAAAAAAGAACCCTTTGCCCTTTACCTATTAAATTCCCCTTCCACTTGAGTCCTCGGCAACTACTGATCTGCTTACCATTTCTATAATTTGTTTTCTCCAGGTTGTCTTATCATTGAAATTATATAGTATATATAGCTTTGTCAGGCGGGCTTTTTTTACTTATCAATATGCATTTACGATTCACCCACATCTTTTTGCAGTTTAATAGCTTTTTTCTTTTTATTGCTGAATAATATTTTATTTTATGCATATACCACAGTTTGTTTATTCAAATGGAAGATATCTTGGTTGCTTCTGGTTTTTGTTGATGATGAATAAAGCTACTATTAATATTCTCAAGCAGATTTTGCACAGACAGAAGCCTTTGAATCTGTTGAGAAAATACCTAGAACTTCAATCGCTGAGTTGCATGGAAAGACACATTTAGTTTTGTAAGAAACCACCAACTGCCTTCCAAAGTGACTGCACCATTTTGCATTCCCATCAACAGTGAATGAGAGATCCTGCTGCTCCACATCCTCTGCAGTCCTTGGTATTCTCAGTTTTTGATTTCAGTCTTTTCATATTTTCCATATTTGTATATTTTCTCTGGGGAGATGTCTGTTCAGATCTTTTGCCTATTTTTTCATTGAGGTGTTTGTTTTTTGTTGTTGACATTTCGGAGTTCTTTGTATATTTTGGATACAAATCCTTAATCAAATATGTATTTTTTTTCCCTGTCTGTAGTTTGTCTTTTCATTCTTTTAAGAGTGTCTTTCCCAGAATTTCTCTTTTTCCCTCTACCCTCATACCCCACCACAGACAAAGGGGATCTTTTTCATTCTTCAGAATTGTCATTTAAATGTTCCTACAAATTTATAGCTCCAGTGGCTTCCACCACACATAGGCTGAGACTCTGAATTTGCCTGTTTCTTTAGATTGGGGCATAATGGCTTGCCCTGCAAACTCAGTTCTTTCATGGGTCCACGAAGTCATTGGTTTTCAATTTGTTCAGCTTTTTCTTGTAAGGATGGGATGAAGAATTCCAAGCTCTTTACCTGTCATAGCTAAAACTGTAAGTCCATCTTTAATGATCTATTTTTTATTCTATTAACCTCTAACCTGTTGCTTCTTAGTAGGGCATGACATATCTCTACCATATTTTACCCATTCATTCTCCTCTCACTTCCAGAGTCCCACCATCGCACTTACATATACTGTGTTTGTTGCCTATAGACTTTGTGAGAATTTCTTTTCTATCTTTATTTTTGCTCTCTAACAGCTTTACAGTTTTTTTTTTTTTACTAAATTCTTTGATTCATCTTGAATTTATTTGGGTGAAGGAGTGTGATAGCTATTTGTTCTTATTTTTGCCCCAATGCCATGCCAGTTTTTAGATGAATCTATCTTTTCCCCACTAAAATACAATACTTTTTAAATATAATAAATAAAAAAAATATTTGATCTATTTCTGAGCTCTCAAATTTGTTCCAAATTTTTCTATCGGTTGGCTTCTTTGCCAGTACCAATTTTTTTCATATACGTTTCATAGCTTGGTAAGTTACTAAAAAACATGGTATTTAAAAAACAAAATGTATTAATTATATTGATTATTTTGAGAATAACTGATGTCTTTAAAATTACATTGACTCTCTAAGAACAGGTATCTTTTTATTTATTCATCTTGCATTGTATCTCTTGGTAGAATTTTTCCCACATAGATCCAACATACTTCTTATACTTATTTAAACTATTTTATCTTTTTGTTATATTTTCTTAGTAGTTATTGTCTGTATGTAGGAAAGAAATTGATTTGGGCAAATTAAATTTTTAATTAAAGATTTTTCTGAATTATCTCATTGAGTCTAATAGTTTTTTAGTCCTCTTTCTTGGGTTTATGATTATATAACCAAATCATTTTCATATAATGATAATTTTGCCTTTCCCTTTATAATTTTTGCCTCACTTATTTCTCTTGCTTAATGACAATGGCCAATCATGTTTAGAGCAATATTAACTAATAAAACACACTTTATTGTAATAGATGATTTTCTCACCATAATTATTTCATTGTCTTGTTAAATTGTACTGTCCTTGCAGGTAGGGACTTTTATTCCTTATGCCTAACACAACATAGTCGTAAAATAGGTACTTAATAGATAGTTGTTGAATTTCGGCAGGGTAAGGTATATTAAGCTGAGCTGAGGTCAGTAGACTGATACCCACTCCAGATACATTAGCCTATGTAAAGTGATTATCCTCGAATGTCACAGGGACAGCAAAAGTGTCTTTTCATTAGACCTATGAAAGTCTGATGTGAATCCCATAGCTAGAACTTGTAATTCTTGACCACAACTGGGTCCTCAAAGAACTGTATCCTCCTGATCTGTCTCAGGTCAGTTGCAATGAGGGAACATTCAAACTCAGGGCCCATATTTTAGGCACAACTTCCCTGAAAGACAGAGTTTACATTTTTAAAGATGGTCACTATACATAGTAAAAGAGAAGTGCTTTGTAGATTCTGCATACAGAAGTAGCAGGAACCTTCCCAAGTTCCTAGATGGGACTCTAACAGTGGTCTAGTGTTGAGGGTAAGAAGACAGAGACAGTAGCTTGGCTTTCCTGTGCATAATAAGCATCAAGACTCTGAAGAATGTGAAGAGGCACATATATACCCAAGGCAGGTCTGAGAGGTCTATCAGTGAGGCCTGCATGAAACATGGTCAGGGAAACAGAGCATCAGTAATGGGAGCACGGAAAGGTCAGCTCCTGGTTGAAACACAACCAGAGTGAGAGTAGAAAGTGTAGTAAATAAACCAAAGACACCTGTATTCACGGGTTAAGAGCAGACGCCAAAATTGTCACAGTTTAACGGGCTCTCAAATAAGTGAGCAGACTTGAAACCCAAAGGCTCTGGCTGCGGTCTGATGGTCAAGTGTCTCTGGCTGGGTACTGGCTTCTATCACTCTAATGGGGTGGCTCAAGAACAGTGCTCTCCTTTTCAACTCGATTCCAGTAAGTCCTTTATCATGCATCTCTATTTCAGAGAAGATCGCTTCTAACTTTTCCATTAGAAAAATGAATTTTATGATGGATTTTATTTTTCCATTGAAGTTAATTGGCCATGGACAATAATACTAAGCACCGTATCTAGTAGAAGGAAAAGCAGAGGGATGTTGTTCATAAATTGCTGTGGGGAAGTGGAGAGCACGGCTCATTTGAAGAACTGAGGCTTATGATTAGCTGTGCTAATTGAGGCAGGCAGGGTGCTTCTTAGTGCTCAGCAACTTATTCTCAAATGGGGTTTGTACATTTGTTCTTTCATTCATTAATACACTTACTTATTCATGAAACCCTTTTTGAGTGTATATCACATGCCAGGTATATTATGCACAAAACTGTACAGTCAAAGAGGGATAACCCGTCTTCCAGGCTAGCGTGTATAACCTGTCACTTTCTTTTCTTTATATACTATGGATAAATGATTTTGGTCATGAATCTCTATGAAAAACTTAAGGAAACAATGATTCTTCTCCATAGGAAAAGCACACAAGCCTCTAATTTTCTATAGTTTTAGGGAATGCACAGCCACCTGATGCATGCCTGTGGGGCCTCTTGGTCGAGATCTCCCACTAGGAATGCAATAGGCCTCAGGATTGATGGCAGAAAACGGTGAGCTTCATGCATCAGAGTAGTGAATGCTGTGTTCTCTGACCAAGTCCTTCTTTGATATTTCATTCACTTTTATAACCCATCTGTCCTTCTTTCTCTTTAAATTTGAACTCTTAACTATTTCTCTCTCTATGGGATAATATGGTATAATATTACTGAATGCTAGTGAGGGCTCAGTTGAGAATGGAGCCTGAGCATTTTTTAATATAGTCAGTTGTTGGTATGTGTTTCCACAGGAGTATTCTGCCTCCAGAGAGCTGGTAGAGATATTGGTTGAATTGATCCACAGTCTTGCCCAGGACCCATGGCTTGTTAGTGGTAATCAGAACAGAGAATTCCTGATTCCCAGGTCTGTTCTCCTACCACTGGCTTAGCTCTCATTCCAGACTCTGAATCTATCTCTAGTTCTATTGTCTGGCCTGAAAACTCCATGTAAGGTCTAACATGCACTTTTTTCTTGAGAGTTAATTTATTTGCAAATGTTGTTAGAAATAAGTATGAAATTAGTGAGGTGTTTTTCTGATTAAAATGAATATGTTAATACACTATCCCTACTATCACACACACAATTTTAAAGGCAAAAAAAAAAAAGTATTTTAAAAGAAGCGTTTTCTCACTTAAGAGATAAAACAGAGTTTTTTTGTGTCATCCCCAGATAAATAAAATCTTTTTTTTTTTTTACCTAGAAGATAATTTTCTGAACAGAGCTTTCCTTGTTTATGTTGTAGGACACTCATGTTGCCCAAATAGAACAAAAGCGCAGAAGTCAGGAAGTGAAATGCTGACAGACTCACAATCGCACGGGCCAAATGGCACCACAATGATTTCTCATAGTTTTCAACTTTCACAAGACCCTAGAGACTGCTTTTATTGCATATTTTATAGAGCCATCTGTCTTTTTATCAGAGCTAGTATATATGTTCAACACTTTAAATAAAACCCTGTGTCAAAGGACTAAAATTCCACCCTGTATACTTGCTAGTAGAAAATTCACAGGATTCACTACAGAAGAAAGAGCTTTCGCACAGCCCTGAGGCCTGGTGTACCCGCAGCTATGGGAGATGCCTGGAGTTTGCTTTATGTGTTTTCTTATCTCAACCAAGAATAATCAAAGCTGTAAATCATCTTAGGTAACACATTCTTTTGAGGTACCTTCCTTGCTGATATGGTATCATTTAAAATTCATTCCATTTCTATTGAGCCTCTATAAGAAGGAAAGTTTTTTTCAAATCCATGTTTTGCTACATGGAAGTAAGAGTAAGGGGCAAGATATAAAGGAATAGTGTTTTGCCTGGGGTATAACACTAGAGAAACTACATGAAGGAAGTGGTTTAAGCTCAAGGAAGTTCAAATATAACCAGCAACTCAGACATCTACAATACAAGTCCAAGAAAATTAGAATATAATGTATGCAGACTTGCTCTAGGGAAAGCATTCATTGTAGTCAATTGCTATCTACTAGTGCTCCTACTGCTACCCTTGCTTTTCCAGTCACATTTATAGGAGTACCTGTCATAATTCATATTCGTCACAATGGGAATGCTTCTGAGATATTTTCACATTTATTGTGAAAGAGGCCTCAATTTATAGAAGAATATAGGTCATCCTAGTAAAACTGCAAGCATATAGAAAATCATTATTTTAAGTATAACTGCCAGCAAGTTTTTTGGAGCATGTTGACAGTGTCCCTTGGCAGGGAGATTGCTCATTTTCTGTGTTAGGAGTGAGTATATTTGCTCTTCAGAAGTTGACTTAGAGAATTAAGTTTGGAATAGAGAATAATTTAGGTGCTGTTAGTGTTTTTTAATAAGTGTAATGGTGATAGTGGGGAGGTAGGGAGAGTGCTTGAGCATTATCAGTGGTTCTCAAACAGGCGTGCTTGTTAAAAATGTAGTTTAGAGAAATTAGCTCCCAATGATTTTGATTGAGAAGATAGAGAATGGGGACCAGGAAGCTGCATTATCAATAAGTTCCCCATCTAATTCTGATCTGCTAATCCATGTTTCACACTGTGAAATGCCAGGGACCCCATCTGGGCTTTAACTTGTATGCTAATACTTCTAGATTCCATTCTGAATAATAATAACGACATAAAATGCACTCATTGGGTATCCCTGGATCCTGGTAGTATCCTTTTCAAAACATAATACAATACATTTGGTTTAAGAGTAAGGAAAACAAAAACATGAATTATATTTAATAATTCATGGTACAATGACAGCATGACAATTTACATTAAATATTTTAGTATGATGTGCAAATAGTAAATATTTTTACTAAAATTTAATAGTATGTAACTACTCCCCTTTCCCCATAAAGGTAATTCCCCAAACATAGCTCATTAGTATTAAAATGCTCAAGGTTCTCGGGTTATTAATGGGCTACAATCAATAATCTCTTACTTTGTATCACAAACTCAATTACATTAGTCTGTATTATAAACCAGCCTCAAAACAACATATTTTCAATAAAACATGAGAGTTTAATGCTTTTGATCAATAATAGGCTGACAGAGCTTAAAGTACAGTTTTCATATAGAACTCACATAATGCATCAACAGAAAAAGTACTAGATTAATGGTATGTTGCTTATAATATTAACCCAGAGATGACAAATATCTTCCCTTTCCCACTTAGGCTGATATCTTTCATTGATCTTACTACTCTTCCCAGCTAAATTAGAAGCTGCCTCAGAATTCTTTTAAACAAAGTAGTCACTGCCAATCTCAGAGTTGACTTGAGAATGAAATTGTATTTATCTTACCTGCCCCACACCAAATAAAAAGCACTTCTTCCTACCATATACAGACAGTATTCTCTCTCTCTCCCCTCTACCTGGGGCCAACCTTTTAGAACTAACCATCCATGTAACTCATAGTAAAATAAAATCTTGGTAGAAGATCTTGTTTTGCCACACAGTATGTCAAGAGCAAGATTTCCCTGCGCTTAAAAGGAAACATGGAACTCTATGTCTGTTTTTGTTTTCTAGAGATTCACTCAGTAATGGCACATTTGCTCATAAATGTGTAAGAGAGAGTTTATGTAGAAGGCAGTAGTTTTAACTCACGTATTTAAATTCATCGACGTACTGAGGAATCAAGAATGCTGCTATCTTTCTCTTTGAAGTTTCAATTTAAAACAAACCAAACAATAAAAAACCCTAAATTATTTTAGCAAAGTGTCATGAGTCTCGATTTAATCATTTTTAATGCTTGACCAATGTCTTAGTCTGTTAGAGTTGCTAAAATAAAAATTCCACAGATTGGGTGGCTTAAACAACAAAAATTTATTTCTTACTGTTCTGGAAACTAAGAAGTCCAAGATCAAGGCACTGACAGAGTCATTGTTTAGAGAGGACTGGATTCCTGTTTCTTAGGTAGTCATCTTCCTGTGACCTCACATTGCAGAAGGAATGAGTGAACTCTCTTTATTATAAGGTCACAAATCTCATTCATGAAGATTCTGCCCTCATAACCTAATCATCCCCAAAGTTTTAGCCTCTAAATACCACACATAATGGGTATTAATTTTCAATATACTAATTGAGAGCAGGCATAAACAGTCAGTCTCTAGTAGCCAAACTGTATTTTGTCTGCTTTCCTATAAAATCTATATTTTATTAAATTGTGAGGCTTATATCGTGTTTTAAATTTAAAAATAAAATAATCATTTTAGATAATTTAATATTCAGAAAAGTATATAAAAGAAAATTAAAATCATCTATAAAATCATTACCTAAATATAACCACTTTGACATTTTGGTATATTTCCAACCATTCTGTCATTTATGAATCTCATGTGAATATGTGTTTTTATTTTATTTACTCAAAATATCTAACTAATTTTGGGCACAAGTTTTGCATGTTGTTTTTTATAAAATATAATATTTCATGAGCATTTAATTTGAAATTAGAGTATGAAATCATATTATATTTTCAAAACATGTTTTTATGTGTCTTAGTCTGGGTCCTCTGAGGAGCAGATGCTAAGATGTGATTAAATCTGCAAGGATTTTATTAGAAGTGCCTGTGTGAGAGAAAATAGGAAGGGAGTCAGATAAAGCTGGAATAGCTGTCATGCTGCCACGTTAAGTCTGACCAGAATGGGTCTGCCCTAGGACCTTGCCTCCTTGATCATTAGCTGAGAGCAGGCCTTGATGCAAGATCAACAATAGACTTCAAAATGCAGTCGCCAAGTGGTCAATTATATTCCCTGTAGTTGGAGGTCTGTGAGGCATATTCTTATGGTCCCCACATATGTATAGAATTTCCCCCTCAATCTCTCTCAACAATTGTGATTATCTTTTCAGTTGGGTTCCTGAAATAAAGTTGCTGAATCATGGTATAAAATTTATTTCTAAATATTTTAAACAATATTTAATATTTCCAGATAGTTTTTTCCAAATGAATATCTGTATAAACTATGATCTATTCATTTCAATCTCTCTAGTTATTTGGGAGGTATACATCATTCTACTGGTGGCTATCTTTAGATTTTCAAAATAATTTTTCAGTTTGTATTTGACAACAGCCTATAAAATAATTATTTAAAACATTCTTATGCCCTTATCATCTCTTTTTTTATTCTAACTTCTCCATTTTAATGGATATTATATGAAGCTTGAGGTCAAGATTATTGTTGTTAAGTTACATTATTAAAGTAGAAATAAACTTCTTTCAAAATGTATATTTTTTACTTTCATAATTAGTATAAAATTAAAAATTAATAGAGTATTACTACCATAAATAAACCAAATCAACAAATAAAATTCTTTAAGAGCCACACTTTATGAATCACTAATTATGATTAACTAAGAGTATCTTTTGATATTGGGTTTTTTTGTTAATGACAGCATCCCAGGATAATAGAGCTATCCTCACTGAAACAGAATTTTTCCTAAAACTGATTTTGAACCAAAAACACTTGAGGCTGATTTAATTATACTGCTGCACACTTTTGTGATTTGGCCACCAAGAGCTTCTTCCTCCCATTTATCAATGAAGTTCTCTACTGGCTGGGAAGGCTGTTTTCCATCTCTAGCCATAGACTGGCATCATCCTTTTAATGAGGGTCAATTTCCATTTCTCCTACCTCTGTGCTGCATAATGTTTTATAGCAGAAATATGTGCCCTTTTTTGTAACAGGTCACATTGATGATAAAATGCTGACTCTATGCTATAAATGTAATTTTACATCCATCTTTCTCCTGAGGGGAAAAAGTTTTAATTACTTCGTGTGAAGGTATTAACAGAGTAAATAAATGACTGACAACAACCTGCCTATTCTTTTAACATGGGGAAGTGAATACTTCTGTGAACCGTAACTTTCTTATTTACCTACTGGCACTTTTTCCTTCTTGTCAGAGGAGTAGGCCTCACTGTGTCTATATTCAAAGTGCCAATCTGCAAAATCATAAAGAGGGGTGTAGCAGGGGAACTGTCAGGGGTGTGGTGGGTAATTAACATCCTATTAAAAGGATAACAGAATTGTCCTGTGCGATATTAACCACCAATAACACCATGCAGTCTGATAACAGCCAGCTCTGTGAATATTTAACTTTCACAATGTTTGCTTTACTGATAGTGGGCCACTTTCATATATGAAATATAAGCCTATTGCTTATTGTTAATTAGGACTGAGTTGACCTTTAGAATTTAATATTCTTTCAACAGTGGTATGTGTAATTTACTACATGGTAGCATGTATTCAAAATATGAGAACATTAGGTTTTGAAATATTATAAAGCCCTGGAAAGAACCTTGATGAGCCACATAATGTACTCATTTAACTGTCTATTGCAAATTATCTATATGCTAGGTACCAAAGAGTGTTAAGTGAAACATTAGATGCCTTCTATATCTTTTTGGTATTCAGATTCTACTTTCAGGGGAAAATGAAGTGACCTCACAAGAATACAAGGCAGTGTTGTCGACAGACATTGAGTCTCTTTCAAGTTCAGAGTAGAGGAAGAGTGACATGGGCAGCAGATAAAGACCAAGCGGGGGAAACAGTTGGAATGCAACAAAAAGAAGGGTAGGGCATGGGTAGGCAGGTGAAGGAAACAGCAGAAAGCCTGACAACACCTGCTGGCAACTGTAAGCATTCACTCAACAGGTTTATAGGTCAGCCAATCTTCCAGCTGGCTCAGGCCATTTCCAACTGTGTGAGGTTGAAAGTCCTGTCTGCTTTTTCAGAAATACTGATGGCTGGGGCAAGTGAATGCCTCTTGGAGGGGTATATAACTTCTTTGATCTAGTGATTTATAGAAGGCCTCCTTGATATGAATACTGGCTTGTCTTCTGTGACTCTCCTCAAAGCACCCCATGGTTTTGTCAAACACACTGCTTCCTGTTCTCATGGCTTAAATTTATGAACTGGTATTCTGTGAGTGCAGGCAGAGAAAGGCAAACTAAAAGGTAAAGCCAGTATATGACGTGGTGTCAGGTCATGCTTAAAAATTAAGACTTTAATTATTAAAGTGTTAGGAAACCATTGGTGGGGTTGGGCTTTTAACTGGAGGAATGACATCACTGGATTTGCATTTTAAACAGATGACTGAGTACAGTGGTGATAATGTATGGTTGTCAAATATCTGAATTCTGGAGTCAGACTGCCTGAGTTAGGAGGTTAGGATTCCCTAACTGACCTTTTTAGATTTTACTTTATTAACTTCTCTAAGCCTCTGTGATGTGATCTTATCTGTAGAATGGGAATAAAAAACATTACCTGTCTTGTAAGTTTATTGTGAGAATTAAGTGAGATGATGCATATAATATAACTAGTCCAGTCTCTGGTACAGAAAGAGAGCCATTATTATTTTTATTATCCCTCCAGCGGTAGTAAAAAAGTAGATAACTCTGTTGGCAGCTTGAAGGAGAGAACTGGGGGACAAAAGACAAACTAAGAATCCTTTTGTGGCAATATTTTAGGAGAGTAATTGACACACTGAATGAAGGCAACAGCATAAGGACTGAAAAGGGCAAAAAGTTAATGCTCTGATGGGGATAAAATCAATAGGACTTGATGGCTGAGGAAATGTTGGGGGTAAAGAAGAGGAAGAAATCGTGAATGATTATAAAGTTTCTAGCTGGGCTCACTAGTGGCTGGTGCATTGACCAAAATGAGGAACCAAGAGTAGGTGGACCTTGCTAGTGTCCTACTCATTACCACAGGGCACAGCCTTACAGCAGGAGTGCACTTCTAATGCCCGAGGGCTTTCTTTGGTGGCAGGCACAAAGAAGATAGAAAGTCCTGAGGAATTCATGTCCTGGTACAGCCCTCAACCATTGTTTAACAGGCGTGTGGATAAATACCTCCACACCCACAGAGTTCCACAGTGAGATTCAGCTCTAAATTCCCACAGTGGTAACTTGTTTGAAAAGTAAGCCTTTCTGGCTGCCTTCCCATCTTGGTCTCATTGCTCCATGCCCCAAATAATCTCTCCTAGATTGCCTTCCCAATAACTCTTTGCACTGGAATTCTTGTCCTGAGGTTTGCCTCTGGAAGAAATGAAACTAGGAGAATAGGGAAAGGAAAAGACACATGGAAAATGGGAAAATTAATTCTGTTTTAGACATTTTGAGAAGATGCCTTTGGGATGTTCAAGTAGAGATGGCCCAGAATGCAATGGATATGAGGAAATAAAATTTAATAAATAGTTGGGCTCTGGTATTCTAGATTGGTGAGTGTAAACTACAAAAAAATTGCTAGTTGAAATCTTGGAAAAAGGCATTCTCTCAAGGATAGCTTGTAATACAAAGGGTTTGAAAAAGCTAATGAAAAACAGACATGAAAAATGTTCTTAGAAAAGTGTGGGCAGTGGAAGAGAGTGATGTCATGGAAGCCAGAAGACAAAATTTTTCAGGAAGGAGAGTCTGCATTTAAAAAAATTAAAGTACAAATTCTTTCAGATAAGCCTTTGTGATGGCCAAGGTGTCTCATACATAATAATGAGAAGAACAACAATGATAATAAGTATTTGATGAATGAATTCCACTTCTCTCTTATCCCACTGTAAAAATACAAGAGCAGCTGAGGTGGTGAGATTAAAGGGTGAAGAATAGCTCAGTATTATTTCATTTTATACAATCTTTTCTGTTCCTTAGTTGCTTAGTTCCATGCCTTTGTTTGCTACAAAATGGATTCATATTATGAAGCCATAGGTCCTCCCATGTTCCCTTCACTTTCAGTCTATCCTATATTAGTCTATTCCCACTACAACTAATAGTAGTTTGTTCTAGCATGAGGTAAAAGAACCAGGAGTAGAAGTCTTAAAGGTGGGGGAGGGAAAAAAATAGGGAACCCAATGTTACATAGCTCCAATATTTGCTTTCCTTCTTCTGCCACTACTGTTTCTCCAAAATTTTCCTTTACTACTTTATTACTGCCTCTTAGGTTGGAACAGAAAGTTGTAACATGATGCCATCATGAAATCATTACTTTCTGCCTCTGAGTTGTGATGCCATCTTATTCCTTTTCCTTCTTTGTAGTCTGAGACAGTATAGAACAGGCAAAGAATTCAATTCCTCACATTACAGCAAACTCTTCTACATTGTGAAATATTTTCAATCTGTAGTCAATGATCTATTTCTTATAGATAGATTTAGGTGTAATAAAATCCCTGAACTTTTTAAAAATATTACGCTATCTTTTGGAGTTATAGTAGAATTTAATTTGTAAGACAAAGTGGAATTTATATTGTTTATAAAGAGAAAGAATGGAAACATTCATCTGAGGCTGAAGGCCCTTTCTAATATCCTGCTGTCCTTCAACACATTGCATCTGGTTCTACAAGACAGTCTAGAGAAACTGTCTTCAAACTTTTCTACAGGGAAGAAAAAATGGCTTGTGGTTGGAAATAAAAGAGAGGAACTTAGTTGTTTGCTATCAGGGCAGTCAATTTTATAAATCATTGTAGTTTAAAATACATATATTATTTAAAGAATAATTTCTGTTCAACTGTACACATTTTTCAGTGTTCGGCACCCTTAGGTATCTGGCACCCTGATGTTGTACAAAATGACCTGTTGCCTCCCAAACTGTCTTTTCTACATTGTCTACTGTTGTACTAAGTCAATTACCAAGTTGTCTTTTCTCATTTATATAAAGCCATTAAAGCATTGTCCTGTCCTGTGCAGAAAGAATAAGCAATCACTGACAGTTTTCCACTTAATTACATGCTTCACTGGGTCCTTCTTGATAAAAAAAACTCTCTCATAATTTCTTTTGTTTTATGGTCATGATCTCAACCCTGTAACCTAAGGGATGATAAAGAAGATCTGATTCAACAAGATGGCTTTTTTGGGGAGTGACTGTACCTATTATTCCGGTGAAATAGGCAACGTCCTTGCCCTTTACCTCCAGGCTGGGAGGTTGGATCTTGGTTTCCCCTGTGGATCACCGAGTCTTTTATTTTCTAGGAGATATTACTCAGCCCTTGGGTTATATCTTCCCTGGAAACTATTCTTCAGAGCCCAAACATCTGCTTCCACTGGCCTTTTCTGGTATTTGTCAATAGCTAAGTATCTGTGACATTTCTATTCAAAATTTTTTCAACATCCTGACCTCCTGGTCAATGAACTAGTATTTAGTGAGCTCTTACAATCCTCATGGCATGGCAGGTAGCTTTCAAACAGTTTTTTAAAAAAGAATTCCTGAAACATGTTGGCTCAACCAATAGTGTTATTTATTGGACCCAGAAAAAACTTTGAACTAGAGTTGAAGCAATGGGTTCTTTGAAAGGAAGGTTTTGTTTGAATTCTTGTTCTTATATCACTGAACTATTAACCTTTGTTTTTTTCTACTTGATAGTCATATTATTGCTATGGAATGATAAAAATGTGGGTATACAGGTTGACCTCAAGAATAAGAAGCTACCCATTGGGTTCAGCATTCACTTCTTTTTCCTTTTCCAAATTCTCTTTCTAGAAGAGCTGGACAAAATATAGATTTATTTATTTTATTTGGAGTATTAGGACTCCTGAAATAAAATTACTCCAAGAAGAAATAACAACTTAGGAGTTATTTACTAATCACTGGTTAATTATTCACCATGTCTATAGTGTCATGTATTGAAAAATATTAGAACTGAGAGGAAACTTAGAGAATCATCTTATTCAATTTCTTTATTTCACAGACAAAGAAAAGGAGGCACAGAGAAGAAGCGACTTCTTTTGATATTGATTCTATTAGAACTGGCACCAGAACACAGATCTTGTCTTTTTGTCCAGCATTTTTTTCTATTATAGCTTGCTCACAAAGTCCTTAATTAGAACAAGTTTTGTCAGAAAAGGTAAAATCTTAAAGGTTTCAGTACAGAAAGGCCAGCCCAAAGGGACAAAGGAGGCAGGGAAAGAGGAGGTTGAGATTATTATGATGATAATTTTTTCTGGGAGCTAGCTTGGTTGGACAGTCCATCTCAATTCCATCAGTAATCTGGGAGGCACCCGATATTGTCTCAAATACCTCAAGATAAAAAATGTTTGTCTTTTTAAGACTGAGCCATTTCTTATTTTTGACTCAATTTGGGAACTCAAAATTTATTAAAAGAATTTATACAAGAAAGATAGAAAGGCATTGATTAATATTTGCTTCTCTATGAGAGAAGACAGAACCATTACTAACCAGACCCTTGGACCCTGGGTGACCTGGGGAATCTGTAATAGTTCTGAGTGAAGTCAGAGAAGGAGCAATTAAGTTTAGTCACATTAGTCAGGAGAAAGAGTGAAACCTGAGCTTGTTCTTAAAGGCCAGGAAGAATTTGAACAGATTCACAAAAGCTGGCAGGTTAAGGGTGCTCATTTAAGGCACACATTTGAGAAATGAGCCTTGTTCCTCACTCCTGAGTAGGATTTTAGAGATTAGTGGGAGATGAACTTGGTGAGCCTGAGTGGGCCTTGACTGGGGATCACTTGAAGGCTCCTCATTTAGGATAGGATCAAGTCAACAGTAGGTTCCTGAGTCAGAGAATAGCTTTAAAATGTAGCTCTGTAGGAAATTGAATCTGATACCTGGGATGGATTGGAAAAAGTGGACGCAATGAAAGGAGGATGCTACAGAGTCCAAGACGGAAAGCAAGGATCTGGCAACCCTATGAAGAGGAGGAATGAGCCTATGAGACAAAACCAAAGCAGCACTGACTGAATGCAAGAAATCATGGGAAACACAACTTTCAAGATTTTAAGTTGAAAAAAAGACTGGCATCAGTGACGAAAGTAATAAACATTGAATTAAAATATAGGGACACTTGGTAAAAAGTTGAATATAAGAGCTGAAGAGAAGAGAAAAGCAGACTGTGATTACAGCGTAACCCCAGCTTTTGGGTTATTTTTCATTCTTTCTGGGAACGCATTGGGGGTGAAGATTGTACTCCATTTTAACATGAATTTGGATATCTGAAAGAATGGTAATATTATAAACAAAAAGTAAGAACTGTAGATGGGGAAAGAAAAAAAACTTAGAAGCTCTATGTTTTTGGAAATGGAAGAAACCCCACAGAGAAAAGTCTTAACTACTCTTGGAAACACTAGACTTTAGGTGAAATGTCAGGTTCGATGACAAAGCATCAAGAATTGGCAGAATGGAATTTAGAGTTCAAGTTTTAAGACTGGGTAAACTCTCTGAGAATGGGGAATTAAGGAGGGAAGAGTAGAGGTTTGAATATAAAATGTCAGTTCCCACAAGAGTACTGTCTGAAAAAAGAAACTATATGCAAATCTACTATTTATTATTTTTAGAAACTTTTGTTTGCCCAGCAATTTAAAGCAATTCCATAATTTATTTGTTATGTCTTTTTCTTCTTTATTTCCATTCTTCAAAAGTAAAATACAGCATCTCAACCAGGTCAAGAGGGGACGAGGAAGGCTGAAAAGCCTTATTCTCTTGCTGTCCTCACTAACCTTGAGGCATGAGCACTAAAGGGAGGACTTGGAGGTTAATGGAAAGATGATAAGAGGAAAAAAAATACAAAACCTAAGAAAATAAGACTAAGTTGCAAGAGAAACCCGAGCCAGAGTAATTAGGAGTTGAGCATGAGAGATGGAATTTTTAATAATATTTATTACTAATATATGAAAAGAGAGTAAGACCAACAGAGAGAATAAGAGAGTAGATTATGGAAAAATGTGAATGGAACATCTGAAATATCAAATTACCTTTTCATTACTCCATTTAAAAATACGAACATTTCAGAAACTGAAATATGTTCTGTTTTTCTGGGGAATTATATTGTTAAGAGCCCATTATAGCTTCTTTCTTGATATTAATGTACTTGCAAGACCTAAGGAATCATGGCTAAAGATTTTGTAGCACAATAATGAACATTATAGCTGAGTAGTGCCAGAGGGCAGAAGAGCAATGGCCTTGAGCTATATGGACATGGCTCAAAATCACAAATGCTGGATCCAGCTGCAGCCCAGACTAACTTCAGGATCTGTGGTATGCCTGGCCATAATGGAAAGTGAGCAGATGGAGTGGTGAGAAATGTGGCTAAGTAGATCACCGGTGACGAGGTTACATAGTCCTTGTCTGTAAGCCTGTTTAAGGAGTTTAGACTCTCTTGAAGAAGTAATGTGACCCATTCTCTGTTTTAGAATACTCTGGCTGAAGTATGGTGATTGGATTGTTACCAACATTTGTGGAAGCGAGACAAATAATGTAGGTAAGAGAACTAGATTAAAGTAGTGGAGGTGGAAAGAAGTGGGTATATTTAGGATCTATCTAGAATCACGGGGTGGGGTGAGGGACTGGGTGTGAACTGGAAGACTCAGGGATCATTCCTAGAACTCTTTTTAGTTTGAGCCATTGAGTGAAACCATTTGATCACTGAGAAAGGGAATCTGGGAGGACATACTGGGTCTGGGAACATAAGTTTACCATCTTAATCTAAGTGTAGAGTTCAGTAGGGTTAAGTACATTCTTGTACAATCAATCTGCACAATCATATTTATTTACAAAACCAAAACTCTGTATCCATGAAACAACTCCCCATTCTTCCCTCCTTCAGCCTCTGGCAACCACTATTCTATTTTGTTTCTTTGGATTTGACTACTATAGGTGGATACATTACATTAGTAGAATCAAACAGTGTTTGTCTTTTTGCAATTGGTTTATTTCACTTAGCACATGTCCTTGAGATTCACCCAGGTTGCAACATGTGTCAGAACTTGTTTCCTTTTCAGGCTGAATGCTGTTTCGTTGTATGCATACACCACATTTTGTTTATCCATTCAGCCCTTGATGGACACTTGGTTTGCTTCCATCTTTTGGTTGTTGTGAATAATGCTGTTATAAATATAGGTTTCCAAATAGCTCTTTGAGATGCTTTCAATTCCCAGAAGTAAAATTTCTGTATCATATGGTAATTCTCTTTTCAATTTTTTTAGAGGAACTGCCATTAAATTTCTCATAGCTGCTGTACCATTTTACATTCTCACCAATAGTGCATAAGAGTTCTAATTTTTCCACATCTTTGCCTACACTCATTATTTTTTTTCTTTTTTCTTTTTTTAAATAAAAGAAGTCTTAAAACAACACTACATTTATGGGAAAATTGTCCCAGAATAGCTAACAATGAGATATATTCTCATAAAATTTTTGGGTATGTAAAAAACAGAACAAAACTCTTTAAGTTTTAGGGCAAAACAATCAGTCACTTATAAAGGGGAAAAAGTCATAGTTAAAAAAATACGTGTTTTTTTTTTTGCAGCAATACGTTATTGCAAAATAGAACATTTTCTATACTTGAGAAAAGAAATGTAAGTTAAGAGTTTTATATTCTGCCAAACTGACAGCCCTCAAGCATAAAGGTCATTGATACACTTATGAACGTATAAAGACTTAGGGGATATTGTTTCCAACATCTCTTTCTGAGGAATCTTCAGACAAGTAACATGACTGGAGAACATTGACAACATATCAATCTATGAGTATTGAATATACATTTACTTGTAAAACTGAGACTAAATGATAGAGTTTAGGAAAACATTTAAGTAGATGATAGCAATGATCTGACAATGCAGATACAGCCCAAATTTAAAAAATAATATGAGATAAATGAAACACATAGAAAATGTAGTATAAAATTGCTGATGGACTTATTGTTCTATCCTGACATGAATCTGAATTTCAAATTTGATGCTGGTGGGGAAGAGAAACAAAAGGTAACTAGCTAATTATTATCAGTATTGTTCTTAGTAGAGAACCTGTAAAATGCATCCTAAATGACTAATTAAATTATATATATATATATATATATATATATATATATATATATATATATAATGCCTTGTCTTGTAGGAAGATCATACATTTTTTCTTATTTTACTTGACTCTGAAAGTAGCAGAAAAGAGCAAGATCTGCATTGTAAGATTAGTTATGCATTTTCTCTCTGTTTTATAGGACACATAGACATTCCCCCAATCCTTAATTTGGTTTGGTTAACATGGTACATGGAATAATGTCCTGTCACCCTCAAGATGCCCCTGGAACATGCAAATATGTTAGGTTATGTGGCAAAGAGAAATTAAGGTTGCACATGGAATTAAGGTTGCCCTTCACCTGATTTAAAATAAAAAGATCATCCTAGATTAGCAAAGTGGACCCAAAGTAATTACAACAATCCTTAAAAGGGGATGATGGAGGCAGAGGACGAACAGAGAGTTAATCTGAGAAAGGGCTGGTCCATTGTTGCTGAATTGAAAGATGGAAGAAGGGAGCCATGAGCTCGGAAATGCAGGCAGCCTCTAGAAAATAAAAAGGAGGAGTAACTGAACTCTCCCCTAGGGCCTCCAGACAAGAATGCCACCCTAACATTTAGATTTTAGCCCAGTGAGACTCATTTTAGACTTCTTAGCTATACAGCTGCAACCTAATAAATCTGTGTTATTTTAAGCCACTATATTTGTAGTAATTTGTTTTAGAAACCACAGAAAACTAACACAGTTAGGTTAGATATAAATTCATCTTTATTGAGTTTATGTTGGTTATTGTGATTAGTGCTCAAAGTACATCTACCTTCCTTATAGTGCAGAGGATATCAAACTTTTTTGACTCTAGTCCATGTGATCATTTTAAATCATAATCAGCACACACATGCACATGCACACGGGCGTGCGCACGTGCGCGCGCACACACACACACACACACACACACACACACACACACACCCCTGAAATAAAAGGTGTTGTAAAACAATACTCCTCTATTACATAGAAATCTATTCTATTCTATTCTATTCTATTCTATTCTATTCTATTCTATTCTATTCTATTCTATTCATTAAAAATCAATTGATTTCATGGCTCATTCAATAAATTGTTTTTATGATTTGCAGGTAATTTACAATGAGGAATTTGAAAAATACTCTTTTAATATGTCTACCTGGCTGGAGAAGCTATACTAGAACGCTAAAATCTTTATTTTCTGAACTCTTTTGATATGGGTCTAGCATGAAATTAGAGGTCACAATTCAATTTTTTTTCCTTCTCTTGTTTCTTCCGGAAAACAGAGTTGTGGAGACACTGGATTTTTTCACAGTGGAATTCTCATGTCCAATCACTAGCTTTGTAGGTGTAGAGAGATAGGACTTGGAGCAGAGCAAAGAAAGATAGCGTTATTGAAGTTGATGTTTCCAGGGGTAGCTTCCTGATTGACCTATATGTTGATTGTGGCAAAAGAAGCAGTTCTCTTGGCAGGTCAGTTCTGTAGTGATTTTATGGGAACCATTCTTCAAAATCTAACCTAGAGCCCACTCCTTTAGTTCTATCGATGATTTTGTAAGCACCGCAGTTTTTTAAAATTAAATTAAACTCCTTTCTTTAGAAAGTAATTTCTCTCTTCTGCAAATCATTACCATGGCAGTATTATAACTGTGAGTATAATCAGTGAGAAGATCCACAGGCAGATCACATCTACATATCCTGATGTCACTAGACCCTAGGGTCATCATAAGGTGCAGTCATATCAGAGATTCAGAATCTTCCTCTTCTGAGCAAATCTGACTTTGAGTGACTATTGAGTTTTGGAGGTGACAATGAATTCTAAATGATCTTCATCTCTTTATTGAGTACCTGAAATTACAATTGTTACTATAGGCCATTAGAAGACAGTTACTTTATATGATATGTTTGATTGAAGCTGGGATATGTATTTTTAATTTTGAGGTGATTTATTTTTGCATTCTGTGGTTTTTGAGAACCCTAAGGAACAAGGTTTTTCAAAAGCACGGGTTGAATCTACATGCAAGTACACATACATCTGAAAAATATTTAACTACTGGGATGACTCAGTCACTGACAGACACTAGACAGCTGAGCCAGTGTTCCACAGGCTGACCATCAGTTTTGTTTACTAATGACACACAGCTTGTCCAGAGAGAATGAAGTTTGTTTACAAAATACAAGAAGATAAAATAAATGTAAATATAGAAAGGTAAAAAGTTTTGGCCAAAGGAAAGAAAGTTGTAATGGCGAGAGGAAGCTGGGGAGAAATGAACATATAACATGCGTAGTATAAAATCTTAGGCATTTTTTAAGGGCCGGAAGGAAAAAGAGGGTGTCTTTCATCCTACTCCACCAGGGGGCACTGACCCTGTGAGTTTACTGCTCTTTTGTATTTGAGATCAGTCATATTCTTCATAAGCCAGATTGACCATCTCTATATTTTAATCATGATTAGCTAAATAAATCTTTAGAAAAATTCAGAGCATTTTTTATTTCCCAATGCAAAAATTTCTCTGAACGCTCTCTTTTCCCTCAAGGACAGAGGGAAGAATAAATGAGACATGACTCCTCTGAACAGAAGGAGCATGTTTGAATTAACTTCATTTGGCAGACTATCTCTGAGTCACGGTAACAACTTAAGCATCATGCAGTTTAGTAAAAAAAACCAGAGTTTGGTTTTCAGCTTCATTCCCTTAACTAGCTACAGATGACTTCTAATAATCACTATGCTGACTACTCCATGCACTCTTTCTCTTATCAACCTAGCATATACACGTTTGCTTTGTAGAATTTTACTTAGGCCCTATTTTCTTTGAAATACTTGGCTTGAAATACTTGCTGTGGGGGAACATTCTAATAAAGAGTAAATAAAGTTAGCTCCTCTATATTGGAGGCTCTGAATTATACTTAAAGAGTTAATGTATGAAGAACAGGCCTGGCATCTAGCAAGTGCTTTTACTATCATGCTGTTCAAAAGTAACTATTAGGAATATTTCTCATTCCCCATTTCAGTTTTCATATTCAAGGGCTAAATGGTTAAAGATATAGGATCACTTACAATTCTGGCAAATTCATTAAGCTGTTTTGCTCTTCAAACAAATGTCAAAAAACAGCACGGTTTTAATCTGTTAACTGCTAATCTCCCAAGTAGTTGAAATGAGAGAATCTACAGAGCTTTAGGTTTAAGCCTAAAACCAGAGATTAATGACAAATGCTTTTTTTTTTTTTTTTTTTTACCCAGGTATTTTCCTCAGGAGAAATCATCAGCCCTATGGCTACTGGAAAATCCTAGCAATTGAAATATAAAAAGGTCTCCCAAGGAGAGTGTCCCAAGTAGAGGACTTCACGTTAAGTTTTGAGCAGAATCACATAAACCCCCTTGACGACATTTGAGTGAAATTGATTTAGATTTCTTGCTAATGATAATAATAAATAATAGCAACCACAGCCAACATTTATTGAATACTTAATTATGTGTCAGATGCTGTGCTAAGTATGCAAGTCTGTTGCATGATGTAATCCTCACAACTACCTTATGAAGAAAGTACAGGTTTTACAGGTAATGAAACTAAATTCAGAAAAGTTCAATAATTTGCCAAAAGTCTCACATCTATTGTGGTAGAGCAGATTTCTAATCTAAGTAATCTAACTCCAGAGCTCCTTATAACTTCTATATATTTTGCCTTCTGCACCCATATAGCTGAACAAACTTGAGTCGAGCAATTTCCCATTGAAACTTCTGGGTTGACTCAATGATTCATGATCGTTGGATCATATATAAAACCTATTTATTGTAACCTGAGTTGGTAGTTGATAGGTTAATCTAAAATGTCCAGCAGTGTGGAAGAATTGTGACAAATGATAAATGCATTCAATCAGATTCTTTTTGTATTTTGGGAACAGCTTTTTTTTTTCCTAAATAAAGATTGTTTAGGAATTACATTAGATTTTTAAATAAATCTTTGGTTTCTTAAAGTAATAATATCAAGAATCTAATTTATCTTAAATGTTCAGTTTAACTTAAAATATTATGATTCTACTTACATCCAGGAAATTTCAACAATTACTTTAAAAATAGGTTTTACAACTTCTTTTGCAGTTTATAGATTAAATTATTCTAAGCATTTAAAAATATCACTAATAAATACTTTTAAAAGAATTTGGACAAAAACTTTGCTTAAAGTACCCAAATAACTCTATAGTCTAATGAAATAAAGTACAAATATGGTAAATTCTGTTATCTTAACATTTGAGAAGTGTTATCAAACAAAATTTTTAATGTATTTATACTAAAATTCAGACAAATAAATCAATTAATTATATATATATTTTATCGTGGCAAAACACAAATAACATATTACCATTGTTACCATTTTTAATTATATAGTTCACCAGTATTAACCATCACCACCTTTCATCCCCATAACCTTTTTAGTCTTGTAAAACTGAAACTCTATACTTATTGAACAATAACTTTCTAGTTTCCCCACCCCCAGTACCTGAAAACTACCATTATACTTCTGTCTTAATGATGTCGACTAAGTATCTCACATAAATGTAATCATATAGTATTTGTCTTTTTGTGACAGGCTTATTTTACTTAACATAATGTCATCAAGGTTCATTCATGTTATAACATATTACAGAATTTACTTTCTTTATGAAGCTGAACGATATTCCACTGCATAGACCAAATTTTGCTCATAAATTTATTCATCAATAGACATTTGGCTTACTATCATCTTTTACTATTAACAATGAACATAGATGTACAAATATTTCTTTAAGACCCTCTTTCCAAATTTTGGGGGTACATACTTAGAAGTGGAATTGCTGGGTCATATGGTAATTCTGTTTTTAATTTTTGAGGAAGCTGCCATACTGTTTTTCATAAAGTCTGAATCAGTTTACATTCCCACCAATGATGCACAAAGGTGCCAGTTTCTCTACATCTTCATCAACATTTATTGTTTTCTGTTTTTTTTTTCTTATAATAGCCATGTGAGGTGGTATCTCACTGTACTTTTAATTTGCATCTCCTTAATGAATAATGGTGTTGAGCAACTTCTCATGTGCTTATTGGCCAGACAAAGACATCATAATAAGTGAAAACTACAGATCAATATCCCTCATAACATAGATACAAATATTCTTAACAAATTATCAGCAAATTTAACTCAGTATAAAACCACATATAGTTTATGTAACTATCAAAAGATTAATACACCATGACCAAGAGGGATTTATTCCAGAAATTTAGGCTGTCTTAACATCTGAAAATCAGTTAATTTAAGACACCACATTACAAGAATAAAGTACAAAATCACATGATAATGCACACACACACACACACACACACGCAGAGAAAAAGCTTTTGACAAAATTCAATACCCATTTATAACGAAAACTCTTAACAAATTAACAGTATAGGGAAACTTCCTCCTCCTGATGAAGGGCATTTGTTAAAAATCTACAACTATTATCATATTTAATAGTGAAAGACTATCAACATCTAGACTAAAAAAGAAGAAATAAAAGAGCATTATAAGATATTAAAGTACTATTCTAAAGCACGATCCTGTATGTAGAAAATCTTAATGAAGCCAAAAAGAAAACTGCTAGTACAAATAACTAAATTTAGAAATGTTGATTCTGGGAAACATGGCAGAGAGAGAGAGACGTCTTCAGATCTCTCCCCTTGAAACAACAATAAACAACATCTAAAACTCAACAAAAAGCACCCAAACTGCACACCAGCACATCTGAGCATGAGATCTGCACATAACTACAACAGGTCAGAACCTCGAGTGTCCAGCAGTGGACTGGGAGAAATAAAGAAGCTGCCTCTTATAGCTGCTGGAGCTCCTTGTAGGGGAAGGGGAGGGGAGAAAGTACAGCAACTTCCCTGATCAGCCCTTCCTGGAAGGGCTGGGACTTCTATGTTGCAGGCAACAGGGCTCAGTCATGAGGACAGAAAGCAGAAAAGCAGGACAGGACAACAGAGAAACAATAGCTGATTTTTAGTGGCCTCAACTGAGGCTGAACTGCAGCCCTTAACCCCCAACCCAGAAGGCCTCCCCCTCATATCCTTTAAAACCAAACACTGTGGAGCCCCAGGGGAATTGGAGCAAATGCTGCCAATACTGAAGCTACCTTTTGCAGCCTCTGGAGCTTTCTGCATGAGGAGGGAGAGGGGTGAAGGTGTGGTGACTTTCCTGAACAACCCTGCCTAGAAGTGCTGCGAGTTCCACGCATCCAGAGGCAGGGCCAAGTCATCAGGGCAGAAGGCAGAGAATTGGGGATGGCAGAAAAGTGGAGATGCCAGAGAACAACAGTTAATTTTTACCAGCCAAGGTTGCAAAGCTGAGGCTGAACCACAGCCCCAACTCCCACCCCAGAGAGCCCCTCCCCCATACCCTCCAAGACCGATCACAGCAGAGACCCAGGGGAATCTGAGCAAACACTGCCAAGACTGTTGCTGACACTGAGAGGGACTGAAACTGAGGGTAGCGAGCATGATTAAATATCTACAAGAAAATTTAAAAAGTGTTGTTAAGACTTCATATAAAGCAGGGATCCAAGAGGCTTAACGCCACCTACTGGAAACCAAAAGAAAAGCGACTTCTTTGCAATAGGTGGAAGAGAGACCTTTATCTAATAAATCTTATTTCTGAAAAAGCAGTAGAATACACTTCTATTAACGCCCAGCAGAGAAATAGTCCATTAAGCACCATGAACAATCAAGGTGACAAGGCATCTCAGAAAGAAAGGAAAAAAACCTACAGACAATAAGCTTACAGACATAGAAATATGCAACTTAAATGACAGAGAATTCAGGATGGAACTTCTGAAAACACTGAGTGAGATCCAAGATGAGTCATATCAACAATTTCAGAAACTGAAAAAACAACTAAAAGAGCAGAGCAAGAGATTGAAACCCTCAAAAAGAACAGAATAGATCTTCTGGAGATAAAAAACACACTGCAAGAGTTGAAAAATTAAATAGCAAGCTTGGGAAATAGAGTTGATCAAATGGAGGAAAAGATCAGTGATATGGAAGACAAAAATCTAAAAATAAATCAGAAGGAAGAAGAGAGAAACCGAAGAATGAAAAATAGTGAAAGAGAAATACAAGAACTAGCTGATATCATCAGGAGAGGAAACATAAGAATAGCGGTAGTGGGCATTACCAAGGACAAAGAAAAGGAGCAGGGACTAGAAAGAATTTTCAAACAAATAGTTGACAAGAATTTCCCAAATCTAAGGAATGAGCTGGAGCTTGGAATTCAAGAAGTCAACAGAACACCCGATTATCTCAACCCAAAAATGCTTCATGAAATCACATTGTATTAAAGTTATCAAAAATCAATGACAAATATAGAATTCTCAGGGAAGCCAGGGAGAAGAAAACGGTAACTTATGAAGGAAAACCCATTGGATTATCATGGAATTTCTCAGTGCAAACCTTATAAGAAAGAAATGAAATCAAATATTTTAACTATTAAGTGGAAAAAATTACCAGCCTAGAATAATGTATCCAGCTAAGCTCTGGATGTGAAGGAGAAATAAAGACCTTTCCAGACATACAAAAATTGAGGAAATTCTCCACTACGAGGCCTATACTTCAGGAAATACCTAAAGGGGTCAGCTCATCTAAAACAAAATAACAACAATAAAAGTACATAATTAGGAGTAAAGTGACTACCAGGCCAATAGAAGCAGAAGAATGCAATTCTTACTAAGAACAGGGCATTATAAGCTTAAATAATAAGAAAATTGCTATAGCAAGATAGTAATGAATATTCAGATACATAGGAAAAAATTGAGATAATAATGACTGAAAAGGGGAGGATTCAAGGATTTAAATTCACAAAGGGAATGGATATAAGGCACACACAGAAGAAAATGGATGACTATATATATATATATATATATATATATATATATATATATATATATATATATATACACACACACACACAATCACCCATCATATATATATATATGTGTGTGTGTGTGTGTGTGTGTGTATGTATATATGTATACATATACACACACACACACATATATATATAACCAGCTTTTTCATATTCATAATGGTAACCACACACCAAAGATTCAGAACTGAAGTATGTAACATAAAACAAGAAGAACCAGAGGATAAACCTACAAAGCTAACCAAAAAATAAAAAAAACCAGAAACACAAAGCCAAGGAAGCAATGGAAACACTGAGCTACCAGAAAGCAAAATATAAAATGACTATAAAAAGACCTCATATTTCAATAATAACCTTAAATATAAATGGACTGAACTCACCAATAAAAAGGCACAGATTGCAGAATGGATCAAAAAACAAACCCAACCATATGCTGCCTCCAGGAGACACATCTGAGCTCCAAAGACAAATATAGACTCAAATTGAAAGGGTGGAAAATGATATTTCAAGCAAATGGCATTCAGAGAAAAGCAGAAGTAGCAATACTAATATCAGACAAAATACACTTCAAAATGATAATGGTAAAGAAAGATACTGAGGGACAAATTGTAATGATAAAGGGAATCATGCACCAAGAAGACATAACACTTATTAATATTTATGCTCCCAATCAAGGAACCCCAAAATATGTAAAGCAATTACTAACAGAACTAAGGAGAGAAATAGACCAGAACTCTATCATAGTAGGGAACCTAAATACCCCACTGTCGGATATGGGCAGATCATCCAAACAGAAAATCAATAAGGAAATAACATCCTTACATGACACATTAAACCAGTTGGACATACTTGACATTTACAGAGCCTTCCATCCCCAAACAGTTGTTTATACATTCTTCTCTAGTGCACATGGAACATTCTCAAGGATTGACCACATACTGGGACACAGCGATAGTCTAATCGAATTAAGAGGGTTGAAATCATACCAACCATATTCTCTGATCATAATGCTTTGAAACGAAAGATCAACTGAAAAAACAAAACAGGAAGAAACACAAATATATGGAGATTAAACAACATGCAACAGAAGAATAATAGCCAGAGAAGAAATTAAGAGAGATCAAGAGATATATAGACATGAATGATAATGATAGCACAAAATATCAAAACTTTTGAGACATGGCAAAAGCAGTCATAAGAGGAAAGTTCATATCATTACAGGCCTATCTCCAAAAACAACAATGAGCCCAAATAAATAACCTAACACTTCATCTTTAAAAACTAGAAAAGAAAGAACAAATGAAGCCTAAAGTCAGTAGAAGAAAAGAAATAATCAAAATTAGAGCAGAAATAAATGAAATTGAAATTTTAAAAAATAGAAAAAATGAATGCAACAAAACGCTCGTTCTTCGAGAATGTTAATAAAATTGACAAATCCCTGGCTAGACTCACTAAAAAAAGGAGAAAGGACACAAATAAACAAAATCAGGAATGAAAGAGAGGAAATTATGAGTAGCATTTCAGAAATAAAAAGGATTATACAAGAATACTATGAAAAAGCATATATCACCAAATTTAATAAACTAGAAGAAATAGATGAGTATTTAAAAAAAATACAACCTTCCTAGACTTGATCAACAAGAACTGGAAAATCTAAATAGATCGATCAGTGGAGTAGAAATTGAAACAATCATCAGAAACCTACGAAAAAGTAAAAGTCCAGGACCAGATGGCTTCACCAGTGAATTCTACTAAACATTCAAAGGTTTAATTCCCATTCTCCACAAACTCTTCCAAAATATTGAAAAGGAGGCAATACTTCCCAATTCAATTTTTGAGGCCAATATTACTCTGATACCAAAACCTGGTAAAGATAACACACACAAAAGAGTAGAGACTAATATCTCTCATGAACACAGATGTAAAAATTCTAAATAAGATAAAGATAACTGAATACAGTAACATATTAAAAAGAGTCCACAACACGATCAAGTGGTCTTCATTCCAGAGTCACAGGGATGGTTCAACATACATAAATTGTTTATTATGATACACCATATAAACAAATTAAAAAATAAGAATCTTATGACCATATCGATAGATGCAGAAAGAGCCTTCAACAAGATACAGCATCCATTTATGATCAAAACACTTAACAAAATCAGTATAGAAGGCAAGTATCTTAACATAATAAACTCCGTATATGATAAACCTTCAGGCAACATTATACTTAATGATAAAAAACTAACCTTTCCTGTAAGATCAGGAACAAGGCACTGTTATTCAATATAATGCTGGAGGTCCTAGTAAATGCAATCAGACAAGAGAAAGACATAAAAGGAACCCAAATAGAAAACAAAGCAATCAAACTGTTTCTATTTACAGATGACATGATCCTCTATACAGAAAACCCTAAAGACTCCACAAGAACACTACTAGAAACAATAAGCAAATACAGTAAAGTTTCTGGATACAAAATCAATGTTCAAATATCCATAGCTTTCCTATACTCTAATAATGAGGTGTCAAAAAAAGAAGTGGAAAAAATAATTTTTTTTGCAATTACAACAACAAAAAATAAAATAGGAATAAATTTAGCGAAACATGTGAAGAACCTATATAATAAAAACTGTAAGACCTTATTAAAAGAAATCGAAAAAGTTACAAAGAAATGTGAAGATATTTTGTGTTCTTGGATTGGAAAAATCAATATAGTTAAAATGACCATATTGCCTAAACCATTATACAGATTTAATACGATCCCCATTAAAATCTCATTGGCTTTTTTTTTAAAGAAATAGGACAAAAAAATCATCAGATTTGTATGGAAGCACAAAAGACCCCAAATCATCAAAGCCACCCTGAGAAAAATGAACCAGGCTGGAGGCATCGCTCCGCCTGACTTTAAATTATACTATAAAGCGACAGTAATCAAAACAACATGATATTGGCAGCAAAACAGACACATGGACCAGTGGAAAAGAATTAAGAGACCAGAAGTAAACCCATATTTATATGGGCAAATAATTTTCAACAAAGAAGCCAAAACTATACAGTGGAAAAAAGAAAGCCTCTTCAATAAATGGTGCTGGGAAAACTGGAAATCCACCTGCAAAAGAATGAAACTAGACTGTTGTCTATCACCACACCAAAATTAACTCAAAATGGATTAAAGGCCTGAATATAAAACCTGAAACAATAAAATGCATAGAAGAAAACAGGAATGAAACTCAAGGATCTTGGAATTAAAGAGGACTTTATGAATTTGGCCTCAAAGGCAAGGGAAGTAAAAGCTAAAATAAATGAATGGGACTACATCAAACTAAAAAGCTTCTGCTCAGCAAAAGAAACTGTGAATGAGGTAAAGAGACAATCATCTGAATGGGACAACATATTTGCAAACATTGCCTCCAGGAAAGGCCTAGTATTCAAAATATACAAAGAACTCATACAACTCAACAGCAACAACAATAACAACAACAACAACAACAACAACAACAACAAAAATGATCCAATCAAAAAATAGGCAAAAGACCTGAACAGAATCTTCTCCCTAGAGGACATACAAATGGCCAATAAATATATGAAAAGATGCTCAACATATTTAGCTATTAGAGAAATGCAAATCAAAACCACATTATGATACCCTCTCACGCCTGTTAGAATAGCTGTTTTCAATGGAACAAGTAATAATAACAAATGTTGGAGAGGAAGCAGAGAAAAAGAAACCCTCATACACTGCTGGTGGGACTGCAAATTGGGACAGCCACTATGGAAAACAGTATGGAGTTTCTGCAAAAAACTAAGAATTAATCTACCATATGATTCAGGAATCCCTATGCTAGGTATTTACCCCAATGACTTGAAAACCTATATCTGAAAAGATGTTTGCACACCAATGTTCATAGCAGCATTGTTCACAGTGGCCAGGGTATGGAAGCAACTGAAGTGTCCTACGATAGATGATTGGTACATATATACAATGGAATATTACTCAGCCATAAGAAGAGATGAAATGCTGTCATTTGTGACAATCTGGATGGACCTCAAGATAATCATGCTAAGTGAAATAAGCCAGACAGAAAAAGTTGAAAATCACATGATGTCACTTATATGTGTGATATAACCTAAAAGCAACAAATGAACAGGACAAACAGAGACTCATGGACATGGGCTATAGACTAGTGGTTACCAGAGGATAGGGGGTGGAGAACAGGGAGGTAGACAGGGGAAAAGGGGTCAAATATAAGGTTTAAGGGGAGGGTGAAGTGGGTAAAGAGGATCAAATATATGGTAGCTGAAAGAAAATGGACTTTGGGTGGTAAACACACCATAGAATATATGGACATCAAATCAGAATGTACATGTGAAAATTATATAATTGTATTAACCTATGTTACTTCAATAAACTTCATAAAAAAAGAAGAAATGTTGTAGGATCCAAGATCAATACACTCAATCGATTGTATTTCTATGTACTGGCAAAAAATCTGAAAATAAAATTAAAATTCAATTCATAATAGCATTAAAAAGAACAAAACTCAATAATAAATTTAATGAAAAAATCAAGTTTTGTATACTAAAAAGTATAAATCATTGCTGAGAAAAAAGGGAAAAGAATAAATGGAGAGAGATTCTATGCTCCTGCATTAGAAGACCTATCCTATCAAAATTCCAAGTGTTCTTATGTAAATTAACAAGTCACTCTTAAAATTTATTTGGAAATACAATAGACCGAGAATAGCTGAAAATTTTTGGATAAGAACAAGATTGGTGGTCTTAATTCAACTGGATTTAAAAACTTAAAAGCTATAGCCATCAAGACAACTTGGCATTGTTATAAAGATAGGCATAGATCAATGAAACAGAGTTGAGGTCCAGAAATAAACTATTACACTTATAGCCAATTGATTTTGGAAAAGATTCCAAACATTTTAATGAAGAAAGGATCTTTTCAACAATGATGCTGAGATAATCGGATATTCTTATGCAAACAACAAAATGAAAAACCTTAGACCTCTACTTCACACACAGACAAAAATTAACTCAAAATATATCATAGACCTTCATATAAAAGTTAAAACAAAAAAATTCTAGAAGAAAACATAGGAAAAAATCTTTGTAACTTCTAGGCTAAGAGTTCTTAGACACAAAAATATATGAAATCCATTAAAAAAAGAAATCGATCAGCTGAAGTATATTAAAATTAAAACCTCTGTGCTTCAAAAGATACAACTACAGAATAAAAAGGCAAGTTACCTCCTGGGGAAAAATATCTGCCAATTACAGAACAGATAAAGGACTTGTATCCAGATTAAATTAAAAAACTCTTACAACTTAATAAAAAGAAGACAAACAACAAAATTTACAATGGGTAGATTCAGAAGTGATCTTAATTAAGCTTTTATAAAATGTACCAGCCATCTGCAGAAACATCTATTGGGGGTTGTTGCAAGAATCAAATAAGATCAGGCTTGTAAAAGCGCTTAAAATTAGTAAAGGATTACAGATATTTAAGACATTTCATTTAAATCCTAATAAAAATGTACCACTTGAATCAGGTGGATAAAGATATTAGTTTTAATGTCTACAGTTAGAGATTGAAAGATTTCTCTTATTTTGAATAAAAATAGAGCTTTTCTACCTCTGCTCATCTACTTATTTTGCTTCCTTCTGATTGTTGCCGGAAGCATGGACTGATATTGCTGTGTTGGCTAGGGAACCAGACATTCCATTAGCTGACCCAGTCATTGTATTGCAGCGAGGGATAAGGTGCAAAGAGAGGAACAGTTAGATGTCTTGATCTGGGAAGAGTGGCACCTTATTTATCTCAAATCTCTGCTCTGATCTGCCACTCTTTTTCACTTACTTCCCAGGAAAGAGCTGAGCACCTGTGAAGATTCACCACATATCTAGGAGCTTGGAGATAACTGGCTTGAGTATCATTATATCTTACTTTGAGTGATATGAACACGAATGTGTGGTTATTTCCAGTTGCTAATCCTGCCTAACTAGAACACAGAGTTTTGAACCAATTTGTTTCTCAGGTTTAAAGAAAGGAAGCAAGTGGCAGATTTTGAAGTGAAAAGCACATCAATGCCTATCTTTGAGAAGAGATATTGTTGGGTTAAAAATGAAATGCAGGAATGGGAGAGAATGCTCCTCAGCCCTTTTTCTTTACAAAGGAGAAATGTGTCTAAATCAAACTAATCCAAATTTGGCAATAACTATGGTTACTAAAACCTGTTCACTTTACACTCATTAAGAGAAAGCAGCATGACAACAGTTGCTCAATTTACAGCAATAAGCCTCTTCATAGTAGCTAAAAATGTAAGAGTCAGCCTATCTTGGTAAGCAACTTATTTCAGCCTGGGACTATTGATCTAAGCTAAACAACACGATGAGATGCTTAAGGTAAACACCATGATGTGATGCTAAGATGTGGTAAACACGTAGACATGCTCGAATGAGGAAACAAAGAGATGAAACTGATTAAAGCATGCACAAATGGCTTAGAGAAGTGGAACACAATTTTTCTTTAGTACATTTATCAGGCATAGAGTGGATCTGGATAATGGACTATTCACTGAATTATTGTCCACTATTAGCAGAGTTTTGATTTGGGGATTATCTCCAAGGCACAAATACATTTGATGAAAGAAATTGATGCTTAGATTCATTATACATTTTGACAATATAGAAAATGGATTTGTATTATTTGACCTATTTTCTGAAGAGGAGGATGCACTTTCTTCTTAATATTCAGTATGCTTATACTTGAACTTGATGTAACCAGGAGTAATATTCCAATAGCCACTGGAAGGAGGACTCCTGGTTTTTTGAAACTTACCTGCTATTGATCCACAAAGTATCTGCCCATTTTCCTTTATCTACAACAGTTTGCTTATAAAAATGGAATAGTTAAAAATCATACATAATATTGATTATGGGCTAAAATGTGAGTTAATAAAATACATTTAGAGAATTTCAGGATTAACAACTGAAAACATACACACATGCATGTTTGTTTTATTCATAAAGTTAATAACACTCAGGCTAGTTTTCTTCAATAAGATGTGAATACAAAGAGTTACTTGATTTTTTTGTCTTTATACAATAACTCTTTCAGTCTCAACTTTGAGTCTCAACTATGTGACAGGCAGTGTGAAAATCCCTTCCTTATTTAATTTTAGGGAACTGTCCTAACAGATCACAAATGAATGTATTTTAAATACTGATCACAATGCACAAACTACAGAATATTTTGGTTGAACTATATGAGATCGCCATATTTGACCACTATTTACTTATAAAAATAGCAAGTTCATAATTTTAATATACACACACATAAAACTTCAGCTAAACAGAACTCCTTTGCATTTACAGCCACAATTTTTTTCCGTATTATGTTCATTGCTTATTTCTATGAACTTCATGATTGTATGGAGTATGGCTGAGTTAAATATTGCTTCACAACAGACCACTACAGAACCCCAGTGACACGTAACAGTAAACACACAAGGCACTCTGCTTCTGGTCTACTTTACACATCTCTTAATCTCCTTGGTCCATGGGACTCTCAATGCCTGTCCTTGTCAGGACAGTGTCAGCGGTACAAGAGGGCAAGCAAATCATACAAGGCTCCTTAAGTCCTAGTCATGGAATTAGCACAATGTCACTTCTAACATCCCATCCTAGGGCATAGGTATAGGAAGGAGGTCAAGAATTGAGGTCAATAATACAATCTTTTACAGCAAACAAATGAATACAGCCACTAGTACTACCTGCCATACTTAACCCTTTGCTCTTTAGGACAGGCTGAGTTTCCCTTTGGCTTCAGGAGTAAATTTGCCCAAAGAGAACCAGAGAGCTAGGGCCAAGGTTGAGCCAAAGGAAAAATTGATTCCTGAAGCATTAATTTTCATTTAAAACTTAGGCAAAGAAACACAGGATAAGTCCAGTCCAGTGTGAGAAAATACTCTCAGTACTGTATTCAAAGAAGAATCAAGGCCTAAAGGAATATATGATATTTATATACATGTATTCACGTAACTTTTGGTATATTCTTGTATATCATTAATTGCTTCAGGACTTAAAAGAATCCTTGAATTTATTTTTTTAGATGTGCCGACCCAATTTTTTAATTCGATTTTCTTTCTTCCCACAAATCCTTCACATTAAAAGATTTTTGCTGCATATATTAAATTATAGCTTTCTCTTATTTTATTTTAATGTCTAGTCATTTAAGAATTATTTATATACTCAAAACTTAGGAAAATGCTTCCTAATTAGTTCATCAACATCAAATTGCTCAGGATGTTCTACCTGCCTGGGGCTGGGCCAGCTGCTAGAGCCACTGAGTAAACGAGGCTCAGGACTCTTTGTCTCAGTGCTGTGTTTCAGGTCTTACCTGGGAATCTGACCTTGCCGTTCCCATCATTTACAGGGTGGGTAACACAGGCTTCCCTTGGAAAGGAGAATGCTGTGACACTGCAGAGCAGTGATCAAGAGCTCATCTTTCCAGGCTCCTTCCCAACCATTGAGGAGGTGCCACTCACTAGAAATGTTTAAGAAGCGCATTTGATAACACAATCACTTTGAGGAGTCATTCTGGTCAGTAACTTTTGGGCTCCCCAGCTTTAACTGCAGTGATGTTAACTAGATTACAAGCTCTCAACTCACTAGGGAGTGGAGGTGCTATCTGTCTCATTTGTCACAGACCCCCTCAAAGCTTGTATGGGTGTTGGCCAACAGAAGGAGTGAGACAAAGGCTGCCGTAAAGCCTTGTCTTTTTCTCAGCATTGATTGCTTTGGCAAAACATTCGTGAATTTTTATTAAAAAATGTATATTAACTTTCTGTTATGGCCTGGGCACTATGCTAGGCATTGGAAATAAAACAGGTAATGAGAGAAGCATGATTCCTACTATCCTGGAGTTTTGGGGATGGACAGTGACAATCATTAATAAACTGAAAATAAAGTGAAATATAAATAAAATAGTTTCAGATTGCAATCTGTGTTAAAGAGAAGCCAGAGGAGCTGAGATAGGGAATAACTGGCAGAGGGAGAATTAAACAGCGGACGGTCACACTTACTCCTCATGCTTCCTTCTGAGGGGTCTGTAAACATGCCCCCCCCCATGCAAGATAAGAAATAATCTAAAAGAGGTGTTTTAACCCATTTCTCATTTAGAAAAAAATTACACTTAGCTGCCAGCATTAATTTAATTTTTCATAAACACTCTCTGAGTCTGAAGCAAATCTGACTGGTTTTCAATGTGAAAATAAAATTTAAATACTGTTCTTGGATTTATTTCTAAACAGAACTTGTCTCTAATCCTAATGTAATGGAAATGTGTACATAAATCAAATTCATCAAATGAATCTTTGGCTAACAACTGTTCGAGAATAATGTTAACATCATGAGTAGGAACACTAAGTTTTTTTAGGAATTGACATTTTCAGCAACAAAGCTACTAAAAACAGAACACTATAAATAGATTGATGTCATTTGTTTCCAAAGACTATTGATATACTAGAGCACTGCAAAAATAAAAATAAAAGCAAGACAGTTTGTGGCAAACTTTGGGGGTAAGGTTAGGACTGTAATCTGTGTCTTGGGATAAATGCTGCAGCCACAGGCACTGCTGGCAAGTATTCTTGTAGCAAATGGGACATGGTTTAAAAAATGATGGATGAAACAAGGCTTATGCACAAGTTTCTCAGGAGACCTTGACATTCTGCTCTCTAACTCTCAAACAGAGCCTTGGCTTTTCTACGAGCTGGGGTCCTATTAAGATGACAAAAGCTTTTCTTCAATTTAAATGACTTATGGTACAGGGATGATACCTTAGGTAGAAATGTTCCTGAAGGTTCAGTTATTAAAAGAAAAATGATTCAACTAGAACATGGTATGTTTTTAGTTTTTAATATTATTTGTATGTGCTTCCCTCTGAAGCTAGTTTTACACAGAAGCATTCCTCTACTGACCATAACATGACTAATTAAGTCTTTCTTCCCAGAAGAATTTTAAGCAATTTGATTTAGGGCTCTAGACTTACAGAAAACAAGTAAAATATTTGTTGGTTGAGTGCTATGACATTTGAACTTGAAGGATTAAACCAATGTGCTATATCTGGATATACCAGGGTTGAATGGGCAACTAGTAAACTTATATTTTTACAAATTCTTGTCTGAGAGATGTCTTCAAACAAAAAGTGTGAGTGTGCATGCATGCTGTGTGTTAGGAATACCTACTATCTACAAAAGCAAAAAAAAAAAATTAGAAGAAAATTGAAGACAATTTAAAAAACAGAGTGAGCTGATTTTACAACCCCTTTCTTCTATGGAGTGAAATTTAGAATTTTTCTTTTAGTATGAACCTCTGGGCTGTGCTAATGGTTGGACACATACTGTGTTGCTTATTGAGAGTGTCCACTGCTATGTAGCTAAGCTCACAGGACAGTGCAGGGAATCATCAGGAAATCATCAGGAAATGGAAACTGAACTGTAGACCAAAACCCAGGCCTCTTCTTCACTTGAACATAGGCTGGAAGTGGACTAAATGAACAGAACCTGTCTGCCCAGGCTCTAAATGAGGAGGATACATAAGCTTGGCCCACTTTTCCTATACATGAGGTGGGTCTCCAGCTCATAAAGAGAGCCCTATGTCTCTCCTTACCCACCTCCAAGGGGTTCATTGACAGAATGTCTCTCTTGCTTCATGATAAGTCCAGATAGCTCATAGAAGCACCAGCTTTTCAACAGCTAGAGAAAAGAGAAGGGCAGAGATGGAAGAAGCCAGTAAACATCCTGACAATAATTTTTCTCCCTTCCTTTTTACTTCTCTCCCTCCTTCTCATGCTCTCTCTCTTAATTGTTTCTTTTGTTCAAATGTATTTTTTACAAAAATATGGCTTTCCTACCTGCTCTTGCCATCTCCTGGAACTGAGCAAGGCTTTCAGTGATAAGATATTGCTGGCAAATTGAACTTGGTGCCTTGTTCCAATTTCGTTGCTACACCAACAAAGCAATGTATTGAATTTCTCTTCTCAAAGAGATGAGCAGTAGGTCCCAGCAGCCAGGCTGATAGATGTCCATAACCTATTGAGAATTTCAGTTTAAATCAACTCCCAGCAAACTGGGCCCGAGTCCAGGATAAACTTTTATGTTTCTTTGGAATTCAAGGAATCTTTAGATGTCTATAATGCAATAGATGGTGAGGACTGGTTTTTGACATTTTTTTGTTCCTTGAGTGATTTATCAAATAGTAAAAACCTCATGCATTTTCGAAGGTGAACTCGTTTTTCTATCCCTTTTCCTGATCACACACAAACTCTGGGAAATGATAAAGATAATTTGATTAGTATTGTTTCTCAAGCTTTAATGACACATAGACCCCCTGGGAGTGAAGATTTTACTTCAGAACATGCTATAAAGGCCCAAGATTCTGCTTTCTAACATGATCCCTGCTGCCGCTGCCCCAGGACCACACTTAGAGAAATGCGAATGGAATGGGCTCTGAAGGGTGAATTCCTACTTTTCAAAGAGTTTACTATTGCCAGATCCAATTTGAAAATGTGTCCTTAAGTGATACAGAGAGAATTGCCTGTGGTGAAGCTTTGCAAATTAGCTTAAAAGATAACAAACTGAGTACTCGTGGACAGTCTGCCCGCAACTAAAGACTGTTTTACAGGCTTAAGTTGCTCATTGCCTTTATAAATCTTTTTTTTTTTTTTTTTTTTTTTTTTTTGATGTGGTGAAAGCACGAAAGATCACTAGGGAGGCTCTGACTACAAATTCAATGGCAGAGGATGTCCCAGTTAACAGGATGCCCGTGGCTGAAACTTCCTGTTCCTGCCAATGAGTTTTTGTGAACCTGAAGAACAAAATGACTTTTTCTGCCTCAATTTCCACAGTTACAAATTGTGAAAGTGAGAAGATGGTCATTTTCCAACCTAGTGTGAGGGGTTGGTGAGGTTTTTTACTGAGATTGTATAATTAAACATGGGACTTATTACTGACATCCTACATATTTCATTCAGATGGGTCTATGCAAATTTGTAAATAATATAATCTTGAATAATAATGCTTACTATATGCTGTATAGTCCAAGTGCTTAACATACAATATCACATTTAATCCTCCAAACAATCCTACTAGGAAGGAATCATAATTATCACCATTTCATGGATAGAGAAAGAGAGGTACTGAGATAACTTCATCTTATGTCAAATCAAGCACATATGGCTTTTATGATAAGTTGCAAGTCGGGGGCCTATAGGTATATTTTGTTTGATCTGTTTGAAGACTTTTTAAAAGTTGCAATAGTTGGCAACAGTTACAGGCTACTTTCTGCTTCTTTTGAAAAGCTGAAGCGTCTGACAGCTTTAGGCTTGGCATTCCTGGAGCAGAATAGCGATCCCACCCGCGTACACCTCAGGATATGACTGCTCCAGCTTGCCACAGTTCTCACTCGGCTCATTTCACTTATATGTACTACTTTCTGGCTCCAGTAACCATTTGATTTTAAATCCCTGTGCACACCAGCATCATTAAGGCTCTTTATACAGCCAGGAATCACCACCCTTAGTTAGCATTTTGTCGATGTTTCACAGGGTGGATGTCACTGTACTGGACTCCACAGAGCACTAAGAACACATGGCCTAGCCCTCAAGATTTCTTTCTTCTGTGATCATGCACAGAAATATTTTTCATGGTTTAGAAGAATAACATTTCCCGTCAGTATCATCTAAGGAATGTGATACAGGAAGGCTGGGCATCAGTGAGCATGACTCCACCGTGATGTCTAATGCAATAGTGTCCCATCTCGCCTCTTCTTTTCCTCTTCTCAGATCTACCAATGTGCTTCTTGTAATAATTCATTAAATAAGAGGCAGAAGGTACTGCATTTATTTCAAGAGAGGGGAATAATTTCAAATATTTGTTCTATAATAGCAAAATATATAATTAGAGAGATTATGAGTGAGATAAATGGGTAGTTTCACTCGTTAGATGTTTTATCTTTTAGAAAAGAATTGGGATATCTTCTTAAAGAATTAATTGAAAAAAGTCATTTTCAAAGTCAATTTTTGGCATGACTGACCCTTTACTTTCTACGATTTGAGTCACCAAAGATGTGGTTCTTCTAGAAACAATGTCCAGGACCTGGGGACAGTCATATAAGAGAGAGAGAGAGAGAGAGAGAGAGAGAGAGAGAGAGAGAGAGAGAGAGAGAGTGTGTGTGTGTGTGTGTGTGTGTGTGTGTGTGTGTGTGTGTGACTGTGTGCAGGTAGATCTATTCTGAACAGATGGGGCATGATCAAAGGAAAACTACATTTTCTGGCTTGAGTGAGCACGAAGAGGTAGAGTTTATGGGGATAAGGTAAGTGAACTCACATTTAATTAACATGACACAGTAACTAGCATAGATATTTTCTGCTTCCAAATAGTAAGGCTGGGGACCTTAGGAGAGAGCTCATTATTATTCCTGAGGCATTTGAGAGTCCTTGGCCTCTAAGAAAGTGGGACTTGGTATTAATCTCTCTTTTCTCTGACTTCTGTAATCCCTCAGCAAAGCCCTCTTGCTCCCCACTCTGCAATAGCTCCACAAGATGTGTTTTTGAACTATCTATCTCCAGAAAGTGGCAAGGTCTCCCCCACCCGACCCAGCTTCAACGGCAATAGAAACAGTGATGCTGAGTGTGTCTGGACACTGTCAGCTGAGGTGTGGCAGACAAAACATAGAAGTAATGGAAAGATGGAAAACTGAGAGTGGTCTACTGTTGAGGACAGAGTTGTGGAGAGATTTCCAAGAGGTATGAGGCAGAAGAGGGGAGCAAGAAATGGAAGATTTGGCATGGCAGAGGAGCCAGCAAACAAGGGCTTGGGAAGCATCACAAGGAAAAGGAATATAATCATAACAGCAAAGTTACTGAGCTATCATTGTGGGACTGGCACTATGAAGTACTATGAGGTACGATTATCATTCTCATCTTACAAAAGAGGAAACAGAAACACAGCTGAGTTAAATAATGGGCCCAACTTCACATAGGTAGTAAGTGGCAAAACTGGGACTCAGGAAGCCTGATTCTTCTGCCCAAGCTCATCAAAATCAGTGGTTATGAAACAGAGAGGAAGTAAGAAAACAAGGCCAAGGCTGGGGCTGAACCGGTTAGAAGAGGTCAAAGTGAGAAGAAAGTAGAGAGTTCTCCACACCGTTTGGTCACATACCAGGTGAGGGCCCCTGAGATGTGAAACCAGACTTGAAACTTGCGAATGTGGCTCTGAGCCTCAGTCTCCTCATGTATACACATGTATATAATTCGAGTAAGGATTCAACACAATAAGGCAGACAGAAGGCACTTTGGGCATTATTGGATCTGTATGGGGTGGTCTCTAGAAGTTGTGGCTGTTTCTGTTAACAGAACAATTAGTAGGAAGCTTAATCTGACCATTGCACCTGTGTGCATGGCAAACAGGCTTCCTTCTGTGACTCATTTTCCTGGCTGAGGTCCCTTTGTCCCTGCTTTTGGTTAGAGCCGTCTTCTTTATCTGGCTCTTGCTGCTCTGTTGATTTTTACAACTGTCTGCGAGAGTGGCATGTTTTCTTCCTTTCACAGGATCAGCGATCCTGGCCTCCTGAGACGGAGTTATTGACCACCCTGTTAGTTCCTGCCATTGCTAAGAAGTATCAATGGCAAAGTCACTGCTTTGAACCCAATAGCGACTTGGATTCCCAAGACCACTGCCCCCTTTTTTTCTGCCTTCCTTTAGCAGGGTCATTTGCTCAAAGTCAAACAGGATTGATTCTTCTATTTTCTTTACAGTGACTGATAGCATTTCAGAGTTTACAAGTCCCTGTTGTCACTGACCCTGCTGCTGTGTAAAGGATGCTTTTTCTAAACGGACAGAGTAGAAAGAGGAGACATGATATGCACGATGGAGGGAGAAGAGGAAGCAATTTCACCCTGTTTCCTGTCTTACCTGTATGTAGTTTACCTCAGTAGATCATCGTCTCTATCCAGCACTGGTATCAGCACAGCAGTGACAAAAGCAAGTCCTACTTCTCTTTGGTCTTTCCTTTTGGGGACCTGCTCTGCAATTCACTTCACTCTCTGACTCCTGTTTTATTCTCTTCAGGCTGTTAATTAATCCTTACTTGAAATGTCACTGCTCCTAGCAGTGTTTGATTTTTAACAGAAAAATGATGAAGAAAGAAAACCCTGTAGGACCAAAGGAATATTTTGGATGTAGAGTTTCAGGTTTTGGCACAAGGATTCATAGCACCTGAATCTCTAATTCTGGGCCTTTTTACTTTGGCTTCCCTGTGTTCTGATTGCTTTTCCTTCTGAAATGCAGTAACCATTCAAATATATTCATCTGAATATCAAGCATGATGAATAATGTTCCAGTTACTGGGCAGTTTCATTTCCTATAATAGAAATGAGGGGGGAAAAGGTCATTAGACTTTTTATAGGTTGTTTTGCAAATGTTTTCATTACCATTATTTTGCCAAAATTTGACATTTTTAGGATTCAATTTCTTACTACACAAAATAGTTTGTATTCTTCACATACTGGTAAATTTTATGGTCACGAGGAATTCTACCTTCCTTTTATCCTATTTTCTGCAAATGTTATTAGGAATTAATTAAATTCTGGAAAACTTATTAAGCACTCATCATGAGAGAGTGTGGTGCCACCCTCAGTAAACTCACGGACTGGGTAGCAAACTCCAACTGAGAGATCACCTAGTGTATGAAGGCTTGCCCAGCTTTTACCAGTCATTGGTGTTTTATTCTATATGTGCCTGTAGCTTCCTGGTCTTAGCCATATTATAGAAAGGTGTTTTATAATTACCTTTTTTTAAGCTTTATTATTATTTTTTAATTACTGTTGACATACAATAACATATTGGTTTTGTTTTTCTCTCTAAATGAATAGAAGGTGGAAAGCATGCTATGTTCCTCTTCGTATCTTTAGGGAGATTATTTTCCATGATATTTCACATGAACTTTTGTTATGGACTATCTTTTCAAGGATATTTGTGTAATAAACAGCCTTGGAGGAGGTAGTGTCTCACCCTAAAAAATCTATAGAGGGAAGATTTTTTTTTTTCTGACCAGGATAATAAAAATGTCTCCCTTAGGGTAAGAGTTAAGTAGATTTTCTAGAAAACACCTTTAAATGATGGCTTTTCCTAAGCTCCAGGTTCCTTAACTGTGACACAAACTCAATGAGTGCAGCATCTACCTGGGACCTACTTCACATCACCTGAAATCAGTTTGGGAGGAGGAAGAAAGGATGTTGGTGTGAACACAAAGTTCATGCTGCCCCATGCGCTACGAGTTATCAAGTGTTTTTCTCTGATCCCAGGGTCTCGCATCTTCTGCCAACACCCATGAAATGGGGCTAGTGAACTCGTTAGCTTTCAAATAAGGCAAAATCTCAGAGCCTTCACTATTCTTCTCCTATAGCAAGCATGTTGCTTGACACAGTGGAGTGGAGTGAACTAGATGTTCAGTTTAAGTACATTTAATTTGATTGCAATTTTGTTTTATTTTAGCTATAGAGTGAATGTTTTCATCAATATTTTCACTGACTAGCCCTATTATCTTAGTAAATTTCTTAATCTGCCTCACCTCAGTTTCTTTCTGTGTGAAATGGGAAGAATAAAAGTATCTATTTTATAGGTTTGTGGCAGATACGGAGGTGCACTGCCCAAACACCCACTTTAGGGAAGGGTTTGTTGCCCAGCTACAGGGACTGCCTTTAGGGTCTTCTTCAGTTGCAAGGTCATATCATCTGAGGTCACACCTTTCCCTGGAAGTCTGCCCCCAGTGACTGCACAGTGTGTATGTATGTTGTATAAAGGACAGCCATTCAGGTCCCATGTGGAACATCTGTGTTGGGATATTTATTTCAAAGGTCCCTTCAGGATTGTTAAGCCTGCGTAACATTCTACTTCTTCCTCTATGCAATTATGCTTCCTTTTATTCCTTTTGCAGATTTTGATCTCTAATAAACATCTTACTCTCCCACTTACTCCCTGCCCCAACCTCTGTCTCAGCATCAACTTCTGGGGAATCCAGTCTGCATCAGGGTTATTGAGATAGTAAGAGAGTTAGAACATGTAAAACACTCAGAGAAATCCTTGCACATAGTTGGTATACATTAAATACCAGCTTTTTGTTATTGCTAATATTATTATGATCAATCAGATGGAGTACCCTAGAATCATGGTTCTTGAAACTAGGACTATTTGTGGTCCTAAAGTGTGTCTGGTGGAGAGCACAAAAAGATCATGAAACAATTCAAAACATGCTGTAAGGTGATGAAACGATCAGAGATATTCATCTTGGAGATGGAAAGCTTACAAAGAACCTGGTAGCTAACTGTCAATACTCAAAAGGTTGTGGTTGAAAGTGACATTGGACTTATAGGTAAAGCTGAAAGTGAAAATAGGACAAATATAAATATCAAAATGAGGCATATTTGGGCTCAAGGTAAGGAACAATTTTTGAACATGGCTGCTTAGAATAGTTCAGGCTCACAGTAAAGGGGTCCTTGTCAGAAATACTGTTGAGAGAACTCAAAATCTCAATAAGGACGAGGAGGAGGGATATACCCTGATGATTGCTGAAATTACTGGTAGGAAGAAAATTTAGTTAAACATTAGTTAAACTTTTCACAGGAAGTAGAAAGCTCATATTTACTTTCTCAATATTTCTAAAATGAGTATCTTAGAGTCGTTAGCTGTGTACTATTGATTCAATATAAGTAATGAACCAACTCTTAGTGACAGAGATTTTAATTTCTGCTCTGCTAGTTTAATTCATCTATTGTAACATATGTGCTCAAATAGCGAATCATCTACACAGTTTCATTGTGTAATGGAATTCCTGGCGATGCAAAACTTTAAAAAAATATATACATATTTAGTGAGAGAGGCTGTCATAAAAGTTCCTAGAGAGCAGGGGCTTTAGGACATTCTGGAGAAAACTTTTTTTGCTGGGGAAGACAACTTCAGTGACTCCTTTCAGTAAAGTAGATGTTAGGTAAGGAACCTACTTCTGACTGTTTTAAAAGTTGCTAGGGAAGAAATAGGCAGCTCTGCCAAGGGATCAGAGTCTTGTGGGGACATGGTGCTCAAGGCTTTGATAATTTTCCTTTGAGTTTGAAAGTTATTAAACTCTAGCTAATGTCTGAGGTGGCTCCTTCTGGACCAGCCCTGAGGTAAAACTGACTGGAAGGAAAGTCATGTTCTAAATTCTGGTAATGCAGGCCTGGTAATGCAGGCCTTCGAGAGGTTCTAGGGAGCCTGCTCACAGCTCAGCAAATGGACAATTCAGCCTTCCTGGCATCATAAAGAGGGCTGGTAAGTGCGCGTGTGTGTCGGTCTGGGTTAGAAAGAAAGGCATAGATAGCATACTTTTACTCTGGATTATTTTAGTCACACATTGTTATCTTTCCTCAAGCCCTGGATATGACCTTTGTTCCCCCATAGCCCTGAAGGGGATATGCTGCTGTCAAAAACCTTGGTTAAGGGCTTCTCTGTGGCAGTGGGCAGGCTACGTGGACCGTGGCTAGAAAGGGAGGTTTTGGTAGACATCAGGGTCAGGTGCTTTGTGGCAATTTGGGTGGAGCAAAGTTATCATAATAAGCAGTGTTTTCCCTCTCCCTCCTTCTCTCTTTCTCCCCACAGCCCCAATTTCTCTCTCTGTGAGTGTAGCCATGTCAAAATAGATGTTCCCAGTCTCAGTCCAAAACAGATTCCTTGGGTATGTATGAGGACTTCTCAAGATAGCTCTTTTGTGATATTCTGAAGGAGCATGTATGTGTTTTCAGCAGAAGGTGCTGCTAGCTAAGTCTGGCATGCAAGCTCAGCATGCTGTCCTATTTTAAGCTATGCAAACTGGCCCATCCTCTTTTCTTTGGTTGTGTTAGCCCAACAGACTCATTTCACTTTTTCCTCCCTGCATCTGTTTGATTTTCTTGCGTGATCATTGCAAGACTTAACAGAAAGGGTTCTGTCGCCTAAGAAGGCTTTCTCCAGTTTCCAATAAGCTTTTATGGGGTGACAAAGGTAGTTATAACACTGGGAAGAGACGTGGCCTTTTTCTGTTCTCTTCTGAGAAACTGTCATCGGAATACCTGGTATCTGCATAGCTCATGCCTAAATCAGTAAATTACTGTAGAACACCATGATTTTGGGCAGTAGCAGCAGCAAATATGATTAAGAAGGTTGTATTTCAGGAGACTGATGAGACTTTCTGATGTCTTTTCTCTGAACGCTAATAACTATGACTGGCCCTCTTTGCTTTAATAAAACCCTGGGCTTCATAAACTTACTGAGAAGAGAGTGAGACCCTAGTGAGAAAAGAAAAACATTTTTCAGATAAGTGGAAGGGGCTCAGGATGGATTAATTTAAATACTAAAAGGGATATAACCTTTCGTGAGGTAGAATATGCCAGATGCCACTGGTTAGGATAAGCTGTCTCAGGACAAAATCTATAACCATGCACTCAGAATCCAGTGAGCATGAATGGATTTCAGGCAAGCTAAATTTCAGACCCATATTAATATTAATCACCATATTAGTCATTCTCATGGTGCTTATATCTCCTTTGTTAGTTTGGAAACCTTTAGGTGACGAGTGCTCTCTATAAAGGTAGAAATTCAGTCATGACTCAATAAATTTCAAGCACAAAGTTATTTGTTCAAAAAACATCAGCTTAAAAGTCTGATGAAATGATGATGCATCAAGGACATAAGGACTATTTTTTTTTAATACTCATGAAAAAATGGGAATGAACATTCTCTAACTAGTAATGACACCCTCAGTGAGTGCTTCAGTACTAAAGCAAAAATAATGTAAAATTCATATGTCTGCAGGGGTAGATCATGAGGCCATATGTAGGGAAGCCAGAATAGAGGGTCCTGCTTAACTGTACCTGTAAGTGCTTTGTCAGAGTGTATAAATGTTTAACTCAAAGAACAGAAAGAAATTGTGCCCACTATCTTCTGTGGTATGATCTGATGTTCTGACGTTCTCCCAAATATTCTGCAGTTGAGAGTAGCAACTCTTCTAACCTTTGAAGCAGCTGATAGGAAAGTCTTTGAGCTCTTACTTAAATTAAGTGCTAAACGCTGATTCTGGAAACTGGTTACTGTCTGAAACTATTCAGTTTATAGGCTCAATACAGAGTCTCAGAAAAAAAAAGGTAGAAAGAAAAAAATAAAAAGGAAAGGACAGGCATCTCATTCAATTTCTTCAGGTATTTCCCTTTACAGATAACCTTTGAGTTAGATAATTCTCTCCCTAGGAAATAACTCTTTCTGTCACTAATCTCTAGATAACAGCCAAGGGAATTAGGGAATAGATACAATAATAGATTTGAGTTTCTGTATTTTACACTTAGCTGTTATTAGGGTAGGAAATGGGCCAGACCAAACAAACAAACAAACAAACAAGTAAGTAAATAAGTAAGTTAGTAAGTAAGTAAGTAAATAAATAAATAAATAAAAGAACCCGAAGAGAAAATATTCACTTGTCCATAGAGAAACCACATGGACTTGATGGAAGGAAATCCAGAATATATAAGATATTTTTAACTTCATTTTTTTTTTGGTAAAATTATAAATGTTTTTAAATGCTGTGTAGGCAGGACAAAACTAGGGTGGTGCATCAGCTGTCAGTCTGTAGGTTGTTTATTTGTTTTTTGTTTGTTTGTTTTTTAACTTTTAAAACAATACTTCAGATACTCTGTAGTGAATTCATTCTATTTTGACCAAAGCAAGTGAGTAGGTGATATAGAGTTTCATAACAGCATTGTTCTTAATAGCAACAAACAGGCAATAATCATTTCCACCAGTATATGATTATATAATCAGGAGCCAGTAAACTCTGGTCTATGGTCCAAATGCAGCCTACACTCCTGACTTCTATGAATCAAATTTAGTTTATTTTCAAACACAAATGTATTTTCTGGAAAGTTTTGTTGGAGTACAGCTATGCCATCAATTACATTTTGTGCATGGCAGAGTTAAACAGTTGTGAAAGAGACCATATAACTCAACAATCTGAAATACTACTATATGACCTTTTGCAGAAAAAAATTGCCAACCACTGATATAAATGTTGCCCATATGTTCATTGGAACACTCTACCACCATTAAAAAAATAGAAAAGATTGTTATATGATGATATAAAAAGATATCTGAGATCAAGAAAAAGTGAATTAAAATAGTGTGGTATTTTTATATTTCATTTGTTTAAAAACAAAGAATATAAACATAAACCAAATTTTTCTAGAAGAGTGTACACGAAACTTAACAGTGATTACTTTTGGGGTGTGGATGCAATTTTAGATTCACTATTTGCTTTAAGTAATTATAATTTACCTCTTCATTTAGTGAAGAAATCATTAAAGCACTTTATCCCAATTAAAGAGTTTATATCTTTTTAATATATTTTCACAAAGAAGAATTTCATATACTGGTACTTGTTTTGCAATGTAATTTATAAAGCACTATTTTAGATCCCACTTGAGTCTTTAAAATTTTTTTCCTCTTGAAGGTTGTTTTGTTAAATTAAATGTGCTAGTGTGACATTGCTTAATGTCATAAGTTTCAAGAGTACATCTTTAAAATACAACATCTGACACTCTACTTTGTGCTTGTCACCTGAATTCCTGTGTCCATCCATCACCATATACTTGACCCCCATACTCCTCCTCAACTGAGTCTTTTGTTTCTAATTTTATAGAAAAATGTTTATTTAGGACAAATTTAAATGCTTCTTGATTGTTTAATCTGTAAAACGGAAAGAAAAATGCCACTGGCCTTAGCAAATAAAATTTTTGTTATAAAAAATTTTCCAGTGTCTAATCAATTATCAATTTTTTCAAATATATCATTTTGGCACAGTTTGAGTACATTCAAAATGTAGACACTTGTAATAATGATCTTTTTTATAGTAAATGTGTGTGGAACTGATTTAAAGAGGCATTGTTCTAGAAGATCTAAATTCTGAAATTTTAGACTCTGACTACAAGTGATGCTGGGAAAATTACACATTAACTCTGAAAAATTAGAGAACATGAGCTTCAAATAAAAACAATATGCAGGAAACTATTTTTTGGAGCCGGTACCTCTGTTTCTCATCTTTATAGTGGGGGTGGCTATGTTACTGAGTCACCTCCCCAAACTCAGCTTCCTGTGCTGGATTGAACTAATAAAACCAAAGGACTGACATACCAGTGCTTGGAAATAGAGAAACTTTTATTTGATTTGGCCGAAGCGAGAGAACGGGAGAGCAAGACCTCTCAAATCCCTCTCTCTCAAAAAGCAAAAGTAGGGCTTGTTCATGTAGCTTGAAAGTAAGGAAGTTTCTGGGAACCCAGGGGAAAGTCTGTGTTTCTTCAGTCACAGACACACCATTTTGTGCAACCAGAGTTCTGGGTGTCAACGGCTAGTCACAATTTCTTAAAGTCGTTTATTCCGTCTGCAAAACAAACTCAAACTCTCCTTATGACCCAGGAGTTATAGCCCCCTGCTTGACAAAAGAAAAAAAGAAAAAAGAAAAAAAAAACCCAGTACATCAGCAACACAAAATTATGTTGTGAGAACAAGGGATAATGGGTTGAAAACCAAGGTTGTGCAAAATATCTCACAATTGTGCATCGGTGAGGTTATCTTAAAGCAAAAAGCAGAAACTTAGACACCTTGTGACTACTACCATTGTTTATATCATTGTTTTGTGCTTAATCAGCTATATTTTTCTATTATATCAAGCAAAGTGTACTTTTAAACATTTCTCCTAGGACTTGCTTTACAGGTAAGCCTTCAGAACATGACTAACATATTTTGACTGTAATCTAGGTGACAACTAAAACAATCGGAATATTTAGTTCAAGCCTATACCTATATCTCTAGACACTATGATCTAATATCTAAACACATTTCTATTGACTGTAGGCTTCAGTTATACCTGCTTTGCTTATTTTTGTGAAAATTAAGTGAATTAGTGTATACTGGAGAAACTTATAAATTATAAATGTACATAACAAGAATTTTTCAAAATATGGTATACAATCACTGTTGGTTTTGCAAGATGGTTTTTTTGGGGGGATTCTACGTATTCTAATGATTACATATTTATTTTATATTTACTTTCTATTTATGGTGAGTGTATGTTGCACTTATGGTAGTTTCTTTTGAAATGTTTTCAGAATTAAAAATGTGAGTTACCTTAGTGAAAAATATTAAATAACATATTAGAGGTGAAATGCAAATATGACAAAAATGGTGATCTTATGTGAATGACTAAAGTTCAGGAAATATTGCATTACAGATATATAAATTTAATTTGGATTTTTATATTTTACCTTATGGTTCTTAACTGGTGTTTAATCTGTTGTGGCTGCAAACAAACCATAATAGAACAAAACATATGGAACTCTTTAGCAGTAAAGGAAGAAAGAAAAGAGGCAAATGCTTGAAACATTTAGGAAATGAACCCCAGTGTAGCTGAAATACTGGCCAATGTGGGGTCAATAGTACCAAGTCAGTGTAGGTTGGGCTGCTTTCACCAGAAGAAGAAAAACAACAGTTAACCAGAGGATTGAAAACTATACTTTTAGAAAGAATTTGCAGTCTATGGCCATTTCACCTTGAACAAGCCCAATCCCATCTAAGCAGGGTTGGTCTTGGTTAGTACTTGGATGGGAGACCACCTAGGAACACCAGGTGCTGTAGGTATAAAAAATAAAAAAATAAGGGATTGTAACCTGACAAGGTTCTTACAATCTGCAAGGTCAACCAAGGGTTGCCTCACCTAAATAAATAAAGATAGAAAGGACTCTCAACATTTTTGAGAAATTAACTTTAGGCACAGTGGAGAAGTGTGGATCTCATGGTAGGCGAATCCAATTGCACGTCTAATTTGTCTCTCACAGATTTGCCAGCTCAGTGAGTTGCCATCATAAAACTGCTAGAATTAGGTAAGGGCAGCAAATAAGAGAGAGGAGTAACCTGAAGAAACCCACCTATGTGTTCACAACCTAAAGCTTCTGGAATTCTGCTTGAATATGGCTTTCATGACTGTAGGTGACAGAGGCAAACCAAGTTCAGGCTGAGAGGGAAAAAAAAAAAGTTGGGTTGGGTTGTATGTCTATCTCTGTGACCTGAAAATCAAAAATGTCATGTTCATAACACAGTGACAAACCCACCCACGAATTTACTCCCAAGTTTTCCCTATTTTTCCCAGTAGAAAGCTTCTAGGGGAGAGGCCTGAGGGCACTTGTTTATTTTTATCTTTCTTCTCCTTAAATCTGCCTGAAAAGAATACACTTAGTTCTCTTGTCCAATTTCGTGCCCTTGAAATAGGAGTCTAAAGAAAGCAACTGTGTTGATAGTTTAGGACTCCCAGTCTCGCAAAGTTCCAATCTCTGCCCTTCGTTTCGGAAACAAAAACTTCTAGGTGCTCAGGACCTTCCCCTATGACTACTGACTTTTTATGTCTTTGCAAATTCAGATGACTAAGGAACTGCTTACGCAGCAGCTAAGTAACAAGATGGAATATCTATCTTAATTATTTATTTAAAAAATTCTTTGAAGCCTGCCATTTAACCCCAGCAGGGAATTTAGGCTTTATCAGCCATGCATCATGATTTTATTCCTCTGGAGCCTTATATGAACTATTAAGCTTTTTAGAAAAGAGAGCAAATAGAGTTCTGCAAGATAATCAAAAGCAAATATGCTAATTTGGGTCTATATGACAGCATTTTTATCAGAAAGAGCATTACACTTAGATCAGTTATTCATCTAAATTAAGAAAATCGAAAAAGAGAGCAAGACTAGCAAATTACCTTAGCTGATGGTCGAAAGCCCTATCTTGGACTCTTTCTTAATCGTCTTTCTCAGTGTAAAATCTAGTTACTAGGATACGGCCGTGTGGCAGCATCTTTATTAGAAATTGTGTGGGAGAAAAAAAGGTCAGAGGCTCATTTCCAATAATGGTTTGACAAGTAACACGAAGAAAAGGGCAGGAAGGAATTGAGGTTTGTGGTGTTTCTCTATATCAAGATTTTGAGATGATAGCACTTATATGAATGGGAAGTCTCCAGAAATACATTTTATTATTCTCAGAATTGAAAGAAAAAAAGATATAATAGTATATAATCATCAAAATTAAAGCCAGGAAGTCTAAAAGTATATGTAAATATTCTTTCTACAGGATCAAGTAAATATCAAAATAGCAAGAAAAGTACAAAAATTCCATCATCTGTCGTTAATGAAAATGTTCTCATATTAACTCTAGCTAAATCCAAGAGCTCTGCAATTATATAGATAAAAGTCAAAGCTCCAAATATCACTATCTGGAAATAATGAATAGTTGAATGATTAAGCATTTAGATAACTTGACAAGATTCAGGTTGCTCTCATTGAAGAAAGTTTACAGGGAGGACATTATTCGTCTCTGTAATAATATATCTTTAAATTGAAAGAGAGATGCATTTGTAAACTTTGCACTAATGAAAATATCTTTAAATTAAAAAATTATCTTATCATTTTTAACAAAATATGAGCTACACAACAAAGTACTAAAATTCCCATAAAGTAAAAGCTCTGCAGTAGAATGCTTAAATTATTAACAATATAATTTGCTAGACTGAGAGATTTTTAAAAAAGCAAGAAAATAAAAATACCTGATATCCCAGACTCTCTTGCTTATTTACCTTCCCTGCTCTCCTCTCCCTCCCTTATCACACATTGGAAAATCTGGGCTATGAAGAGCTTGATATTTTGGCTTCCAGTAAACTTGGCACTGAAACTCAGGTCTACCGGTTTATTAGTTGTGTGACCTTCAAGAGATTACATAGCTCTTCCGAGGCTTAGTTTTCTCAACTATAAAAGAAACTTAATTTTTAGGCTTATTGTGATAATTAGATGAGATTATATATTTAATCTGAAGGTATTTAATAAATATTAACTATTATTATTTTATTATTATTACTGGAGTTTTAAGGGGGAGCCAATAAAGAAGAATCTTTTTCCTTGTATAAAGCTAGAATCTACAGAGAAATGGACATGAATACCAGACAGATGGATTCCAAATTATTAAAAACAGCTCAATGGAAGATCTGACTAAGTATGGAGGCACATTGGTCTGGTTAAATTTAATTGAATTCAGCTGTGCCAGTGACTAAAATCTACCCATACAGTCACTGGCACAGCTGAATATGGACAGGCCTCTTATACCATGGAAGAAGACAGACAAAAACATACTCTTCCTCTAGGCAAGTCTGCTTGGAGAGAGAGAGTGTGCCTGGAGAACTGAGGCCTGCATCCTCAGATAATTCTCAATGTACCTATTATTCCCTTTCCTGGGAGAAGTGGACAAGGGATGTGAGAGAGGCTGGAAGTTTCTCCCTGTAGAAACATAAGAGGGAGGATAATTGAGATTTGTCTCAGAATATTGATGTATTTTTGATAGCTATAATTTTAGATTTTTAAAACTTTTTCATCAGTTTAAAAATTGATTATAATACTTATAAATCTATTTGTAAGTATATATGTGTGTGTATATGTATACATATTTTTTCATTCCTTTGTTATTTTTGGGTGAATTGAACTATTGATCCTGATTATTACCTTCCTTGTATTACAAAGGATTTTACATGCTTTTTGTTAAATTTGCCACAAATATCTCAGTATCTTCCCCATGGAAGGAACATACATCCTTGTCCTATTAACTTTGGCCATAGTCATGAGACATGCTTTGGTAAATGGAATATGTGTGGATATGAGATAATCCATGTCTGAGCAGAAGCTTTAAGTGAGTTTGTGTGATTTGTCTCCATCTACCCTTGATCATCTGTCTTCCACTGTGAGAACACTAGGACTTAAGTCTGGTCACTCCTTCAGTCTGGATCCTGAGATGAATAGATGCACAGAGCTAGCCCAGTGGACCCAGGTAGGCCCCTACTTGATTACCTGTGTAACCAGTATACCTGCAGCTGACTTGCATCTTTTACGTGAAAAAATAACTGCAATTTTAGAGTTGTTAGTACCACAAAACAGTTGACTAAGTAGTACACCATTTGTTCTTACTAAACTCTTGACCAGACAGCTTGTAGAGTTATATCTCAGGTGGGAGGCAAAGACAGTAGTCAAAGCTCAGGACTAGCCCTTCCAAAACCTGTGGAAATGTTCTGAGTGAACTTGACACCTGTTCGCTTGTTACTAACGTAATGGTGATGGCTAGGCTTCTCACTGAGTCTGTTAGCACTCTTTCAGCTGAGCTGGGAATAGGATGTGGTCAGACACTGGACAGGTGCTGAAGTGTTGTGTAAATGCCAGAGGCAGTGCCATCTGTATCAGGAGCACCTAAATCTCCTCATCCGTTTATTCAGAGGAAGTGTTCTCTTAAAGTGACCCTCCTTGTTGTAAGTTCTAGTAATTTCATGGCAGTCAGAAGTAGACTAAATTTTCTTAGCCCTTTTGCATAGTATAATTTAACAAGTAAGCATTCCAACTGTGCAGTTGGATCTGTGAAAGTGAATTATGGCAAACAGGTTAAATCATATTATAATAAAACCTATTGTAATGGAGTGATTAGGACCCAAAAGATTTCCGAAATCCAGTAGTCGCCAATCTATTCTGAGAAATACTAAAATAAAATTTGATGTCATCTTGTTTTGTAAATTTATTTATAAATGTTTTTCTTATGGGGATAGTGTACTACAGAATGACAGGGTAAAGATGCCCAATGAACAAACAGGACTGATTTTAGATGCCAAGCTACTCCAAGGACTAACTTTGTATTGTGAGGCAAATTGCACTATGTTTCTACTTTCCCCACCTACAAAACAGGGGAAGTAAAAACTGACATAACAAGGTTGAATAAGAGTTATATGAGATTATATATTTAAAGCACTTAGTATACTGCTGACATATTGTAAGCACTTGATTTTTGTTAGACATCTTTTTGCTATTGGCTTTGCCATAAATAATTATGTGCAAAGCACAAACAACATTCAATATTTTTTAAAAGTTTCAGCTTTTTATACTTCTAAATGATTAAAATATGCATGAAATTTCATCAAAAACTGAAACCCTACTGTAATGATAGAGGAGATAAAAGGAGAAAAAAAAGAAATTCTATTTTGTTTTGACAAAAGACAAGGCAGTAAATTCCATAAATATTCAACAACTAACATCAAATAGTTGAGTATTTCAAAATGCCTTTTTGTAATAATTATATGCCTTTACATTTCATAATACTTACTCTTTTTGAGGTATTTTGCTAGCTATTTTTTAAATTCTCTCAGCTATTTCATTATAAAAATTATTTATATATTTCTTATCCATATAAATCTTCTCTATCATTTCTAGAAATACTGAATATTGAAAACTTCCATACCAAATACTTTCAAGGCTTCATTTTTTTTTTGCTCAGCTAATTCACTTCCTTCTTCTAGATGCTTATTCTATTGACAAAACAAACCCAAATTTATAGATTGACTCATTTCTTAAATTTTTTATAATATGAATTTCAAACACACAACAAAAAATGTAAAAATATGAATATGAATACACATAATCACATCTTGAGTTTTTATAATTTTATTGTTTTTAAAACAAGACACTAGAGAAAAAGCTGAGCCTCTTTGTAACTTTCTTTTTTGACTCTATACTTACTATTCTTAAATGTGCTACAGTTTTGTATATTTTAAGCTTTATATAAATGTTTCGTGTTGTAATTATTATTATGTGAATTCCATTTTTCACAGTATCATATTGAAATATATCTATCTTGGCTAATGTAGATCTACAGTATTTGTTGAAATTCTCATATAATATTCCTTTGTATGAGCAAGTGGCAATTTATTCATTTTCAGGTTTGTGTTTATATATTTTTGCTATTTGGCATTCACTTCTTCAGACTTCTTTAGACTCTAGCTTTGTTCTTTGTAATAATACTAGTACATCAATGTGTTGACTTTTATTTTTTCATAAGCATCCATTACCTCTTTTTAAAGTATAGTTGCCCTAATTTTGTCTATGTAGTTGAGAATATGAACTTTTAATTTTGTGTATAAAACCTGGTAGGCCTATTCCTACCTCTTGAAGCTCATTTTAAAATAGCCTGTCTTTGCTTCAGCCTCATTGACTTGCCAGCTCCCACAAAGTGTGTGCTCTTTCTATATGGGGGCCTTTGCATATAGTATTCCAAGTGTATGAAATTATCTCTCCTTCCTTCATTTATTAATTTTCATTTGCTTTCAGACTTCATCTCAATTGTGTCTTCTCTAGGAAAGCTTCCCTTGTCTTCTTGACTATACCCACTTCCCTCTTGTCTGCCCTAATAGTACCATAGATGTTGCATTGGCAGTATTGATCAGAGTGGCAATTTTATATTTATTTCTATGATTATTTGATTAATGTTAATATTACTTATTAAACTTTATTCTTCATCAAGACATAAGGTATTCATTTCCCCTCACCATTGTATCTCTGGCAGGCAACACAATGCTGAATACATAGTAAATTCCCAATGAATATTTGTTGAATGACTGACTAAATGAATAAAGTGTTGTTCTGTTTCCTGGAAAATTAAATCCAAGGTACAGTCTTCCTTTGCTTTCATCTTCCATGATCAGCAAGAAAATACATATGAGCAGAGCATAAATTGAACTTTACCTGCTTTAACCAAATAGTCTGGGAAAACTTCCAGGATATCAAGACACCAGTCATAGCTTTCAGGAATCAGTGACTTCCTGCAGCAGTTCTTAGTGACCTACTAGTACTGATTCTTGCCCTCTGAAAATTATATTGTCCCCAAGCAAATGCCAGAATGCTGTCAGTAATAGTTGGACTCCAACTGCAGTTCACTCTAAATACACTCAGGTGCCATTTAACTTTAAATTTCTATCTAAAAATAATCAGGTTGTTGAACCACAGAAGAATAATGCACAATTTAAATTCAGGTTCCAAGTGGCATCTTGATGTTTAAGAATAGCCCATCTGGCCTTTGGTTTCTGACATTAAAAAACCTGTCTTGTTATGAGGCACAAGTTATAGACAACCCAGAAATAACATCGCACATCAAATCTGACACTGACACTGAGGGCAGCCAATATATTATATAACATACATATACATATGTATATATGCATTTACATATGTGTATACACACAAAGATATATAATTATACATATGTAATTATTAAAATATATACACATACATGTTCATAATTGTTATACATGCATGTAATTATATATTATAATATGTAATATATAGTTGTGAGGCTTTAATTACAGATAATGTATGTAATTAAATCTGACACAAAGGACAGAATATATATACATGTGTGTAATTATTATTGTTATATATTGTTATATATAATATCTATTGCTCTGAGGCACAAATTATAGACAATCCTATAACATCACACACCAAATATGACACTAAGGGTAGCTTATATATATATATATATATATATATATATATATATACACACACACACACACACATACACATATATATACACACACATACACACATACACACATGTATATACATACAAATGTGCATACATATATGTGTGCAATCACATGTGTAATTATTACATATACATATGTGTTATATATTGTATATGTATGTGTGTAATTGTTATATACACATATATACACATATGTGTAATTAAATATGACATTAAGGGCAGCCTACACACACATACACACACACACGTGTAATTATTATTCACACTTTATATTTTAAAAACTTGTCTTTAGCAACACTAGACTTTGTTGCCGCTTTTTAATCTTAATACTATGGCACTAGATTATGGCAGAGAGGATTTTAAAAGTACTTACCTTTTAGCAACATTAGTAAAGTGAGTTCTCCTAACTCTACCCCCAAATCTCTTTTTGAAAGTTTCCCAAATGAGCATGATGTCATGCAGATAAAATATTTTGACTTTAGTCTATGACCATGCCACCTGGAACAAGCCCAATCCTGTCTGATCTCTGAAGCTAAGCGGGGCTGGGCTTGGTTAGTACTTGGATGGAAGACCACCTAGGAAGACCAAGGGCTGTAGGCATAAAAAATAGAAAATGAGGAATTCTAAGCTGACAAGGTCCTTGCAATCTATGATGTCAACCAAGGGTTGCCTCACCTAAAATATTTTTTAAAAAGTATTTTGACTTTAGGATACCATGTTTATACATCCTTGTTATAAATATCCTCACAGTATTTATAGCTTTGGCAAGAACACAGTCCATTAACAGATGCTGGCAGTTAACAGGACTTTTACGATGGCAGCACATTTATGTTGTAACTGGGCCATGGTTTGCCTTGGCAGCATCGTCTGCTGTCTTTCCACAGCCCTGTTAGCGAGTGCTGCTCAGGGCCACACAATTGAACCATAGAGAATTGTCTTCTCCTATGTTTCAGTGTAGATGAAACATTACTTGTCTTGATCTAAACTTGCCTCTTTCAGACCTTGTGAGTGAAGGAACAAATGCTTGGTTTAAACTAGATGAAATGATCAAAGTAAGTGGTCTGGATAATATGGCTTTGAGTACTGGTTTAGTCATTGACTTAATCAGGAAGAGAAATTATTACAGAATATGTTCATATGCAGCCCTGAATTTCCTAAATTAACGAAGACTCTCATTTCCATTTTTAAAGAGCTCTGCTGGGTATCATTCCTGTTTCATGTCACATTGTGGCTGGGTTGGTAGTTAATTGGCTCCAATGGGGTAAAGAGAAGGTGCCAGTCAATACTAGAGTGTCCCGGGAAGTAATAGCGCTAATAGAACATCTGGGTTTGAGAAACAGCTGCTTTGGGAAGACGCTGGTTCTTACAAATTGAGTGATAAAAGTTGGTGAGTCAGAACTTATATTATCATGTATTTCATAATAACTTTCCAGCACAGTGCTAGGGTAGTATGCCAGGAATGCTATTTACAGAGGAACCATTTGTACTTCATTTTATTTCCCTATGCCTCCATTGCATTGTGGGAAAACTTGTGCAGAATTTTTGAAAAAGACATTTTAATAGTGAACTTAAGAAATGATATTGAAAATTGAGTCTGTAGTGATGTAAAGATCTGTGTTTAAAATTAATTTTCTTTGATCGAGTTAATGAACATTGATGTGAAAGGGCCTTTAACTACAAAATGATAAAATCCTATAACGACAGTGGCTATTTCTGGCTGGAGGGTTTTGGATGATTTAAAATTATTCCTTTTTGTTTGTTTTTATTTTCTAAATGTTTTCTTTGTAATATAAAGCATGCACATACATGAACATACATATATGCAATCATAAATTTGTGCGCACATATACAGTTGCCTATATTTAGGTGAATATTTTCCTGAAGCAGAACTGTTATTTCAAAGGAACATCTAATTTTATTCTCCAGAATTCCATCTGAGAAGTGTTTATGGGGTATGAGAAATAAAGAGGGGGAAAAAAAAGGATAGAGGAAAGAAAACCAGGAGATTTCACCTCCTTCCTTGTCTGTAGCTGTTGTCTGAGTTGGGTCTCTGAGCTCCCATTTCCCTCTCTATTATACCTGGCTTAGTTATAGGAATGTCACTTTCCTGTGGCTTTGCAACTTTGATATTCAGGACAGGATAAGTTAATGACTTGGCATACTAATGACATTCTGAGATCTATATGCTTCACAAAGACCTTCACTTGTGTACTTCATGAACTTTCTTTACCAAAATTTGTGATCTGCTGGTGTCATGGACATTGTTGTTTGCTTATAGAATAGTCATTTTCTCAACCTTAAATGTTTCTTTGCTAATGAAACCCAGTGTTTATTCAGGTATTTTGTGGCCAGGCACATTCTAGTCAGTCAGTAGTGATCATTCTGTTCCTCTTGCCAGCTATGGTGTAAGCATGGACATGTGACACAATCCTGGCCGATTATGTACAAATGAAATTTCATAAGGAGGGCTTTTGGGAAATGTTTTCTTAATCTTAAAAAAGGAAAGGAGGGCTTTTGGGAAATGTTTCTTTAATCTTAAAAAAGAGATATCAAACAGTGGCTTTTTTCCCCCTCTATTTGAATATTGTTATACGAGGATGCAAACCATAGAACTGCTGCAGGCATCTTGTTGCCATAGCAGAACAATGGACAAAGTCAACATGCTGAGGAAGGTAGTAGAGAAAGATGGGAAAGGCTTGGGCATCTCTGTTGATATTGCTCTGCCCCTGAAACCTTTTACCTCTAAATTCCTCATGATGCAGTAAGTTTGCTAAATGTTTTATCCACTTTCTTTTGTTGTTTGATCTCTTACTTATAGCTGAAATCACCAAACTGGTTCAACTAAAAATCATATTTCAAAGTGAGTTTATAATTTTTTTTTCATTCCTCAAAAATAAATGAAAACCGCTACTTGGATAAAGGCAGCCTTGACTTCTGACCCATAAAATGCTCCATTTTAAGGAAAAGTAATATGCAAACACAAACATGCACACACACACACACACACACACACCGTTTAATGCTTCATTCATGTTTGGAGTAAGATTTTGGAATCAATTTAAATACCTACTAATAATACAGGGATACTTGAATATGGCATATACTAGACAATGGAATACTAGGCAATAGTTAAAAGGAAAAAGATAGGTCTATATAAATTTATCTGTAAATATCTTCAATATATTTTAAGCATAAAAAAGAAGTTGCATGCCTACATGTACAATATATTATTTTACATTTATGCATATACAGAAGTGTTTTTATGTGTATAAATTATATTTTCATTTACATAGATTTATAAATAGAAAAAGTTTCAGAAAATATAACAATGAATAGATGATAGTGGTTACCTTTGAGAAAAGGAGCTAGACTGTGGGAAGCAAAAGGGATGTTTAAAAGTTTTACTTTATATATTTAAGTAATTAGATTTTTACTGAAAGAATGTCTTTACGTATTATATAATTCAAACAAAAAATTTGCATCATGTTAAAATATTTACAATTGCTTTTAGCCCTGTTATTTCCACCTAATTCATTAAATAAAAATATGCATATATAATATACTTTCTTTTATTAATATTTTGAACAATACATGGCACCTCCCTCCCCTCCCAACACACTCCTATTAGGCCCACATGTCCCTTTTGTGGCACTCTTCTACTGTGTATAGTCTGTGAAGGGTGAGTGTTTCCTACCTTTAAACTCCTGCTTCTGGTCTCTAATTTGAGGGTCCAATACCTTGTTCAGTCAGGAGGAGGAAGTGCTTGTTCCAGGAGCTTTTATGTGAGAGATACATGTGAAAAGAATGTTTTGGGATCAGACTGAACCAGAGGAGACTCAAGAATTAAATTTTCTTGTGGAAGGCCTAGACTCTTTATGATCTATGCTACACAACATCCAGACCTCTTTGAGTTTCTGGCTCCTCTCCATTGGAGTCCCCACTGTTCTTCTCCCATTTTGCTAGATAGCTGAGCTTACTTTTCTTGCATGCAACCAAACACTGACTGATACAACTAATATTAACTACAATGGACACGTCTCTTTTTCTGTGTAAGATGATCAATAATCATTAGGAACATCCTATGGGAAAAGACTACTTGAAATATGAATGTCCACAACAAAGTTTTAATTTGTGATTTATACAGCAGCAAGCCAACTTTGGAGCTTTCTCTAGTTAATCACAGTAATGATGATGTATTGTTCTTTTCCATCCTTCAGGCTACTTTCACTTTTGATTATATGGAAAAGAAACAGAATTCATAAAGACGTGATGAATCAAGATTTTTGCCTGAGGTTAGACTTTTTTTTTTAAAGAAAAAGTCTATTTGTAACTTCTTTACAGTTGTAAACTATGGACCTAGAGGATGATTGTCACTGAGTTTAGTTCCTAAAAAGAACTCAGTAATTATCTGGGAACATACTCTCATTTTATAGCTTAGAAATCAAATCTCGCAGTAAAGAGACCACAGATCAAATACTATTTGAAGGCAGAAATGGGCTTAGAATTCAAGTTTTCTGAATCCTAGTTCAAAGTTCTTTCTCTAGATGATACTCTCCAAAGTTTCCACAATAAAATAAAGACATGATTAAAAAGCCATTTTGTTTTGAAAAGAATTGAAACATATTTATAATAATGCCTTTTCAGACTATGGCTCAATAAAAACCCACCCAGCATTTGCTTCACTTACCACTTATGCTGTTTTGCTTAACAAGTTTTAGGAAACTCTGCCTTTAGAAAATAAATGGGAAAAAGTAAAACACAATTTTAGATGTTCCTTTTTTTAATCCTTTCCTAAATTCTACATGTCAAATGTGTTCATTTCCCTAGTGTAATAAAGCTATAAATAAGCAGAAAACCCACCTCTGAGATGTCACCTTCTTTCTTAAAACGTGACTGTAGCATGGGCTTCTGCTGGGTGCAGCGAACTGGGACAGTTTTAGCGCTTTGGGTACTGTCTCCAAATGTTCAGGCTTTACTTTTTCATATTCTTTTTCTTTTAGGTCTATGTTGTGCCTCCTGAATGAAATTGTCCTCTCAGAGAGGGCCTTTAGCGGATGAGTTTTGTTGGTTTTACTTTCATTCAACAAACATGCACAGAGCAGCTGTGATGTGCTCTGCGTTAAGAGAGGGAATTAGTAGCCCAAGGATGAGAAATCTAACACCTGCCCTTAGGAAACTCTCTATTTAGAGCAACCATTTTAAGGTGACAGGTGATAAGAAATGATATGCAACAAAAGTAGGGTACTATCATTCCTAGAAAATCTATAATATCTTTAAGAACCCAGATTAAGAAGTGCTAAGAACTTCTAACTAGGTCTTACTTTGGGCAGTCTGGAAGTGGCTCTACAGTGGTCTGTGAAGACAATTTTACTGATAATTTGGACAAAATACATTTATTTTGTGATTAATAATGAAACTATTACAAATTAGTCATTTAATTTCCAAGATAAATGGAGTCCATGTTTTCAGCAAATGTGGGTAAGAAAATGCTTTGAGCAGACCAGTGTAAACCAAATGGTGGCAAATGGGCTAAAATCTCTGTGAAGATTAAAGGAGAATGGGCAACATAAAGATTGTAGAGTAATAGGATTGATAAGCTATGGGCTTAAAATCTCTTTTGTCCTGGGAACAATATTGAAAGGCTCTATGTTTTTTATTGCTGTTACAGATACATTTATTTATTCAAGATATTTCTTTTGAACCTAACTTTGTGTCAGGCACTGTTTGAGATACCAGAGATACAATAAAACAAAAGTGCTTGTAATTGTGGGACTACATTTTTTTTATTGCTTAAGACACTTCAATTTAATTGCTACACATTCAGGATAAAATCCAATAACATTAGTACAACATACAAGGCCCTGTTAATTTCTTTGGCCCTTGAAACCCTCATTTTCTTACTCTAAGCTCCAGCCATGCATAGCTACTTCCAAATTCTGGAAACAAAGAAAGAAAATTCTGTCCAAACTTTATATTTCTGCACATATTCTTCTTTCTGTTGTGATGTTCTTTGCAACCTCACAAATCCTACTCAACTTTAAGGTATCAGCTAGCTCAAATGTCATTTTCTCCAAAAGCTTCTCCTGATTTCCAGAACTGTCTCTTCTGTGCTCCCTTAACACACATCACCACACTCAATGAAAATTGCCTCTTTATCTGTTTGTCTTTCCATTTAGACTAGAGAGCCCTTGGGATCATGGACTGTGTCTTGTACATCATCACATCCCAAGTGCATCATGTGAACATGAAGAACCAATGAGAAGTTACCACCTAAACAATTACACCTGCCATAAGATTTTTTTAAAAAAGAATTCACAGTTGATTAACTATCTATTACCTAAATCAAGTATCAAATCTCAATCACAAATGGGTTAAATATGTTGTGAATTATAATTATATGCCAGGCTACAGTTAAATGCTGTTGTATCTTTAGGGAGACCAGCCTCAAGGTTGAGATAGAAAATTAATATAATTAGGAAGCAAGCCTGAAAAGAAAACAATTAGAAAAAAAAATCAGTACAGGGTATATTTAGAAGTGCCTAAGTATGTGAGGCAGATTATACTCATTGCTACACTCAGCAGAAAGAGAGACCAGAGAAATGAGCAATCTCTAAAAGCTTTTCACATATACTATTTCATTTAAACCTTAAGCTACCCCCATTGTGGTAGTTATTGTACTGTTAATATACAAAAAAACAGAAGCACAGAGAGGTTAAGGGGTTTGTTCAAGATCACACAACTTGTGAATAATGGTGTCAGGATTCAAGCTCAGACATGCTCAGCTCCAACTTCATGTTTCCTCTTGAACCTTTTATTAGGAATGAGGACATCCAACTTTTGAACTGTGGCACAACTCTAAGCACCTGCTTTTAAAAAAAGAACACACTCAGAACTTTTGCCTCTGCACAAGTTAGAGTAACTGAGATAAGACTTCACCATAAACAACAAGAAAACCAGAAGAAATATTTAAAAGAACTGTTTGCAAACATTTGACATCAGGTAATGCAGAGAGGGAAAGCAAATGAGGTAGACCACACATTTTTTCTTGGCTTTCTGCCTGGAGGTACAAGAAGGGAACCCAACCAGAACACAGTGGTCTCACTAAGTTGAGAAGAAAAAGATTCAGGAGTTGAGGGAGGCTGAGTTGGCTGAAATTTTCAGGAAAAATAGCAGAAAAATATCTACAGAAATTTGCATAGAAATCCTTTTGATCCTGCTGCTAAATATTTGGCCACAAAGGATATTGAAAAGAATAAGAGGGAAGCTTTCAGTTGAAGCACTTTTCATAGTTTATAGGAGGCTGGAAGACATTTGAGTTCTAGAGTAGAGTCCTCAATGAACACTTGGGACATTCGACAGAGACCCAAAAAGGCTCATGTTTTAGTGGTAAGTCTAAACTAGACTCATCCAAACCGCATTTAAAAAACAAAAACAAACAAATAAACCCTCCAAATAATCAAGTTGATTCATAAGTAGCTTGACTACCTGACAGAAAAATATTCAATATTTTTTAAGAAAGAAAACAAAACTGGAACTCAACAACATAAAATTTAAAATGTTCAACTTATGATAAAAAACTATAATAAATATAAAGAAACAAGAAAAAGTGACTTATTACCAGGAGAAAAGGTGAGTTACTATAAACAGATAGAACAATATAGATGTAAAATTAGAAGACTAAGACTTTAAAAGATAGATAGACATTGAAGAAAAATATGAACATAATGAGAGAAAATGGAAAAAAAGACCCAAGTAAAAATTGTACAGCTGAAAAATACAGTGTCATGAATGACAATGCACTGGATTGTATTAAAAGAGGTGAACACTGTAGAAAAAATTAAGACCAGCAAATTTGATGACATGGAAATATGTATTTTATATATATTATTATCCAAAGTGAAGCCCAGAGAGCAAAATTTCTGAAAAAAAAAAGTGAATAGAGCCTTAGTGACTTATGGGACAATATAAAGCAGTCTAAAATATGAATCAATAAAATACCAGAAGGAGTGGAGAGAGAGGAGCATAAAATATTTGAATAAACAAAGAATTAAAAATTCCAAACTTGGTAAAAATTATCAATGAACAGATTCAACAAGGTTAATGAGCTATAATGAGGATAACGCAAAAGAGAATCACACTAAGGTATACCAAAAGCAAATTAATGAAAATCAATGATGAAGATAAAAATCCTTAAAATCTATGTAAATGAGGGAAGAAACATATCACATGTGGAAAAATGATAAAATACTGTAGACTTCCTATCAGAAATAATGCCAGCCCTAGGACTCTAGAAAATATCTTCAAAATTTTTAAAGTAAATATCATTCAATCTGTAATTCTATATCCAGCAAGAAGATCCTTGGAAGATAAAGGTCAAATGAAGACATTTTTAAACAGATAAAAGTTGAAAGGAATTTGTCACCAATAGACCTGTTTGAAACAGAGTTAAAGATATTTTTTAGGCATTTTGTACAGAGAAGCGATTATAATGGTTGGTCATGGAATTTACATCAAGAAAGGGAAGGAGAGAAGATGTCAAAGGGACAGGGCAGAGACAGATAGCAATAGATTGGTTGCCTAGATAGCATCATGAGAATGTTGAAATTGAGGTTCTTGAGGGAATCATGTTAAAAATAGAAATTATCAAAAGATAGCATGCAAGAAATTAAAAATATTGAAAGATCTATAGTTGATGATGATGAGGTTCACAGTAAGGTCCATGAGTGTGAAATTTTTTTTAAAAAATGAATGCATGTAGAAATGATACATAACAGAGATTCATCCACAAAGGTGCAATTTTAGTCATCCTGACAGAAATGAGGTGCCCTCCAGTACCTACTCAACTACTGACTATTCCTACAGGTACATCTTTCTGGCCATTGTCTGCTATGACTTTTACTTACTGTCTCAGGCTAAAGGGCAGTGGTGGGCTAGCTTTTAGTTTTGACTTTGCAGTAACTATTTTCTAGTGGGGATGAGCTTTATAAAGTAATATAAAAGCTGAATTCTGTAGTATTTAACTGGATTGTTAAAATTAAAAAAAAAAAAGCTTTCATAGGGAAGGAGAGACGAAGAAAAAAGCAGTCTTTAAAAGTGCTGTGGGGGCACTGTAGTTCCAGTTAGACCCATAGGCCATCACCTTGGCAAACTCATGGACAACCATTCAAACCTAATGTCTCTAGGGATGTGTTTGCCATTTTGACTAAGTGGTGTGGAGTGACTCCTCTTCAACTGCAGGTCACTGTGATTTTTTTGCTCTGAGAAATTGATGGATTGCTAACAGTGGCTGAAATGGGCAAAAGCTGGCCTCATGTACAGCTCTTTCAAGTGTTTTTGAAACTTTCTACTTTCAGACTGATTATCCATAGACTTCCTCAGGATTTATGTATATATATTTTCTAAGCTGAATAACAACATAATGCAGGAAGAATAAGGAAGTCTGTTCTAAGATAAAAAGAAGAATAGAAATATTTGAGAATTTAAGAATAGATTTTAAATTAATTCAATTACTTCATTTCCCCCAAACTATGATTCTAATCTCTCAGAAAAAAAGTTTTTACCCACCAAGTGAGTGTAAACAATAAAATAAGAGACAAGCCTATTTTCAGTAACCTGCAGGTAGTTTCTTCTAAATGTGACCCATCTAAATTCTATCCTTCACTGTAGAGACTGCTCGGGATTAACTTCCTCAGAGAATCCTTCTATGGCTATTTCAGTTTTCACTAGTCTCTTTCCTCTGAGTGTCTGCAATGAGTATAATCTCCACACCTAATTATGCATTTCTAGATTTATCCTGTATTGCTTTTCTCCTTATTGTTTTGTTTTTAAGCTTGCTCCCTAATTGTATTAATTTTCCCTTTCCAACATGAGGCTGGTCTCCTCAGAGACACAACAGTGTCTAACTGTAGCTGGACATATAATTGTAATTCATAACTTATTTTGTTTCATTGATGAGAAACTTAAGATAGAGATTTGGTATTTGATTCAGGTAGTAGACAGTTAACTAACTGTGAATTTGATCATGACCCTACCTTCTCTCTCCCCTTGATTTCTCCTGGGCCATCAGCACCTCCTGGCACTGGTTCTCCTTTCCAGGTAATGGGGCTCAGAACCTCTGCAAGTACTGCTGGAGTGCTCAGATGTGTCTTGTGGGGAGTGATGTGAGGAGTCTCTGGCCTGATCTTCTAGCTTTGAAGAGCTGATGTCTTGGTCCTGAATAGGGCTTTGAGGTAAGATTGAAAAGTGTGATATACCTATAGCGGCTGTCCTTATTTGATTCATGTAGTGTTCACATTTCATCATGCTTTCTTTTGCATTATTTTATCTGATAATTATAAGCATTCAACTAAATTGATTGGGTCTGTTTGTACCCATTATATCTCCACTGAGTTTCAGAAGAGGAAAAGTTCAAAGTTAGGCAGTGATCTGGCAATACCAGATACATCTGAATTCCAGTTTAATCATCTCACTAGACCTAGGAGGCTATTGAGAAGAATTAAAAGGTTTCTTAAGGTGCTTTAAGTTACTTTAGTTTGTGTGAAATGAAACTTCCTGAGACGGGCCTACCAGCCAGAGGTCTCCTGGATGTCCAGAGTCATTTCATCAAACCTGACATTCCTTAAATTAATGATAATACTGAAGGTGTCCTTGCTACTATTTAATTCGGAACAATAGAGCAAGGAGGTGGCCTCTAAGTGGAATCTGGGAGACTCCTGGAAGGCAGAAGCCATACAGTGAAAATTTGTTTGCTCCCTCAAGCAGGAAAATACCCTGTGGTTGGGTCCTTTGATTTTGACAATGAACCTAGACTGCAGTTTCCCAGCTCATTCCTAGACTCAGAAAATATCCAGCTGAAATAAGTAGAATATTGGTCATTGCCCTGGCATTGTGCATAGGTAACTTTCTGGTCTGCTCCCTGAGAACTGTTGCTTTAAAGCCTTGCAAGTTCAGACCTGAAGTTTTGTCGCTGTGAGTGTGTTGAGAGCCTTATGACAGGCAGTTCTGTAGAGTGAGATCCCAGAGTTCAACAGTGGAATATGTTAGAAAGGGAAACACTTTATTGTGTGAAGAAACATACCCTTCAGCAAATCTGTTAACTTTATTTTAACCTGGACCTTTTCCTTCTTGAATATAATAAAGCCTCTGAAATGACTGCACTTGGTGAGAGGGTCTCTTATGTCATTTACAGCAGCAGAGAATTCACAGAGTAAGTGAATTACTTCAGTTTTCAATAAAAATGTTAATGTCTACCTTAGATGTGAACAAAGGGCACTACCTTTCAATAATGAGATGATGAAATCTGTAGGAGCTGGGATAGAGAGTGTGGAGCTGCAGCCAGTTATTGAGAAAAGGAAGGAGGGAGGGAAGAAAGGACAGGGAAGGAAAAGGAAAAGGAAGGGAAGGGAAGGGAGGGAAGGGAAGGGAAGGGAAGGGAAGGGAAGGGAAGGGAAGGGAAGGAAGGAAGGAAGGAAGGGAAGGAAGGAAGGAAGGAGGTGAAGGAAGGAAGGAAGGAAGGGAAGGGAAGGGAAGGGAAGGGAAGGGGAGGGGAGGGAAGGGGAGGGAAGGGAAAGGAAAGTAGGTGAGGCAAGTTGAGGCAAAGAGAAGCAAAGAGGTATTGGGAGTACATGTGATTGCAGAGAGGAATACAGGTAAGAAAGACTTGGAGATACGCGGGCCTTTAGAGGAACTCAAACTATGCAAAATGGCCTTGAGAAGACAGCAAATCTAACTGCCTGCATTTGTCCATAACATGTAATGCCATGCTAGCAGTTTTCTCTCTGGAAGCACAAGATGGCTGTATGTGCCTTTCTTCTCTGACTCAGATATGCGGACCCCTGAAAATTCTCTTTGGCCTTTCTCTCAGCAGTCATAAAATGAAACTTTAGAAAATGATGTGTTTTTTTTCTTCAGTTGCATAAAATACAGGTAGCCATTAATGAAGAGGAACATAATTTTAATACATAGAGAAATGGTCTTATCTATCAGCATTATTTTTGTATTTCAAGACTCAAAACTGCCTCCTACTAAAACCCACAAAGTTTACATATATCTTGTTAATAAGATAGCAAGACTTGTTTATACAAGATTCTGATTGAATCATTTTTTTTCTATATAGTGTTATCAACAATAGCTGTCATTTAATGAGCATTTACTCTGTCAGAAGCACTGTGTTAAAAATAGTTGCATGTAATATTTCTTTAATTTTGAGCAATTTCATAGGTTATTTTACAGATGTATAAACTGAGGCTGACTAAGTAACCTGCCTAAAATCAAAGAATGAGGAGAGTTGAGTTTTAGCTTAGGTAGTATGGAGAGGAATCTGTAGAGAAAATTCACCATAAATGGCATTTTCAGGCAGTGTGCTTCTGTTTATCTACGTAAGACCCAGGAATAGGCCATCCTAGCACTTGGATTCTAGTTAAAGATTTTTTTTCAAAGATAACTTAGGTACAGCGAACATCTTAGCTTTATCTTGGAGCTTCACTCATGTCCATTTCATTTATAAGCAGTGTAATCATTGTTTTGTGTCAATGATAGATCTGAACAACTGAATAGTGATTGGCATTCATATAGATGGATCCTCTGACCTCAGATGTTCTGAGGCCTTTAAATACTTTTTTCCTTGAAGACTTTGTTCAATCTTGTAATGTAACATATGAAGTAGTTTCATTCAATGAAACCTATGTGTACTGTGTTCCTTCATATTGCTACTCCAAACAGTTGACCTATTTCAGCTTCTGTAGTTTTCAAGGGTAAGCTATGTAGATATGTAGATTACTTACAAATAAATGTACACTACTAATCAGCCTATAATCATTTCCTATACAACGTGAATTTAATCATTATGGTTTTTAACCATCTTCTAAGCAAAAACTGATTCTTATTCTGAGAAAGCAACTAATCAGGTCCTCCATGGCTCAGCTGAACTTGATAATTCTAACCTTTCTCAAATAAATTTGGTGACTGCAGAAAAGGATATGTGTCTAGCGGTTACTGAAAATGAAATGAGGAAGGGATCAAGAGACCCAGTAGCCTATAACTATCTATGCCCTGGGATATTATCTCTTGACCTATTTCTGAACAGGTTGATGCCATCTTCTTAAATGTCAAGATTTGAAGAAATAACAACAAAAATTTCCCAGGGAGAATATATCCAAATGTCACATTCGAGTTGCAGTAGAAAATAGATAATTTCCGGAAGCATGGTCTTCTTTTGCTTTGTGTTTGTTTTAAAATGTTCCTGCTGGCATAGTTTAGAAGGCAAAAATCAAAACAGCTTATAGAACATGGCCATCCATGTATTTTTCATCTACAAAAATATTTACATACAGTTTCTTAACTGCCAAGTAGCATGTCAACCAATATTATCACACTGCAGTCTCTGCCAGATGTTGACATTGTCCTCATCTGTATCACATTAAAATTATTATTTTTTTTTATCCCTTATACCTTCTTTAATAGGTAGTAAGGTTATACATTCTTGACTAAGCTCTCAGGTGGGATGCTATGGCAGACATACTCTCAGATGACCCAGTGAGTCACACTCTTAAATAATCCTTCCTGCTGAATTCAGGATGGACACGTAGTTACTTCTGATCAATAGAATATGGCAAAGAGATGTCACTCCCTTGATTAAGTTGCATTATATGACAAAGGTGCTAGGACGCCACCTCTGTTATTATGTGATGTTATATCACTTAGCAGAACAGAGTGAGAGCTCCTGCTGGCCTGGGAAAAGTAAGCTGAATATTTTGAGATGGCCTCTGGAGGGGCATATGTAGCAAGAACCTAGTGCATCCTCTAGGAGCTGAGGGTACACTGCAGCCAACTGTAAGTAAGACCACTAGGAAAAACATTTTCCAAGCAACTTGAATAAGCTTCAGTCTTGTGAAACCTAGAGTAGAGGCTTCATCTAACTAAGAATCCTGAGCTATGGAAACTGTGAGATAATAAATGTATATTATTTTAAGTTTGTGGTCATTCACTGCACAGCGATAGAAAATGAGTATAGATGATATGGCCCACCTGTCCTATTTATTCTCATTGTCCTGTTGAAAAAATTGAGTCATGACAGAATTCTAGAGTATTACTATAATTTAAAATGGTTCCAACTTTTAATAAACTTTAAACACTCATTTAGAGGTTACTAGTAAATTATCAGCTTATTAATTGTATGTAAAAATGAAAGGCTAAGGAAGGGTAAGTCATTTTTGCATTCAGATGGGATTGTGAGATCTCTTTGAATGAGCTAAAGACCTGTGTGAAGAATCACTGCTTTCTATTTTTGCACTTGGGTCTTCTTTTTTGGAAATTTCTGTTGCTTAACATTAGAATCACAAAACACAAAGACGTTTTTATGATATCAGTTGCAATTTTCTGGGGTTACAATGGGTAATGTTGGACTACAACATTATTCCTGAATAAGGCTGAGGACTCTAATTTAATGCAAAGACCTCTTTAATTAATTGCTTGTTTCAGTGTTTTAACAACAACAAAAACTCTACCTGGATTTATAAATTATAAAATGAATGTATTCTCAAGGAAAAAAAAAGTCAGGTCATGCATAAATATACACTAAACTATCTGTTAAAAATATTTAAAGATCTTGAGCCTTTTCCCCACAGGCAACAACTATCATCAGTTTTTTGTGCATCTGTAGGAAATGTGTGATACATTTAGATGTTCACATCGTTTTGGAGCTTATGTGAACATGTATCTTTTTGGACATATATAGGTGCACAGGACTTTCTCTGTTTTTTATCTTATTTTTTTTGAGTAGAACAATATATCCTGGAGATTTTTTCATATCAACAATAAACTTACATTGTTTTAAAATAAATTAATATATTACAAGTTAAAATAATTTTTAAAATATTATGATTTTTAAATATCACAATTTAAAAATACTGTAATTTAAAATGTATACTTACATATTTTTATATACATATGACCCATATTGTGTCATAAGCACTTTGTATGTGTTAACTCATTTAATGTTAACAGCTCTCTGAAATAGATACTTCTTTTAGCATCACTTCACAGCTGAGGCCACTGAGGCATGGAGAGCTTAAGGAGCTTGTTCAGGGTCACAGAGCTAGTAAGTGATGAAACCACCAAGACACTGGCCCTGGCAGTAGAGCCCAAGGGCTCATGCCTGCTTAACCCCCCTAACTATGTGCTACTTAGGTTGGTCCCAGTGTTTTGTTGTTGTTGTTGCAAATTATGCCTCTAAGCATTTTTGTGTACATTCACAATTGCACACATGTGCAAGTCTATTTGTAGAATAAATTCCTCAAGATCGAATTTCTGAGTTGGAGGATAGTGCACATTTTCAGTTTTCATGGATACTGTCAAATTGCCTTCCAAGGAAGTTATGGTAATATGTATATCCACTGCCAGTGTGTGATAATGCCTTTTTCCTCACCACCTTGCCAAGACTGTACACTATCAAACTATTGCCAATCTGGCAGCTATCTTTATTTTGCTTTAATTTGCATTTACTTGTCAGAGGAATTGGGCATCCCTTCATCCACTTATAAGCCAAGCCATATGTGTTCATCAGTGAAATGCCTATTAATCTATATTGTTCTAAGTATTTTGGGTATTTTATTTATTGATTTTTTTAGGAGAGTTCTATATTTTAAGGAAAATAGCCTCTTACCTTTGAATATATTGCAAATATTCTCCCCCAATTTGTTTTTTGGCTTTTGTGTTTGTTTATGCTGTTTTGTCTTAACCATACAGAAGTTTTCCATTTTCATGAGGGATAATTTACCAACATATTCTCTTATGGTTTCTGGATTTTCTAGTCTTGATTTTAAAAGTTGTTCAACCTCAGGAATTTGAAAAATTGGGATATATATATTTTTTATAATGGTTATGATTTTTATGATTTTTTTTTCAAAGTTTAATCCAGCTGGAAATTATTTTGGTATAAATAGTGAAAAAAGAATTTACCTTTTCTCTTAGTTTAAATAGCTAACTGTTTTACAGTAGTCCCTTCTTATCCCTAGAGGATATCTTCCAAGACCCCCAGTGGATACTTGAAACTATTGATAATACTGAACCTTGTATATACTGCTTTTTCTGTATACATATACCTATGATAAGTTTAATTTATAAATTAGGCACAGTAAGAAATTAACCACTAATAATAAAGTAGAACAATTGTAACAATATAGTGTAATAAAAGTTATGCGAATGTGGTCTCTCTCAAAATATCTTTTCGTACTGCACATATGGCATGAATACATTGGACAAAGGAATGATTCACATCCTAAGAGAGATGGAGCAGGATAGTGAGAGATTTCATCAAGCTACCTGGAACAGTATGCAATTTAAAACTTATGAATTCCTTATTTCTGGAATTTTCTACTTAGTGTTTTCAGACTACAGTTGATGGTGGGTAACTGAGACTGCAGATAGCAAAATCACAGATAAGGAGACACGACTGCATTTATACCTCTGGCATCTTTGTAACCACTCCACCTAAGACTCCCTCCATTCCCCATTCTGTATTACTGATTTTCTTCAGAATTTTCTGGCTATTCTCACATATTTATGTTTCCCAATTAATTTTATTTTTAAGATAAAAATTGTATATAAGGTGTACAACATGATGTTTTGATATATATATACATAGTGAAGTGATCACTATAGTCAAGCTACTTAACATATCCATCTCCTCACATGGTTACCATTTGTGTGTGTGCGTGTATGTGTGTGTGGGTGTGTGTGCATGTGTGTGTGTGTGGTGAGAGTACCTGAGATCAACTCCTTTAGCAATTTCTAGCATATAATACAGTATTAATAAATATAGTTATCATGCTATACATTAGATCTCTAGAGTTTATCATCCTACACAATTGCAACTTCGTATCCTTTGACCAACATCTTTGTACCCTTTGCCCATTTCCCTTTCCTCCAAGCCTCCACTATATTCTCTTCTATGAATCAACTTTTTTAGATTCCACATATAAGTGAGATCATGCAGTATATCTCTTTTATGTCTGGCTTATTTCATGTAACATGATTTCCCCCAGAAATTGAACTTTAAAAAACAGTTTTACTCTTTACCAAAAAAAATGTTGTTATTCTTAAAGATATCACATTAAACATTTAGATTAATTTATTGGAAACCATAATATTTATTATCAAATCTTCTTAACTGGAAATAAAGTATATATTTCAATTACTTCATAATCTTTGTCTCAGAAAATTTTTAGGCTCCCTTCCCATTTCCTGTTTGTGACCAAGTTGTATGTAAGTGCATGTATCTGAGTGTTTGTATTGGTAATTAGGATCTTCCTATATATTATTTTTCAATTGGTTATAGTTTTTACATAGGAAAGTATGAGATTTTTAAGATATAAATTTTATGACAATTGACTGAAATATTTTGTGATTTCTTTCCTTTCTTCTTTCCTTCCTCCTTCCTTCTCCCTTCTATCCTTCCTTCCATTTGATTCTCTAGAGTTGTTCAGATACACAACCATATTGTCTATAGAAAATTTTTCCACTCTTTTCCTCTAAAACTCTTATCATTGTTCACTTAAAAAATTGAAACATTGGGACTTTCAGAACATTGTTAAATAAACCATTTAAAACTTTACCCGTTCTTGACTTTAATAGATAAACTGATGTTTAACCATTAAGAGTACTTGCTGTAGGCTTCTAGTAAATATCTGTTATCAAATGTATAACCAATTGTTAATGAAATTTTCCAGATTTCGTCAGGAATTCTTGAATTTTACTAAATAGTATCTTTGGTTATTTACAGAAATAACATAGTTTTTTTGTTTTGTTTGTTTTTGGCTTTACCCATAAAGGAACATTATATTAATTGGTTTCCTACTATTGGTTTTATCAATTATGCTTATATTTCTTACTTCCAATGTATTGGTTTTTAAATGTGCTATTGAAATGTATTTCCTATTTTATTTAGAATATTTAGAATGTTTTTATTATTTATTAGAAACAAAATTGGTTTCTAGTCCATTTTGTGGGCTTTCTTTCCCAAGTTTGTGTTGAAAATTACGCTGCTTTTTAAAAAAGTACTTGGAGACTTTTATTATATTCTGGAACAATGTAAATAACAATGAAATGTTCTGTTCCATCTACAGATACTTTTTTTTTTGGACTTTTTTCATTAGAAAATTTTTATTCAATTCTAATCAGAACCTGATCAATTCTTTAATATATTAGGCAATTTTAGCTTTCTGGAATTGATTTTAGTAACATTAAAAAAAAAAACAGATAGTTCATTCAGATATTTCAAATTTGTATGAAGAGTTTTACAAAATATTTTTGGTAATTATTATTTTCTATTTATTATTTTTAATTTTGCAAATTTATGCTTTTCTTCTTTTTCTTTATGATTGGCTGGCAGGTTAGTTCCACTGTGACAAGAACCACCTCTTGTCTTTGTGCATTATTTCTCTTATTATATTTTCATTATGGAAGTAACTTTTACTTTCATCTAACTTTTCTTAGGATATGTTTTATTCTGCATTCATTTTTTCTAATTTATTCACTTATTTTTAGTATTTATTCTTGCATAATATGATTTAAATTTCTACCAAGTATTGTTTTAGGAAGTTACCAAACTTGTGATTAGTAGTGTTATAATTATTATAATTTTTTGCAATAATGTAGGGGTATTATCAACCCTTCTTTGATTCCCCATATTTTCATTATTTTGCTTTCCCTGGGTATATATCCATGTTTTTAAACATCCTGAAGATTCTATTACTTTATTTATCATTGATAGATAGAAACTGGAGACTTTATCCTATGAAAAATGAAGAAATTTCGGCCTTTTTTTCTATCTTCTGAACTTTATTTTCTAAATTTTGTTAATTAAATTATAAATTTTTGTTTTGCTTCAAAATACTGATATCATTATATACTGTTTTTGTGATTTATTTAACATATCTACTTTCAGAATGATTCAATGCCTACTGTCACTCATTTTAAAATGGCTTGTCCAATTATTTCTTGTTTTTTTTGACTTTTTGATTCTATTTTTCTCCTCAAAACACATGGGTATTTGTTGCATTTAAAATCAAACTACCTATTCATGTAAGTTTCCCATGTCTGGTTTTTTTTTTAGTGTGTCTCCTTCGTATCCATTTTTTATGATTTCATTATTTTATTTTTAACAACATTTTATTGCTACAAAGCAGTATATACACGTTGTAGAAAATTAAAACAAAAAAAAACCACAAGATCATATTCTGACACCCAGATATTACCACTATTAAGATAAAGTGCCTATTCTTCAGATATTTCCACCCATATATAAATACACACACACACCCAGTATTTTCCCTGTCACATAAAATATGAAAATTCTTGCTAATAATTCAAGGCCAGCCTGTTTGTATTCTGCCTTTAGTACCTTGCTTTCGCTTGGATGGTGGCACGTTCTCAAACTTGAAAGCTAATAATTTTACCAAATTGTGTACTGTATTTATTGGTCATTCTATAGTTTTTCACCAGGATATGTTTGTCCTTTTAACTTGCAGTTTCAGAATCTTCTTTATTTCAGTGTTTTGATATTAAAATAAGAAAACATAACAGTTTATAGGCTCAAGTATCTCTGAAAATAATCTTAAAGTATCTTGGACCACGGGAAGAAAACACTGAGACCATTCGCAGGGTTGGCGGTGCTGTCATTTCAAACCATATGTAAAGGCCATCTTCCAGACCACTCCATGGATAGAATTATAACTTTATTGATAGTTTTACAACAAGTTCCATGGTTAGAAAACACAACCAATTCCTTTTCAGTTAGTTCATGTATTTAAAAAGACGACATTTCTAGCTCTTTCTTTTGGCATCTCCCAATTTCTACCATAAATTTTAACTGGTACATACTAATTTGTGAAGAATTTTTATTTTATTTTATTTCTAATTGTTCCCTTCTTGCTTCTTGTTTTCCTATTTCTTTTTCTTTGTCTCTCCCTCTCTTCTATATGTATGCATATATATACATGCTAACACATACATGCACCCCCATGCAGATGTGCACATATATTTTCAATTTTCCACTGTGTCATGAGCACAGTGACAATCTGAGGATTAATACCATTATTTGGTACTACATATGAACTTACATGTCTGACTGCATACCTGCTTACATACTCATTGGGTAACTTTCTAAATATTTGTGAGTTTAATGGCGGTTTCAGTTTCTGTTGAAATTTCCCAGGGAAAGAAAGTGAAATGTCAAATATAATTCATTTTAATGATATTCTAAAAATTGTTTTGGGTTTTCTTTTTCTCCCTTCTCATAAAGATTTCAAGACAATCATGGAACACCCATAACGACATGAGGATATATGGCAGATGATGGAAGAAAAAAATTAAAAGAAGGCAAACTGGTTTTATAACCTGATTGTCCTTAGAAAACCAGGCTAATGAAATGCATTTTCCCTCTAATGGCTTTCATGTCAGGATATTGCATGGTTTACCCTGAAGATGCGATGAATTTTGCTTTACAAATCATTTTGATCTCCTCATGTTGTCACATTCTGTCTAATTTTGCTGAGTTACTGGATGTACATTGCCTACAGTGACGGAAAGTTATCACTACCCGTATTACCAGAAAATATAACTGAAATCATCTCTCTCACTAAGAATTCTGAGACCTAATTTTCCTGCAGTTTAATTAGGATGGGAAAGAGGAAATAATATGTTGCTTTATAATCTCATAGGCTTGACTCTGAAACACCAAGTATAGAATCTTCTCAGTCTAGGTACCCTTAAATATTGATTCGATATTAAATGACTGATAGAAAAATAGAAGCAAGTGATTTAAAGAAATAATCATGAGATTTCGGCTCATTGAAAAGGACAGTTTATGTCTAGGATAATTTAGTCATTTTATCCTTGATTATTTGGTCTGGATTAAAAGAGCTCATATTGTGGAGACTTCTAAACCTCTGCTACTGAAAGAGAGCAATTCTGTGCCCTTGTTTGAAGATCTTTTAGGACAAAGGTGCACACACCCACACGCATTCATATGCTCATTCACACATACAGTCACACCCAATGCAGAAACACTGTAGCTTAAATTAGCTTTGCTCTTGCTATTATACTATAATGAGGGGAAAAAACTGGGAAATATTTTATTGTTCATTATTGGCTGACTCCAGCTCAAAACTGAAAAGATTAACTCCCAGGTAGTCCCTTCACAGTTTGGATATTTATTCAGGATAAGCATCTGAAAGATTGGATGCTTATCTATACCAGTTAGTTGCATCCAGCCCAAAATGTGTTTAGAAATATGACAAAATTCTTTCCTGTGAGATTAAGCTGGACCTTTCTCTTGTCGGCAAAACTCAAACTGTTGTATTTAAATTTGAGAGGGGCAATTTTACAGCTTTTTATAATTTAGCTGTATCCAGAAAGTGACCATTATAACCAAAGTATAATTCACATATTTTCCACTTTTTCTGAAATCTTCTTTGGGAAATTACAAAATATTGGAGATTTATGTGTATTTTTTTATTCCAATAAATTCAAATGTGATTGATTTTGCGAAAAAGAGCATATTAAATACCTTAAACCTGTGTCTTTTGAAACAAAGACTTTTTATTTATCGGTTTGTTAGACATCACAGAAACATTAAGTAGAGTGCAAACTATTTTAATTCTCTTGAGGATATATAGATAAAAGATTTATATGATATGTTCCAGTACCAAGATAATGGCATATCTTGTATTAAAGGGACAAGACTTTGGATGACTTGAGAACTTTTCTGGGCCAGGGACTGTAGCTTTGGTGTGTCATATATAGAACTCATCTTACAGGGGTTGCTCATATAGATTAATTTTAAAAGCCCAGGATCTTATGAATTATTCATCATAATTTAGTGATGAACCCCTTCTCCAGTAGAATGATAGATTTTAATATAATAAAAAATTCAAATAATCTCATCCAGTAGTTTTCTTAAAATAAAACTTTAGTGTTCAACTTTGAAATTCCCCAAACACACTGAAAAAGAATGAAAAATAACAATAACATGCATTCATTGTCAATATTAAGCAGATGGTAACATTTTGCTCTGTGTCACTTCTCTTTTTTAAAAACCTCCTCACTTGTTCTCTCCAGCCCTTTTGCCCAGAAATAACCTAGACCTTAAAATGCATTGAGGTTTTTATAAATCTTTTCAACACATTTATTTATTCAATTACATTATATGATATTGTTTTAAAATTTACATAGAGTCACATTATGAAGGTAATTTTGCAAAGCTTTTCCAAGCATTGACTTTTGAGATTTTTACCATCATGTTAACATAACATATTGGTAAATGGAGATTAATTTCACTTATTTTAACTGCTGTATTGTATTCCATTTCATATTTGAGAAATGTTGAAATTATTCCCAGTTTCTTATTACTCTAAACAGTGCTTTGGTGGGCATCTTTGCATTTGTTTCCTTGTGCACATATCCCTTGTGCTTATCCAAGGTAAAAACATGAAACTAGAAGAGGAATTTCTGTCATAGACTGTTTATGTTTTAGATTTACTGGCTCTTGTTCTGTTTCTCTCTATAGTGCTTATAATGATTTACATTCATTCCAGAAAATTGCCACCTGGCTAAGAGTTTATGCTCTCAGATATTTTTTAGTCTGGTAGGTGTGAAACGGTATCTCATTGTAGTTTATCTTGCATTTCCTTGCTTTATTAGTGATGGTGAACATCATCTCCTGTGACTTATCATATACAATATTTTTTTTACTGGTTTCTTATTCTCCTTATGGTTGGTTTCCTATGACTTCTGTCCATATTCTGAATTGTTTACTGATTACATGGGTTGCATATCTCTTCTCTTCATGTGTGTCTTACCTTTCACTTTGTTAGTTATGTCTTTTGGTAAAGAAAAATTTATTTTTATATTTTTTGTGTCTTGTTTAACAAATTCTTATTTTCTCCAATGTCATAAAATATTATGAATTTTTTTTGAAAATTATCACATTTCTGAATTTTTTATACTTCTTTAATTCATTTGCATTTTATTTTTATAAATGACATATAGTAAGAATGCTTTTTTGTCTTTTTCCTTATAAATAGCCAATTTCCCAGAACTATTTATTGAATAGTCAACTCACATCTCATTGGCCGGAGCTAGTCACATAGCCCCACCCAACGTGAAAGAGCAGGAAATGCCATGTCAACAGTGTGCCAGAATTGAGGAGAACTGAACACAATAATGAACAACAATAATAACCTATGTAGATGTTCACAGATTCTTCAACACTATCCCTTTCAAAAGGTGAAATCTCTGCTTTTGAATGTGAGCTGGATTTAATGACACACTTCTTTTGACTAAAAATATGGCAGAAATGATGATGTATGACTTGTGGGATAAAGTCATCAGAGGTATTGTGGATTCCTCCTTGTTTTCCTTAGGGTCACTCACCATAGAGGAAACCAGGATGTCATGTCACAAGGATGCTCAAGCAGCCTTATGGAAAACACACATGGTGAGAAACAGACCTCTTTGCAATGGACAGCACTAACTTACCAACCATGTGAAGAAGCTACCATAAAAGCAGAATCTTAAAGGCTTAGAAATTCTGAGGTTTAGTTTTTGCTCATGTTAGACAGCTTCAGGTTGGCTATGGCTCTGTCATATCATCTTCACTCCAAGACGCAGAAGGCAGAGCAACCTCTAGTTGGAGCAGTGACACTTGTCATGAGAGAGGAGAAAAAGTCATGAAAGACTTTCTAGAAGTGACCCTGTGTCAGGGTCCCCAAGATCACCTCTAGATTTGGTGGTTCACTAGAAGGACTCACAGCATATAGTCATATGGTGATGATTTATTGCAGTGAAAGGATGTGAAGCAAAATCAACAAATGAAAAGGTGCAAGAAGAGTCTGGAGAAAACCAGGCACAAGCTTTCAAGAGTCCCCTCTCTGTAAAGTCACACAGGATGTGCTTAATTCTTCTAGAATCAATTGTGATCCCATGTGTGCAGTATTGTACCAGGGAAGCCAAGGACAAGCCTTCCAAGTGGGCCTTCCTAGCCTAGCAGCCTCAGTCCTGCTATGTTAACTCCTTTCTGCAATGACTCATATCACTTCTGCTCGTATTCAATTGGAAAGAGCAGGTCTCATGGCCAAAACAGATATTCTTGTAGTGAGAAAGTATAATCTTCCTGCAGGAAGTAGCAGCCCATATTTTAAAACAGTTAATACAATCTACTACAGATCATTACCTATAGAGCCTTTGAATAAAACAACATTTAAAAAAAAGAAGAAATTGATACCTTCTATATATGTGTATATGTGTACCTTCAGATTTTCATGATCTGGACTCATGTAATTTAAATATTTTTATTGAAAGGAATTAACTTATATAATGACACAAAGGAAAAATTGTAGCAACAAATATTAGAGAGACACTGGGTACTGATTAATAAAAAAAGCAATTATTATTCTTTCTACATTATAATTCCCTTTATTTCCCCCAGGTCAAATGGGTCTCTGATTCCTTTTGGAGGCTAGTGCTTTCATTTTGCTTTTGACTTTCTCTAAAGCAGTGCAGTATTGGTTAAAGCTCTAATGCTCTTGGGCATTTGTGCTTAGAGCCCTGAAGGGCTGTGTTCACAGCCTTTGCTATGTTTTCTCATCACTGTACCTTTTAAGCTTTCAGCTATACTTCCAGTTCTGGCCTGCATATGGCCTTCGGCATAAACTCCCATTCAAAAGTGGTTTGCTCCAATGCTTTCCTCATTTCTCTCAATTGTCTTTATGTTTCCTTTTATCATCTAGCCTCAGCTCTTTGACCTTTTATTCATTAGCTCAAATTACATGAAATACAGTTTTTGGCTAAGAGCTAAGTTGGAAAAATCAAAAGGTATTTGGCTTTTAGCATATATATATTTACATGTTTTACTTTTCTATGCTTGTAGTTCCTGTACAGTTTTTTTATTAAAAAAGAACCAAAACAAAACAAAACCTTGTTTTCTCCCTTAAAAGAAAAAACAATGTTAATTGCTTAGAAATAAAAATTAAAATCTTTCTGGTTTTAAAAACAACAGCTTTTAACCTCTGCCTCCCCCACTAAAAGACAGTTATTTAGTAGGAACTCACAATCTATTGGAGCATAATTTTAGAAGATAATAACTCCCTTTTTCAGTGAAGGGAGGATTTTATGTGGGTCTCTTCTTTATGGTGAGATGGCAGAATATTTTATTGTTATTAAAAAAACTGCATTAAAAGAATGCAATATTTGTTCTCTCAGAGTGGAATCTATTTGGAAAACTAACTTTAAATGGCTGCAAATTTTTAAGAATCTGCCAAGAAGACAAATCAAAAATACCATGTAAATGACTTATTGCTGCAAGAGATGCTTTGAAGCTCTTAGGACCTCCTCACCAGCTTTTTAAAACCTTCTGCTCCCTTCTTGTCCTCCTATTCCAAAGTCTGCAAATGACCTCGTCTCGTATTTCACAGAGAAAATAAAGACTAACAAGAGAGAACTCCACTCATTCTCCCGCCCTCCTTTCATATTTATTTGCTTTTATGGCTTCCAAATGCCTTTTTCTCTCACCTTAGTGGAGGACTGTGTTCTACTACATCCAAGGCTGATCCTCACAGGTGAGTTCCTGCAGCTTCAGGGTTCTAGATCCGTCAAACGCCTCTCCCTCACTTGCAGTTTCTCCTCTGCCTTTTTTTTTTTTTTTGACTCTTTTCTTTCAGCCTCAAGTTTCTTCAGTTTAAACAGCAGCAACAACTATAACACCACACACTCACATTGGTTCCAGTTCCTCTATTTCTTTTAATTAGAGAGGCTCCCATACTCCACCATCCGTACCATCATCGCAGGCGAGGCACTGGCCTGAGTAAGGAATCCTGTTGCAAGGTGAGAGCAGTCATGGTGAGGGCCGCATTGTTATAGCGACTTCTACTTACTTTTCATTCTTCATCTTATAAAACAGGTAGCTCAGTTGGCTGAGCATTTTGGGAGGGTAAATACCTCACCCAGTAAGTGCTTAAAAGGCAAAGACATGACTTCATTACTTTCTCTCAATGGAGCAGTCAAGGGACATGTGCTAAGAATTTACTATGTGATAATCCACTTTTATGTGGATTATCTAATTTTACCCTAATGATAACCTCATGAGACAGACAGTATTATCATTCCCATTCAGCAGATGAGAGAAATGAGACACCAAATGTTAAGTAATTTGTTCAAGCTCACACAAAAAACAGGCTGTAGAACCAATGGTTTTCTTGTGCAAGACCTCACGGGCATCTGTCTTTGGAGGTAGAATACCATGTACCTAGAATGCCAACTTTCAGATAACAGGTGTCCATTCTCCGCAATTCTTCTTATATATCTCATAACTGTCCTCATGTGTGCTCATTCATTCTCTTGTCATAATGGTTTTCCACCTAGGCAAAGCATGGACATCATGTTAGGCCCCAGTCCAGACCAAGTGAATCAGGATCTTGGGTGAAGTGTGGATACCTGTGCTTTCAAGTTTCCCCTACCCCCAAAGTGATTCTGATCTGCAGAGAGGGTTACCATTTCTCTCTTTCCTTCACTATCCTTCTTCCTATTGCCTTTCTTCTGTTGTATTTTCTTTGAAGTAGAAAAAAACATACATTTTGAATGAAGAAATAGTATGATGATCAGCTTCCTGTGAATAATGTTACTGAAAATAATCTTGTTTATGAAAATAATGTGTTTATTTCACTAAAAGGTATGATTCATATTTTATTGAATAAATACTTATGGTATTGGGAAATGTATTTTAAAAGCCCCATTTTCATCTGGACACTAGAAAAACATGAGTTAGATGTCTTTAACCTGTTTCTAGTCAAAGGTTCTCCTAAGTTTTAGAAACATCCAGTGAATCAATGTTACTTTTCAGTTTCTCAACTAATATCTTAGTTGTGTATCATGTATTCTACTGCATGAACAGTTTCCCCCCAAAAATAATAAATTTACACTATGTATTTAAGACATTATTTATTGAGTTTAATTTCTTTTGCTATTAAAAATATATATATTTGAAATTACCAAGTTACTGATGTGCTATGTTGCAGGGAAATAAAAAATGATTTTGAAATAATTAGCTTTTTTTCTCTGCCATTTTCAATTCAACTCTGATATTCTGTGAAACTAAATGACAAAACTAACTTCAATAAAAATAAAATAATTTAAAGACCATCTATACTACTTTGTAGAGAGAAAATAATTATCTTTAGAATATATCTCTTACTTTGCAAATGTTGAGAATAATCTGTGCCTCACCCACTGAGACCCTTTCTTTTCTGTCGTGGTGGGCCTGTCAGCAAAAATTACTATACAGGTTTCTGAATATCAGTTTTCATCCTCAGAAAATGTACAGTATTTCTAAGATTTATAACACTAATGGAACTCTCCTGGCAGCAGTGTGATTCATTTTGCTGATATACAGGAAGCTGACACAACTTTAATCTCCTGTTGCACATATCCAAGGAGTGAAGAAACCGATGTCTTAATTAGCATAGAAACGAGAGATGTGAAAGCCTTCAGTCCCCGAATGAAGTAAATCTTGTAATAGTCACATATAAAAGAATCAGGCTTGATCATGTTTTTTTAAAAACTGAAACAAACATCGACCATTATGTGCTACATTGCTTTATCAAAGGGCACCAGAAAATAAATCCAAGTGGGAATTTAAAGGGCAACCTCTATTTTATAAGATAATCTTGTGACTTGAAAAACAACTAGTATATAGATTTAACCTGAGGAAGGAATAATTTTTACATTTAAAAATATGTAACTCTGAAATATGAGTGTGTCAAAATTAAAGAACACTAAAATGAAGTCAAATTGAATTTCAATCCAGTTTTTCCATTAACTAGCTGTATGGTTTTGGGCCAATTACTTCATTTTTCAGGACTTCACTTTATTTGATGGACTAGATAATCTCCAAAGACTTTTCCAGCTCAATCATTTCATGATTTCATTAGGTTTCCAAGTAGAAGCTAATAAGTAAGCTTGAATTATAATAAATAAGACTACTCTTCTATAGTAAAAAGCAGTGACTATAGGACAAAAGAACTGCATTCTACTCCCTGCATCACCACTTAAAAACCACATGATCCAGGCAGTTCTTAACACCTTGGTTTCCTCATATGTAAACTAGAGATACCTCACTGCATTGGTAGGAGTTTTAAATGGAACAACACATGTATTAGTCCGCTCAGGCTGACATAACAAAACACCATAGACTGTGTGACTTAAACACCAGAAATTTATTTTCTCACAGTTTTAGAGGCTGAAAGGTCCAAGATCATGGTTTGGCATGGCTGGCTTCTGGTGGGAGCTGTCTTCCCAGCTTGCAGATGGCCTTTTGTCTCTCTGTTTCCACACATAGCAGAGAAAGAGCTCTGGGTTCTCTTTCTCTTCCTCATTGGCACCAGCACTATCAGATCAAGCACCCACCCTTATGTAACCTTTATACTTAATCACTTCTCTGTATGCCCTATCTCCAAATGCAGTCATAGTGAGGATTAGAGTTTCAGCATATGAATTTTGGGAAGGACACAATTGAGTTCATAGCATCATCTATGAAAATTCTTTGTGAACATAATTTTCTACTAATTTCCTAATAAAGGTCAGTAGTAGAAATATGTTGGGCATTCACATGCACTGTTCGTGGGACTACCCAAAGCTACAATGTTTTTTAAGTACTATTTAGTAATATCTATTAAAATGTAAAATGCTCATATCTTTTGAACCAGTATTTGCATTCTAAAAATTTATATTCCTAAAGCACCCTTAGAATCGCACACAAAGATATATGTATGGAATAGTCATTGAAATATTGTTGAAAAATTGGGAAAAATTAACAAATTTAATACACTATAGTAGATCATACAGTGGAATATTTTATATCTGCTATGTACCTATAATATGAAATATTATATACCCATTAAACATGTGGTTAATCTATAAATACTGACATAAAAAGGCATTCAGAGGGAAAAAAGTACAGTTGCAAATAGTTTCTATAGTATAATTTCTTTATCATCTTTTTGGTAAATATATATATATTTTGAATTAAACTGTCTACACTGTCCTTCTCTGGGTGGTGCAGAATTCCAAAAGGCTTTTCTTTCCAAGTTATACTTTTCTCTGATTTTGAATTTAAGAACATATATCACACTTGCTTTAAGAAAATAAAAGCTTAAGAGACTGCAAATTATCACTATCTCAGACACTGCCAATTATTCATTTACATTTGAAATACTTTTAAAGTTAATTTTTATTTACGGAAGAATAAATGCATGTCGTTTAAACAATTGTGAAGCTTATAATGAAAAACAGAGGTCCCTGGTCTTGCAGCTATCTACTAGTCACCTGGGGCAAACTTATTCTACTTTCTCAGCAGTTTCACCTGATATTTAGCTATATATTATGAAATAACACGTGCATGTTGATCATGGTTGATTATTTCATTTTAGACATTATCTCCTGATTTTCCTCTGCAGAAGGTTTAGACTTCCCTCTTTACTTCTTGTCTCTCTCTCCCCTAATATCTACCCCACAACTTACCACTTTACAGATATCACAACTTTTGCTAAATTGATGTTATGAGTTTATCTTAGTATTATTATAGAATATTGTTCACTGCTGCTATACAGCACATTGTAATGAAACATCCTTCCTTATACCACTTTTTTATTCTTATAGTTACTAATTATCATATTTTCTTTGCTTAGTTTCTATGTGCATATCATTATTTCATTCTCAAATCTTTACTATATCTTTCAATATGGTTGAACACGGCAGATAATCTATTCTACTTTTTGTGGTGCCATCTCTCCTGGTTCATTATTCAGAAAGCCAATAGTAGTGTTTCAAGAACTATGCTTATGAAATAATAACAACTCTCTTCATTGTTTTTTCTTTAATTTTTAATTCTTTCCTCTGTTTAGGCAGCTAGATCATTCTGTTCTCATTTCTTCAGGTTAAAAAAAAAAAAGACAACAGAAATTGGGAACTCAGAAGAGGAGAAGGAGTTTTTTCCTGACTTTGGTTTTCAAAGCTTATATCCTAAGGGACTGGAAAGGGCTTTTGGAAAATCAAAATATTTTGAATAAAATCTAAGAGACAAATGTCTCCTATTCCACTTCTAAAAGTCAGAAGGAAAATAATGAAAGAGAGGATGGGGTGACTGGGATTGAAGGCATAGCAGGTCAGTGCTCACTGATGGCCAATCATCCACTCCTGTGAGCACTTTTGAACCCACACCTCGGGCCTAAATCAACAATTTTCATATCAGTTTCTGGTTAAAACATCCCTTAAGAGCAGCTAACACATCGTCCACAGAGCATCCCAGGTAGGGGATACCTGTATCTGTATAAATATGCACCTCACCCGCTGTAATGATGCAGGACATTTACACACCTGACTTGGGTCAGCTGTAAAGCACAGTCCTAATATAGGTGCAAATACTTGAGGGTGAGTTGAACTGTTATGTAGACTGTCCCTTGAAATTGTTGAATCAATGAGTAAGAGAATAAAAATAATAGAGAGTTCACATAATGGCCCAGAGGAAAGAACAAGGAGCCTAAATAGAGGCAGGTCAATATACTACACCAATTTCTCAACTAAAACAAGGACAGCAATAGCTTTCTACCCTTCAGAATGGTTGTTGGTTGATAGTGTAGGTAAAAGCATATTGAAATTTTAAATGCATAATGTTAAGTATCGTTTTATAGATAAATCAAATATTTGACCTAGTCATTGATTTTATAATTCAACAAACATAAATAGGGGATAGACTCCAAATGTGAGCAGAAAAGCAAAAGCATATTTTCACAAGGAAGTCTATTATTAGTATTGCAGCATGAGGAAAATTATATCATTTGCCTCTCCAAATGATTATACCTGAGAAAGGTCACTCAAATGTTACACATTAATTCTAAATACTTCTCTGCTATTTTATTTACATTTGAAGTTCAGTGCCTACTTGTCAGATACCATCTGTAAACACTATAAAGCCCCTATGAGTACCACTATATACCTGTCTTCCGTGAAGCAAGTTATAAGACCTTGTCCCATCACCTGACAGCCTTCCATCTGACCATGACTGAGTGCTGAGTTTTAGTAGTAGAGGAGCTCTAAGTCTAAAGTTAAATAATATCATGGTGCCTCACAAAAAAGCAGACTATAAATTATTAGGATTAATGGCTCTCACCAATTGTAGTTCCTTTCTTTAGCAACGAGAAAGTGGGGGAGAAGGAAAGCTTCTTACAAAAAAGTTTCAAATAATAAATATAGAAGGAATGAAAAAAATAGAAAATCATTAGGCAAACAATTATTGCAAGTAAGATCCACAGAAGTTGCTAATATTAGTGAGTGAATGTTTGAGGACAAGCTGGATATTTGCATAATCTCAAAAGGCAAACTGGGGGAAGGGTGTATGGTGACTCCCTTAACTTTTTTTTGTTGCAACTTTTATGTAAGTCTGAAATAATTATCAAATTAAAAAAATGTTAAATATGCATATAATTTATATGCTAAGTTTCCTTACACAAAACATTTTTTTTTTGTTTCTTAATTCTACTTTTAAATTTATGCTTGGCCCCATGTTAACCTCCAACAGCGTGCACCTTCCTTATACTAATCTTTTAAATTATTTACATATTTTCCCTCAAGTACTCCTAAATCATCTTCCAGTACTAGGAGATGACTATAAACATTCGATCAAGAAACATCTTGAATACATACTTCTTATGTTCATAGAAGTGTGCTAACAACTGCAAAGGACTAAAAAGCGGTTTATGATCCCTCCCTTGAGGGGATAATAAGCACATTGGGAAGATAGGTGTGCACATGAAAGAATTAAATAGTAATGTGTGAAACTATGTGAGTCATGCCTTATTTTTATGATATTAGTTATAGGAGTTGATCGAGTCAAAGGCGACACATGTATAAATAAGAGTAAGTGGACCTAAAACATGTAGGTCTTGCATGGTGAGTGGATGTAGGGAGTCTGCACAGTCTTTGTGGGGAGTGTGAGGCATGTGGGATGCAATCATGAGACATGCTTGAGTGGGACAGAAAATTTGAAGTTATGAGAAGGACAATGGACCTTAATGGAGTTGAGCCAGATCAGAACAGGCTGTGAAAGCCAAATTGAAGAGCTTTTGGTCCAGGGAGGCTATTTTAAGGGCTGTGTTAGGATCAAATTATTTTTCTGGCACTAATATAAACATGTATGGTAGATATCAAGCCAGAACCAGCTCCATTTTTGAAAACCAAATATTTGATAATAGACCTGTGAGAGACCTTTTCTGAAATGCAAATTGAACTGTTCTCAACCTTCTCCACCTGACCCCATCCTCCTCCCCGCGGAAGCATTCTAGAGGTTTCCTTGCTTTTAGGATAAAGACAGAAATACTTAACATGCTTGCAGGGCCCTCCAAAATTGGACCCCTCCCCATGTACCTAGATTTTTCTGTACCCTATTTCCCTCAAGGTCTGCCTTCTCTTGTTTCCTTTAGGGCTCTCTTCTGTTATTAGACTTTTGGATATACTCTTCCCTCTGACTTACGCTATCTACTGACAAATTTATTTCCTTTCATTCTTCATATGTCAGTTTAATCCAATTATCACCTCTAGTGTAGAAATCTCACTTTCTGCTCTGAATGAATTTATTCATAATACCAGGTACCTCAATTTGTAAAACTTTCCACATTTGTATATTTACATATCAGGTTATTTGATTTAATTCTGTGATTAATGCTTTTTTTTTCTTCTAGACTATAGGATTCCAAGGACAGAGACTATTTTCTTTGGTATTTCCCATTTTATGTCCTGTCTCTAGCATATTGTAGTTACTCAATAAGAATTTGATGAATAAATGAAATATTAAAACATTTCTTTTTTCCATTCCCAAGACACTATCCTATTTCAGTGATATAATCTGAACCATGAGGAAAATGTCCTATCTCAACTTTGAAATTATGGTAAATATAGCCCAATATTTTGTAACTTTTGGAATGTGGGCTCTAAAAGTATATTTAGGTGATTACATTGAACTGAATTACTAGAGCTTAAATAGAACTTGTTGATCAATAGATTGATAATTATGTGCAGAGCACTTTACTCAGCACTGTGAATTATTCCAAGCTAAATAATATATGGTTCCTGCCTGGGTTATAATCAAGTAAGGGATCTATACAAAACTACATATATTATACGGTAGATTGTGAGGGCTCTAAAGACTACAGAAACATAAAAGGGGGAGATTTATTCTGACTGAAGGAACCAGGTTAAGCTACAGTGAAAATTAACATTTTGACAGCCAGACTTTGTGAAGACAAAAATTTCAGGCAAAATAAATAATAATAATAATGATAACAACAACAACAATAATAATAAATACAAAGCACAAAAAGCTGTAAGCTCTATAGTAGAAAGTCAAGTAGCCTAGTAGGTTATTAGTATTTTGTGACAGGGAATAGACTAGGAAAGTTAGGTTCAAACCAACAATATGCTAGCTACACTGTTTGCACTTATTTGATGTGTAATTTGTAGGTACCAAGAATGATGAACAGGAAAGTGTCAAAATCAAATGTGTGGGGCCTAGTGGTGATAAAATGGGATAGACTGGAAGAAGGTTCTACAGATTAAAGAGGGTGGAGAGACCAGTAGCAAAGGGAAAACCCCAAACCTAAGGAAAGCTAAGGAAACCTGACTAGGTTAGTAGCAGTGAAGCAGGGAGAGAATGGGTGAAGGAAGCACTCAGGTTTAGTAAACATTTAAAACAGAAATTGCAGAACAGAAAGCTGCAAAGTTTTTTTTTTTTTATCTCCGCAGTTGCTCCCTCTCTCCCCTGGCCCCAAAATTGTAAAATTTTGATCTTATCATTTAACTGATGATAATTTAACTAAAAGCAAAAAATAGTAGTGAGAATAGGTCAGTAAAAATAACCTGTTTTTATTGTTTTAAACTTTCTGTTAATAGTAATACTGTTAATATCAAAATCCCTCAATGATAAGAAATTACATCATTTGCATTTTTACACAATCTAATAAAATTTATTTGTAGCTCATGTTCATACTTGCTAACTATTGAGGCTTTTCTGATTCAAAATACTGAAGAATTTATTGGTATCTATTTTTTTTCATGCTCCCTTTTACCTCATTTTTCTAGTTGTCTAATTTTATTTATAGAAAACATGATTATGTTTTACATGTGGGTTAAGAATAATCGCCTTCTTGCTGGCTGCAACCTTCTTGCTTCTATTATTTTTTGAGCAATTTAACCAATGGACACTGCTCACATACTTATCTGCCCAAGATCCTGGGAGTATCAGATGATTAAGGCATGTCTTTCTCTTCAAGAAGCCCGTATAAGTGTATCAAGCCCAATTAAATATGACAATAGGTAAACTGCCAAAATAATGCCAGCAACAAAAACTACCAGTTAAATCTCCTCTCCATTCCTTTCTTCCTTTCTCTGACAAATATTTTGAGAGCCTTCAACAGGTCTTTGGCCAGGAACAGAACTTAGAGTGGTGAATAAAAACTGACCCAGAGTGTATCCTTATGGAGCTTATTATAGTCAAGAAAGCTTACACTAAAAGATAAAAAGTAAATAAATATATGTATGTAAATATAATTTACATACAAAAATAGTATGTAAATTCAGGTTGAAGATATATTATGAAGCATTAGTTATAATAGCAATAATAGCAATACTTAGAACTTAGTATGTTCTAAGATCAGGCACTCTGTTGCAGAGCTGACCACTTTATATTACATTACAAATACATTTGCTTGGGGAAGGTGGTATCTATTTAAATTGTGTGACAAGCGAAGGCTTATTTATGGCTATGTTTAGGCTGAGACAAGGTGGATAAAAAGGCAAAATCTACAACAAAAAAATCAGAGTAGAGCATTTCCGGCAGATGAAATAGGACATGTAAATGTTCTAAGAGAGAAAAGATCTTGGCATTTTGTCATAATAAAAAATAGTTTAGAGTTGAAAATAGTGAGCTATGGAAAAAAAGAATTTGAGTGAGATTGAAGAAATAAATATGAACCAGTCCATGCAGTAGGTCTTGTCACACAGAACAAAGAGATTAGCTTTCATTCTGATGGAAATGAGAAAACAACATTGTATAAGCAGGGATAGTGATATTATTCTGTTTATATTTAAAAAGGATAAATTTGACTTCTATATGGAAAATGAGTTAGAAAATGTAAAACATAAAGTTAAAAGGCTAATAAGTGACAATCAGGATTTTAACTCAAACCATTATGACTACGAAGACTTGTGACCACCATATGCTGCCCCCTACTTTGTAGTACATTTGCAACTTGGCTGGGGCATTGTCCTACATCAGAGATCTATAAATTGACTATTTCTTATCCTTTCCCTGCCTCTGTGACCTCCATTCTGCCTTTGTTAAATCTAAGGGCAGGGACATAGTCAAAGATTTTCATGAAGAAAGAAGAAATGATGACGATGTTAATAACTTTATTAAGCTCATCTTTACTCTCTTCTCATTAAAACATAACTTCTCATTTCCGCTACACTGGCATATTATTGTAGTATTTAAAGTACATCATTTAACGTGGTTTTTACTCTACATAATTAATTGCCTAGTGGGACAGGGTGATTAAAATGAAAATGCGTGAGTCACATCCCCAGATATTATGATTTAGTGTATCTGAGTTGGGGCATTTTAAATAAGCACTCCTGCTAATTCTGAAGCAGATGATCCAAAGGCTACATTTTGTAAGACATTGGTTTGTAGTGGAAGGCTTTTAGATTTTATCCCAAGAGTGGTACAATGACTTAGACATATCTATTCTATTAATATTATCAACATTAGAAACCATCAATTGTAAGTAAGCCCACACTTTAATAGCATATATATTTTTGGTTGACTTCTCTCCCCAATGTAATATAGTACAAAACACAGTTAATCAATTTGGTTTCTTTCTTCAGGTAAGAGATCATGTAGTTTATATAAACAATTTCCTTACTGGCCAGTCACAATGTGGGTTAAATTTATCATGCAGATTAATGACAGAGGGTTTTTACAAGTAGGTGGAAACAGAATATCACCTTCCCAATATGAATGCAATGTTACATATAAGATCCAAATAATTATTACTCAATAATTCTCTTGGAGTTGGTTTTATAATATAGAAAACACAAAGAAGTAAATGATAAATGAAAGTGAATCAAACTTCTTTATTACAGATCTTGCACAAAATAATTATTAGCTTAGCTTAGTTAAGTAATAAAAATAGCCAATAAGATAGGTCATAATTATAAATCATTCTAAAAATCAGTACCACAATTATATTGGAGAATCATATATACTGAAGAACATTCAATGTAGTAGCCACCTAGCTTGCTTCTTACAGCTGTCCCTTTTATAAGAATGACTCATATCATTAGTGATTTTCCTGCCATATAAAATCCTTTTCTTTGTTAATATCATGTGTAATCAGGCCTTAGGACATCTAATCTTTCTAAAACATATTGACTTTTAATCTCTTACATTTGTCTTAATTAGTCTGTGTTTTAAATTCCACAAATGAACCAGGTAGAGAATCAGAACACATGTTGTGTCTGTTGAGGGCCAGTTTTGAATTTGTGTCAGGAGGTTTTATATCCTTAATAGTCTCAGATACAACAAATATATAATAACTGAAAGATTAGTTATAGAGGCAAGGTTTTATTAATCACATTTCTAAATGGCTTTAAGAGTTACTCATTTATTTTATGAAACAAGTATTTGTTGAGCACTTAGTAAGTAGCAGGCACTATTCTAGGCTCTGGGGCTGTACAGAGGCAAAAAAGAAAAAAAAATGTTTCTATTCCTGAAACTTTCACTCTAGGGAGTGAGACACACAATATGTAGAAAAGCAAGTGTAACATGGTAAATAAGTGCAATACAGAAAAATAAAGACTAATAAGGGAACGGAGTGTGACAAGAGTGGTCAAGAATGACCTCTCTAAAACTGATAACACATATGAAGACACTTGAATGAAGCAGAGAGTTCTTTGGCCACACTGAAGCTAGAACGATCTATTTTGAAATCTAAATATGATATTTTCCTCCTGCTTCTTGGAATCCTAGGATGGCTTCTCTTCCCATGTTCAACACAGTTAGTGATTTCATTTTCTTCTCAGAAGCATTTTCTTGGGGAGAAGAAAATGAATCAAGTTTTGGATATATTGGGTTTAAGGGGCCTTTGAGACATGCTAATGGAGATGTCAAAAGGTGAATTAGATATTTTGGTGGGGAGCCTGGCTGGGGATGTTATCTGTCTATAGAAGGCACTCAAAGTCATGGCATAGATAAGAGCACTCAAGAAGAGTTTATGAAAAAGGAAGAGAAGGAGACTGAGGACCACACCTTAAAAATTATCAGTGGAAAAGAATATATGTCTATAAAAGACACAAATAAGAAGTAGCCAGAGAGGGAAGAAAAATACCTAGGGACTACAGTGCCATGAAGGCCAAGGGTTGAGAGTATTTCAAGCAGATGTGCATGGTTGACCACATGGGGTGCTGCTGAGAATCAAGAAGTTGAAAATAGTCAATGATCCTTTGGACTTAATGCACATGGGAAGTAAGAGCTGGCGTAAGGAAAGAACATTGTTCTTGAGACACAATAACTGAGATTTATTAACTCTATCACTAGGCAGATGTGTTGGCAAATTATTCAACTTCTTAATACTTCATTTTCTCACCTACAGCCTCTTATGCCTTCTCCAAGATTTCATTTACAGATCTAGCAACAATTTATTTAACTCCATGGATTCAACAATTTTGGCACCAGGGACCAGTGCTCCTGTGAGAATCTGATGCCTGATGATCTGAGGTAAAGCTGAGTCAATGATGCTAGCCCTGTGAAGTGGCTGCAAATACAGATGAAGTTTCACTTGCTTACCTCCTGTTCTGCAGCCTGCTTACTAACAGGCCATGGGCTCATACCAGTTTGTGGCCCAAGGGTTGGAGACCCCTGCTTTATAAAACTTAAGGTTTGCAACTATAAGTTTCTCAAGACACTTAAGCATGAAAATATGTTAACAAAATTAGTCATTAGGAAAATGCAAATTATAAACATAATGTGTTAGAACTACACACCCATCAGAGTGGTTAAAATAAAAATAGTAATAATATCAAATGTTGGCAAGGATTTAGAGAAATTGGACCACTCATATACATTGCTGAGATTGTAAAATGGTATAATCACTGTGGAAAACATAAAAAGCTAAACAAGCAACTATCTCCCAACCCAGAAACTTCATTTCTGGGAATTTATCTCAGAGAAATGATAATTTATATTTATACAAAAACCTGTACATTAATGCTTATAAGGGCTTTATTTATATTAGCCCCAAACTGAAAATAGGCCAGGTATTCTTCAATGAGTGAACAATTAAACAAACCATGGTGTATCCATACCAATGAAATATTATTGAGCAATAAAAATAAATGAAGTGTGGATATGTATGACAACTGTATATACACTTAATATCTACAACAATTATAATCAGGGGAGCCGATGGTGTAAATCTCAGTTTGAGAGCGGGAGAAGACTGATGTCCCAGCTCAATAAGGCAGGCCAGGAAGGGACCACAACCTCTCTTCTCCTGCCTTTTTGTTCTGGGCAGGCCTTCAATGAATTAGATGATGCCCACACACATTGGGGAGGGCAATCTGCTTTACATAATCTACAAATTCAGATGCTAATCTCATTGGGAACACCCTCAAAGACACACCCAGAGTTAATGTTTAATCTGGGCACCCAGTGGCCAAGTCAAATTGACACATAAAATTAACCATCACAGCTGTTTGTTTGGGCAACTGCTTCTTCCATGGTTTTATTCTCACTGTCATCTTTCCCTAGCCCTGCCCCACTGCTTGTCATTCATCTCTTTAATATAAACTCACAAGATAGTTCCCAAGTGATCCAAACATCAGTTTTCCTCATCATTGGAAATTAACAAACATTACTTGCCTCTGGAAACTTCTTACTTTTAACACTCTCAGGAGTTTCAGAAGCTCTTGTCCATCCTGAGCTTCCATTTATAGCACTCCTATGACCTGTGACACTTTCTGTTTGAAGTTTCCAGTCTCATGAGTAGAAGTTTTACCTTTTCCAAAACTCTCCCATCTGCCGTTCAGAAATGTACTGTCCTTGGTGTACGATTTATGTTTTCTGAATTGTTGATAATATATTTTGTCAGTCCTGTTTGACCTTCATAGCACATGTTTAAGGCCGGTTAAGTTCAGTCTCACAATTCCTCACCTTCTTTGAGTTTAACTGCCAATATTCTCTAGCCAGACTACCATAACTCACCTGTAATGTGTTACATTCATTATTAAGTTAATTATTGTTAGCTAACAGTTTGGTTTACTTACTACAGCAGTAAGAGAAATGATGGAGTATCTGGGCGAAGGTGTTATGAAAGACATAGGATTTGGGGTGTGATTATCTTAATAAATCTTATCCAGGAGGAGGGCAAACAAGATCAAGGTTAGTGTTGTAAGTGGTAAAGTAGCAGCAGTCACTCTTTATAGGGTAATTAGAAAGGCAAGCTTTATAGGACAAAGAATTCATCGTCTTCAATAATCAAAAGAAAAGGCTGGCAGAGAAGAAGTAGTCACTCATATTGGCCAGGACAGGGGAATGCTCGGTCATCTTTGTGGCCTGGACGTTGTTCCTGTTTTGCCTCTGTTCAGACATGCTTACAGAGTGGTCTTCTGTCTTGATCTATCACAACCATGGAGTGGCCTTGTCTAACATCGTGTTCTGTGAAATTACTTCTGTTTAGCAGGGCAACACCAAAGCATAACTGTGAGTGGGAAGACAGCTGTAACAACACCGCAGCCTAACTAATAGTTGCAGGCAGCTCCTGGTGGCCTGGGGATACTTTTTCTCCTTCTCACACCAAATTAAGCATTAATTTTTCCTCTGAATTACTGTAACACTTACTATTACTACTTCTTTTTATGACATTTAATTTGATGCAGCTTCCTTAGTCATTGGACTGCATGTGTGCCATGTCTCCTCAAGGAGATGAGAGCACCTGCAGGGTAATGACTAAGGCTTAGAACTTTGGATCTCACTCTTGCAGTTTAATAGCCTCTAGATGCAATTCTAGTAAGTAGATTCTTACTATTAAATTTTAAAATGAATGAATGAATGTGTAAATTAATGAATACTTTGAATCCAAATAAAGCTCATTTCAGTTTTTCAATTCTGAAGAATTAAAGAAAAATAAATCAATTCTTGTTTAAATTAAATAAAAAGATGTTTTCCCTTTATATGTCAAATAAAAGAATTGAGCTGAAAGTAAAGTCGGTCAAGGTGATGCAAATATTTGAATGAAGAAAAGACTTGCTGGTTAAAGATGTCAGTAATATAAATCTTCAGCTAGGTATGAGGCATTATTTAATGAAAAATGGAAATTGCTTTTTATTTCAAAACTTTATGGAATATTTTACTTGCCAAAAAAAAAGTTTATTCATTATTTACATATTATCTTCTAATACATGACTAATACTTCTCTCTTTCTTCTATTGATAAAGCAATTGCTATTTCAATGAGTTTCTGTCAATTTCAAATTAAATTAATTTATAGATGTATAAATATTGATGTTTAATTGATCTACATACTTTAATTTACCTTTTTCGAACTAGGAATATTTTTAATAATTGCTAATCACTAAAATAAATAAATATTATATGTAGAGTACCTAATAAAATTGGGGGATAGATAGTAACATTTATAGAGTATGTGGGTTAAAAATATCTTCAGCAAAGAACTCAAAATATGAGGGGTAATGTCATGTCTACCTTATTACATATATATAGAAATAGATTTATATATAAAAATTAATTAATATGAGAGAGAGAGGGATTGATTCTAAGGAATTGGCTCAAATGATCATGGCTGTTGCCAAGTCCCAAATCCATTGGGCAATCTCGTAGGCTGAAAGAGGAAGTAAAAGTTGATGTTGGAGTCATGAATCCAAAGGCTGGAAACTCAGGCAGTCTGGAAGCAAAATTCTTTCTTCTTCAGGAAACCTGGCTCTTTACTCTTAAGGCTTTTAAGTTGCTGGATGAGGCCTACTCACATTATGGAAGGTATTCTGCCTTTATTAAAACATTTTATTGTGTTAACCACATCCGAAAAATACCTTTATAGCAACATTTGGACTAGTGTTTGACTAAGCAACTGTTCTCCCTAATTTGGCCAAGTTAAGACATAAGACTAAAGATCACAATATATTTTTTACTAGCCATTGAACTGATAAAAAGCCTTACACTGAAAGTTTCCTTCCATATTAACACATTGTAAAACAGTTGATTAAAATAAAATCAACTTCTCAGAAATAATTATTCTGTTGTATAGAAAAAGACAATATTTGGGGACAGAATGATTTTTTTAAGGTCACTAGTAAGTCTATAATGCAGCTTATTAACAAAGAACTCGAACTTTTGTTCTCAATCCAGTATATCAAGGTCACTCCATTTCTATGAGATGTTGGTGTGCGTGATCATTTCTTACACATTTGGAATATCATTTTGGTTACCCACTGAGGCACAAACAACAGCCATCTATAGGTGCTTTCATAATAGTCTCCAGTTAATGGCAGCTTCTTTCTAAATAAATAACTTCTAAATTATGCAAGAGTAATACCCCATTCCCAATCCATTACAACATCAAACTCTCTTTGTTGCTTCTTATCTCTACCTCTGACATTAATTTGCCAACTTCACAAATCCTATTTTAAAGAAGAGTCAGAGAGCTAGGTAGAGAGCTGTGACAATTGTATGACTTACACACTTAGTTTCTATCTACTTGATAATTTCTTTCTTTATTATTGTGCTCTCCAAGTTTGGATCCTATACCTCTAATGTTGTCACAGCCTATGTCCCTCAATTTTGAACTTCCCATTTATTCAATATTCCCATTGGGTTTGAATCCTTTATTGGCCATTTAATAACTTTCTGATATTCAAATTTTTATTTTTTATTAAAATATAGACAAAATTCTAACCTCACAAGATTTTTTTTTTAACATGATGCATGCTATATACATACCTGTCTTCAGAGCTTGGCACCAATTTGCTGTTTGATAAATGCTAACCATCTTACTACTCACCAGTGATGCTCTAAATATGCTTACAGGACTCCTAATCTGACTCTAGTTTCATATTCTCTCTTCCCTGATCAAATCGAGAAATGTCATTTTCTATAGTAATTAGGACTACAATAATGGATGGTGACAGGGAAAGAGTTGAAATATTACTTTACCCCATTGTAAAAGCTTCCAGGCTAATCCTGAGAGATAATGACAGGTTTTGAAAGGATCTCTAATCAAATTTTACCAGTTGGAGGTGCAGCAGCAGGTTGTTATTGGGAGGTAGAGTAGAATGTTGACTTGAAAGAAAGGTGCAATAGTGAGGAATTCAAAATTGTACTCTAAAACACTATTGAGTCAAAGTGAAATAAAAATTCCTCCAAGGCAGTTACTGTTACTGTTTAAACTTCAGTTTTTAAAAATGTGGTATCTGGAGATGATAAGTGACTATTTCATGTACTACTCTCATCAGTAAAACCTGTAATAGAGAATAATAATAATTTTTGGGTTTGTCAGGGTGAATATTCTGTGAAATGGTGCATTTTAGAGCATATGACATTTTCCATCATAAAACTAGAGTATCAAATGGCGTTCTAGTCACCTAATTAACCAACAGCTGTCATAACCATATCACCCACAAATATCATTAATCAAGAGGTACATGACAGAGTGTTCAGTGCCATATAAAATAATGCACACACTGGTGTATTCAAACTGGCATGCAGACTTCCATATTATTAGAAAAACTAAAAAGTTACATTGTAATTTTATAAATCTTCAGAAAAATTTTATTTCTAAATATAGTGTATAAATAGTGATAGTGGTAACATGACAATGTGATAGAATCTGTTGCTATCTTAGCTGGGTAACTATAGCACTTTAAAGCTCTTTCTCTTGCCACATATAACACATATTTGTAGTTTATTTATGTACCTGTCTTTTACACTAAATCGTGATCCCTTTGATGACAGACTCTATGTCATCCATCTTATCTTGGTCCTAAGCATCTGCCTGACATGTTGTAGATAGTCACTGTACATTTGATGAATTGCATTTTGTTAAAGGATAAAAAGAAAGAACTCCATCATATCATGAACTTTAGTGTTTACGAGGCTCAAGGAACTATACTAAGTCTTATGTTTAGCTAAAGCAGTTTAGACACAGACCCTATCCTCATGCTTCTTACAGTGGGTTTATTTAGAGATTTTGAGTGTTTACTGTCACATGACTCTGAGCTTCCCTTTCCTGGTGGTCTGGGTGTTTAAGGGCATGTTTCTAAAGGCTGACCCATGATTTTGGACTTAGGAGAGGTGACTAACCTAGTCATAAAGCCAGCTCTGGTATCCAGATTGCATCTAAAACACATACTGGCTTGCGTACAGTTTCATGAGAATTTGGTTTCTAGGCATGCTTTGATAGACCAAATGTCCATTCTGCTAAAGAATTTAGTAATTTGGGTATTCAGAGTAGTGGAGGAACATTGATAAATAGTGCAACTTTATACTTTAATTACATAAGCAAAGAAAAAGTTAAAAATCATACTGTGTCCTATAATACTTGTAAAGTCATGTTGATTAGATGTTAGAAAACATTGTGACATACCACAGATAACTCTCAAATCATCTTAATTGTTCTTTCTATTTCATATAAGAAATCACAAGTCAATTAAATAACAGATTGCTAGGTTTTGAAAAAGATACATGCTTTGGTTTTATATGGTTTTTGAAATTTCAGGAATCAAAATGATTGTAAAATATCATGAACTATAAAAAAAATAATTGAATTTACTCAATTCTAAGTGTCCAATTATGAGCATTGGTAAGCTATTCATGAGCTGTGTCCATAGCACAGCAAATATGTGCAGTTGGCAGCATTTCTATCAAAGGTAGCTCAGCCATCGGCCTCTACATTAAATAAAAGGAACCATTTGACATGCAAAAAAGATTATCTAAAAGTAGTTTTTATTTTAAAAATTTAATAACTTAGGTTATATATATATTAGAAATAAAAATCTATAAAAGACACCTAAACTCAGTTATTGTAAAATTCAGGATCACTATATTGTGTATCTTTACACAATATATTTTCACTTCCAATCTAGAGACCAACAACAAAATAGCTGACACAAACTCTGTCTGCCAGAATATTAGCTCTCAGAAAAACAAATAAATAAAAAAAAAAGTACAAAACCAAGTACAGCCTTATGTTAGATTTTCAAAGTAAAAAATTAAAACTACCTCAGACTTATTGTTTGAAATAAGATTTACCAGAGATACAGCCAAATAAAGCATGAGTGGTAGAGATAAAGTGAGGGAAAGAAGAGTGAGAATTGACTTGTGATTATCACTGTGCTATTCTGAGTTGTTATTGTTGAATATTATTATTTAAATACAAACCTCTTCATGTATGCTTAACTTATTTCCCTTGCTCTCAATTTAGACTGTAAACTTGGAAAGGGCAAGAATTATTTAAATAGATATAAATATGGGTATAGATTTATAGATCTATCTATGTATCATATATATGTGTGTATATATGATTTGAAGTGTGTGTGTGTGTGTGTGTGCGTGTGAGCGTGTGTGTGCGTGTGTATCCCCACAGCTGTGTTAACGTATTCTTTTGGCTATTTGCTGAACCAAAGTGTGGGTAGAGCAAACCTTCTGCAGTTTTACAGGAAAAGACCTGTGGTTGTAAATCAGCACCTTCCTTCACAGTCTCATTCATGCCTTGAAATTGCATCACATCAGTTATGATACATTTGGAGGTGAAGGAAAATGATAAAACAGAAAGATTAGCTAAATCTATTTGTGGGTAATATGAAGGAAATGTAATTCTGCTGTTCATCAACATACTAGTCTTTATTTATTCATTCATTCATTCACTAATTCATTCATCTATATTTACTGAACTTTTATCTAGTGCTATAGGTCCTGTGTTTCCTAAAGCAAGAGCTTCAACATGAATGATACTTCCCAGTGCCTAATGAATTACTCATTTTACCTGAATAAAAAAAAAAGGAGTCACAAATAAATAGAAACATATCTCTTATTTATGAATTGGAAGACATAATATTATTAAGATATTGATAACACCCACAGTCATCTATAGAATCAAGGCTATCTCTATCAAAATCCCAATGACTTTACTTTTGCAAATATAGAAAAAGAATCCATCCCACAATTCATATAGAATCTCAAAAGACTCCAAATTGCTAAAACAATCTTGAAAAAGAAGAATGAAATTGAAAGTCTCATATTTCCTGATTTCAAAACTTACTACAAAGCTACAATAATCAAAATAGCATGTTACTGGCATAAGGATAGACATATAGATCAATGGACTAAACTATAGAACTCAGAAATAAATCCTCACACATATGGTCAAGTAACTTTTGACAAAGGTGCGGAGAACAGTCAATGAGGAAAGCACAGTCTTTTCAACAAGTGTTAGATGTGAAAGAATGAAGTTGGTCCCTGAACTTACAAAATATGCAAAAAGTAACTCAAAATGGATTATAGATCCAAACGTAGAAGCTAAAACTATAAAACTCTTAGAAGAAAACATAGGGGGAAATCTTCATGACCTTGGATTTGGTAATAATTTCTTAAACATAATATTGAATGCATAAGCAACCAAAGGTAAAAATAGAAGTTGGACTTAATTACAATTGAAAATCTTGTGCATCAAATAACAATATTAACAGAATGAAAAGGCAACTCACAGAATGGGAGAAAATATACGCAAGTCATATATCTAATAAGAATTAATATTAAGAATACAGAAAGTTTCAACTCAACAACAAAAAGGAGTAAACAATGCAATTAAAAAATAGGTAAAGGACTGAATAAATATTTCTCCAAAGATCTACGATTGCCAACAAACACATGAAAAAGTGTTTAACATTACTAATCATCAGGGAAATGCAAATCAAAACCACATTGAGATACTATTTCACACTGATCAGGAAGGCTATTTTCAAAACGAAACAGAAAATAACAAATGTTGGTGAAGATGTGGAAAAATTTAAACATTTTTTCACATTTCATTGCTGGTGGGAATAGAAAATGGCACTGCTACTTTTGAAAATTATGATGGTTCCTAGAAAAATTAAACATAAAATTGTTGTAAGATCCATCAATTCTACTTTTAGGTATATACCCAAAACAATTGAAAGTAGAGACCCAAATAGATATTCGTACATCAATATTCTTAGCAGCATTATTCACAATAGCCAAAATGTAGAAACAATTTAAATGTCCACTGATGGATAAATGGATAAATAAAACATGGCGTATATGTATATATAATATCTATAATATATTATAGATATATAAATTTATAATACCATGGAATATTATTTAACCTTATAAAGGAGTGAAAGTCTCATATGCTATAACATGGATGAACATTGAAGGCATTATGCTAAGTAGAATTCAGACACTAAAGTAAAATATTGTGTGATTTCTTTATATAAGGTATTTATCATAGTCAAATTTATTGAGACAGAAAGTAGAAAGTGTTGGCTGCCAGGGGCTGCTGGGAGGAGAGAATGAGAATTATTGTTTAATGGATAGAGTTTTAGTTTGGAGAAATGAAAAAAAGTTCTAGAGGTGGATGGTGGTGATGGTTACACAACAACGTGAATGTACTTAATGCCATGTACTGTATACTTAAAATGGTTAAAATGGTAAAATTAATGTTATGTATAATTTACCCAAACAAATAAGCAAACTATAAATAGCTTAATGAATTAAATAAAGATGTAAAAGCTCATGGAGCTCCTCAGAAGAAAAGAGTTCCATGCTAGCAAGTGAAAAGGCAAGTTCAGATTCTAATAAAGAGCTATCACCGCTGAAAGACAATATTTCACCAGTTTGGCTTGAGTCACCAGGATTGCCAGTTTAAACACAAAAACTTACCCATCCTAATGTGTGTACTACAATACTACTGAAGAAAAATCAAGAACTTACTTTTTTCTCTCCTATTTTAGTTGCATACAATTTTCAGAGCTTTTATATGTTCCCATGAGAAATGCCTTTTGAATTTGTGGATTAACAACTATACTCTTGCATGTTATTTAAAAAAAAAAAATTAAAGCTGTTGCTAAGAAGTAAAAACTGATTGATGCAACCAGGAGATGTTTTTTCAAGGAGAGGAAACTGGTTCTTATTGAAGAGTAAGTTGTGTATGCAACACAGTTGGAAATCTTAGGGTGTAACTAATCTCAGTTATTAATACCTTAATAAATTCCTGCTGTCCTAATTAACTAACCTATAAACGCAGAGGTGATTGCATTTAAACAGAATAGACTGTTTGTGCAGTATATGTTATGAAATTAGATCCTAATAAACATTTGCAGCGATACCCACTTCTACAAAAGTTTAAATGAAACTGTAGAAAGATTAGACTATTAGCACAAATAACTTTTCTGAACAACTCAGCATTGAATTGGAAGGCAAAAAAGAGTTTTGTCTGGAATGAGGACAGAGACATTCTTTTCCTAAGAAGAGGCTCTGGGACTCCTTCCTTCTGGATGAAAACACCATTGATCTACAGGTCAGTCCAAATCTGTTTTCCTTATAATATAACTCTTGCTACTTGGGAGGAGAATATACCATATGAAAGATAATTTTTTTCCCTTTGATTTTTATTTCAATTAAATGTATAATTTTATGTGTGTGTGTTTGTTTTGCTCTTTATTTTCTCCCTGATATTCCTAACTATTTTTAAATTATGTGATGGGTAGAAAAGAAAAAAAAAGCCTTTTGCAAAAAATACATATAGTACTTTGTGCATTATGAGGTGAAAACGAAAACACTGAAATTACATAGATTCTTTACTCAATTTTTCTTTGGGGTAAAAGTTTTGTTTTTAAAAGCAATAATTTGTCCTTAAAATCTTCAAATCCTGAGGAAAAAGTACTACAATTTTAAGAGTACTCTTTATTTCCTGGAAAGAAAATAATAACAAATAACTTCCTATTAATTAGAATAGTGTTTCTCAATTTTTATTAGGGTATCAGAATCACCTAGGAAGCTTGACACATATTGATATTCTGGCCCCACCCTAAGTCCGAATCAGAATTTATGGGTTACTATATTTATAGTTTTGATAATTTCCTTAGTGATTCTGATGCACCAAAACCTCAGAACTGTAGATTTAGGGTGTCTCTGACATTCTAAAAGACAGGTAGTTACGTCATTCAATTTTTCTACTCTAAATCTGAATAGAGTCTTTTTGAGCCCCACTTTTTGTATTAACATCAGTTAGTGTTACCTACATTGACCAAAGTTCATGAATATGTAAAAATGTCAACTAGTGAAATGTTGAAACTACCTAAAGAAACTATATAGGCACCTCATACTTTTAATCCATAGTTGGACCACTCTGTAACTACACAAGAAAACAAAGAAGCAGATATAACTTCATTTGTAATAGAGAAATATCCTACATGCTGTGGTAAATAGAAAAAGTTCCATATGTAGATCTTAAAGGGCTTTTTGATGAGCCTAAGAGGAAACCTCTTTGTTGTAAATATTTCCTTGAAGCAAGTTGAAAAATTCTGGCAATATCTAAATTGAGTTTCATGAGGTTAATTAGGATATTGAGGCAACTGGGAGGCATAGGATCTAATCTTTATCTTATGTTTTCTGTCATGAAGACGTAAGTTTTTTTAGACTAATAGTATTTCCATGTAAACACATGTGAAATTAAATCTACTTCTGATTTCATTCTCTCTGTTCCCTCAAGACTTGTTCTTTAAGTAGTTACCAAGCTGCATGATTAGTTTTGGAACAACAGGCATCTCCACAATTACAGATTTATAATAGGGAGAAGTTTTAGTGTATAAAAACCCAATCCCTAAAAAAAAAAATACAAGGTGAGGTTATTTCCCATTTTTTAAGCAAGGCCTATGGCAGTCTTAGAAAGCTTTATCTAGAAAACCTAGAAAGCTTTTATAGAAATAGAATTATTTTATTTTTCCAAATGTTAAAAATCATAAGATCAAAGCTTTTCAGCAAATTCTTTCTTTCCTTTTGCTTTTCTAGTTATAAAATGTCTCAAAATGTTAAATTTGAGCTCTTGTTATTTTGGCACAGTGTGTGGGCTAAATTCAACCATCATGGTGCTTCTTGCTTATACAATAGTGATAACAACAGCTGGATCTCCTAGAAACCACCTTTCACATTAATTTCTTCTTTCTTGCTTCAGTTAGCATTTTTATTCTGTCTCTAATGACTCCAGGTCTGACAGTGGCAGAGTCAGTGCGCATTACTGACTCCACCTAACAGAACAGATTAGGATGATAAATCTCAGGGTATGAACCACTTACAGACATCCTTTGTTTAGATATTTTCTGTGTTGTAATTACAGATGAGTATACTCTCCGGGTTCCCATATGCTAGAGGAAAATTGTATGTATGTTTAAGAGGCGTGGTCACTCTGCACTTACATCTTTTTATCAAAGCTTCTTTCTGCCAGATTTTAATAAATTCACCAGCTCTTTACTAGAGAAATTCCTTAGTTTGATGAAGTCAAATGAAAGGTAATTTTTAGACTCCTATTTTTCATCTTTACAGAGAAAGTAAACAGGAAGCTGGAAGCCCACAGTTGTTTCTTAAAATGTCTTGCTTTTTGGTTAAAATTGAAGCTAGCTGTTCTACTACCAAAAGATTAAGAATTAAGTAAAGATTATTATAAATTTCTCCTTTAGCTGTCCATTATTTTATTATATATACTTGGAAAGTAATCTTTTGCTGGGCTGCAGTCATGTTCCACTTAATGATAAGGGTATGTTCTGAGAAGTGCAGTATCATAGAGTGCATTTACACGCACCTAGGAAGTACAGCCTACTACACACCTAGGTTGTATGGTATAGCCTATTGCTTCTAGGCTACAAGTTTTATAGCACGTTACTATACTGAATACTGTAGACAATTGCAATGCAATGGTAGATATTTGTATATCTAAACATATCTAAATATAAAAAGGTACAGTAAGAATAGGACATAAAAGATCAAAATAGTACACTTGTATAAGGTATTTACCACAAATGGACAGGAAGTTGCTCTGGGTGAGTCAATGAGTGAATGGTGAGGGAATGTGAAGGCCTAGGACACTATTGCACACTACTGTAGACTTTATAAACACTGTACACTAAGCTACACTAAATTTATAATATAAAACAACAGGAGATTAAATCAGGCATAAGAAAAATAATGAAATCAAGAGATGCAGTAAATGTAAAATGAGTGAGGCTGTTGCTGACGTAACAAGGCTTGCTGTTTTACAGCAACCTTATTTTATAATTAGAAAGTGTATGCTTTAAAATAATGATAAAAAGTACAGTACAATAAATACAGAAACCAAAAACATAGTTGTTTATTATCATTATCAAGTATTATGTACTGTACATAATCATACATGCTGAACTTTTATATATGACTGGCAGTGTAGTAGATTTATTTATACCGGGATCATCACAAGCACATAAATAATGGATTGCATTATGATGTTATGATGGCTACAAAATCACTAGGTGATAGTGAATTTTCATTTTAATTTTATGGGACCTCTGTCTCAATTTCAAATATTCTAGCTTTGTGAGTTTGTGTGTGTGTGTGTGTGTGTGTGTGTGTGTGTGTGTGTGTGTGTGTGTGTTTAACTCTGATTTCCAGAATTAATGAAGATGACTTATCATTTAGCTCTTTTTCTGGGGTTTGTCTTTTTCTTTTGTTTGGAACATATTTCTATACTGCCTCATTTTACCTAACTCTCTGTGTTTGTTTCTGCATATTAGATAGATCAGCTATGTCTCCTGGCCCATTTCGGTGTGGCTATTTCTTTACATGCTTAGCTGTAGAAAATCTGTTCAGTTAGTCTTCAGGTCAGTCTCAACCAAAGTTGTTCTAAATGTGGTTGTAGTTTTGGTGTGTTTGTGAGAGGAAGTGAGCTCAAGATCTTAACCTCCAGCAAAGTAATATAATATTTTTGATCCCATACTGTCTTAAGGTTAAATCATTGTTTTTCTATTTAATAGTTAAATGACCAAGTTCGAACCAACTTAACTATTCTGAACTTCTGCTTCTTTGCTTCTAGAAAAGGGAATAATAAATCTAGCTCAGTTAAGTTATCCTAAATAAAATAGATAAAATATTTAAAATATCTTAAACTTTGGTGTGAATAAATAAAGCCTAGTAAACTTTATAACATTGCTTGTATTTCCAAAAAGAATAAAATGGAATGTAGAAACTGCAAATTACTTAAATTCTATTAGTAAAGGAACATTTGTGTAAATTAAGGACACACAAAATATGGGAAATCACATAGTTATTAAAAAGAATGAACTAGATCTATATTTATTGATCCAGAGATACATCAATGATTTACTTTTCTTGGCAAAAACACAAGTTGCAAACTATTGTGTATAACACAATCCCATTATGTAAAAAGCATTAAGACAGACCACATGTGTGTGTTTACATGTAGAATATTTATATAAGCACAGAAAAAATGAGAGAAAGGTATATTCACTCACTTCACTAGCTTCATATATTCACTCAAGTGCCACTTTCTCAGGAAGGTGTTTCCTGATGGCATTATTTAAAACTGTTCACTTGTTACACACCCCTGTCTTAGCATATTCTATCCTCTTCCTTGTTCTATTTTTCTCCATAGCTCTTATCATCTTTGATGTAATATTTATTATATTTATTTAGTTTTAAAAGCTTTCTCTTCTTCCACTAGAATATAAGCTCCAGAATGTAAGCCGGTATTTTTGTCTGTTAAATTCACAGGGAAAAATACATAATTAAAAATAACCACCTTTGTCATAACAGTCACCAGTCAATAAATAATTGTTTAATTAATACGTAATAGAAACTGTTGTGGTTGCTGATCTTAGGAGAAGAGAGCAGTAGGGATGTGTGTGATGATTGCATTTTACTTTATTTTATACACCTGGTTGTGTTTGTATGATGTGAGATGTACAAATTGCTTTTGAAATCTAAAAGAGCAATCTAATAATTTATTAAAGAGCAAAATTCCAAGTATACATTCTGGCATTACTTGATGCTTAATGAGTGATTATTCCTTCCCTCCCTCATGAACTCCTCCCTCCTCAGCCTGCCACACATACTCTCCCTCTCCCTCTCCCTCTCCCTCTCCCTCTCCCTCTCCCTCTCCCTCTCCCTCTCCCTCTTCCTTTGTGCTTGGGAAGGACTTTTCTATGTTTTTAAAAATTTAGTGTAATTTTTAAATAACCCATTAACTTTCTCAAGGTTGTTTGCATCTAATTGTATTGCCAATTTGTTTTGTTTTCCTCTGGCAGTGGAAATGGATCTCTAGGGCAGGCTAGGGATGTATTTGGTTTCTAGGGTAGCAGAGTGATGATGGATGAAAACGGAGCCAATGAGGAGGTAGAGTATGAGGAGGTGGTTGTGGCCTGGGGACGGCAGATGTCAGGAGCTGGATCCTAAACTAGTAGAGAAGGGGTTGGCCGCCAAGGATAGCTTGAGACTAGGGGCAAAGAGATTGATGTAGAGAAATGGGGGAGAGTGATGGGTTCCTGGTACCTATTCTTATTACCTCCTGGTTATCACAGAATCATAGACTAGAAGGTTTGTGATAGTACCTAGTTTAATGCCCTCAGGTTCCATATAAGGGAATCGAGACATCAAAACTCATCCTCCTACCTCTTCTTACACAGACATTTCAAACGTAGCTGTACTTGGGGCTCACTATCTCTTCTTCCCGGGAGATCAGGTATGCAGTGTTTAGAGCTTGGGATAATGCACAGTTCTAATGCCCTGGGCTGCTGAGGAAGTAGCCCCCTCTATGGGTAACTAATGTTTTAAAGATTCTAAGCCCACCAGTGAAATGTAGGTGGTACACAAGCTACCCTTTTCTAATAAAAAATCTGAAACTTGATTGCAGAGGCAAAAGATGCTATTAAGTCTGAATTGAGAGGTCCTGAAACAGTTCCTGCAAGAAGTCCAATTCAAGGCAAGGTTTCTGAACTTGAACCTGAGTCCAGTGGTCAGGTGGGAATAATCTCAGCATGGTATTAAAAAAATTCACTAGTCTCCACTTCTATATACACTTAAAAAATTATTTTGTGACTGAATCCCACTGACGACTGGTATTTCTTACCAACATAAACTTTGGGAGATTTTTGTGCTTCACTTAAACCTATTTGTGCTTCTTTGTGGGCCTTAGGAATACCAGGCTAGAAAGAGCAAGTAGCTTAAAAAACATGTTCTCTGAACCTTCATCACCAGACTGATAAAAGAAATGAATGTCAAGATCTGCTGTATAAGATAATAAATTTGATTAACAGAAAACACTCATGAGTGAGAACACTGGGACAGGAAACAAAAATATACCATGACTGGTGAAGCAAAGCTGAATGTCAGTGCTTAATTATAAAGCTGGAAGCCATTATCTTCTGGCAGCAATTCCCCCTGTGACTTTGTTTGTTTTATAACAAATTATTAAAGCAGTGGGAGAACATTAGACTAGGTAGGAAACACTGCTTCTGACAGAGAATCTCTCCTGCCCACTAGGGCACCATGGTTTGGTGATGCCTGCTTTAGAAGGCTGGGAAGTTTGAACTGAGATTAAGTACATGAAAGGGGCCTAAATCCAAGAGGAGGCACCTCTAGGCTTCTAATCACACATGTCTGGATTTGTAGGGATGGGATTAGATCTTTGCTGCTAGCTGGCTGTGAGATCCAAAGCAAATTAAGTTGACCAAACCTACCGGACAGCTAAGAGCCTCTCAGACCACCTACCTCAGGGATAGTAATTAAATCTGGGTCCCAGCTTCTGAAATCTATCACACGACTACTAAGGCAGACTTATCTCTAGGAGACAAGGGACACCTTGGTGACGGCCCAGGGAACTCCCTGATTGACCATCCTTAGCTCAAAAACTTCTTGATGATGTTGGGGAACTCCTTTAGATCCCACAATGTTCTGGATGCTTTCTCCCTCCCTCCTTCACCCAGGGTAGACATGACGCATGGCGTGATGCCTTTCCCAACCTCTCAGCTCCTTTCCTATTTCCTCTTACACAAGCCTCTTCTTAATAAAATCCTTGCAGTTTCAATCCCAGCGAGGCATCTGTTTCTTTGAGGCCCTAGGCTAACCCAGCCTTTTTTTCCTTGTTTATAAAATAGGGAACACTCTTTCATAGGTATTATAAAGATTAAATGAGACAATGTATGAGAAACGCTGAAAACAATCCTGGCATCAGCAGCTGATCACATAAATAGTAGCTATTTCATTGAGCGGCAGGTGAGTTGAACCAGTGAGTTGAACCACAGCCCAGAAGCTGTTGGAAACCTGTGTTCCCAGTATGTCTAAAAGCCGAGACTGTAACAGAAAGGTACATTCCCCCACCTACCTCATGGGTTCTGACATATTGAAAAGTCAAATACTCATCTGACACATTTCTAGTATTCTAGGAAGTGGATTTTTTTTTTTTCAGGATGATATAGAACTATCCAAAAAAGGTTAAAATCTCTTTTGTGAAGTATGGAGGGAGATTAGTTCTCTGGCCCTTTGAATCTTGGAATTCCAGTGAACACGTCACCTTACTTTATCAGACCCTGATTGCATTCCCTGTTAAAGTAGTGAGCAAGTGGTGGGAGAGGGAGTTGGGGCTTCCTGTGCATGACCTGAATGTGTGGTAGTGCAGTCCACCATCCAAGTCATTGTCCTACTAATAAGTGATGCAAAACAGCTCAGCTTTCAGCCGGATACACGGGGTGAGAAGCTCATTTTTATCAGATTTATTCCAGATACCTAGGAGCCATAGGAATCTATATTTAATTATAGAAAAACAATCAACCTTAGAAGTGCGGGATATCTCTGAAGCACAAATGTATGATGAATATATATCAAGGACTACATTTTTCCAGGCAAACAGACATTTTTAAAAGGCCAACTGGCAGAAAGGAAATCGGTGCTAGTGACCAGCAGTGTTAACTTGATCAATGAGGTATTAGGCACATCTCTCACCAGCAATTCCACAGGGGAAAGGATTGTTGAAAGGAGAGTTAAACCTTCAGCATAGTTATGTTTGTAAGTCTAAATTAAAGGCTTTCTGTCTTTATTGATGTCCGCTGTATGCACTTTCTTTCTTTAGCCATTTAGCTTTTCTTTTCTTGCTGCTTCAAAGGCATAATTTTCACCAGAAACAAGTTTTGCTCCTTAGTTCTCACAGTCCAAGTGTTTTTCAAATCTCTTTGGCTTTTGACCTTGCACCAGTCACAGTCTCTGTATATGCATGTGCCACCCAGCAGGACGTTAATATAAGTGTTCTCTGTGCCCAGGTGGGGAGCAACCCTTTGCATAACTGTCATAAAGCCAGATGGTCCCGTGACTTAGCGCTCAATCTAAATGTATTAGAAACTTTAACCCCTATTGTACATCCATTAGAAAAAGGTTCACAGAGGCCAGTTATTAATATTCATTTTTAGTCTAATTTGGCAGTACCAAATGGAATCTAATTGCAATTTTTATTTTTTTCTCAAAGGCAAGAGTTTTGGGTCATCAGTGTGAAAATGTAAGGATTCACAGGAGCCCTGGAGAGGAATTTGGTCATTTCTTCCCATTACAAATGAACAAACCAAGGAAAAAGGAATATGAACGTGTGGGGCTCAGAGCTGGCTGATCCCTTAGGGGCTCACTCTGTCCTAGAGTCTGGTGGGCTGGCTTGCACAACTTTAGGTTGAACAATGCATCTGGAGTGGTGTAAAACAGCCTGTCCTGCCATAACGTGGAATCAGAGAATTCTAGAACTGCCAGGGAGTTTTTGGGCTTACCTTTCCAGTTCTCAGAGGTTGGGAGTAGGGCTAACTAAGTAAGCGACTCTCCTGGGGTCTCACAGCTGGGTATCTCTGCAGCTTTCTACAGATTCAGAAAATGAAGCCAAGCACACAGCCCACTGCTCCCAAGTATATAGTATTTAGCACAGACCAGGCTGCCTTCCTATTCCTTCACACTTCCGTAAAATTAATTTTTAAATCATTTTTAACAATATTTAATTTTAACAATAATTTAATGATAATACTTAATTCTGTCAACTAATAATTCATCAACACTTAATTCTTAATTTTAAATATAGTAATATTTGAATGTTAGTGTGGGCAGAACATTTGTGTCATTTTTATCTTCCTTGTTGTATGCTCTTTCTCATAGCAAGGATTTGCAATTAGTTTCCAAACCATAAAGAAGACAGATCCTACTATGAGGAAGACCTTTGTACTGTAAAGGTCTTCTCTGGGGATGGCATTCCCTTTGGCCAAATTCTATAACAAAAATCACTCCCCTGGCATTCAGATACAGCTTTCCTTGGCCCAAAGTGGCTGGATTAGCAGGATTAGATGGACTTTGCAGTCCATTTTGTGTCTCAGGACACTCATCAGACTGTATTCTTGGAACCAGAGGACTCAGCAAGGCACTTCTGGTTGTTTCTTGAAGCTTTGAAAATGTTTTATAACGTAGCATAACAGTTACCGAGTACTTTACTATGTGCCAGGCACTGAGCTAAGTACTTTACATTGTTTACTTACCCTGGGGGATTGTATTATTATGCCCATTGTATGGATAAAGAATCTGAGGCCTTTGAGAATTTAGGTGACTTGCCTAATGTTGCAGAGCTAGTTAGTTGCAAAACTGATCTTCTGAGTCCTAAAATCATATTTTTAAGCTGAATGCTCTGCTATTCTTTTTGGGAAAGAGGTACAGGCTGTCTCATATCCAGGCCTGAAGTTCTCTAAGGTCTGAAGTTCTCAACTTCTAAATCAAGACTGACTTACTCTTCATAAAGAAAGCAAGTACCCACATTCTGTTACCTAATGTGTCCAGGCTCTGGCAAGAAAGAAAGAAAGAAAGAAAGAAAGAAAGAAAGAAAGAAAGAGAGAGAGAGAGAGAGAGAGAGAGAGAGAGAAAGAAAGAAAAGAGGGAGGGAGGGAGGGAGGAAGGGAGGAAGGAAGAAAAGAAAGAAAGAGAGAGAGAGAGAGAGAGAGAGAGAGAGAGAGAGAGAGAGAGAGAAAGAAAGAAAGAAAGAAAGAAAGAAAGAAAGAAAGAAAGAAAGAAAGAAAGAAAGAAAGAAAGAAAGAAAAGAGGGAGGGAGGGAGGGAGAGAGAGAGAGAGAGAGAGAGAGAGAGAGAGAGAGAGAGAAAGAAAGAAAGAAAGAAAGAAAGAAAGAAAGAAAGAAAGAAAGAAAGAAAGAAAGAAAGAAAATAATTTAGTTCTTGCCCAGAACTAATTGCTTTAGTATTTCTTTCATTTAAATTTCAGGAGCAACAGAGATATTTAAGAAGGGACTTAATCTCACGGAGAAACTTACCTCTAAACTGAGGGGAAATGTTTTTCCCTTTAATCTAATGTCTTAAAAAATGATGGATGAGCTGTCTCTTTTCACATTGTGAATCTTCCTATGCAGAGAGAAAATTCTAAGCTGACATTTCATTAGTTGAGATCTCCCAAGAGCAAAATTCTCATAGAGTCAGTCTGCTTCACTGTGTTTTATTTTGTGGATCTAGACATTGTTAGTGATTAGGAAATAATTTACTAAGAAATGGACCTTTAAAAGACAAAAAGAGAAAGGGATATATACTGGTATTTCTTTTACAGATGATTCTAAAATTGCTTCAGTGGTTTCTACTGTGTTATAGGTTAGCACAATTCTGTTCAGCAGAATTAAGACACTTTTTTTTTTTTAATTTACAACATTGTAATGATAATCCTTAGTGTTTATTTAAAAATAGTCCAATATGGTCTCTTGTGAAATGTATGTATGGGTCAATAACAGAAATGTTCATTAAATATAAATATTAAAGTAATAAAGAAAAAAGATATGACAATATTGATAACTACCAAAAAACATTTAGTAAAATTCAACAATCATTTCTAATAAAAATTGTTGGAAAGAGAAAGAGAAATACCCTTCGCATTAAATACACACACACACACACACACACACACACATTCACACACACAATTCAGAAATTAACATCAGATACATTTAATAGTTAAACATGAAAATAATTCCATTAAAGTAAGACCAACACTAGGCTGACCACTTCAATGCTGTTATTTAACGTAGCCTGAACTTTTGAAAAAAAACTAAAGCATAAATTATCAATAGACATATTATGTGTTTGTTTTATTAGAGTAACAGCATTTTTGGTGGTCTGGAATGTTTTATAAGTGCAATAGTTTATTAAGGACCTATGGAGGGTTATGAAATTGGGGGCATTATCAGAACTGAATATTCAACTTTTCACTACTCACTGCCTTGACTGGGCCCCTCACAGCTGTTTGGCGGCAACGTGGCTGTGCCTGGAGTACTATCATTTTGGTTCTCTGTAATAGATTTTGCACTTTTGCTTCTCCAGATCAGAATAGCAACCCTAGTTTATTTTTTCAATAAAGTTATTGACTCCGCATCAAGGTCTCAGCCAATCCCAACCTCAGCATATTCACAGTGCAGCTTTGGCGATGTTATTCACACGGAGAAGTGATGCAGCATAGTGGTTAAGCATGCACATTCTTTGGAACCTGACAGACAGGATCCTAACCTTGGCTCTGTCAGTTCCTAGCTTTGTGACTTAGGGCTTGTTACTTAACCTCTCTGTGCGTCAAAGCCTTCATCTGTAAGATGGAAATGACAATATTAATAATATCTACTTCATAGTTTTGTTGTAAGGATTAAATAAGTTAATATAAGTAAAGTGCTACAAAGTGTTTGCCACTCATAGTCCTAAAGCTTTTGAAGAAAGTGAGCTGGGTAAGGCAGTGCATTTGTGTATAATGCATTACTACTTCCTTGTACAGCTTCTATAAATAACCCTCACTGCTGACCATCCTGACTGCACTAGGAGTTAGGTTGAGCCACCCCTTCCTTATGTCATGGCCACAGGGATGCTAAAGATTGTGCAATAGACTAGTGGATACCATAGGGCAGGGGGACGGGGGGTAGTAGCTGGGGTAAAAGAGGTCATATATGTCATGACAGAAAGAAATCTAACTATGGGAAGTGAACATACAATGCAAACATATACATGATTTATTGTTGAACCGTACACTTGAAACTTATTGGATTTCATTAACCAATGTCACCATAATAAAAACAAACAAACAAATAAACAAACAAATAAACATTGTATAATTCAATTTTCATTTTATAAATGCGGAAGCTCCAATCTAGAGAGGTGAAGTCACTTGCCTAAACTCATAAATTGGCAGCAAGTTCAGAGTTGATACGTGGTTGGTTACATAAACACCAAACAATCTGAATGTTATTTTATTCCCATTTGCTTAATGAAGTTTATGCTCGTATAACAATAAAAGTAATGAACAATAAAATGATCCAGTCTTACTAGGCTATTTCCCTGGTGGGAGAGTTGAATGTGACATATTTTCTAATTCTAAATTACTTGGAATATGTAAGCAAAAGAAATAACGACAGGCATTTTCAGCATTCTTGCCATTTATTATGATTTTTTAATTTCTTAAAACTGAATGCAAAGTGCAATAGTCTTTTGATTCACATCTCCCTTGATCTAACACAAGGTAGACTCATTTAATATTTGATGAATGTTGAAGGGAATATAATTCCATCGCCTATAGCTCATGTAATGTAAATGTTAAACCCAGTGTCCCAACCCTCAGAACAAAAAAAAGAACCAAAATTCTCTAGTTACAATCCTTCCCAAACATTATTTTCCAGAAGATTCTATATCGATCCCATGTCACACTAAATTTGCTTCTATAATCATCATTTTTATTTCCATTCTTTTATTCATTTTTAAAATTATGATGCTGACTTTCAGCACGGATTCCTTTATAAATGTTGTATTAAACACCAGAGGCAAGTTTCTAACTGATGTGGAAGATGATCTTAAATAGAAATTGTTTTAATGTTCATAATGACATTCAACTTTAAGGGAAAGAAAATAACTAACTCTCTGTGGAAGATTCATCATTTATTGTTTGGTAATTATAAAACTGGCTAAAGTAGGAAATTGAAAGCCAGATCTTAAAGGTGATCAACTGCAATTATTTTGTATTGAAATTGCAAAACACACTAGTCTAGCTCCCTGATTCTCTGTAGTAAACAATTTTAAAATCATCACCACAACCTTAGGATAGCCTTGTCAGAAAATTCCTTTGACCCATTCATTGATGCCTAAAATCTACAATTAAAGAGTCATTCTTTAGGTCAGTATTTTCCAAGTTTGGTTATTTTTCAGAGTCACCTGGGTTTCTTAATCCCACCTGAGATCTGCTGAATTAGAATCTTCAGGAGGGGGATTTAGGAACGTGCATTTTCCACAAGAATTCAAGATGTTTCTGAGGGGTTATTATGTTTGAAAAGTTCTGCTTGATTTAAGATTTATGTTCTCTTATTAAGTGGCACATCTCTGGCAAATTCAAGATAGTTAAACTCTGTAGTGAGCTGTTTACAGCTAAACCTGTGTGACACTATCTGAGAAAAATTCAGAAGCAAGAGCTGTGAACACCATCAGTGAAGCAGAAAGAAGAGAAAAGCAGGAAGGCAAACTTCCACGATGGCGCCCCACAATGGGCCTGTAACCACTGGGTATCAGCAGGGAAGAAGGAGATTCAGCTCTGCTTGTGCTTTCTTCTAGGACACTCAACCTTGTGATGCTTTCTGGAATAAAAATGACTGGGTGGTTTAAAGTCTGCATATTTTCATTAGAGTTTATAATAAAATAGGTGATCCTTTTTGGAAAAAAGGATAAGCAAGATAAACTAATTTTTATGTATGTTTTATATGCACTGAGGATGTGAGAACCTGACTGCTTAGGTAAATTATACACTACAGGTTTTTATTTTTAGTTAAAGAAATAATATTGTAGTGCAAAATAGTTTCTAGGGTATTCTAGTGTGTTTGTGTTTTGTTCTAAATTTGTATTACATTATATATTGAAATTCAAAGCATATGTTTCCTTTGAGTGATTGTGGCAATCCAGGATCTGGGCTCCCTCTAGATGAGGTCTAAGGTACATGAGTGAACCTCTCAGTATTGGAATGAGAGAGTAAAGATTGCATTAGATAATCTAGCAAAATCTTTTTCAGTAATAAACGAACGCAAGGACAATCAAACAAATATTAAGCATCTGTATCCGTGTCTATACTTTTTCAAGAACATCATCATATTTGGACTTTTTATAATACAATAAAACCAGAATTACTTGTACCTGAGGTGTAAAAGGTTCATTTTTAAATGGATTTTTAAAATTTTTGAAGGCATGGATTTATTTAATTTTAGATAATTATATCTAAATCTAAAATTTGAACAGAGCATGAAATGATTAATGCAGGTGCAGGCCTTGTCATCCAATGTAGCTTTTTTTTAAATTAAAAAAAAAACAGAAAATGTATTTTTAATTTTTAATTCTCTATTTTATGATTTGTATTGCTCTTTGAATCATACACAATGTTAAATGATATCAAACTACAGAGCTGAGTTATAAATCAAAACAGTTGAAATGGCCCGAGACAACATGATAAAGAATAAATAGACAAGTAGATGAATAAATAGACGAGTGGATTTTCAGGAGACAGAACACAACCTCTTTCATACTTCATAAATAGCACAACACTGTTGGACCGAAAAGTAGACTCAAAAGGAGATAGAAGGCCAATTTTAAAAATCACTTGGTAAGGAGTGAACACTGTCTTCCTAATATTATGGCACAAGGAGAATTTTGAGCAAGAGGACCTGGTGGTGACCTCACTGAGCGGTAAGCTTACCCTGTGCCAGAGATGTAGGATCAGTGTTTGTATTTTACAGTGACTACTAGCCCCCATTAGCTCGTGCAGCATGACATCACAAATTAGTGCTGACTAAAGAATTTTAGTCCAGGTTTCTCTGACTCTAAGATCACAGCTCTATATGTGTGTGCTTTTGTGTGTTTTTGTATTCCATGTACATCATATGGTATTCTAACTAAACTCTGAGAATTGGTAAAGCTGTTAATATTAGCAACATACTTTATTACATGAACTCATTGCAAATAAGAATGATATGACTACATATCATAAAATTTTACTAAAAATTAATATGACTGAAATAAACAATGAAAATCATTATATCAAACACTAATACTAATTTGAGTTTGGCAGTTATTTGTATTAACTATAGTTAATGTTAAATAAAAATATGTCTGAATGCCTAATATAAAAAAAATAATTTATGCAGAGAGATTTTTCTCTAACAGCAAAATTAAAAGTAAAAGGCAATCATTACATATAAATTTATTAGTGTTCAAATTATTAAAGAGAGATAATATCCAAGTTCGGAAGGATTAGCTGAAAAACACTTACTACATCACTGATTTCTTCGCTCTGTAAAATTATGTGAGTACATGCCCTTTCCTGAACAGATTTATATTATGGTAATATCATTATTTTTGTCATGAATATAAATTATTCAAAGCTAGTCTTTCAGTCATGACTAATTTTGTCCTAGAGTGACTCATATGTATCATCATTAAATAAGGAAACATACTTTTAGATTTTTTTAAGATAACTGAAGCTAAAAATTTGCATAAAGTTTGCTTACATTTCTGTTTACTTAGGTATATTGAAGTAAACATTTTAAGTAATATATGAACTGTTTTGAGACTATTTAAGAGGGAAAAGTATGACAGTTGACAGTGCCAGAGGTCTCTGTGCTATGTTTACCTTCAGGTTTATTTTCTCCCATTCGAAGTCTCCTCTCAGCTGCTAAATTGACAACATAAGGACTCAGTCACACAGACTGGTATCAAAATTAGGTCATATGTTTTGTAACTCTAACAAACATGAGCCCTTTGGACTGTTCTTTCTGCCCTAAGAATCAAGAGTGTACCAGAAAGCCCCAAACCAAAAAGAGACGCTGATTCCCACTCTGGGGAACACTGCTCAGACAGCAGGGATTTCTCATGAATCTGTGAGGAAGAAAGGTTTTCAATTTCTCACAGTCTCTATGAAGAGGTAGAACAAGTTTTACTGACTTCTTTACCTCTAAAGGTAGGAGAGAATGAAGACAGATCAACAAGGAGCCCACTAGATAATGACTCCCAGTAATTTAGTGGGATCTCAAATATATAGGTAGAGGACATGCTGCGGTCCCCTGAGTAAGGTTCCAAGTTTCTGAGGACTGTAGTTTGCTTGCTGATGGAGCATCAGTGGGAAAAACAAGAACTGAATGGAAGAATCTTACTAACATTTATTCCCTCTGTTAGATAATTCTATTTAATAACATGGACCTGGATAAAATTCCAGCTCTGCTACTTAGTAAGTATTTGTCCTATAACAAGTTGACTCAAATACTCATATATAAAATAGAAGTAAAAATAATGTCTGCCTGTCTCACTAGGTGTACTTGGTTGTAGCTGACATTAGACCCTACACAAAAGAAATATACAATAAATGTTAGCTTCCATTTTAACACTTCACCAAGAATAATACTTCACCATTCTTATTCCTCAATTTGGTTTATTTTTCAAAAGGTTTTGTGATTTATGAAAGGAGTTGAAATTAAAACAAAGATTTCGAAATTCGTTTTCTAATGGATAAAAGCCACTTTGATAATTTTGGACTTGTGCAATGACTTCCACAGTGAGAATTTTTTTTAAGGCAGTTGCCAAACTGACTTCTGCTGGACTAATAAATTTTACTAATAACTCTATCAATGAAATTAGGAGTATTATGACTATTTGATATTTGATTAAATCTATTTTGAATAACATTGCCTCATGGTACTAATAGTAGGTATTTAGAATAGGGATAAGATTTTACCCATGAAAATTATTACATAAGAAAATAGCAATTTGACATCTGTACCTGACTCTGTGGTTACAGGTTTGGATTTTCCCTACTTTCAAAGTCTGCTAATGGGATCCACTGTTTAATAGCTCAATCCATTCCACTTCATTTCAGAATCAGTGCCTATGGATTGCTTAATAATCTAGCAAAATTCTGTTTGCTCAGCCAAGAAACAGAAAACCTGCTTGTGGAAGAGTGGTAATGGCTTTTCAGGATGATGTAGATTTGTACAACCCTCTAATACTCTGACAATGAAGACCAGGGACTTACTAAAAACCATACAAAGAGTGGGCAAGGCTGAGACTAGCTCACAGGTTTCTTGATCATTAGTCCAGTGAACATCTACCACAGACATCCCAGAGCTTCTTGTTTAGTATGTCCAGGGTAAAGGACTTCAGTATGACAGCCCTCAGTCCAATAAGTAATCCTGCCTTGTCATCACCAAATTTAAGTGTAGAGAATAAAGCCCTCAAATCTCTAACCCTTGCAGAAAAGAGGGAAAGTTACTCTCTCAGTACTTGTGTAGGTAATTTCTAACTCATATATATACCCCTTTTTACTTGTTCTTTCTTCACCAGCATATCATCTAGGAACTTGGTCTGTGGTCATAGATCATTTCCCTTTCCACTAGCTGTAGACTCTGTTTTCATTCTGACTTCCCTCTCTCAATTTCAGCTTCTTCCTCTACCTACCTATGGCCCCTTGACCTCCAGGTTTTGGTCAGTGTTTCTCCACCTTGTTTTATATACCTACAGGTGGCCAAGAAAAATATGTGATTTGACAACATTGGGATGGGCATTGGAAGAACACTGGGAAAGATAAAGAGAAAGAAAACCTTTCTAATGTGTCATTTTTGGAAAATACTAGTCAAGGTGCAGTTGAAAGTCTGGCTGTTCTGTGTGGAATAAATGATCTCACCTCATTCCTCTCCTCTTTGTGATTTTCCCAGCCCAGCATCTACCCCCCCACCACAGTGCTTCTTCCCTTCTTCCCTGGAGGTGTCCCTGTCCCAGGTCAGCAGAACACAGTCAGTAACTTTAAACTTCAGAGATGTACAAGGCCACAGTGGAACAGATCTTGTTGGGCGTTGTGAATTAGAAATATACCAGGAATTCCAATGTAGAATCGAGAATCCATTTTTATTTATCATCAAATACGAGTGCTCCACTCTCAATCATGCATCAGGCTGATTAAGACCAGCACAGCTGTGGCGCAAACAATAAAAAGAATCCATTTTCACTTTGAGTACACTTATTTCAAATATTTTCAGTCATGATTTTAAAAGGTTATTTTGATTGTTGGATCTAAATAAACTTGTGTCATTTTAAAAAGACAATATATTATCTTGAGTCATGTCTAAGGAGATCAAAACTGGGCAGTACTTAGGACTTAATCACAACCTAGTATTTCATGTACACTATGCTTTTAAAAAATATTTAAAAAATTTTTAAGATGGGCCAACTCTATATGTCTCAATTTACAAATTTGCCAAACTGTTAAAAAGGTAAAGACTACCTCTAACCTATATTTTATCCTTTCAATTAAAATGACTTGAAATTACTCAAAGAAGCAATATGTAACTTAGTTTTTTATTCCTAAGTAAAAAAGTCACAATAAGAAAAATCTATGAAAGTCAAAATGATAAGAAATTTTTTTCTTATATAAAATGTATTGTTGCTGCACAAGTGTTTTATGTATCTTTAGAATTGTATATGTTCTCATCCAAAATCCATTATTCCCTTTTCTAAATAATGCTCTAATTCAATTTTTTAAAAAAGCAGACTTAATTTAAATTGTTTTTGTTTTGGAAACTATCTTGAAACATAATTGGAAATGTCTTTTATTGCTCTAAACACCGGGTTAGGATAGTGTAGCTTGTGTAAATGAGGAAGAAGTAGAAAATTATCTTTTCCTGCCAAATTCTCTCATTGGCCTAAGGTGACATGGAATCACCTTTCAGTCACCAGTATCCTCAAATACTATGACAAAGTCCACAAGGACAGAACTTCCTTGGCTCAGGAAAACTGCACAGATGATGTAGGGGTGAACCAGGGTGGGTGTGATGATAATGAAAACGATTTCCACCTGCTCCTCCTACCTACTGAGAGAGAATTGCAGCAATGTTTTAAGTTTCAAAATGACCTCATAAATTCCCAGTGGTGAATCAGTAAGGCAAGAAAATAGCTGCATCTAATATTCACATTTATTATGCAAAAGTGGGTATCATTAATTAACAGAACTAAATTTCTTTTTAAGGTTTGGGCTTCAAGCTCACTTTCCATAATTTTCTTATAATATAAAATTGTACATTCAAACTAATAACTGTTTTTCAATAACTGAGATTTAAACTCTTCTTTGAGCCTAATACTTGAAATGATTTAATGAAAGAGATAATAGAAAGACATGGTATTTGTACCCTGATTGCATGTGCATATGGTGGCCTATATTTATATATTATGGTTCCAATGACTTATTATACCTTGAATAAATCTCTTCTGTAGTTGCACATTCCTTTAAAGTTTGGAGCATGAAGCTCCCTGTAGACTATACCTTATACAATTCTATGTCATTTTAAATACAATAATAGAATTGGCTTTTTAACAACATATTATCTCATAGAAATATTATTTTTAAAGTGATAACAAAATTTTTTTCAAATATATGTCAAAATATAAAAGATTTAAAATTTAATAGGGGTGCTTGAGGGTATCTGTATGAGCTTCCACTAGACCTCACTGTCGTACAGTACAATCCATTAATTCAGATGTTAGATTTTTAGATCTAGAACAAACTTGGGAATTAAAAAGTGGGCAAAAATATCTCCTGAGATGAATGCCTTAAAGCAATGTGTTTTCCTGTACCAGAAAAGAACACATTAATTTGCTACACTCAGTCACCCAGCCACCCAGTGTCTACTGAGCAACTATAATCTGCCAGGCATTGCACTGAGGGTAAGATAATCTGTCCTCAAGAAGCTCTGAGTTAACTGGGAAATACATAGGACCAAATAGTAATGATAACATATTGAAGTTATGCAATAAAAGTATATATAAAATTCTAAGAAAACATAAGAGAAATAGTTAATTTTGTTTAACAAAGTCTTCACACAGGAGATGATATTTAAATGGGAGTTTAACTAATGAGTAGGCATTTGGAAGACAGGGAAGAAACAGTCGAAATGTTAAGACACAGCAAGAATCAAGCACAGGGTGTTTTGCTCAGAAAAGGGCAAAAAAAATCTATGTGGCTTGGGTTTTAGGTGAATTCACGGAGCAAGAATCCTTTCTAAGCAGAGGAAAATGAAGAGTAGCTTTCTCTCTTAAGAAATCACTCATCATTCATTCCCCAAATATTCACTGAGTATTACCAAGTACTCACTGAGTGGAATTCTTAGGCCAAAGCCCTTTCCTATATACAAAAAGTAGGTTTGCTTCTTGTCCGCCAAAGATTTCAGTTCAGATGAGGAGATAATATGCAGTGTGTTAGTTGACCAGGTGAGGCCAGGGAATGGACAGGATTGGGAGCAGAAGGATAATACCAAGTAAAAATAAAAGGATTCAGTTTGGAGCAAGACATTACAGGAAAATGCAGCTGAACTCACCCCGAAGACCCTGAGGACCTCACTGAATCACTGCACAGTCCACTCATATTCATAATGCTCCTTTGAGTCATCAAGAAAAGGTTACATCATAAATTTTTGAAAATCAGAACAGAATTTAGAGGTCATCAGGTCTTTCCCATCCCAATTCACCACTGAAAACTAAGATCTAGTTTCTCCTTCTTGGCTGAAAATAAAGTGAATTTCAGTATTTGTGAGGCAGTTACTCTCCTTTTAGACAACTCTGAGGGTGATAAAAATCTCCATATGTTTCACTGAAATCTGTCTCCCTGTTAATTTCTTCCCACAGGGAATTGCTGAGAGGATGGGAATAGACCACTATCTTCTCCTCAAAACTTGGAGTTTTATTTGATGTTAGAGAAGGAGACAGGAAAATGTGTCTTTAGATGCTTTCAGTCCTCTAAGATTTCTGAGGTGCAAGAAATTTTTTAAAATACTGAACATCCCCAGTCATGTCCCCTGTGGGTGTCCTAGCACTTGTTTTACACCTGACTGCATGCATATATGCCGAGCTACAGCCATGCCAGCCAGTTTCCACGATAATGTGTCTTCTGCATATTTATGATTTATAATTTATAGTGACATTTTCCCTTCTTGAAGATGCAAAACCATTGTGCCAATGTGACACACAACCATTCTGAGGCTCATCCTAAGATTTGTCTTGTATAATTTATAAACATGAGGGAAAAAAATTACAAACCTCATTTTAGAATAAAAGTGGAACTCACCTACAGCCCAAATCTCTTTTTGTGATGAGGGAGGAATAAAACCAACTCGAAGTTCTATCCTCAGTAAAAGAACTGGGGTCTACTATGCAAATTGGTTATGATTGCTTATTACTCTCAACTATTTTCTAATTTTTCCTAATTCTATTAGCTTGAAGGTTCTCTTCCTTATTTTTACTTAGCCACATTCATGGAGCTTCTGACCAATTTTGCGAAACAGATGTGTTTCATGCTTTGAAAACCTTTCAGCATCCTATTCTCTCCTTCATATATCCCAGGGCCCTTCTGCTGTCTCTAGTGGCTCAGAAATGTGCCTCCCGCTGTGCACTACCTCAGTGGGCCAGGCTGGTACCTAAGTCAGGGAGTCAGTTAACTCATGCTTCAGTCTAGAATTGAGCCGGTATGTAAGAGAAAGCAAGGAAACTTAAACCTCTGTTCTTATTGGCCTTAATAGTCTAACGGCAGAGGCAGAAAAATAAGAAGGCAACTTTAAGGGTGCATGGATACTGTGACTGAGGAAGCATATGAGATGTTATAAGGAACCTATAGAAGTAAAAGGTACCTGGAAGTCTTTCCAGAGGAAAAAGCTGAAACCCGAGGATTAATCCTCATAACAACCTCAAGATATAGGAACAACTATTGTCATGGGTGTTTGTATATTATGCCCATTTCAGGTCAAACATGGCATCACAGATCAATGAAGAAGGGTGAAGGAAAATGAGTGCTTATAGCTAGAACTGCTTATGATAGCTTGATTCTATTAAGCTTTTAGTTCAACTCACTTTGCTTGTTTAGACACCATCCTCTGACAGAGAGTGCAAATTGTCCTTTTCATAGCAGAACCTCTTGCCTCTGCTTTACATTTGCATTTTAGCAGGATGCATGGCCACCTTTTTGAAGACTACATTTTCCAGCTTTTCTTGCACCTGGGGGTGATCCTGTTATAATGCTTAGGGCAATGGGATGTGAACAAAGTGCTGCATGAAATTTCTGGTAATAGCTTTAAAATAAAGATGTGTCTCTCTCTCCTTCCCTCATCCTTCTTCTTGTCCCCTTGCCTCAGGCTGGAGGATGTAGGTGGTTGTGAGTTAGCTCCAACCAGGTGGACAGGGCTGCTCTGAGAGAGCAGAACGCTACTACAGCAGAATATGGGTCCCTAGATGACCTCCTGGAGCCTGTCTGTCCTGAACTGTTATGTAAAAGCCATGGTATTCTGGAGTGAGTTAAAATAAAGCAAAATGGAGACCAACCTGAAAATCTCCCAAGCAAATAAAACCATTTAAGCCACATAAACAAAATTAAATCTAGCTTACTTCATGAACATAAGTGAAACTAAACCTAGGTTATTTCTTGTAAATGCTTTGGATACTCAGAAAGAAATATAAGACATCTTTCTAAAATAGCGTAAGATAATCACTTTTAATCAATCCCCTGCCTTCTGGAAATCTACATTGTAATAATCAATCATCGTAAAGGTTAAACAACTTCTTCATTTATCCCATCCTGTGAAGTCATGCCTCTGAACTTTATCTCAGCTTTGGAAGATTCCCAATTTGCAAACTATTCTTCTGCGAACAATGAAATTTTGCTAAATACTATTTTACTACTCAGGTTTTAATTTTTAGTGTTTCTGGACTTTTGATAAGTTTCTATGATACAATATATTAGACTATACACTAACTAATGCAAATAATTAACAATCAACCATCTAGTAATTAATTGGCTTCCAATATTGGTGGTCCAATAGAAAATTAACATTTTTCAGGATTTTTGGCCTTGTAACAGCTATTAAAAATTATTAACTAATAAATTGATATTATGATTATAATTTCATTTTCTATGTAATTCTGTTTCTGGAGAAGGCTGAGCTGATTTTGCAAATGTAAGTGTTCTGGTTTCAGATCATCATTTTGGATGTCTGGTTATTATCAATTCAACTCTAAGTACTCTTGTGGACAAAATTTAGTCTCTCATCCTGCGAGACTGTGGACTAGACTGGACTACAGTAAAAAAAAATTGCTAAAGTTTACTTTTAAGAGGCAGTGAACTCACCTTTCCTTTATGGACCAGTTTAACTTCCCCAAAGATAATCGATATCACTGAGTAGCCATCACAAAGGCTATGATTTTAATTTATTTGATTTTCTATGTAAAGAAAAAGTAAAAAGTAAAAATATAATATTAGTAAAAATCTCCATTATCAAGCACTTTTTCACAAAAATTTTGAGTTTTGCCTGATTCTCTGAACTGCATGCTATTATTATTCTGAACACCCCAAATTTTGCAATGTTATGATCTTTAGCTATTTTTTTTTCTTTTGCCTTCTTGTTTTAATCTGTTTCTTTTTGTTGCTACCTGCCTATTGGGTAGGCTACAGGAGAAAGAGAAAAGTTATTTATGTCAATTTTTAGTTATAATAAGGTAAAGAGTTTTATTTGGCAATAAAAGCCGGACAGCAGCTGGCAATATGAATTCATTTTCAAATAGTCTTGGCAAACAATTGAATTCAGCTTCCATAACCGAATTTGAGCAGACTTCAAATGGCTGCTTTGGGGCCCACTGAAAATTTTGATGTTCTAAGTTACTCTTAGGAATCACATGCTGTGAGACATTAATTTTATTTTGCCATAAAACAATACAGGGAGGTGTACAAGAGTGTGGTGTTAGTGACTATGTAGGGGGCCAAACATACAGCAAACTAAGGTCTTTCTCTACTTCTATTACACTCAAGAACAGACTTGTGATTAAATGATTGTATTACTAAAGAAGCTCTGTCAATCGCTGTTCAGATGTTTAAATATTTCAGATGGAAGCATTGCAGCTTACACCGCATAGTTTCACCATCTGTCTCAACAAAGAACATTTGGGAATTTTATATGTGCTGTGTAATCTTCTATTACGAGGGGTTTCCCACAAAGGACTATTATTTGCCTCTCAACTGAACCAAATTTCATAATTTTAATGATCCAGTGAAAGAATCTAGCAAAAGAAACTGCATAACTAATTTTCTCAAACCAAAGGAGCAGTTTTCAATATATGGCAATGTTTTTATCACTTGAGGAAGCAAAGCAGAGATCTATTCATTTCAGAAAAACAGAAGTTTATTCAGAATGCCAAACTCTGATTATTTTGTATAGAATTATATCACTGCTCTTTTGAACAGTCAAAGAAGCAAATATAGACCTTTGGAGAGTATGCCATTCAAAAGTTCAGTAGAATGAGCGTAGTGCCCGAGACTTGATAGTTATTATTTATGTTACAATAAACATCACTAGATTCCTGCCGGAGGTTTCATGTTCCGCAACAATATTCATCCAGGGCTGTGATCTCTGAACTGAAAGCGGACTCAGCTATCCATTATTGACTGAATTAAGTTTTATAATTTTGTTTTCAAAACCTTAGTTGTTAAGTTGCCAATATTTAAGGTTAAAATCTTTAAAAGGTCTTTTTTTTTCAGATTTAAATCTTAAGAACTTTGTTGATAGCTCCTCTGTGAATGTACAATACGTTTTCTTTATATGGAAACTTCACTTTGTTAAAGCAAAGATATCACACAAAAGCCTTGTACAAATGACAGATTTCCCAAACCACAGGGAAGGTGTGAAGGAAGGCCTTTATGCCAGTCAAATAATTGGACTACAAGAAGTTGTCGATATATTTCTCAATAAATTCTGTGAAGAACTGAAAACCTATTATAAAAGTCTCATTTTAGTCATCAAAATCCAGTCATTCTATCAATTAGAATGCTAGAAATTTATTTTAGTTAAAAAATGGAAGCATAAATTGTATTTAAACTAACTATGCTCAAATTTTCATTTACGTGGTGAGTTGCACCAATACCTAAAACTTCTCTGAATGCAGAGGTGAAAGAAAAGTTTCAATAAGTAGAATTTATAAATTTTCCCATTTCCAAGAAAAAGGCCTTTATGAGAGAAAAAAAAAACAACAAAGCTTCTTGATTAACAATTAATATTCAGGCAGTTTCTAAAGTACAATATCCTGCCAAAAGAAATAGAAGGTTCACGTGCTTCAGAGAAAGAAAGGCTGAAACTATATGCCTGCGATATGCCAGGCAGTGTGCTAAGGAAACACTTTGCATAATTATTGCATTTAATTCTCAGAACAATCCTATGAGGCAGAAATTACCACCACTTTGCAAATAAGAAATGGCGATTGAGAGAGTATATGTAATGCTCAAGATGACAATTAAAATTATAAGAACTGATACTCATAAACAAACCTAGATGATTCTAAAATCTCTTTTTCTACTATACCATAAAATGAATGTCAGTATACAGTAGCTAGAAAGTAAAAACGACTTCATAGAATTTAATTTAGAAAGTTAATATGGCAGAACCCTAAAAAATTGCCCATTTTAGCAAGCTGGAGGCTAAAAGCAATTTAACACAATTTACAGCTACACACGCTGAATGAGTTTATTTAGTCCCCAGTGCCTGCTTCTTTTTCCTTCCCCCATAGGCGGACTCACCCTCCATGCCAGATCAGACACACTTCATTTCTTGGGCTAGTCCTGGCCTTTGCTGGACAGATTTCAAAAAGGTAAACACAAATCTGTACGTGGTAGATAGAATAATGCACCCCTTACCTCCAAAGATGTTCAAATCCTAATCTTTAGAACCAGTGGCTATGTCATCTTACATGGCAAAGGGGACATTGCAGATGAGATTAAGGATTGTGAAATAAGAGGATTATTTTGAATTATCTAAGTGGGCCCAAGGTAATCATAAGGATCCTCATTGAAGTTAGAAAAACAAGAGAACAGATTCTTCTCTACCACCTGCAGAAGTAACGGACTCCTAGCTTAATTTTAGAACTTCTGACCACTAGAACTGTAAGATAACAAATTTGTGATGTTTTAAGATCCTAAATTTCTGGTAATTTGTTACAGAAATGATTGGAACTGACTACACTGAGTCCTTGCCTCGACTTCCCTTTGCTAATCTTAACTCTGATTTTGTGTTCCAGGTGTGGTAAACAGGCCTTTGTTTTGGTCCCAGTGTCCGAATACGCCTTACTGAATATCCCAGGTCTTAGTTTTCCCAGAGATCTCTTTTTGTCCACTTAAAAAACAAGTGCAGCTGGAAAACAAAATACACTTAAGAGTTTTTATTATGTGCTTCTCAATGAACAAATGTAAAAGCAAAAATAAATCATTGCTCAATATTTTTTTTAAGGGCAATTGTAGATAAAGTGAGCTGTTTCCTAAGATGTACTGAATTGTTATTATTTAGGTGAAATTATAGCGTGCCTAAACATGGATATGATGTAAGTGCTGAAACACAAAGTCCCACCTAATACCCCTAACACTTTGGAGCTGGACTTCTGCTTAGGGTTTGAACTAAAGCTTTTTCTTCCTAAAAGATTTTCCAGCGCAACAGCCCAATTCTGATTTTCTTGTGTTTTAGGTATAGTGCTTTTATTTTGAGGTTTGTATTTTTTACTTTTTATCAGTGCAAAGTGCTACAGTTTTCCCAAATGTAAATCATTTCCACTCAACAATGCTCACCTACCCCCAAATCCCTTTTCTTTTATGGAAATAGTGAGAACATTCTCTCCTTTACTACTGTGTAAATCATAGTACAGTATTGATCTATATAAATCAAGGGAGAAAATGTGATTTCTCTGTAATTTTGCTAGGTCCATGGTTGGTATCTATCTTGGAGAGTTTTGATGATAAAATGAATATCTTCTTTAACAAGTTATTTATCTATAACCAGAATACACTGTAATTTAGTCTACTAACTTGGCTGCTTGAGCGGAGTGGCAGATGCTCTCCTGAGGTTCATTTTTGTCTTAGGAATAAGATAATTTCAAGCTCTAGCAGAAAACACAGTTTACTAATTCACTTAGCTGGAAGTCAGGGGGCTTTAAACTTGGCAGAATTCCAGGGCTTAAACCACATTATTGGGCTTCTTGCTCTTTCTCTCCAGCTCCTTAGTCTGTTTCCACTGTGTGCTGACCTAATATTTTTTTCCTTGGAGGAGCATCTTCCAGAGAAAATGGCTGCTGATTGCCTCTAATTAACGCACCATCCCTTTCCCCATTCGTCCTCTGTATTGAGCAGAGAAACCTTTCAACTTTTTTTCTGCTAGCATCTTTATCCACTCCAGGAAAATCTGATTGGTCCCACTAGTCTACATGCTCATTCCTGAAATAATTAGGGTTCTAAGAAAATAAGATATTGTGGATGGATAAGGTAGACCTTTATCAATGCTGATCTCTTGCTAGAATGAAGTGATAAGGTGTGATCAAAACAAGTACATCAATAGGCGTGGTGGTAAGTCCCTAAAAGAGTGTTTGATGGACAGTCTTAGGAGAAGACATATCTGTTTTGTGTGTGTGTCCAAGAGCACGTGCACTTATGTGTTTCTAGAGCTAAACACAGTACTTGACCAATAGTGGTGTGCGATAAATGTTTGCACTGAATTAAATTGAATTACACAACATTTTAATCTTCATTATATTAGAGTCATTATAGTGTAGTGCAGTTAGTGGTCAAGAGCATTGCTCTAAAGTAAACTGACTGGTTTAATATCATGGATCCATTTCCTCTTTTGTGGGAAGGCAATAATAATAGTATCCGTCCTTTAGGGTTCTTCGTCCAGAGGAGTCAATACAATTAAAACACTTAACGTAAAAATTCCAAAGAATGGTACATATTATATTTCTATTGTGTGTCTATGTATATAAATGTATGCAAACAGAGGTTTTCTTATATCTATGTATGTATACATATACTTATAGTGTATATGTATGTACACAAATATACATACATATATATTTGAGTGGGTGAAAAATATACATATATTTTTTGTAATCCTTCAAAAGTCACATTTATTTCCTAGTAGAATATCAGACCATTTTTTATGTTGAGAAATTCTAGAGGTTTCTATTTCAAAAATTTTTTTTTTTTTAGGTAAATATTTCTAAAGTATTTTTCATGTTTTTTTGCTCTTATTAGAGGTGTAGATTTTGGATATGAGACATAAAGGAACCATTTTCCAGTTTATCTGTATCAAATATTTTCTCTTGTTTCCAATATAAATAGCATTGACTGGGCTGCTCCCTAGTCAACACACACATACACACACATGCACACATGCACACATGCACAGGTATTATACATACACATACCATGCATTTATGCACAAAATTTGGTACTTAGTTTCTACAATAAACATCTCCATCATCAGAAATTTACTTATGTGCATATTAATTTGCTGGGCAGAGCTCTCTCACTCTGGTGAAAATAAGAGTATCAAGCATACGAAAAGAAGAATCACACAGAACCATATGTTTGTTCAAAATTCCAGGTTATGCAAAGTGCATCCACTAGGCTAATGTCTCTTACAATTAAGAGGGTGGAACTTTAGGTTTGAATAGCACAGAGCCATGTCACTGGGCTAAGACTCATTTTTCTTTTACATGTCCTTGTTCTTCTAGGTTTCACAACACTGTTTTTTTCATCTTTATGAGTTTATTCATGAATAAACTTGATAGCATTTCATGTATAGAAAGAAATTGAAAGAAATTTCTTCTAACAATGAAAGTCAGTGTTTTCACAGTAAGAGAATCAAATGGAAAATCTTATTTATAGAAACATATTGACTGGGCTGCTAGAAAAAGAATGCCTGGATGTGTGGGTGAAGTCCTCTATTATTTTTTTTATGCACCTCACCCCAGTTTGGGGTTCCTCATGGTAGATGGTTCCTATTCCTTAGGAGCTTTCACTGGGACACAGCTCAGCCAGGCTGGTCAGATTAATGAGATGGAAAGAAGTAGAGTGCTAGAAATTTAGTCACTGAACCTCTACTGACTTGTTGGTCTCACCATTAGTCTATTGTTTGTTGGTCTCACCATTAGTCTATTTTTAGTTTATTTATCTAAAAATTTCAATCATTTGAGCAATCTAAATTCTAGATGGAGTAGTAAAATTTCAAGAGCTATCAGAAAGAAGTGTTTCTGTTTCAATTTTCTTTATCTTAATTTTCTTCCCCTACTCTTTGCCTTAAAAACTTTTTTTTCTAATTAATTTATTCAATTATGGGGTGTTTGTGTTTTTTTCCTTTTTTGTTTGTCTTTCTATACTTATCAACCAGTGTGATTTTTTATATTTATTGGATCATTATTGGCACATCTTGTAAATTTATTATTACTATTTTTACTTAGTACTACTAAGAGACATTTTGAACCACATATACAAGACCTGAGCATTGTACTATTGGGTTTCACGAACACAGACTTATTGTTTCTTCTCCAAGTTTTAAAATTTATTTTTAATAAAATATTTTCATGTTAATAGCAATATTTCCTTGTTAAAAGTAGCAAATATTCAGCTACTCCTTGATTTAGAATGAACCAAACCACAGCAATCTCAGGCTAAATTCTAATAAAGGGAGAAACAAATAAATCATATATGTTGATTCTTTCAGGAAGACAAGTTACCATTAAATAAATTGTCACCGAGCTTGAAAATTTCACCTTGCTGATCTTAAAGAGTCCCTGTAACTCTGGAAGAAAAACAATTTATTCCACACACACGAGAATAAGAAGGCCAGTATAACTTAAAATAAGGGCAAGTGTAACTTCACCTGAGGATGACTGAATGCCCTTGAGATCTAAGTCCCAGTTATTATTCTTCAGTTTCTCACTAGCATATAAGCATGGAAAACAAATGAGTGAGTTATTCTAAAACAGTTAACTGAGTGCATGAGCATTCCTAAAGGCAGGGGTGCTTACCTACTCAACTTTCAACAGAAGCCCTAGTGTGATTTTCTAATGTCCTTGGTGACCTTAAAATGTTAATGTAACTTCCAAAAGTACCTAATTGTCTCCCAGTGGTTGATAACCTGATTTAGTGAGTCTAACATTTCTATATGAGCATATGAAGCTTACCCTTTAACTAGCTATTATCCTCACAAACCAAAGTAGTGACATTATCCTAATTATTGGTCAATAAAAAGTGTACTGCACCAACTCCACCTCTCAAAGCTAAATGTCAATAAAGACTGTAGTTAGTAAGTACTGTCATTATAATATTGAATTTTATTGATCTTTTTACATAATCCATTTAATGTTATAATTCATTAACTGAGTCTACATATTGTGGTCCCAAAAACAAAAGCACAGAACTAATTCTCTATTGCTATTGCTGTTTTTACAGACACCAAAAAGCGTGGGTAAGATTTGTTTTAAATGTATAAATCCTATTCATTCCTCATTAATATTTGCAAATAAACAGCAAAATTATTTGGCAACTTCTCCTGGGGTTTTCTCTTTTCACACTATCAACTATTACAGTAGATTGTTCTTTGACTTTGTTCACTTTTCATTTACAGCTTTATTTAATGAAATCTTAAAAAGGATCATTACTTTTCTAATGCATTCCAGATGAGAATGGTAGTGTAATTATTACCACTTTCAAATTTGTCTGGCTTCAGCTTTCTTCATCTTCATAATTTGGTACTTTTAAATGAAATTTTAATTATACATAAAATTAATAAAGAGCAATTTATATTACCATTGGGTGTCGACTGGACTGGTGATAAATAGAAGGCTGGATTCTTGATGGATTTTTTATAATAGGAAAAATAATTAAATGGTCATTTCATCATTATCAAGGAGAAATTATTGAAGTTATTGCTCCTTACACAAAAGTATTTTGCTCAACTGTTTGAAAATGAAAAACAGAAAGAGTTGTACATAGGAAATTGGGGTGGGCAACTAGTCCCTAGGCTTTATATACCAAGTTTCCAGTCAACTTAACAGCCTTTGTGTGGGTGTAGGACTTAAAATATGATGAGCAATATATTATACAGGAAAGAATGACAACTACACAGCTTCTGCATACCGGGAAGTTGTGTGTGAACGCCGAGACATCAATACACACATGTAAGGGAGAAACCCGTTAGGTTGAATTAAGTAATAGAGAGAAAAATGTTTATCCATTTAGGATTTCCAGGCTGTGAGAAAAAAATATGGATTATGTCCACTGGGATATGAACATAGTGGTGAGCTGCAATATCACCACATCTGTGATAGAATCAGTGTTTGCATTATATTCAAATACGAGGGATAATACATTTTCTTGTTATAGTTTTTCTATACATAGAAGAGAGAACTTAAAACCTACAAATTTGAAAGAGACAATTCCAAGTTTTAAACATTTTGCCATATGTGCAAGCATGTGAATTATCCATTCTGTTTGAACCTCTTTAAAGAAAAAGATAATTTGAGAAATGGAATATTTAATCAAACTTCTATCAGTTGTTTTAAGTTTTGGTATCTAGTTCAGGGTGCCTTTCATTTATTCATTCATGAACTAAATATGTGTTGATTACTTACTAAATATCAGGCATTCATAGTAGGTTTAAGTGTATTTGATTTTATTTGATTTAAATAACAATGAGCCAGCTAGCTAGGAACTCATACTCTTCTTCTGTTAACAGAGAATAGAAAATTTTAGCCCATCTGTGACTGCATAAAAACTTGAAAGCTTAGTTGGCATTTATTTTTTACTTGGATGAGAGCATTATAGAGTTCAAAAGATTATCATCCTAGTTTTTGAAACATGTCAAAGAAAGAACATCTCAATGAAAACACACCTACAATATTTATGGAGGAGAATAAAGTAAAAGCATCTGGTTAAAAAAGCATTCTCCAACAGTTAACAAAGAGTCTGTTGAAACTTTTCTTTCTCCACATCACTAATCCTATAGCTGCTGCCTCTGCTGGGTCATTTTTCATTCCGCATCCACTCACAACCACCTGGGAGATCAGGTGGAACCGCAGGTGAGGCACTTAGGCTGGGAGGAGGCTGATGGAGAAGAATGAGTTGGTTCTTCCAGTTGCTGCTGGAGTAGACATAAAACTCACCCAGACAATCTTTTCCTAGCTCTTCTCTCAATCTCTTCTGTCTTGACCATTCCTCAATCTAAAGAAGGTGGCCTCAGCCCCGTCCGCCTTTACACATAGCTTCTGAGACTAGACTTTAGAGATGTTTTCCCATTTCAGACCATTCCAGAAATTCTTGTTAACTAATTATGCTTGAATAAAAATATTGATGGGATAGGGAGAGGAGCTGTTGCCTTTCTAACACATTTTCCCAGAATGCTTTAAGTCCACCTCATCCTTGGGAGCCCAGGGGGTAGGGGCTTGTGCACATATTGTAGTAATTGGATGACAGTTATAACCCATTTGTTTTATTCTATTTTAAATTTTTCTGGCCAAACAAAATGTTGTACATTTTTGTTTGGCTAAGCCAGTGGAATATATAGAAAAGATTGGGCCTCTATATTTATTTAGAGCCTTTTATTTTGGAAATAAAGCCTGGACTTCTTCAGTTAGTGCTTGCTGATCTTTTACCAATAATTAATAAGGGAATCTTAAAAAAAAAAGCCAGAGAAATGAGTAGAAATACACACACACACACACACACACACACACACACACACACACACACACAGCCCAAGTGGGCTAGGAATAATTAAATAACAAAATTCAGAGCATTCAAGAAATCCCAGAAATAAGAGAAAGCATTTCTTATGCATGAAAGAGCCAAGATCATCTCTCATCCTGGGATCTTACATAAAGTGGGGATAAAAGTTTTGGGAGAAGAGGAGACTGAGGAGCTGATACATATTGTGGGTGAATCTGTTATGAAATAGCTGCATATCCCTGGAAAAGTTACTACCCTGGTCTTAGTTTTCTTGTACTTACCCGTAGTCCTGAATTTTACATTTTAACAAGATGCAAAAAGTTAAGAGAAATTTATAACAACTAATAATTAGCAGTCCATGAATTATTTCTGCATTTAAAATTTGTTATCTAATCTTATTTTAATAAAAGCTTATGTATGAGCCGGTTATTCAGCAAATGTTAAAAGTAGTGTGGCATAAAACCCTAGAATGGGAACAAGGAGACCTTTCTAGGAACAGTAAACAGAACATCTCACCTCTGCGGGCCATTTTTATCATCTCTGAGCTAGGTCAAAGTTTCTGAATACAGACTACAAAGATGGAGTTTGTGAAACTCCAGATATTATATGAGAAATTATAAAACTTTGTGTATGTTCTGCATAGATACATCTGATATTCTAAGAAAGGGCTCAAAACTCTCACCAATGTCTATCTAGCAGAGCGGTTTTTAACCAATAAAGGTTGAGCACCACTATTCCAGATGATTGTGAAGAAACTTCCCTTCTCTCCCTTGGTTCTTTAGGTATGCAGATTATCTTCATGCTCCGTGGTTTACTTTCTATCTGAGAGCTCTATTCTAAGGGGCAGGTTTTTATCAACTCCCTGTCTACATTGGCTCACCAGCATGGGGTGGGGGGGCATTGTTTTCTGATATTTCAGAGATGTTCTTCTAAGTCTTTCTAATATAGGGAGGAGGCAAGAGAAGTAGATGTTAAATCTAGCTATATTCCGAGACTGCGATGTGTTAATCAGCCATACAGCCAGACAGGAGGAAACCTGCAGAAAGAAGCAAGAGGTCTGCTGAGATTACTAACAAACTATTTGCCCATACCTTGAAGGGAAAACAGAGTCTTTAAGTCAGCCCTACACAAAATAAACACAATCATTCATTCCCTACTCACTAAAACCAAGGAGAATCTATGGATCAAAGGCTGGGAATTGCCAGCAGGCTTTTTCACGCGACATAGTCTTATCCTTTCACACCATATACTCATAACATCAAAAGGAAATGGTTAAACAAAGTCTTTAAACTGTCATTTACAAAAACTAAGAATGATATATTAACTGAATTTCCTGAACACTGGGGTCCCTCTCAATGTCCCTCTCTGTCCCTTTCATTGTTTCTGTCTCTGTTCCCGAGTCTCTCAGGCTCTCTCGCTCTTTTTCTGAGAGGAGACAACATTCTGTCTGTGCAGCATTATCCTTTCTCTAATGAGCTTGCCATTTAATTCTAACTTTGGTGTGCACTTAAATTCTTTACTACTCTTCAGTCAAGAACCCTTTTCTCTCCGTGCGGATCACTTGGGGGAAATTTGCTTTGTCCTGCATCACTTCCATTAATACTCTTTAAAAATCCACCTGAATTTTATCACAAAGTCCTCAGACCAAAGATATAAACAGAAACACCAAATATCAGGTCTCCTACTAGGAAGAGTACATCCAACTCTAACAACTTGGCCCTTGCTTCATGATGTAAGGATGAACCATGAAGCAGTCTGAAGAGACTGGTTATATTAATCATGTGTGACATGCATACCTATTCCCATTTTCTAAAAAGATATGCCAATGAATAAAACTCCCAAAATGGGAGTGTAGCATACCTAGTATATTTGACAATTAGAGGAGATTTTTCTTTCTTTCTTTTTTTTTTAAAGCCTAGAGCATCCAGTATTCCTAGGTGGTCTCCCATCCAAGTACTAACCAGGCCTGACCCTGTTAGCTTCTGAGATTAGACGAGATCGGGCACACTCAGGGTGGCATGGCAGTAGAACAGAGGTCTTTTTTTAACAAACTTTCCTCTATATGGCGAAATAATTTTTAGTAATAATTATAAAGTGAAACAAATAATATTAATGGCCAGGAAATAAATATTCATTAAAAATAATAAAATATTAAGTCTCAAAAAGAAATGTAATGGGTTAATACTATTTAATTACAGTGATGTCTTTTTTTAAAGGAAAAGAAGGAGATGCAAGAAGAAAACACTTCCAGGTGAAATGCTCAAGGTTAAGAGAATGATTGTATGAAGAATGACAGGACTGAAAAAAAATGCATGTTCTATTCAGCTTTACAACCACCGTAATATCATTGCTAATTCCCAACAACTGTTTAAATATAGAAATAAGTAATACCAGAAAAGCTGGAGATATGGACTGAGAATGAAGCAAGTTTGAATAATTCTGACCCCTAACAGACTTACTTTTGTTTTGAAAATGTGAAATTGAAAACTGTCTTGGAGAGAAAGTGTATGATTATTAATTCAGTCCTCTGAGTTAACGTCTGTGCAGAAGATAATTTTTATTAAATGATAAATAATAAAAATAATAAAATTGTGCTAATTCAAACTTTACAGATATAGTAGTAAACTCAATTGTCACTATAGCGATTGTTTCTACATAAATCAACACGGCTTTTTTTTTTTTGCTGCAGAGTATTTCATCACTAGCAATGCTTAGAATTGATGGCACATGGTGACACTAAAGAGCAGACCTATCTTTTCGGTTTTATTAGTATGAAACTTACTACAGTCAATGCATTCCCTTAGTGTCTATAAACAGTATGGACCAGTCTGCCCATGATATGCCACAGGGTAAGAGAAAGAAATTACTATCAGTTCATTATAATAAATTATCTTTACCTTAAAAATGAACATATTACCAGTTATGTTACCAGACTTCCTTTTATGCTTCCCAGGACACTGGTTTTATGAAGGTTTTCCCAGAAGGAGGAGCTATAAAAAGCATTTGACTTGCTCCCAATGAATATATGATGAGATATCCTCCTGGGTGTTAGGACAGCTGATTTTGTAGCAGACGATCAATTCCTTCTGTTTAAGAAGGTATCACATGGATGCCACAACCATTCTAAAACTGTCCCTGTAGCTTCTCTAGGCCATGACATTTTAAACAGTAGGCAGAAAATTATGCTTATCATTCCCGTTTAGGTTCAGAGTTAAAATGAAAATGTATGCTGTGTTAAGCACTCTCTTCAGTTCCATTGAGATAACCAAATGAGGGAGATTAGGTGAGAAGACTACAGAGGTTAACAATCCAGGCGATATAGTTGAAAGACAGCAGAAAACAGCTGCATTAATGGAAATTGTACAATCAGGCATTTGTCATGTTTTCATTAAGTGTGTGGTTAGTAATTCGGTGTTGCTCCAGCACTTAAACCAAAAAAGATATTAAGAGTTGTGCTGAAATATCCTCTGCTCACAACAATCTCTTCTGCAAAAACAGAAATTCTACCGCTACATTAGAGACCAGAACACAACTCTCATTCTGACACTTTGAAAAAAGGTCTATTCAAGTTTTTGCTTGAAATAGGTTAATAACTGAAGTCTTTGTGGGTCTGGGGAGTCTGACCTATGCAGATGCTTGCTTATTTTTTGTAATGGACACCTAGCAAAAAACATATCTTAAAATACCAAGAATCGTTTAAGTTTCAATTGATTAGACTTGTATAGCCAAGAGATGAATAATACAATTTGTCTGTGTGCATTTCAAACACAGAATGCACCAAGTCTTTTTTTGTGTGTGTGAGAGAGGTTTTATTGTAAGATGGTCTATTTTTGTCTGCAAAAAATAGCAGTTACGTGCAAAAGGGTTTCCAAGAGCAAAGAATTTGGAATGTGTTGAGATTTTTTTTAAGGCTAACAAGTTTTTTTCCCTTCTTGTGTTACTCACAGCCTTCAATATGCTAATTTGCATTCAATATGCTAATTGCATCCAAGAGAGGGATATGGTATGATATGTTTCCAAATTGAATACAGATTTTTTTTTCGGTAAAATATCTTTTGGAACTTAGCAGTACATAGAACATGCTTACAGAAATACCTGTTTCTCTTTGCTAGGTCTCAGGCAGCAACCAGAGGAAAATGGTATGTTTCTGCCCTTGAGATCTCTCTTGTGCCTCTCTATCAGAATCCAAAATTCTGCCTAGAAACTTGAGTCCCACATTTTCCTGAGACCACTAAAAGGAGACCACCAGACATAATCTGCCTATTTGAATTAGACAGTCCCTACGGTGTTCCCTGAGGAAATGTGATACCACGGGAGAACATGAGCTCAAAATAACATTTGAATGCCTACATCACAGATACATAGTAAATGTCAGTTTGGTCTTCTCCCCAATAATCTGTTTAAAAAATAAAGATTTCTTTACATTGAATTTGCTTCAAACAGATTAGGTATTGAGTACAGTCCTAGGACCTTACTAAATGCTATCTGCCATTCAGTGTTAGATAAAGATATATTAAAAGGATTTAGTAGTAAGACACTCTCATCTATAAGGAAAAACCAATCAATGGATATACTTTAGCCAACAATACCTATATACTCTGTCAGTGCTAGCTAAAGGGGGTGATTCTCAAGAAAGAATTTGAAATAATAGGTGATAGTTTGACTTAGTCCTCCTTGTCTTTCATGGTACAAAATTGACTTGAAGCTAAGACATTTATAAGAAAAATGTTACTCAAAAATAATGAGTGACTTACTTGATTTGAAACAAGTGCATTATGTTCTGACTTTTACTCAAAATCTACACTATGGAATTTTGATGTGCATGACATTTGGATTTGTTCCAGACTTTAAGATGTATGTATGCCCTATAATTACTTGAATAGGGCAGAGTGTGGGAATTATCAGCAGAGAAGGAAGTTATGTCCATTGTGCATCTCCTATATATGAGAAACACACATATTCTTTCTCTCTTTTAACCCTAGTGGCAACCCTATAAAAGATCTATAATTATCCAAGCTTCACAAACTTGGGCTACAGAAGTAAAATGCCCAAGGTTACATCATTATTTTATTAAGTTTGGGTAGAGTCAAGATTGTAACCCTAGATCTATTAGTCTCCAAAGTCCTTATTCTTTCCATAAGTAAGTGGTCTTGAAGTAAAAATGTGATTTTATTTAACAAGATATTTTAATAGTCTTAGAAAATATAACAGTGTTTCCAAGTGGATTTAAAATAAGTCAATTGACAAAAAATGAGATTTTCCATGTGACCTTTAAATAACATTTGTCATGCTAAGACTATCATATTTTAGATGGCAGAACCCTGTTACAATTGTTTTTTTTTTTATTCCCCCACATTATGGACAGTCAACACATGTTTAAATAACAATCCACAGACAATGCCCACAAGACTGGGGCCAAGTGCTTTGTTTGAACAAACTTTCCTTCTTGCTGATTTGTGATTTTATTAGCTTACATATTTTATGCTTGCTGATTGAAGGTGACCAAAGTGTCAGATACTTTTATCTTGTTATATAAAACACTCATTAATGTAGAGTCACAGCAGGTTTAAATTTGCTTAATGTTCATTCTTGCTTTTTCTCTAGCTTTCACATGACATTTTCCTTTCCATCATCATATTTTTAAATCTCAGAAAAATGTTTTCCTAAATTTAAGAATCTATTTCTAGTGACTTGAAAGTTTAATTATATAAAATAAGTAGAAAAGAGGAATTATGTACTACAAGAACAAAAAAAGGAACGTTGTTTAGTGAATCAGAAACAAAGTGAGGTGAATAGAGAACATAAAAAATAAAGCAGCATTTTTACAGTACGTACAATGTTACATATACTTCTGTAACTTTGAAAAATGGCTTTTAGAATTTGCTATTGTGTTTCTAAGTTGCTAAATTGATCTTAATTTAGTAGGTTAGTAATAATAATAATAATAATAATAATAACATTCATTTTGCAATGTTTACTTGAAGCGAAAAAGAAATGAAAAGAAAAAACTATGCAGATCAAAGTCTCTCTGGCATAAGGGGAATGACTAAGAAGAAAATATATTGCATCTACTCTCTACCAGCCTGACCTGGAGGAAATTGGTTTGTAATTTCTTTGAATAAAAATTAGAAGCATGTGTTCTCAAAAATGCCAAATTAAACATTTATATGTGAAGTTAAGAAATGTATGTATATTGTAAAGAAAAAAATATATACCACGTCCTTGAATTTAAATGAGAATGTAATATTACCATATTTCATCCCTTCTAACCAACAAATTTTTCATATTTTAATATCACTGAAGTCAAAGTTTAATACCAAGAGCTATATGAAAAGATCAGATATAGAATTAATTCTTATCTGTGTTACCACAGGACTAAAATTGGACAAATACATGCAACAGCAAATAATGTGGACTATTTCAGACAAGATGTTCAGCTCTCTCTCACAAAGTATTTTGCCAGTGCTAGTTGGTGGTAGCAAATTTAAGACATGCCAGTTTTAGTCTCTGTGTTTGTACTTCTCTAGTGAGGGTGCCAACATTCTTGAAACTCTTCATACCCAGAAGTGTTTGTCCTTACTCTCTTGATTTGCCCAAGAATCAGCTGAAACAGGACCTCATCTTCAATACCCAACACAAGAATTTACATACCACTCATCTGTAATCACTTGGCTAAGTCTTCATCTCATTGCCCACACTGTCACTGACCACGCAGACCAACCATGCTATGTCCTCGCCAATTATTTTTGCTTTTACTCTACTTAGTCACCCACAGCCACACTGCAGACATGGCCCTTTCCAAATCCCTTGTTTTTGAAGTCTTGAACACTTACATCTTTCTTTTTGTCAAGAACCTTGTATTCTTCCATTCCTTTCATGTTTTTTGCTCACACTATTTCTGTTCTTGCACCTCATTGAAACTCCTTATCTTTTCACCTCTTCTTTTTCTTCCAATTAGTCAGAATTCCAATTACCAGAATTCCTCCTTTATTTGAAATAAAGCCAATACTTCATCATACATAATTTATTTTAGTTGCTAAATATTTTTCTTGCTAACACTCTCAAGTCTCTTATTCCCTGTTCTTTCGTCTAATACTGTAACTCTGGTTCAATTCAAATTCACACTTTTTCTTTTCTTATATGTAAACATGTGACCTCTGGAAAATAAGTCATATAAGAAGTTGGATTGATTATGTCACAAATCTTTGGCTTCCAACATTTGTCTAGCATATAAACTTAATAATTAGGCTCTCTGATCAATTAAACTTAAAATAACTATGATAAACCTTTGATTTTTCTCCTTTTGCTTCTGCCCTAACAATTTTCTTTTAGTTTCAGTATTATCTATTGTTTACAATTTCGGATTAAAAATAGTAGTCATTAACAAGAAACTAAGAGTTTGGCTTTCTACTGACTAATTTATTTCAATCCATACTACACTCCAAACTTATTTCTATTATCTGTGCTCTGGGTTCCATGCTCAATAGGAAGCTTTCTCTATTCCTTCTCATTCTTTCTCAGCATTTAAATATGGTCAGGTCCTTCCACCATATTCCTGCTATTTACAGTTATCTTCTTGAAAACATTGACCTATGTTTACTCTTTCTTCCTCTTCACCTGGACTAAAATGTTGCTTCTGCATATGTATTTCAGGAAAATTATTTTTTATCATTTTTTTTGGTAGTACCATTGAATATATTTAAATCTTTGTCTCAGTTGACTTACTACTGAATTAAAATGGCAGTATTCTCTAGAATTCTCTTGACTACATTCTCATTTTGTCTACTTTCTCCAGATGAATTCACTGAGTCATTGCTTTGACTATTTGTTATTATGCTATGAGTTTCCTAATATATATTTCTCTTCTTATGGATCTAAGTACCTATCTATCTACTGGAGAGCTCTTAATGAATGTCTCAAAAGAATATCAATGTTTCAAATGAAATATACAATCTTCTCTCTAAATTAATTATTTTCATACTTCCTATAACTAGATTACTCAATAACTGAGTGGCTAGATTAACAAAATCCTGTTTCCTTTACATGGTCTTAAAAACTGGTGTCCAGACTCCTCTCTATTCTCTGAACTGTTTTGCATATAGTGTTAATATTCTTCTATTTACAGTGACTACCATTTAATCCAAGATTTGATTCATTTATTATTTGTAAATAATATTATTATATATACATATAGTTTTATTTTCTAAATGTTTCATATGTTGAAATCCCAACTCTCCATGAAAGCATTGAACTCAAATTTAGGAAGGACGTCTGAATTTATTATTTATTTTCTGCAGAATTAAGCATTTAGTAAGTGCTTAATAAGTATTTTCTTAACAGACATGAAATGATGTATTCATGGCTCAGAGAAAACAAGTGATGAACTGAGATAATTCGAATCAGTCTTTCTCTAGACAACCAAAGGTCTATTATTGAGATACTGCACTGTAATATATAAACCAAAATTTATTTATTCATTCATGCACACCTTCTTCATTTATTTTTAAAAAATCAGTACTTAGCAATTAAGTTTCAAAAATTTAACAACTGAGGCCCTGAAAAATTTTTGTTTATTCAGTTGCCCTCAATGAGCTGACATGACAATCCAGGCCTCCCCTCCAGCCCCCGTCTCATATTCTTTCCACAATACTGTGAGACCAAGTCACAAGAATGTTGGTCTTTATCTCAATCTGCATAACAGCATACTTTGCAACTTTTAGATGACAGGTAAAAGAGGGAATCAATCTTTTATTCTCTCATAGTCAGAGGTTTTGAAAAATGTTATATAAATGTTATATAAAATGTTTTGGAAAATGTAGCTTCTTTTCTCAGTGTATTTAGAAGAGAAGTGTTACCTGAATTTATTTTCCTGCTAATATTACCAAATGATATTTGAGAATTTGGTAGTGAAAGTATTTAAGAATTGTAAAACATTTAAGTAACAAGCATGCAGTCTCAATTTACCTGAATTGGGATGAGGATAGGAATAATATTAAGAATATTTAACCCAACTATTTATTGGGTTGTTCATAAACAACTATCTAGCCAATATTTTAAGAACTTTTCTCATTTTCCATGTTATGCTGTCTTTGAATTATGATAATATCTTTATTTGTTTAGTTATTGCTCTGAAATATTCTCTTGTCTGTGAGAAACCGCATGGGTTTTATTTGCTGCATTGATTTGTGTGTGTGTTGTTTTTATTTTCAACAACTATCTTTAACATTTTTAGCTGCACTAATTCATTTCCTGGAGCACAATAGAAGCATTTTAAGATCTCAGAAAAAAGGGAGATAGGGTTTGAGGGGAAGAATTTAGCAGTGGCCTATATTACTTCCATGTGAAATAAGTGGCACTTGTAACCCTTATAGTTAACAGCGCATGATTTTTTACTTAAATGATGCTAGCATTTTTAGAGATTTTCAAGTCTATAATATTCACTTCACAAACTTTCTCTTCCAAGACACATTCCTCTCTACATTGCCCATTTGAAATAAATTAAGATCTAAAACAATTATGACAACCATAGATTATAATGTATTACAGGACTACAATTTCCCTCATGAAACGCTTTATTATTTTATTGGTAATACAAAATCTAATTGATATACCATAAATGACTTCATATAAGTAGTAGCAGTAAGTGCTTATCTTAATCTCTTCTAGATTATAAATTCTTCTATGATAAGGGTTGCTATATTCATATTCATATTCATATTTAATTTATATTTAATTTATATTCAGTGTAGGGCTTACCCTCAACTCTGTACCCCACCCACTTTAGGTTGGCTCGTTCATTATGATTTTCCTCTATGATGGTCAATTTGTTAAGGATCAATCTCTAAGCAGGAACTGGGCTGTCACTTTAGCTAGTCAGAAAGGGCTAAGTGAAGGAAATGGAGGAAAAGCACATCACAGTCATATAAAAACTGTGCAAGCCAAAGCAGTGAGGCACTTTGGACAAAAGGACCAATATCTACAGAGGACTCTGAATATTTCTTTTTAGCATAGCGTGAAATCCTGAGTATAAGAATAGCTACAGGAAAGATCTACATTATAGTTCAAGCTTCTACAGTTGGATGTATCTATGAGGTCCCACCATAAATGAAGTCTGCTTGTCCTTGCCTGTTTACAAGCCTATATTTCTTCTAGACTGTAATCTACTTCTAGGTAATAACTATGTCTTTTCATCTACACATCTTCTGTACTTACTCCAATTGTCTGGCACCAAGTGCTTTTTTTTTCTTTTCACAAGATTTATTTGAGGCTGAGCAAATTCTCAGAAAGCCTGGTCATTTATGTGGAATATTTTCTGAGCATGTGCATGTGTGAGCCCGCTTGACAATCTGAAAATATCGACTGAAATGCCAAAAATGTTGACAACCTCTCAATTTCATCATAACCTACAATCTACTGATCCTACCGCCTTTTACTCTCCTTCACTTCTTTCATGACCTTTGCCCCTCCTTATCCACTTGAATTCCACAGTCATAATCATGCCCTTTCAAACTCCCTGAATTCCGCTGCCTTCTCTTTGTTTCACTTGCTTGACTAAACCACAAGTCTGATTAAGATCCATCTCCCAGCCCACTCTATGACTCCACTCACATATTTAAATGCATTTAGGATAAAATCATTAAACAAATTAATTTATTTTAAGTTTATAATCATTAAACTCAAGGGGTCCTTCATATTCCTGGGCACTTATACTTCATGGCACACACTTTCCTCTTTCCCAAGATAGTTAGTTCACCTTTTCTCCTCTCTCAAGCTCTGAACAGCTCTGCTCCTTCCTCAGTCTCAGCTGAAGTCCATATTATCAATTTCCTGAGAAAAATGGAAGTATTCAGAAGAGAACTTCCTCAAGCTGACACATACCTATCCTCATCCAACATTTGTGACATTTATTCTTTCTCCTATTTACTGTGGATTAACTGTTCATGTTCCTCACTAAAGCCCAGACTTGGTTCATCCCTTATTACTTATTCAAAAAATTGTGTCCTTGATCTTTCATTCTTTCTTTCCCTCTCTAGGATTATTCTCATCAGCATGAGAACAAACTGCATTTTTCCTATCTTAAAAATAACCCTCTGGATTCTATTTTCCCTCCAACCACCTCACCATTACTCAATTTTGCAAAAAAAGAAAAAAGAAAGAAAAAAAATAAGAAAGAAAAGAAAAAAAAAAGAAAGAAAGAAAAGAAAAAAGAAAAACAAACTTCTTGAAAATCAGTGGAAACTTTGTGTCTCCAATATGATTCTTCCCCTACTCTCTTAAACCACATCAGCCAGATGTTTGCCTCTTCCACTCCACTGTCACAAGTAGTCTCCATAATGTAAACTCCAAAGCTGATTCTTAATCTTCATTTTCTTTGACATTTCAACAACATTTGCATTGAAGAATGTTATTCCTTGGTTTCTGAGACCCTATATTTTCCTGGCTTTCTTCTGTGTCACTGGCTAATCCTTTTGTGTCTTCTATTGCGGTTCTGCTTCATCTCTGACTCTACATTATTCATTTCTTTGGCATTTCATCCAGTTTCATGGCTTTACATATCGTTTCTATGCTGATGACATGTGAAATTATATCCCCAACTCCTGCCTCTCTCCTCTGAACACCTAATTCCTATATCCAATTCCTATCAACATCTCAGTTTAGATGTCTAAGAAACAACACAAAATAATGTGTTCAAAGCAGAATTTCTGATTTTCCTTTTAAACAAACCTATTCAACATATAGTCTTTCCCATTTCAGTTAATAGAAACTCTTTTCCTAATTTCTTAGGCACAGATATTGAAACCATTCCAACTCTTTTCTTTCTTTCATACTTCATGTCCACTTTGTCAGCAAATTCTGTCAGCTATATTTCCAAACCATTTGGAATGTGACCACTTCACCACTTACTTCCCCTCCTACCACTCTGGCCCGAATGACCAAAACATATTCATTAGATTACTGAAGAAGCTTCCTACTTCATCTCTCTGCTGTCATGCTTGCTCCTCTTCAGACAGTTTTCAACACAGCAAAGTAATTTTTTTTAAATGTTATATCAGTTTATTGCTCAAAAATGTTACAATGGCTTCCTATCTCCCACAGGTGAAAGCCAAGGTCCTTGCAATGGCTTGAAGGTCCTACATCATCTGTCTCATTTCTTATCCCCTGACGAACCTCACATACTACCTTCTTCCATGTTCACTTCTCTCTAGCCACAATGACCTCCATGCTCTTCCTGGAACACAAGACTTCTGTCTCAGGACCTTTTGCATAGAGTTCCTACTTAAGAATACTCTTCTCCATGTGCCTTTGCATGACTCACTCCCTAACTTCTTCCAGGTCACCTTATCAATAAAGTCTTACCCAACTCCCTTATATGAATTGTAGTCTTCACACTCTCTGTTCCTCTTCCCTCCATATTATTTATCACTTTTTAATATCCCATATACTTTTAAACTTCATTTTGTTTTTACCTTTTTTTCCCCTTGAAATATAAGCTCCATGAAGACAAAGACAAACGTTTGATGTCTGTTTTGTTACGAGATACTTTAAAAGGTGATTGGCTTATAGTAGGTGTTTAATGAATATTTGATGAGTGAAAAATTAAAGTAGAAGGTGGCAGGCCACAGCAACAAAGAGAATGGAACAGGCTAATTCCCTGAACACTTAAACATATAAGAAAACTGTGATTAGGGAAAAACTTGTGGTCAAGAATTGATATTAGCCAATAGGAAGTTTCTTTTTGTTAGAGAAGAAAAAATCACTCAATATGTAATTTTTCCTGTAGTGAGGAAGTTTCAACAAATGAAGTTAATTATAAGGCCAGAGCTATCCTCAAATAGCAGATCTTTACCATTTTTATCACCAACATAAAGAAAGCAAAGTGAATTTTGTATAACTCATATAGTAGGTACTCAATAAATGTTTGGTGACTGAACAAAAATTAATGAATAATTAGCAAAAAATTTTATTTGGTATAACTTCCTGGCCTCAGGGAGAAATACAATGGATAACTAAGATACATAATTTTTTTATATGCTGGTAAGCTTCTAGGCAAAATTCTACTTGCATTCCTTGACTTATAAATTTTTTTAAAAAACAATCAATACAATACAATTTGCAGATTTAGGGTCAAGCTCTTCAACTTTTGTTAAATCCGTAGTCTTACCCTAGGACTTGATAAGAGAAATCTTCACTTTCTTTTATTCAGACTTCAACTCTTAGTCTGGTATAAAGCCATAATAAAAACAAAAACACTATCCTGAAAGCATCCATTATACAGCTCATAAAAGTAAAATTTTTATAAAATTCAAATATTCATTGGAATGCTTTCAGCTAAATTGATGGAAATGTTATCAAGTCCTCAATATCTTCAGATTACATAAAAGCATGATAATTTCACTGCTCATCTCAGTTCAAAAACTAATTTGTTTGTATTAGTGAAAGGTTTTTCCCTCAGTCTCTTCCTTTATGAATGAAAATATACCCTTTAAGCATGATCTATTCATGGAAGTATTCTAGCTTAGCAACTTTCATGATGCCTGTGTACAAATTTTGCTCTATTGAATAAAAAGTAATACATTAGATACATTGCATATCTGGGGCATTGGGCAGACTGAACTTTACTTAAATGATTAAATTTTTATGTTTTATTCATAAATGTTAATGATGTAAAAACTTAGTCTAAGAACTATTGTGGTGGTAATAAGGTTTCACTTTTAATTAAATCCTATATAACATTTATTCTCATGAGATCAATGCATTTTAGCCCCAACATCATATTCTGTATATCTAGCATGGAAGAATAGAGGTTTTTAGAGGTCTTAGCAGTAGAAAATTTAGTCAAAGAACTCCAGTTTAATTTAATGTAGAACATTTTATTTATATTTACTGGAAAATGAGTATTTACTGAATATCTCGTTAACAATCTATGGGATAGTTTGGAATTTTATTTTAACGTTTTGGAACTTTCAATCTTGCCTCACTCATGCCTTTATATATAAAAGAAAATCGAGTTTTGCTTAACACCGTGATGAAGTAAATGGTACCAATTTTCCTCCTGCCATAGGAAACTATAAAACTATACAAAATATATGAGACAACTTTTTCAAGCATTGAGCACAGACCGCTTAGGACTGTTAGCATTGATAAAAGCAAATAACACAAGATCAGCATCATATTTGTCTGGTCTTTTGCCTGGGGCTTTTTCCAGAGGACAGCTCAGGGAGGTGGAGCCCAGACAGAAGCTAGTTGTCTCACTGAATGCCGGAGGCACAATAAGGGTTTTAAACTACAAAAGCTGCTGGAAACTAAGGGATAGAGTCTGGAAGAGGAAGGATCTACGTGGAAATGGTGTCCCCTAAATTCATACCGGAAGGTCTTGGCTGAGGGTTGGTCGAACAAGTGTAGGGAGAGATATACCCTGTGGCCAGTCAATCAGAGGGTGGCTGCTCTGGGACTGAGAACTGTCCCACCACAGAGATGCAAGAGATCTTAAAATGCCAAATGTTTGAATGCTATGCCACCCTCATTGTGTACCTCAGTCATTTAGTTGGAATCCCCAAAAGGCCACATCTAAAGAATAAGAACTAATCTCGAGTAATGGACATGATTTATGAGTAAAGAAGAAAACATATGAATAATAATTATAAATTTCAAATATTTGCTAGAAACATCGACTTACAGATCTAAGATACTTGGGAAACCTCAAGCAGAATAAGCTAACCGCACCCAGGCACAACATAGTCAAATAGCTAATAAAGAGAAAAAATTAAAAGTAGTTATAAAAAAAATACACAGTACTCACAGGCAAACAAAAATACAAATGATGGCTGAGTTCTCATCAGAAAAAAAATGCAAGGCAAAGAAAGCAGAATAATATATTCAAAAAGCTAAAGAGAAAAGGAAAACATTAACCAGAGTTCTATACACGATGATTATGTCCTTCACAATGAGAATAAAATAAAGACATTTTCAGATAACTGAAACAACAAAAATTTATCCCAGCATACCTACCACTACTAGAAATGCTAAGGCTAATTGGAAATGATACATGTGAAAACATGAATCGATAAGAATGAAGAGTGCTAGAAATAGTAAATATGTGGATGAATATAAATGATTACCTTTCTCCTCTTAATTCTTTTAAAAGATTACTAGCTGCTTAAGATAAAAATGACATTTATTTGATCTAGTTTATAATGTATGAAAAAGTAAAATATATAGTAACATTTGCACAAAAAACTGAAGTAAATGGAATTAAGCTCTTGTAGTAAGTATTCTTTCATACTACATGAAGTGGGACAATATTAGCTCTAAGAACAACATCATTAGGTTATGAAGGCATAATCTCTAGTAAAATGACTAAAAATTAGTAATAAAAGAGATTCATTAAGACACATTTCCAGACCGAACAAATCTGCCTCAAGATTGTCTTGAAGATAAACTGTCAAGTCAAATCAAAGGACCTCAAGGAGAGATTAGATTGAACCAGGTACTGTCATCACAGTAGTGCTTTATCATGAAATAGTTTCTGCCTCATATTATATATGGCTTTTTCTCGTGTAAAAATAGCTACAGCTTTCTTAGTTATTTCTAATATTTGCCCTTCTTCTTGTTCCTTGGAGTGAAAACCACGTCCAAAACAACTTAGAATGAAAAGGGTTATTTTCTTTGCAGAAAAAAAAGTATTATTGACATTGTTTCTTTAATCCTTACGTTATTTTCAGAAGCAACCCCAAACAAAACAAAACAAAAACAAACAAACAAACAAACATGACTCTAGATGGAAATTATTTAATAGGGTGTATGTTATGTTCTAGGTAACTACCTGGATTTCACACTATTGTTAGAAGAACTAGAGGAATGGAAATCATTTTTCTTTCAGTGATTTTTCTAACACCTTGAAATATTTTATAATTGGGTTGCATAGTAGTATTTTATATTCTTTAGCTATTTGAAATAACAGCAAGTTTCACCTTCTGAAGTGCTGCTTGTTGACGGAATTCAAGCCTGAGAACTCATAACATCAACAGAAGTCCTCACACATTCATTCAACTCTTGCCTTTTAGGCACATTCTTTTATATTTTCATTTCTAGCTATTATTTCATTTTTCCAGTGGTAAAGAGAGAGATGAGTTGTTAGAATAATTCTGTTAGTCAAACAAATAAGCTGACACCTGCCTTCGAGAGCAGTTTTAATCTTCCTTTGTGCTAAGGAAAATCGGATGACTGCCTGTCAAGCCATGAAATATTTTACAAATTCATTCATTTCCTTCCTTAGTAGAATATGTGTTGGTTTAGGCAATAAGCCCTTACTTTAGAGAACTATGTTTTTCTGAAGTCCAATAAATTCTTGAATGCATTAACATCCCAGGCATAGAGTAGGAATGCTTTAGAGCAGTATTTCTCTGGAGACTTTTCCGCTGATAAAATAACAACTTTTTAAAAAGTCATGTTTCTTGAAAATATTAAGTAAAACCTCATTTCCTAGACCAAGGCACTTGAGGCTACTATTTTGTGTAGAAGCACACCAAACATAGAGGAAATCATTTACTCTTTCATTCATCCACCATCAAGACATGGCATGTTGCCTGGTGTCTGACATTAAGGATCTCATCTCCATTGTAGGAGACACACACAACTTATAATACAATGTGAAAAGTCAACCATCTCTATAATTCTCTGTGTGCCCAAAGAGAGATCGAGCATGGGCTCCTGGCTTCTGGAGGTAATCTCTAAAACCTTAGAAGGTCATGTCTTTGTTTGCCTGCTGACCTTGGGAAAATCAGATGAATAACAATGTGATTTGGGGTGGAGGCTTCATGTCACATAGTACTAGATTGATCTCCTGAAGGGCTAGAGATAGAGATGAGCCACGTGGTCAGTCAACTTTAGTTATGAGATGACGCTTCAATAAAAAAATGTGGACATCAAGACTTAGGCGAGCTTGCTTGGTTGGCAGTACTCCATGTATATCATTGAACATCAGCGTAGGGAAATTAAGTTGTCTTTGACTCAACAAGGACAACTTGAAGCTCAGAGTTTGATGCTTTCCTGGACTTTGACATGGATTATTCTTCCCTGGTTCATTTTAATCTCTATCCTTTCCCCATAATATACCATAATGATGATGATAACAACTTTTCAGTAAGTTCTGTGAATCTTCCTAGTGAATTATCAAAGGTGAGGATCACTTTAGAAACTCAATTTGCAATTGGTCTCCAAAGTGACGGTAGCCCTGTGGACTGTGTTTTCTATCTATCTATCACCACACCCCCAACATCTTCAATGTTTTCTCAGGGCTTTACCTGGCTCTGACTTAAACCTGGCTTTTTCCTAAGAATTCCCTGGGCACCCTCTCAAACAGTGGTTTCTCTCCCCCTTTCCTCTAACCTCCAGACCAGTGGTGGATAGGTGCTCTCATTCTCCTCACTGCCATTCTGGATGTTTCTCCACCTGCTTCAAGGAAACTTCCACTTTTGAATCCCATGCTGTCACTATTACCACCCACTACCCTTCAGTGTTGTAATCATCTCCCTCACCATGCTCCAGATCACCCTCCCCTCAGAGTTACCATCTGGCTTGGTGACTAATTACTTTAGCTATCTCATGATTTTTGTTAGAGAAGCACCATCCTTAACAAAATCCATATTCCAATCTGCAGCAATCCAGAGCCCTGGTCTCCCCATCCCAAGTTCATCTTTCTGTAGAACTAAGGCCTATGGTCTCTAACGTGATTTTTATTGAATTCTTTGAGGTCATTTGACCATATCACATGCCAAAGTTTTGGTTTTATATAACTCTGTATTTTTTTTTTTGACTCTTTAGTTATTTCATGAGACATATCAGTAGTCAAAGACTATTCCTGGAAAAAACTGAGATCCATTCATTTTGTGCTTATACTTTAAATAGTTATTAAAACTGCTGTGTGACCAGGAATGTGTTTGTTTTTCACTTAGGAAACAACAATAAAAGACATTATCCTTGTTGTCTGTAAGATCACTGTCCAATTGGAGGGTAGGGCAGAAACTTAAGTATACGTTGTAGCACAATGTTATACATACTTAGACTAAACCTATTGGAGCACAAAGGAAGGAGTACTGATGGAACCTATTGGTGGTGGGAAAACTAAAATCCTGCACCAAGTCGCTATGGGAAATTGAGGAAGGATAAGGATGTGGCCTTCGGCTTTAAGAGAAGAGTTAGTCCTATCAATTGGAGCACAGCCAGAGGACAAGAACTTGAAAAGAGGAGAGAATAAAATCATGTCAGTCCAAAAGAAAAGAAAAAAATGAAGTTTTAAGCCTAAGAAGGAGACTTGGTATGAAAATGGTGGCTGAATTCAAGTTTGAGAGCTGCTGTCATTCAGAAAGACAAATGTGGTTCTTAGTAGCTGCAGACTACAAAATTTGGAAATTTTCAAAAGTACCACATTTCAAATCATCTGGAGTAATTTTCTCTCAATTGGACCCCCTTAAAATGCAATGGCTGCTTCATAAGGTAATGAGTCCTCTGTCACTGGAGGAGAGGGTAAGGGACAGTTTGCATACGCTTTCTAGGACTCTCATAAAAAAGATCAAATAGTCATTTGATGATTGGAGTAGGTGGTTTTACAGCATCTTCTCTGTCTGAGATTCTATACTCCTGTAACTCTCCTGGTTCTCTGTCAACTAGCACAACCCAGGAAATAAATGAGGGTAGGGAGTAGTGCCCTTTCAGAGGTGACACAATTAGTTTGCATGGCCTTTTCTCCTTGTCTTTCCTCTGCGGCATTTCTTCACTAATCTACACAGAGCATATGCAATCATCAAATTTAAAATGTAGAGTTATTTCAGTACAGTGGAAGAAAATGTCAGCATAAGTAAGATAGAGTAGGTAGGTATGAAGTTCATAGTCTAACATTATTTGATTAGCATGGCAAAGATTTAAAGAATTAAACAGCGTCTTGCAGACAATCCCTTTTCACCATCTCTATTCACTTGGTTCCTCCTCTGTATCACCAGGATTAAGAGTGCTGACATCACAATTCTCTTTGGCTGGTCTAAGGAGAAATGAATTTATTAAAAAATAGTACACGCAGGCATTTTATATAAAATATATAAAAAAAACAGAATAAAGATATTTTTAAAGGCACCTTCTTCACACAGGTGCAATAAACTGACAGAATATTTTTACTTTATGAGTTTCTTAGGACTGCTGTGTGGGTTACTACAACTTGGTGGTTTTAAACCACAGAAAAATTATTCTTTACTGTCTGGAGGCCAGAAGTTGAGGTGTGCCAGGGCCGTGCTCCTCTCGAGGCTTAGAGTGGAGAATCTTTCTTCCCTTTGTCCTGCTTCTGGTGTCCCTGTGGCGGCATCACTCCAGTCTCTGTTTCTGTGTTCACATGGCCTTCTTGCCTGTGTGTGTCTTGTACGCCCTTACCTCTTCTTATAATTAAGGACGATTGTCATTGGATTTAGGACCCACCCTAAATTCAGGATGATTTTTTTATCTTAAGATCTTTAATTAGTTGTACCTGCAAACACCCTATTTCCAGATACTGTCACATTTGGAGGTTCTGGGTGAATGTCAATTTTGTGGGACAATGTTTGCCCACTATTACTACTGTAACTGAAACTGGGCCCTACCCTGAGAACCCTGACTTCTTCTCTCTTGCTCTTACAACATCGCATCTTCAGAAATATTCTGAAGGAATATTTTTTCCCAAAACAGATTCTCTCAGTAGGCTAAGGTCTTACAGAATAAAAACCAGGAAGGCGGCCATATACCACATTGAGGCAAGAACAAATTAGTTTGTTGCCTACTGAACTGGGAAAATAGAGAGATAAAAAATTAGTTCAAATCTTAAAAAAAAATGCACACCTTAAAAGATATGATTAGTTTGCTGATTATACTATATGGGAAAGGATATGTATATTTACTCAAGGGTAAAAAAAGTTTCACTTAGTGACAAAAAAGACTGAGTCATTTGTGTGCAGAAAATCATCTCTGAAAACAGTAGAAAGGAAAGTGGCTGTCATAGAACTAGCACCAGTGGTCTTTTTACCCTGTTTCTCAGTTATAGGTCTTAAACTGAGTATTAGGAACAACTCCACACGTTAGCAGGAATTAATCAGACTTTGGAGAAAACATTGCATCTCAAATCCTATTACAAAATTCTTTCTTGAGACTATTTCTTTAAAAAAATTTTGCTGGAATTTTGATGGCATCAAGTTTTTACTGCTTGATAAAACAAGTGAGCTTATTGACTACAGTGGTGTTGGTTATCCAAATATTTTTGTAATAATAGTATGTCTTCCCAAGCATAACAAGTTGTCTCAAAATCATCCCTTATATACATTTAAAATTTTTTCTTTTTTTTTTTTTTTTTATCATTCTTATAGAGAATTGCAGTGTTATTCTGTAAGTCTCAAAGCTTGCCCTGAGGAACCAAATCAGGGTATTATACATCAGCAGAAGCCAGGAATTACTGACAGAATACATAGTGGCAATGACCTGAGATTACACTGTGGTCTGATTCTCCCTCTAGAGATACAAGGTCTCATCCCATCCACACCCAACTCCCCTCGCACGTGTCACCATGAGTATTCTCTGACAAGACTGAGCAATATTCATCAGTTCTCCCTAGCCACTCAGTCCTGGTTTTAATATATCTGGGATATCTTGGGTAGCTTTATAAAGATGTACACCTTATCATTAAGACTTAGTTCGAAAGTTAAGTTGTTCTAGCTCTCAACTGAAATGCAACTACATCAAATCTAAAACCTTCTCTGTTGAAATTTTTAATGTTAAAACCTTCCCCTGGTGGACTTTAAGAACATGTGTTTTCACAAATAGAATTGGATAGAATTTTCCAAGAAAATAAATAGGTGCACAGATTTTGTAGGTGTGGAAATCAGATCTCTCAATCTCTGTGTATAGAGAAGAAAACATTGTAATTATTTAAACTCTTGCCATCAAAAATTCTAATATTAAAGTAGAGTTGTTTTGGTTTACTCTCACTTCAGCACAAGTGTAAATATTGAGTTTTACAATTTTTTCTCTTTTGTGACTACCCTCTAGTGAGTTAAGACATTTTTATAGACTAAAAACACTAATTTCCCACTTAATTATTTAGTGAAGAGAGGCATAACATTTCAATTAGGAAAGAATGTGCCCCCATCTGAATGAATCTGGCATCTGTATATTTTCATCTTTATTACAACTGTCAGTCAAATCTACGAAGGCCCAAGTGTAAAGCCCCAGAGCCACTTGAAATGTGCATGCACCTGCTCCTGGGAAGGGGCTTTATTTACTTTTAATTGATTTTGTTTCAGCAGTACTCCCTCACCCTTTCCCGGGAGTAGATTTTGCCTGTAATTTTGTGGAGTCAGTACAAATTTCAAAGCAACTCTGTCCTACTCCCTCTATCCAGTGACTCTGCTGATCCACTGCTTGGTGCACTTTTGCCTAAGGTGAGGCAAAAGTGAGGGATGATGACAACACAAGAAAAAAGTCGAAAAATGACTACAGAGAAATACTCACGCAAAAGAAAGGGCTAAGCTGCCTACAGTGAGGACCATCACGCGTGTAGAACTGAGAAATAAATGGCGGTCAGCAGTTAATGGAAAATACATTTTCTTTGGAACAGATACAATAATAGCCCATCAGACTTCAACTCCTTGTGATAATATTTAATTAAGATGAACTTTTTTCAAAATATAACTTTCTAATTGAGAGCAAATTTGTTACTTGCATTCATTGTGGAAGACAGAAATCACACACAAAAAAAAGACGAATTTGCTGTTTATGGAATTTCTGGGCATCAAAACCATCCTTTCGTGAAGTCAGTGAGAGATTAGACCACAGTAGTGTGGCACAGTGGTTAAGAATATAGACCCCAGGCTGGGTGGCTCGTCAAAACTGAGCTCTGACGCTTTTTTGGCTGTGTGACTTGAGCCAGTTGTTGAACCTCTCTGTGCTTTCACAAACATCATCTTGGGATTTATACATAGCAATTACAAGAGGTGGGTGTAGCCAGTGCAAGAACACTAAAGAGACCACTTAGCCATGAAGACAATAGATGACTCCAGCTCCTGTGTCAGTTTTTTCTGCCGCCTTCTCCTGGGTACATTTTGTTTACTATTTAATTTGCATTATAATGTTAATTTCTAGAATAAATTTACTAGTGTTTTTCTGAAAGTAGAAATAATTAAGAAGGAAATAAATCAGTGAATGCTTCGTTAATTAGAACAGATACTTTATGGCCTGGAGTCTTCTCAAATTAACAAAAAAGTTTTTATTAGCTCCAACTTTTTAAAAAAACAATGCATGCTCATGACTAAAAAATTAGAAAATCTCTCTATGTAAAAAGAGATGAAAATATCCATAACCCAGCTGCCCAATGGTAACCACTTTTAATATCTCAGTAACCACCCTTTTAAGCATATGCATGTACTATATAAACCCCTTTTGGGGGGTGTGTGTGTGCGTGTGGGTGTGTGTGTATTTAATAAGCTCACATAGTATTGAATTAGACTTCACACTTAGTAATGTTTTGAACATCTTTTTATGTCAATAAAAATTCACCTGCAACGTCATTTTTAGTGTTTAATTACTATTCTATTATATTAAATACAAGAAATGTATTAAATGCCTCTTTTGCCTCATCAGGTTTTTCATTGCTAAAGTCTATTGTTTATTGATAAAATCAGGGCCCAGATATCATGAGGCCAATCACACTGCCATAACACTCCACCCCTCACTCTTTCTTGCAAGGGCCTGAGCTACATTTTGTGCCATTACTTGTTTGCATCAATTATTACATAACATTTTGACTACAAGAGGAGCAAACTTTTATTTTGGAATGAGGAGTAAAGGCGATGGGCAGAAAAGGATATAGTGGTTGTCTCTCTCCATCTCGTCAGGGGCCTGAGTTGAACATCCGTGCTGAAAAATTTCCGAAAGATCCAACTTTTTGTTTGGCTGGCTTACATTGTAAGTTATAAATTCAGATTCAATTCAGTTAAATAAAATATATCCTATCATTCTATCTTCATTATGACCTGGCAAGACGAATTGAGACTCCAGAATGCTTCATGAGCTCTGCTCTGGAAGCTGCTGCCGCATCAGCAACATATCACTTTTCAATTTCCACCCCTGGCTCTGTCCTGCACATAAACTGCCTCATGCACTTGCGGATGGATACCCTTGTTCTCCATGGCCAAGCTCACTCCTCATCTGCCTTGTCCTTCTTAAATAGTCACCTCTTTGCATCTCAGTCAGCCTGGAAGTGTTCATATCTGCCATCTAGTCAGCTCACACTGGCCCTGGAAATAAGCAAGGAGTCACAGGGTCTGTGCTTTCTAAGAGGTGCTGATTAAAATGCATTATTAGTTATTTTATCTGAGTCTTTGTAACTTATGTGTGGACTTAGCACTACACCAGTGAGAGAAACATGTCATGATTAAAAACCAAAATTTTCTTCCCACAATTTTTGTAGTAAACAGCTGCATATAAGATAGAAGACGACACTAAACCCACTTGTCCTACAAGTGCCTGAAGTTGTCCCTCCCCACCCAAGTCTCTTCCCCAAATAACCTGACTTCCTCTTCCTCCATTTTCCACAGTCAAATTTACTCATTTGCACACAATTGTGATCTAAAGCAGATCTTTATTTTTGCTTGTTAAATCCTGGCAACAGAACAGCAGGTGGGCACATTAACACCCATTCTCATGGACAAGCTCAAGGGTTCTCTGCTAGATAATGCAGGGCATGAGCAGCTGTGCCTCACCACTCAAGAAGAACAAGAGCTTTTTCCAATTCACTGAGAAAAAAAAAAGTGCATTGTTAAAGTTTTCTGTTTTAGATTTGTTTGTCACATATGTTGAGCTCCTGGCCTTTCTCTTCCTTGTCAGCTAACAGATGCCAGTGTAACAGGAAGCACAGCCCGAGAGGAGAAACCTTGCTAAGGCAGCACTCTACAAAGACTATTGTTTACCTAATTTGCTTTCCTCCAAAAAATCTTGACTAAAATACTCAGTAGGGTTCAAAGAGCAGTCTAGATGAAACCTAGAGGTGTTCTCTGAACTCTTATGACTTTAAAAGTCAAAAAAATAAAATAAAAAAGGAGGGGGTGTAACTTAAGTGTGTCTTATAACTACATGTGCAGGATCACCACTGCTTCACATGTGTTGTTGGAACACACTCCCCCTGATGTGAGCGCCTTTACCCTCACGTCATTCAGTGCTGCTCAAGCATCATCTTTTTCCCTTCTCTTTCCATCTAACTGAGGTCAAATACGCCAACCTCTTCATTGCTCTCTGGTCCCTCATTCCTACTTTTCTTCTTAGAACTTATCACTAAATGTGATTATGTTACCCAGGTGCCTATTTGTTTACTCTCTTTCTTCCACAGGAAGCTAGTTAATCTTTGCCACTGTATTTTTAGTGCCTGCCACCTTCGGGGGGTGGAGGGGCACTCAATAAATATTTGTTACATAAGAAAAGATGCTCTCAAAGGCAAGGGAAATAAAAGCAAAAATAAATGAATGGGACTATATCAAACTGAAAAGCTCTTTCTGCACAGTAACAGAAGCCATCAACAAAAGAAGGAAGCAGCTAAGTAAATAGGAGAAGATATCTGCAAACAATGCCTTGGATAAGGAATGAATATTGAAAACATACAAAGAACTCATACAACTCAACAAAACAACAAAAACAAAAACTAATAATCTTAAAAAATGGGCAGAGGACCTGAACAGACACTTCACCAAGAAGATGTATAAATGGCCAACAGACATTTAGGAAAAGATGCTCAACTTCACTAGCTATTAGGGAAATATAAATTTAAACCCCAGTAAGATCCACCTTACACCTGTTACAATGGCTATCATCAAAAGGACAAGTAATAACAAGTGTTAGAGAGGTTTCAGGGAAAGAAAAAACCCTCATACACTGCTGGTGTGAATGTAAATTGGTACAGCCACTATGGAAAACAGTATGGAGGTTTCTCAAAAATTAAAAATAGAACTATCATATGACTCAGGGATCCCTCTTCAGGGTATCTAGCCAAAAAACCTGAAAACATCTGTAAAGATATCTGTAAAGATATTTGCTCCTTGATGTTCATTGCAACATTATTCACGGTGCCCAAGATATGGAAACAACCAAAATGCCCTTTGATAGATGATTGGATAAAGTCATAATATATATATATATATATATATATATATATATATATATATATATATATATACACACACAATGGAATATTATTACTCAGCCATAAGAAAAGATGAAATACTTCCATTTACAACAATATGAATGAACCTTGAGATGATCATACTAAGCAAAATAAGTCATACAAAAAGGTTGAGAACCATATGATTTCATATGTGAGATATAAAACCGAAAACAACAAATTAACAAGACAAACAAACAGAAACTCATAGACATGGACAACAGTTTAGTGGTTATCAGAGTGAAAAGGAAGAGCAGGGGAAAAAAATATGGGTAATGGGAGTAAAAATATACAGTGACTGAAGGACATTTAACTTTGAGTGGTGAATACACAATGTAACATACATATGACATATTGAATTGTACACTTAAAACCAATATAATTTTATTAACCAATGTCACCTCAATAAATTTAATAAAAAATGTTCACTGTCATTAATCATCACAGAAATGTAAATTAAAACCACAATAAGATATCACCTCGCACCTGTCAGAATAGCCATCATTAATAAATAAAGAAACAAGTGTTGGCGAGGATGTGGGAAAAGGGAACCCTCAATCACTGCTGGTGGGCTTGCAAATTGGTGCAGTCACTGTGGAAAACAGTATGAAGATCCCTTTAAAAAATTAAAAATAGAACTACCTTATGACCCAGCAATTCCACTTCTGGGTATTTATCCAAAGAAATCTGAAACACTAATTCAGAAAGATATATGCAACCCTTGTGTTCATTGCAGCATTATTTACAAAACCCAAGATATGGAAGCAACCTAAATGTCCATTATTAGACAACTGGATAAAGAAGAAATGGTACATTTATACAATAAAATATTACCTGGTGATAAAAAAAAATGAAATCTTACCATTCATGACAATATGGATGAAGCTAGAGGTTATTATGCTTAGTAAAATAAGTCATACAGAAAAAAAAACCATGTTATTTTGCTTATCTGGAGAATCTAAAAAAAAGATAAACAAACAAACAAAAACAGAAACAGACTCATAGTTGCCATATGAAAGGGAGGTTGGATGTCTGGGTAAAAAAAATTAAAGAATTAAAAAGTACAAATTGGTAATTATAAAATAGTCACAGGAATGTAGAATACAGCATAGGGAATATAGTCAATAATATCGTAATAAACTATGTGTGGTGTCCATAGGTGCTGAACTTCTCAGAGAGATCACTTTCTAGGTTGTGTAGATATCTGGCCACGTGTTACACACCTGAAACTAATGTAATGTTGGGTGTAAATTTTAATTGAAAACAAAAATTAAAAATAAATAAATATTGCTTTAATTAATAAATAAATTATTTGGATTTGATTAAAACTAGCATTATTCATACACAGTGGAATTCTGGCATTAATTTGCAGTTCATTCTCACTAAGAAATGGGGGCAAAAAAGTGATCATAGTGACGTCAGAAACATGGAGAATGAGAGATGTTCCCAGATCTCTCCTGTTGAAACAACATAAGCTGAATATCTAAAACTCAACAAAAAACACCCAAACGGCACACCAGCACATCAGTGCATAAAAGCTACCACAGGTTAGAATCCAGGATGTCAGGAGGTGGACTAGGAGAAACAAAGATGCTGCCTCTCTCAGCCTCCAGAGCTTCTTGTAGGAAGGGGAGAGGGAAAGATGTGGCAGGTTCCCTGAACAGTCCTGCCTGGGACTGCTGTGAGATTCACATGGCTGGCAGAGGTGCCCAGTCATCAGGGCATAGAGCAGAAAAGCAGGGATGGTAAACAACAATTGATTTTTACTGGCTGTAGTTGCAAAACTAAGGCTGAGCCACAGCTCCCATACCCTAATCCAGAGAGCCCCTTCTCCCATAACCTCTAAGACCGAACACCTTGGAGCACCAGGGGAATCTGAGCAAGCACTACTGAAACTGTCACTAACACTGACAAAAACTGAGACTGAGGGTAGCGAGCGTGATTAAACATCTACAAGAAAAAAGACATTATTAAGACTTTATATAAAGCAGAGTCCAAGATGCTTAGACGCCACCTACTGGAAACCAAAAGAAAAACACCTTCTTTGCAACAGGCTGCGGACCATTATATAATAAATCTTCTACTGGAAAAAAATTCAGATTACACTTCCATTATTGCCCAGGTGGATAAATAGTCCATTAAACACATGAACAACCAAGGTGATAAGGCATCTCAGAAAGAAAGAGAAAAATATCCAGAAAATAAGCATATAGATATAGAAATATGCAACTTAAAAGATAGAGAATTCAGGATGGCATTTCTGAAAAAACTCAGTGAGATCCAAAAAGAATCATATAAGCAATTTCAGGAATTTATAAAACAACTAGATGAGGATAATGAGTTCTTTAGCAAGGATATTAAAACCCTCAGAAAGAACCAAATAGACCTTTTCCAGAACATACTGGAAAAGTTGAAAAATGAAATAACAAGCTTGGGAAATAGAGTCGACCAAATCGAGGAAAGGATCAGTGATATAGAAGACAGAAATCTAGAAATAAATCAGAAGGAAGAAGAGAAAAACCGTACAATGAAAATAATGAAAGAGATATACAAGAATTAGCTGACACCATTGGGAGAGGAAACAAGAAAAAAGGGGATTCTCTAAGGGGAGGGAAAGGAGCAGGGATTAGAAAGCATTTTCAGACAAATAGTTGACGAGAATTTCCCAAATCTAAAGAATGAGCTAGAGTTTGCAATTCAATAAGTCAATAGAACACCCAATTGTCTCAACCGAAGAAGACCTTCACCAAGACACATTGTATTAAATTATCAAAAATCAATGACAAAGACAGAATTCTCAGGGCAGCCAGGGAAAGGAAGATAATAACCTATAAGGAAAATCCATTAGATTGTCATTGGACTTTTCAGCACAAATCTTACAAGCCAGAAAGAAGCAAATCAAATATTTAAATTATTAAATGAAAGGAACTACTAGCTAGCCAAGAATAATGTATCCAGTTGAGCTATCCTTTAGATATGAAGGAGAAATAAAGATCTTTCCAGATACACAAAAATTGAGAGAATTCTCCACTACAAAGCCTGCACTACAAGACATACTAAAAGAGGTCAGCTCACCTAAAACAAAATGACAAAAAAAAAATACATAATCAGGAGTAAGGGTACTAGCAGGCTGATAGAAGCAGAAAAGTGCAACCCTTACTAGGAACAGGCCAGTATAAGCTTAAAAATAAAAAAATATTTGCTATAGCAAAATAGTAATGAACTTTTAGCATACATAGGGACAAATTGAGACAACAATGACTGAAGAGGGGAGGATTCAAAGATCCAAATTTGCAAAGGGAAATAGAGATAAGTCATGCACAGAAGAGAAAATATGACTCTGTGTGTGTGTGTGTGTGTGTGTGTGTGTGTGTGTGTGTAACCTTTACATGTTTGTAATGGTAACCATGTGCCAAAGATTCAGAACCAAAGTATATAACATAAAACAAGAAAGACTAGAAGGAAAACCCACAAAGCCAACCAAAATAAAGAAAATAGAAACACAAGGACAAAGAAGCAATGGAAATACTGAACTACCAGAGAGCAAAAAGTAAAATGGCTGTAAAAAGACCTCACATTTCAATAATCACCCTAAATGTAAATGGACTGAATTCACCAATAAAAAGGCACAAAGTTACAGAATGTATCAAACAACAAAACCCAACCATATGCTGCCTCCAGGAGACATATCTCAGCTTCAAAGACAAATATAGACACAAAGTGAAAGGGTAGAAAATTATATTCCAACAAATGGCATTCAGAGAAAAGCAGGAGTAGCAGTACTAATATCATATGAAATAGATTTCAAAATAAAAAAGGCAAAGAAAGATACTGAGGGACACTTCATAATGATAAAGGGAATCATGCACCAAGAAGACATAACACTTATCAATATCTATGCTCCCAATCAGGAAGCCCCGAAATATGTAAAGCAATTACTAACAGAAGTAAAGGGAGAAACAGACAAAAACACTATCATAGTAGAGGACCTAAATACCCCACTATTCAAAATAGAGAGATCATCCAAAAATAAAATCAATAAGGAAATAACATCTTTAAATGACACACTAGACCAATTAGACTTAATTGACATTTACAGAGCCTTCCATCCCAAAACAGCTGCTTTTATATTCTTCTCCAGTACAGATGGAATATTCTCAAGGATTGACCACATATTGAGACACAGAGATAGCCTCAATAAATATAAGAGGGTTGAAATCATACCAACCATATTCTCTGATCATAATGTTTTGAAATTAGAGATCAATTGTAAAAAGAAAGTGAAAAGAACCACAAATACATGGAGATTATTCAACATGCTACTGAAGAACTGGGTCAGAGAAGAAATAAAAAATGAAACTAAGAAATATATAGAAAAGAATGATAATAATATTACAACATATCTAAACTTTTGGGACATGGCAAGAGCAGTCATAAGAGGAAAGTTCATATCATTACAGGCCTACCTCCCAAATAAATAACCTAATGCTTCATCTTAAAAAATCTAGAAAAAAAAAGAACAATTGAAGCTTAAAGTTAGCAGAAAAAAATCATCATCAAAATTAGAGCAGAAATAAATGAAATTGAAAACCATAACAACAACAACAAAAACAACAGAGAAAATAAATACAACAAAGAGCTGGTTTTTGAGAAAGTTAATAAAATCAACAAACCCTTGGCCAGACTCGCTAAAGAAAAAAGAGAAAGGACACAAATAAACAAAATCAGGGATGAAAGAGGGGAAATTATGACTGACATTGCAGAAATACAAAGGATTATACAAGAATACTATGAAAAAGTATATAACACCAAATTTAATAACCTAGAAGAAATGGACAAGTATTTAAATAAATATGATTTTCTTAGACTGAATCAAGAACTGGAAAATCTAAATAGACTCATCAGCAGTATGAAAGTTTAAACAATCATCAAAAACCTACCAAAAAATAAAAGTCCAGGACCAAATGGCTTCACCAGTGAATTCTACCAAACATTCAAAGATTTAATACCTATTCTCCTCAAACTCTTCCAAAAAATTAAAGAGAAGGCATTACTTCCCAACTCATTCTATGAGGCCAATATTACTCTGCTACAAAAACCTGGTAAGGATAACACACAAAAAAGAAAACTATAGAGCAACATCTCTCATGAACACAGATGCAAAAATCCTAAATAAGATACTAGCGAACAGAATACAGCAACATATTTGAAAGATTATGCACTGTGATCAAGTGGCTTTCATCCCATGGGCACAGGCATGGTTCAACATATGCAAATTGATTAACATGGTACACTACATAAACAAATTAAAAAATAAGAATCATATGATCACATCAATTAATATAGAAAAAGCCATCGACAAGATAAAACATCCATTTATGATCAAAACACTTAACAAATCAGTATAGAAGAAAAGTACCTTAACATAATAAAGGCCATATATGGCAAACCTTCGGCCAACATTATACTTAATGGTGAAAAACTAAAAGCCTTCCCTCCAAGATCAAGAACAAGGCGAGACTGTCCACTATCACCACTGTTATTCAATATAACATTGGAGGTCCTAGCAAGTGCAATCAGATAAGAGAAATGAATAAAAGGCATCCAAATAGGAAACAAAAAAATTCCTAAAGACTCCACAAGAACACTACTGAAACAACAAGCAAATATAGTAAAGTTTCTGGATATAAAACCAATGTTCAAAAATCCATCGCATTCCTATACTCTAATAATGAAGCATCAGAAAAAGAAGTGGAAAAAATAATTCCTTTTGCAATTGAAACATAAAGAATAAAATACCTAGGAATAAATCTAACAAAACACATGAAGGACCTATGTAATGAAAAAGTATAAGACCCTGTTAAAAGAAATCAAAGAAGATACAAAGAAATGCAAAGATATTCTGTGTCCTTGGATTGGAAAACTCAACATAGTTAAAATGACCATATTACCTAAAGCATTATACAGATTTAATGAAATCCCCATTAAAATTCCACTGGCATTTTTTAAAGAAATAGAACAAAAATCATCAGATTTATATGAAAGCATAAAATACCCCAAATTGCCAAAGCCATCCCGAAAAAAAAGGCTGGAGGAATCACTCTGCCCGAATTCAAATTATACTACGAAACTACAGTAATAAAACAGCATGGTATTGGCAGAAAAACAGACACATGGACCTGTGGAACAGAATTGAGAGTCCAGAAGTAAACTCATATTTATATGGGCAAATAATTTTCAACAAAAAAGCCAAAAACATACAGTGGAGAACGGAAAGCCTCTTCAAGAAATGGTGCTGAGAAAACTGGAAATCCACCTGCAAAAAAATGAAACTAGACTGTTGTCTATCACCACACACTAAAATTAACTCAAAATAGATTAAGGTCCCGAATATAAGACCTGAAACAATAAAATTTGTAGAATATACAGGAACAAAACTCAAGGACTTTATGAATTTGACCTCAAAGGCAAGGGAAGTAAAAGCAAAAATCAATGGATGAGACTACATAAAACTAAAAAGCTTCTGCTCAGCAAAAGAAACCATCAACAAGGTAAAGAGACAACCATCCAAATGGGAAAATATATTTGCAAGCAACACCTCCCACTAGGGCCTAATATCCAAAATATACAAAAAACTCAAAGAACTCAGTAACAACAACCAAAAAAAACCCCAAATGATCCAATCAAAATGGGCCGAGGACCTGAACAGACACTTCTCCCTAGAAGACATACAAATGGCCAACAAACACTTGAAAAGATGCTCAACATCACTAGCTGTTAGGGAAATGCAAATCAAAACCACAATGATACCATCTCACACCTGTTAGAGTAGCTATTATCAACAGGACAAGAAATGACAAAGGCTAGATAGGATGTGGAGAAATAGGAACCCTCATATATTGCTGGTGGGACTGCAAATTGGTACAGCTACTGTGGAAAACAGTTTAGAGTTTCCTCAAAAAACTAAGAATTGATTTATCATATGATCCAGCAATCCCTCTACTGGGTATTTACCCCAAAGAACTGAAAATCCATATCTGAAAAGATATTTGTACATCGACATTCGTAGCAGCATTATTCACAGTGGCCAGGACATGGAAGCAACCAAAGTGTCCTATGATAGATGATTGGCTAAAGAAGCTGTGGTACATACATATATAATGAAATATTACTCAGCCATAAGAAGAGATGAAATATTGCCATTTGCAACAGCATGGATGGACCTTGAAATAATCATAGTAAGTGAAATAAGGCAGACAGAAAAAGTTGAAAATCACATGATATCACTTATATGTGGGATATAAACCCAAAAGCAACAAATGAACTGGACAAACAAAAAGAGACTCATGGACATGGACAATGGACTAGTCGTTACCAGAGGGGAGAGGGTCAGAGGAGGGAGGATGTAGACACGGGGGCAGGGGAAAATTTAAATCACTTCTTCAATTAACAACATAAAAAAGAAAGTAATGAAAACCTACATAGAAATAAATTTATTAGGAAAGAGAATAGCAGAAGGAATAATAGATATAAGAAGCAGTTATCTAAGGTTGGGGCAGGGGAAAACAACAAGAAAACAGACAAGACTTTGTAAACCTAACAACAAAAGTGTCCTTTTAAATCGTGAGAAAGTGTATGCTTAATTATAGGTTGACAAATTTAAAAAAATGATCATACACAATATGATTATGTAATTAAGTCTGTTCTACTACAGTCTGAATTTTACTTCCATTAATTTTTTTTTTAATCCCATGATATAGTATTAGAAACCAAAGATTTGGCTAATTGTATAAGCAGTAAAATTCAGTTCATCCAGGCAGTCAATAAAGAATAGTAACTTCCTTATTTAGGCCAGGTGGCCCTACCTGGACTGTACTATCTTCTTATCTTCCTCTTCTGACAGGAAAAGGTCAGACTGTCACACAGGCTGCTTCCTTAAGAGCAAAGGAAAGTATCATTTCACACTTCATGGAGAAAGAAGAGCAGAGGCGGGGCCTAGTGTTGGTCAGCCTGAGGCAGCCTGCCCTCAGGAGGAAGGAATGGGTGATCCAGACATTCCTTCCTTGAACAGTTCCCAGTGACTCTAAGCCCACAGCTCACAGACACTGCCCACCGTCTTTCCATTCTTCCTACCTCCAGCAGAGGACAGGGATGCGTCTAACACAGAGACACCACTGACCAGTTCCATCTTCATTGTGGAAAATAAGAAAGATCAATCATTTGAGTTGCTTCATGTCATCTAAATGAAGCAGCATTTGACCGATGGAGCATATGCCTAGGCTCCTACCTCAACATACTTAAAATAGGAACAAAGTAACAATTTGATGATGGCTACATGATTTAAATCATTCTCTAATTACACGCCTTTTTATAAAAAGAATATAACGTTTTGCATTTTAAAAAATAAACATGACTGTGTAGTTTTCATCTACAAAACCAGCTCTGCTTCTCACACCCAGCCTTGTGCTGGCTGTGGGCTCTCCCCGAACTGATGAAGCTGACTGTGACAGACACAGCCCACTCTAAAGGAACAGCCCTCTTTTTCAAAGAATGGGTGATTTGCTGTATTACATCAATTAAAAGAAACAAAAATATGGTTTTGTGTCTCTGAAAGCATCTTTCGTTTTGTAGTTTCTGCTAAAAAGAAAAATGCCCCCAATTTTTTTTTCTTTTTTTTTTTCTTTTTTTTTTTTTTTGGTAATCCTTGACTAACAGAGACATTACAGAAAAATGTATTACTGGTAAGGACTATTCAAAATAATACAGGTAACGTGTGGCCACTTTTGTTCTACTTTTATTTATTCATTAACAATAGTGAATACTTTCCTGTACGTGTTGAATTCTTGTTTCTAGAAATATTACTTAATAGTAGAGAATCCATAGGGGGAAAATGTGAGTTGTTGCACTGTGTGTCTTTTTTGAAAGCATAAAAAAGACTGTCATTCTGTTTCACAGAAGAGGTAATAGGAAAGTCAGCAGGCCAGGGTGAGCTTGCAGAGATTGGTGATGAATTCAAACATAGGCTACCAGGCTGGTGTGAAGCGATGGGAAAATGAATTCCAGGATTTTTCCTTAGCCCTTTACCCACTTTTGTAGACTGGTCACTTTCTTATTAGACTGTCATGTTAACTTCTTAGTGGCAAATGGTCCTTAAGTGACACATACTTCTGCTATGGGCCTTATTCCTGTTTGGTGCTCACCTCACATAGCTAGCTTGGTCCCATCTGTCCAGATAGGTGTTTGTAAACACAACTCGGATGATATCGTGCAGAGTATGTTCCAGGAAGTGCTCCCTTTAATCCCTGGCCAAACCAACCTTTTACCACTGGCATGCATTAGAGATCATTTGAGGATCACCATAGGCTCCAACTGGAAAAACCAATTAATAATGATTTTGACAGATGCAGAGTTTGAGCTCCTGATAATTACTATTCCACCAAAGCAACTGAGACTCCGGACCGCAATTAAAAAGAAATAATCATCCACATATAATGGCTTCCACACTGCACAATACTAGAAATAACTATTATTAGCTACTAAAGTATGTACTACCCATTTTCCAGAGCCCTTTCTTGGCCAACAAATTTAAGACCAAGAGTGATCAATGCATGAGTCATCAGCATGAAAACTTTTGATATTGGACATGTAAATAGAAATTATCCAGAAAGATTTAAATGTGTAAAGAATTACTACAGTTGATGGATTACACTGATGTTAAAGTTTTCCTTGCAAGAGGCCCAAAGTTTTTTCCTTTGCATCTACATCTATGGGTTAGAAAAAAAAGATACTATCCTTGGAAAAAATTTTTTAAAGTGTTGTGTAATTTTCCAGGTACTGTGCTAGGTGTTGGGGATATAACAATAATATATATATATATATATATATATATATATATATATATATATATATATGTGTGTGTGTGTGTGTATATATATATATATCCTGTTCTCAACAAACTTACAGTTTTAGAAGGAGGAACAGATAAGTACACAAAAAAATCACAACACAGTGTAATAAACAGAGTAAACAAAGTGTGCACCTGGTACCTGGTAGCATAAGGGAGTGTAGTTTGCAGGAGAGAATTGAGACAAGGGAAGAAAATCAGTCTGGTTAAGAATTTGCATCTCTAATTTAAGACTTTTATTCTCCCCTTCTTGGAAGTCATCTTTAGTCTCTTATACCTAGAAATGTTCCTATCACAGTGGCATAGGAAAGATAGCAACCAAAGAAAGGTGGACTGGAGGACCAGGAACTGTAATGGTGAAAACAAGCTTCTCCTAAGCTTTTCAAGGCTTTAGATTCATTAGATTCAGATTCGTTAAAAAAAAAAAGTTTTAAACAAAATATGAAAATTGTTTGACTTACAGGCCATATTCCTTACATGTTACAACAATCCCATGCCTACATTAGTGTTTCTGATTTATTAGGAAATGTTTACATTAAATTGAGGTTTGAGGGGAAGGCAGATTCCTAACTGGGCTCCTGCTCTTAAAATAATTTAAAAACAGCTATAACACCATCACATGTTGTTTAGCCCAGAAATGTTGCCTTTTGCTTGATTGTTTTGTTTGTCCATGGATTAGTTCACAGATACAATGTTAAGAAATACACAACTGAAAAAAAAAATTGATAACACTGCATGGTTCACATCTGTCTCAATCTCTTTTTATTGAAGTAAAATTGGCATGACATAAAATTCATAATTTTACCCATTTTTAAAGTGTACAGTTTAGTGGTTTTTAGTACATTCATAATGTTGTATAATCACCACCATTGTCTAATTCTGGAATATTTTCATAACCTGAAAAAGAAACCCCATACTAATTAAGCAGTCATTCCTCACTTCCTCTCCCGCTCATTCCCTGCCAATCTCTAATCTGCTTTGTCTCTATGGACTTGCCTGTTCTGAAGATTTCATGTAAATAACATCATGTAATATGTGTCCAGGCATCATTCACTTTGCAAATGTTTTCAAGGTTCATCTATGTTGTATCATGTGTTGGTACCTCATTCTTTTTTGTGGATGAGTAATTTATTGTGAGGATATACTACATTTTGCTCACTCATTCATCAGTTGATGGATATTTGGATTGTTCATCTTCAACTTTTTGGCTATTATGAATAGTGCTGCTATGAACATTCACGTACAAGTTTTTTGTTCAAACACCTGTTTTGAATTTGGGGGAATAAATACCAAGGGTGGAATTGCTGGGTCATAAAGCAATTCTACTCACTTTTAACTTTTTAAGGAATTATCAAACATTCTAAAGCTGCTGCATCATTTTTTATTCACCGAAACATATGAGTTCCAATTTTCTTATGTTCATCAACATTTCTTATTTTTCTTTAATAAATATTATAGCTACCCTATTGGGTGTAAAGTGGAAACTTACTGTAAATCTCTTTTTATGGATAAATAATTCGTCATAGAAACCACTTCAGAAACAAACAAAAGGGGATGCTTATTTAAGGTCCTAAGTTTTCTTCTTTTGATTATGAGGCTACCACTTAATTGAGGACATATCCCTAAGATGAGCTGCAAAGTGAACATATGTGAGTCTAAACAACAGAGTTGTGTTTTACTGCCTCCCATCACCCACTTCCCCTACAGCAACCATGATCAACGCCCCCCGCCCCAGGTGTCTAAATGATGACTGTTGAAATGTCAGCCCCTGAGGAATAGCCATGTGTTTTTAGTCAGTGACTGGTAATGAGGCATCTGAACCATTATGAGGCTTGGCTAGTAAAATAAGCTCTTCTGGGCAATGGCGGGTGGGGCGGGGGGACATTTTTAAAAACCCAATAAACATTCATTTTTTTCCCTCCATATGTGCTGTATTTTTTTAAGGAAAATGAAATACAACTAACCATCAATTCCACATTCCACTTTAGATAAAGTAATTTGTTTGGATAAAGCAATGAGTTAATCAGTTTAAGCCTTATGAAATTTCAAATTCCTTCCTATTTCTCATTAATAATTCAGTGTCTATTGCACATATTCCTATGAGTCTGTCATCATTTATTTTTATCTCTGATATTATCAACACACTACAAAAGTTATTCCGTTCCTTGCAGGAGCACTTAGTTTTGAGAACTAAAACATATTTATGCAAATGATAATCCAGATAAAACAGGGAGCAATAGGAATTATACTTTTTTTTTTCAATTTCTGCATCCATTTCTGCATTCTAAACCGCCTGGTACAAATAGCCTCCATGAGGATTTTAGTTCCTGTTTAAGTTTTCATCTCCTTAGTGTAAACTGATGGGAGGGAAAGCTGAGACTCAGTACAGTGGGTACCAACTGGTTCAGAGGAAGGAGGAATACCAAGAAACTGAAGACAAAGCTAAAGGCTTGAAAAAGGCCCAGCACTAGGCTGCTGCACGTCTGTCTTCCCAAGAACCTTTTGGATAAAAAATTGAATGGATCTTGAAACTGAATAGCAGAGTTAGTGATTCTTTGTTGGACTGGAACAATTGGAAAGCTAAGAGAGCCTAGACTGGGCTGGTGGGAAGGTCCAGAGATCGTTAAAAATCATGATAACTGAACGTCTGTTCTTTTTTTACACAGAAACCATCCAGTTCCCGAGTGAGCTTTAGACTTGCTTACATCGATTTCTGTGTCTTAAAGGTTTAGGCACGTAGAGATGAGTCTCACGTCCAGAGGCTCCAGGAAAGACTGAAATCCTAGTGTTTCAGGGAAAGACTCGAAGCCATTCTGCTATTCCTGGAGCTGATTACAGGTCTCATCACTTACATTGTTGGCCCAGCGTGGGCTTAGAAGAGATTGCATCCCGGCTAGTCCAGGTCTTTTACACTCTCCTCCTCCAGGGTCCGCCAACTCTCCCGGGTACAAAGTACAGCAGGGACGCGGGCGGAGCCTTTCCTAGCGCCGCAGCCGTCTCTTTCCCCGGTGAACACCTAGATGAATTTCCAATCCGGTGCCTGGCACATTCGGGAGGGAGCCTCAGGCTCCTTCCGCGCTGCGAGCCGCACATCCTTCTTTCTGTAGTCGATATTCCTCTGGGAGACGTAGCGGGCTCTGGGCACTAAAAGCTTTACTAAGAGATTCGCAATGGTTTACCCAGGCCCCTGAACACTCCCGCTCGCGAAGAGCTGCCTGCGGTGATGCAACGCAGAAGCCCCTAACGCCCGGCTGTTGTCCCTCTTCCTTCTAAGGCTCGCGGCTTAGGGTCAGTTCCGTGACTACAAGAGTATCTGTCTGGGAGCCTGTACTGGGGTCCGGCCCAACGAAAGGAGTTGGAACGCGCAAAAAAAAGAAAAAGAAAAAAAAAATCAAAACAACACGTCACTGCACTACCAGGCTGCACAGGCACTTCGCACGGGCCACCTACGCGTGGGTCTGGAGGTAGTGCGCCCTAGGTAAGTAAGACGGGGAGCTGCCGCGGAGGGTCTGGGAAGCAGGGCAAACAGGGTCGGGAGGTGGGGGTCTAGGGCTCTGGAGGATTTGGACCAAAGTGGAGTTGGGGCCCCTCAGGGCTGGGTAGCAGCAGAGGGAAACTGAGAATGAACTCCAGACATCTCTGCCTGGGGTCGGCTTCAGTCTTTGCCTTGGGCAGGACCTGGGCGGAATGGGACAGAATCGACACCTTTAGTTTCCACTCATCCTCCAGGAAGGCGGAGAAACTCCCCAGATCTGCCCGAGGGGTCGGTAAAGGGTGCTGCGGGAGAGCCCCGGAAGCACTGCTCGAGTTGCCTGGAGCGCAGGACTGGGAAGGGGGGAAAAAATGGGCGAGGGGTGATAAGCCTCCTCCTGTATTGCCTGCCTTCCTCTTTTTCTCCCCCACCCCCTTCCTTTTCGTAGCTGCTGACGCGCTGGTAGTGCCTATTAATCATTCACCAGCTCAGAGCCGCGCCAGTTAATGGCTGTGCGGCGCGGGGCTCCAGCTTCTCGGCCTCTCCTCTCCGCGCTCGCTTGTGCCCAGGCGCCCGGAGCTGCGAGCGGCTTCGTGCAGGCAGCCGCTGGGCTATGCGCCCCGCCGCGGCTTCCCGCAGCCGCGGTGCGCTACCCCCAGGCGCTCGGCGACAGTGAGCTGTGGGCGGGCGGCCAGGGTGCAGAGTGAGGGCGCAAGCGGCGGGGGTGCGAAGAGAGCGCCCCAGCCCCGGCAGCCCGAGCAGCCGAGATGTTCGCCAATGGCACCGCCTCCTCTCCCTCCTCTCCTAGCCCCAGCCCCGGCAGCTGTGGCGAAGGCGGCGGCAGCAGGGGCCCCGGGGCCAGCGCCGCGGACGGCATGGAGGAGCCGGGGCGAAATGCGTCCCAGAATGGGACCTTGAGCGAGGGCCAGGGCAGCGCCATCCTCATCTCTTTCATCTACTCGGTGGTGTGCCTAGTGGGGCTGTGTGGGAACTCCATGGTCATCTACGTGATCTTGCGCTACGCCAAGATGAAGACGGCCACCAACATCTACATCCTCAACCTGGCCATCGCCGACGAGCTGCTCATGCTCAGTGTGCCCTTCTTGGTCACCTCCACGTTGCTTCGCCACTGGCCCTTCGGCGCGCTGCTCTGCCGCCTCGTGCTCAGCGTGGACGCAGTCAACATGTTCACCAGCATCTACTGTCTGACCGTGCTTAGCGTGGACCGATACGTGGCGGTGGTGCACCCCATCAAGGCAGCACGCTACCGCCGGCCCACCGTGGCCAAGGTGGTGAACCTGGGGGTGTGGGTGCTGTCCTTGCTCGTCATTCTGCCCATCGTGGTCTTCTCGCGCACTGCAGCCAACAGTGACGGCACGGTGGCCTGCAACATGCTCATGCCCGAGCCCGCCCAGCGCTGGCTGGTGGGCTTCGTGTTGTACACATTCCTTATGGGTTTTCTGCTGCCCGTCGGGGCCATCTGCTTGTGCTACGTGCTCATCATCGCGAAAATGCGCATGGTAGCCCTCAAGGCCGGCTGGCAGCAGCGCAAGCGCTCGGAGCGCAAGATCACCCTGATGGTGATGATGGTGGTGATGGTATTTGTCATCTGCTGGATGCCTTTTTATGTCGTGCAGCTGGTAAATGTGTTTGCAGAGCAGGACGACGCCACGGTGAGCCAGCTGTCGGTCATCCTCGGCTACGCCAACAGCTGCGCCAACCCCATTCTCTACGGCTTTCTTTCGGACAACTTCAAGCGCTCTTTCCAGCGCATCCTGTGCCTCAGCTGGATGGACAACGCCGCTGAAGACCCGGTCGACTACTACGCCACCGCCCTCAAGAGCCGCGCCTACAGCGTGGAGGACTTTCAGCCCGAGAACCTGGAGTCGGGTGGCGTCTTCCGTAACGGCACCTGCACGTCCCGGCTCACGACTCTCTGAGCCTGGGCCACTAGGGAGCCCCGCGCAAAGGGTGGGGGAAGATAAGGAGAAAGGGAGTCTGGGAACGAGAGGTGAAATGATCATGGGGGTCAGGGTGCAGTGGGGCAAAGTGGGGCTAGGATACAGTGCGCTTCGCGTGGAGCCCCGGGAAACGTGCGCGATAAAGGGGGAACTGGGCCGGTTTTCCTTATAAACTAGGAAGGTTTTCAGACCGCTTTCTCCTGTCTCTCACTTTCACTCCTTCCTCCACTGCGCTTGTACTTCTGCACCCCTCTGTGTTCCCCACTCTGTCATTCGATCTTTCCTTCCGCCCCTCCTGCTGGTGCAGATCCTCAACTCATGAACGTTGCCAACTCAGCCTGACCCTCAGCTGCGCCAGCCGTTATTTCTGTTTATTTAAGCCGAGCCACGTTGATCGCCACGGTTTTCTTAGGGGTGAGTCCCCAGCTGGCCCTCAGCCCCGCCCCGCCGCGTCCTTCTGCTCGCCAGATTCTGCCTGGTGCCTCTAGCGGAGTCTCGAGAACGACCGCTCTCCCTTTGCAAATCCCTACTTCAAGGGAAGTATGACTTCAGAATGAACTGGGCAGCTGGTCTTTTCTCTTACAGCAGAGGAGGATGTGATCTTCTCCGAGCCCCTCAACCACTCCCACTCCACCCAGAGCGGAGCCAGGTGCTTAGTAAAATTGGTCCCGCGCTTCGAACCCCAGGCGTCCTGCAGTCCCCATCCAAACTCCCCTTTGGAGCCAAAAGGAGCTGAGAACAAGGACCCAGGGGGGTTCTTTGAAGATTCCGGGGTTTGGGGGTTTGTAATGGAATCTGCCCTCCAGTTCAGCGCACAGCCCTCGTTTTTGGTTTCAAAGACCATCGCTCCCGGAATGCTGGTCTGCTTTAGGCCACGCAGGACAGGGCGCACTTTCCCCGGGGCCTTCCCGGAGCGTGGATGCAGCTATCCTAAGTTTCTCCCCCACCCAAGCTTCTGAAGGTGCATATCTAAGAGTAACAACAGACTCATTTTCCTGCTCCGGGTTATCTCGAAGACCAGGCACTGGGCTGGGACTTCAGGTGGTGCCTTCAGAGCCTTGGCCAATCCCGACTGCATCGCTGTCACCTGCAGGCTAGAGAGGGGGCCTGTCGGACACTTGAGGGTTGCTGCATTTCAAGCGGTGCCTACTTAAGTTATTTTCTTAACATATTTATATATTTATTTATTTGTACTGTTTGAAAACATGTCTCTGCTTTTTTTCTCTCTACTTGCCTAGCCCAAGGCTCTCCCCGCCCCGCCCCCCCGCACCCCTGCCCCGTCTCTGCACAGGACACTTGGGATGGGGGTGGAGGGCTCTCTCCCCAAGGCCCTCCCCAAAGCTCTTCTTATTCCTGCTTTCTCTTTTCTTATCCTTTCCTCTAGGCTTTCTATTTTTGCTTGTCTTATAATTATGAGTTATCTCCCTCTCCTGCAGAGTGGGAAGCCCTGAACTTCTAGTTTTCAACTTCACCCTATATATGATTTGAATATATAATATATATTCATATGTTATATGTTTGTTTATATTGCTCCATTGTCATGAGTCCATGAAACAGTTCCCAAATATAGCCACTAACAGTGACAGGTATGAGGCTGGTCAAAATGCTTTCAGATAAGGGGATTCAAGCAACACTCAAGCCTGGAAATGAAAAACTTGTTTCAGACAGACTTTACTCAGTGCTGAGGATGTCCCTGCTTATGTCTCTGCTTCCTCTAGTGTCCAGCATAGGTGATTTTAACATATAATCCAGTTCATATCATCATTCTTTTGAAGACATTGAAAGTAGAGTAATTTGTGTTTATGTTTAACCAACTACATTGGAAACCTGAGCAAGGCAAGGACCAATAATTTTACTTCTTCATATTTCCCATATTGCTTGATTATGCTGGCTTGTATATAGTAGGCGCTAACTACATTTTTGTTGGTTGATTGCTTAAGTGAGCCAGAGTGTATAACAACGATCTTTTGGGAGATAGTCAATCTGGGGCTCTCAGGTTCTCTCACCAACATGAAATACAGTGGTTGAAATCACTATGGAAAAAGATGTTTGTATATTTGCTTCAAGAAGATTGTGCTTTTCTGAAAGCAGTAACTAAGAGTTAAAATGTTTCTAATGCATAGTTTAAACTAAAATATGCTTTTGGTCATAAATCAGAAAGTTTAGTTTTGTCCCTTAATAATAATATGTTATTACTCCTTTGGAAAATAGCTTTTTAATGGTTACAGTGAAATTTACAAATCAAAATCTTGATTTTTAACCTCTTAAGAGGATACAAATCTAGTGCTCTTCACCTGTTACCATTGTAATAATAACTAAATAAACAAATGTATTATGTTGTTGCAAGTTGTCTGACTTCTGCATTTGAATTTTACTGTTTCAATGGATTACTTAAAACCACATGCACATTGCCTTAGTTGTTTTATATTTCACTTAGATTTTAAGAAGAAAAATTTCTGATTACCTTTAGAAATTTCACCAAAATTAAGGTTACACTTTGAATGATCTCTTAAAAAGGAAAAGTCCATTACCAAAGAGAGGGGAGAAAAACAATTTTGAGTAATTGCGAATAAGAAGCAGTGCACTGGGTTGTCCTCTCTGTGGTTTGCTGTCACTATCAAGCTGAATGATATTTCAATCAATTTAAATTACTGTGTGCCTTCATTTATGACCTCAGACTTTGTTATGGGAGCTAAATAACTGCTAACTTACATCCCAGGGAAAGATAATAGAAGGGAGAGAGGGAGGGAGGGGGGAGAAGGGGGGAGAGGTAGGTAGAGAGAGAGAGAGAGAGAGAGAGAGAGAGAGAGAGAGAGAGAGAGAGAGAGATTACATAAAGGTGCTACTGAGGGCAATGGGTAAAAGAAATATAAAAATCAGATTTCAGCATAAGAAAAGACATATTTATGCTTTGTTCAAAATGGTCATTTTTATCCCTAGAAGAATTTTTAAGAAATTACTAGAAGAGTATTCTTTAAACAGATGTAAAAGGCTTTTTAGAGCAGTTTATTTTCACAGCAAAATGAATGGAAAGAAATGTTTTCTAAGCAGCAATAACAGTGAGAGCAGAAACAGGCATGGGGTGGGGTGTGTGTGCTTCAGGAACCTTCAAATGCCCTGTAACTCTAGGCTTTATAGTTCTGTTCATTACCTCAACATGAATAAAGATAACTGGCCTTTTGTCTTATTATTTTTAAAAACGATAGCAAGGTGGCAAATTGAACTCATAGATGTGCAGAAAAAACATTTTATTATTTTCATTTTAACTAATCTAAACATTATTCTAAGCCCCTTTCAAACTGGCTGTGAGAAAAATAAACATTCAAACATCCACTTAAGCTGATAGTTTAAATAGCCATTTTCAGAAAGTTTCAAGATTTTATATAAATAAGTTTAGACAGTCTCTTGGCTGGCTTCCTCTTCCTCTTTTTGCATCCCTAAAATCACTTTAGAGTGAAGAAGAAGAGGTTTTATCCATCCTAGTGCAGGAAGGGATGAAGTGGGGGCCTTGGGAGAGGGACCCTCTCTGACCTTTGCTTCTGAGAATAGGCCATTTGTACCCCAGGATTATTCCCAGCTGCAGTTTGTTGAAATCTATAGCTTCTGGAGCTTGTGTTCTGATCTCTCAGCTTCACGAAGGCTGTACCTCAGTTCCTGTGGGCTGCAGCCCTCTCAGAATCTTCCATGGCCCTCATATAGCCAATCAGCTGGGTTGTCTACCCTAACCTCAGCCAAGGAGTGACCTCGCCCTGCCGCAGGCAGCCCCATGACTAGAAGGGATCTGGGGTAGCTCTACACTGGTGACCCTCAGGGTCTTTCTGTCTGACATATTTTTCTATAGGTCTCTTAGATTTTTGCATGTCTCCTTCTGTTAACTTCACTTAAAAAATTCCATGCACCCCTCATCACCTTCACATTAGAGAAGAAACGTAGGAGGTGAGTCCTTTAGTCTTAGCCTTCAATGTTCTGCAGCAGGAACAAAAGATTTAGCGAATCCTTGTGCAACCCCATACCCAAGCCATTTCAAGCCTTTTTTGCACTGCTTAGAACTTGAAGTTAAGCCCTCTCCTATCCTAAAGTGGTGAGACTCAACTTAGGGTAAGATGTTGCAATGAAACACCATTTATGATCGAAGTTAAAATGTATCAGTTTAGTGTCCAAGTATTATCTCTCTCACTGGTGACTGTGTTCTCAGGGCAGAATTTCTCAGGCCACCTTCTCACACAATACTTTAAAAAAAGATTATGTTTGAAAACATCTGATGCCTCATCCAATCTTACCCTGACCATTGTACAGAATGCTGAATGTATGGTTTTGGCCTGAGAAAGAAGGCAAGGAGTTCTCCTGGAGAATATTAAGGATGATACATTTTTTAAAAAATTGTGATATATTTCCAATTTATTTCAAAGAAATAATAGAGATGTCATACTTATATCAGTTTTCTAAAAACACATTGATCAAATGGTTATATTTTACAAATCTTGCTTATAATCTCTTTTATTCCAATGTACCATGTCAGAGAGGTTAAGTACTCAACTGAGAGGACTGAAAGCTATACAGATAATTGTTACAGCGATGTATGCATAAAAAATAAAGTATTGTGAAGTCTATGCTATTTGCTTGTTTGCATCATACACCTCTGAGCTAATGAGAACCTCTTCCACATATTCAGATGGATACCGTGGTTTGCATTTAACGTATTTCAGTTTGTTGGAATGTGTTCAACATTATTACATGGTTTTTCTAGAGGGAGGTAGGTACAGAGATAATGTTGCAAGTGATCATTTACCAATTTGTTAAATATCTGGAGACAGGGTTAGTACACTAGTAAAATGACTGTGTTAAGGATGATCAGATATAGACGAGCTTCTTATTTCGAGTATAAAGGAAAGGAAGGTGTTTTTGTAATGATGACAAAGTTGAAGAGGCTTGTGAACAGAAATAACTAGTTCAAACTAAAATATCAAAATACCCGCTTATCAAATTGTTGGGTAGAGAGAAGCATTTTCTAAAAAGGAGATACAATGTTAAATAAAAGCCTTTTGGTAAAATATTCACTTTAATAATAAACTTAATTATTATCAAAAATGTATATTAAATATTATTAGCTCAAAGCTGAAAATATTACCCTCATTTAAGAATGAAACTACAGGCATGATCCCAAAATTCTTTGGAATAATTATGAGCTCAAAATTCTAAATGCAGATATCTCTTAAGCCAGATTGATTCAAGTCTTTAACTTTGAGCGGACAGGAAGTATACAAGGAAATGAGAAGTGAAGAATGCCATCAGTTAACATCTTATCTCCACAATAGAGTTCAACATATGCTCCTCCTCATGCCTATATAGCCAGATCAGTTACGGATGAAGACATCAAGTACTCCAACTTAAAAAAAAAAAATTAAGAAAGATTTACCATGCATCAGAGTAAGACTTACCATGTATCATTTGGAAGAGGACATGTTATGTAGGCACTGTAGAGTGTCTTTTACAGCAATAATTTTGACTTTCACAATAATACTTGTATCAAAAACAATTATTACCCCTTTTAAATTGAGTCGGGGAGACAGAGACAGAGACAGGACACACACACACACTCACACACACACACACACACGGTGAGAGAGAGAGAGAGAAAGAGAGAGAGAGAGAGAGAGAGAGAGAGAGAGAGAGAGAGAGAGAGAGAGATTCAAGACCCAAAAGGCAAATAGGAAAATATTTTACAATAACATGTGACTTATATGACTATTCTGGTAAAGACTATCCAAATATTGATGAACTATAGCTCTCACTGTGTTCTTTCTGTCTCCATAACCCTTGAACAATTCATTAATCTAGCTAATATTATTAGCAGTGGCAAAATGTCTATTCAAAGTCAATAATAATTAAATTAAACATTCTCCTCCTGTCCAATGAGCCACTATAACTGGCAAATCAAGCAGATGTCTGTATGCCTTTTTCAAAAGACTCTGAAGTCTTCCTATATATAAACTCCGGGATCTGAACTTACACACACACACACACACACACACACACACACACACACACACACACACACACTTACTCAAAAAAAGACTTATGTAATAATTGCTGAAATAGAGATTTAAGACTCTATTTTACCAACCCCTATTTCCTTTTAAGTTCCATTTACCAATTCTCCCCCCACCCCAGTGCAAAACTCTTTGTTTCCTGACTTTTCCTACTGTTCGCAATAGAACTCTTCTCAGAAAAAGATTTCTTTTGAGTCACAGTTTACATCGCCGACAGGCTTCAGATGTTACCTTTCAGAAGCAAGGCTTTTTGATAAGGACATAATATCAGAATGTCAGGTAACAGTATCCTTGAAATCACATATTTATCTAAGGTAAATATTTTTTAACAAGTAGTCTATGATTCCTGCATCAGATATCCAAGAACTTATAAAAATGCATATCCTCTGTGCTCCACCATAGAGAACTTGATTCATTAGGTCTGGGGTAAGTCTCGGTGTTTCTCAAGTACACTAAAGTTTGAGAACTAATGGTTTACATGTTAAGAGCCTGAAGCTTGTCATCAGCAGACATGGCTCTGTTTTATTCATTGTGTGATACCGGGCAAGTTAATCTCCATGATGCATTATTGCTTATCTATAAGATCAGAATAATATCTTCTTTAAAGGGCATTGCGATGAGGCAATGCATGTCAAATGCCACATCAGTCCGAACTCTAGTTGCGAATGAAGGAAAACCTCATTAACTCACAAAACTGAAAATTCTTCAGGAAGATCTGGCTTCAGGGAGTACTTGATTCACAACTCACCACACACTTTTTATTCAGTCTCCTTTTCTCATCTCTGACTTGCTTTGTTGGCTTCATTTTCAGATTGACTATTTGTAATTACAAGACAGCTGCAGAAACTGAAACATGACATTTTTCGAGGTTCACATTTCAGGGGAAAGAGTAAAAATTTTTCTTTCTAATTGAACTGTCCAGGATCATTCATGTGTTTCTCTCAACCTCCACATCTTGCTTGGGATGCAAAGAATATGAGGCCCTGACCACTCTTTGCCTAAATTATTTCTTAAGTTTATGTTTGCAGCAAGCAATCTTGAGTGATTAGGTAATATTACTTTCAAAGACAAAGAGAAGGATTGATTACCACTTGCTATAAAGTGGTGATTTCTCCAAGATCATGGTTCTTCAGCTGTGTACAAACCCACTGTTACACAATGTCCATCTGGGCTCATACTACACAACCCCCATGAGATTCGTGGGAAAAAGAAACTAATGTGACAGGAATAAAATATTATAGAAAGTTCTCAACCTGAAAAAAAAAGAAACAAATAAATTCAGATCATGTTGCTTACTGGCTGCACCATGAGTAATAAAGTTCTTTGTTTCTGAGCCAGAAATATTACATTTTTTGTGTTTTGGGGGGGGGTTTGTTTGTTTGTTTGTTTGTTTGTTTGCCAGTACCTTCAAAGCAGCAACAGACTAGCTTATTAGCTTGTAAGTAAACTCAAATTCCAGGCTCTGACAGTGTCTACTATTGAACCCATTAGCAAGGCCTGGGGAATATGTTTGGGCAAACCTGGGTAATATATTCTACCCTTGGAGGTGAGGGTGTCCACTCCACTAGAAGTAAGAGGGGCAGCAGGGTAGATCCTAAGAAGAAAAATATACAATCATCCAAAATAGATAATAATAAAGTTATACGTTATGTGGCAAAAATAAATAAGAACCAGCTACAGCCTGGTGCATACTCAGGAGCCACACACACACACACACACACACACACACACACACTATGTATGTCTTCTTCAAAAGACATACAATAAATGACAGTCTATTATTATCATTAATCATTACTGGTGTATCTGCAAGAGGAAGTAGAGAATTAAAGTGATTCAGGTTTTTAAATGCTTCTGCTGGATCTAGTCATGTAGTTAAGTGAACGGTGTTAAATTAACTTTAAATATACAAAAAATTTGTTTCACTCCTTTAAACATATGCACATCTGAAAGTTGAGCAAAATTTATCTTTATTTTTGTAGTGTATTTTTCTATGATAAAGAATATTAATGATATTTATTGGGGAAATTCAAAATATCTCACAAATATTACTGACAGATTTTATATGACCTCAAGAAAATTAATCACTCTGCATCAGATTCTACATCTTTAAAATTAGAATAATTAGATGTCAGTCCATATTTATAACAATATATTAAATTCCCATAAGATTAATGGCATTGTTTAAATATATTTTTAAAAGCTGATAAAGGCATTTTAATCTTACACACAGCATACAGTTAAGCATATTTAAGATGACATTGAGATTAGGAATATATGCGAATAAAGCATGAAATGACATACAAAGGTTTGGTTGGGCCAGCTCTGAAGCTACTTTTTATCATCATAAATTGGGAAAATGTTTGTTTTAAATATAGTTTTAAGTCAGGGCTCCCCAACCCCCAGTCTGAAGACTGGTACTGGTCAGTGGCCATTTAGGAACCAGGCCACACAGCAGGCAGTGAGAATCAGGAGAGTGAGCGAAGCTTCATCTGTATTTGCAGCCACTCCCCAGCACTAGCCTCACCTCCTCAGCTCCACCTCAGATCATCAGGCATTAGATTCTCATATGAGTACCTGTTCCTGATGCCAAAAAGGGTGGGGACTGCTGTTTTAAGTAATAGAAATGAGCTCACCACAGCCAAAGACAAGTACCAATAATTAGTAAAATCATATCCAAATAAGTTTAACTTTGGCTTACAAATATATTTGTGTCATGTATTTGGGGCCTGAAATACTATTGTGAAGATAACCAACTCCCATGAATTAGACTGACAGTTTCTGTTTCTCTCAGATTTCATAGCAGTTATATAAAACTGTCAGTAACTAGAGTGAAAATATTGTACCAGAAAAGGCAGGCAAGGAAACAGAAGTAACAGAAGTAACATTTATTCAATATCTACTTTGAAAGAGACACATTTTGCTAGGTGCTTTACATGAATATCTCTTTTCAAGGAATCTTCCCCAAGATTCTTATGAACTAGAAATCTTTTTTTTCCTACAAGCAAGTAAAGAAAGGGGGGAAAACACAAAAAACTCTTTCATCATGTTAAAATTTGTATTTCGTGGAACCAGAACTAAAAATCGACCTATTAACTCCAAGAACCATGATTCTTCTACCATACCAGTTAAAGTCCATTTAAATGACCCAGATTTCATTCCACAAATTACACAGAAGTGGGAAAATTTTGACTATTATCTCAAGATTTACAAATTGGTGAACAAAACCAAAATGTCCAAATGTATCATTCTACTCATGGTCTGTACCTAAAGAAGAAAAAAGAAATAAATTATTGGTAACTGCTAAAGAAGTTGTAATATTTTCCAGAGACAATTAGATTGCCTAATAGAAACACCAGTTTTACCTCTATGTCAAATGTGCCCGTGTCAAGAACTCCACATAATACATCGAAGGCTGCACTATACATGCCTCTTCAAATTAAACAAGAGATACCATAGCACAGTGATTGAGTAGATGGGACCAGGAATCCGAATGTGTGGTTTCAAATCCTGGCTTTGAAAATCATTGGCTATGTCACCAGGGGCAGGTCATTTACCCTCTCATGCCTCAGACCTTTTAACTGAAAAATGAGAATAAAAATAATTTCTGCCCCATAATGTTAGCAAAATGACACATAAGTCCTTTCAGTATTTTTTACACACTTTAATAGTCCTTTTCATTTACATAACTGCCATAGAGATAACAGCAGTTCAAGAACACTGAAAACCAAGAAAAAGTTTTCATTTATGAAGTAAGCATGTTCTAACTATTAAGAATTAAATAATCAAACATTAAAATAATGATACTATAACTTTAATGGTCATTAAAATAGGACAAAAGACAAAATTCTAGATAAGCAGCATTAATTCAGTCCTATAAACTATTATAAATAGCTTTTATGGGCATTAGTAACTAATTGGGAAATTTTTCCTCTATTTAAACTAGTTCTGTTGTAAAAACAGTCTAAAGTAATTGAAAAGATTAAACCAAATCTTTTCATCTGAACTGTTTTCAATTAAGAGGTCATGACATTTATAGGATGCCAACTAAATAGAATTCACTGGATTATTTAAGTGATAGAGTCTAGTTAAGGAAATATGAGAAACTCAGAAAAACATCACCCTTTCTAAATATTAAAAACAGATATTATAAACTACAAATAATTATTTTTGTAAATAAATTCTTGTAAAGAATCCCATTGAATCTCTTCAAGTAGGCGTAGAATGCAAAATAAAGAGGTAAATATGCGAAGCACAATTTTAAACAGCTGTGGACACTTTAAAGACGTGGCGGACAAATATTTCTTTTAAATGAGTGCTGTCTCACCTGCAGCTGCATATCTCGTCTCATTTGCAAATCAAGAATGGATCTATAAGAATAAAACTGATGACTACATCAGTTCCTCTGAGAGTTAATTCTTTTCCTATGGCAATAAATTCTCCAAAGTGAGATTCTAGAATCATCACCACTAACATCCAGTTACATTCCACTTCAAAATGAAATAAAACTGACTCCACTCTAAATTGAACATATTCAAATTATCCTATCATTTTTTTTCTGACAAAAGCACAGGGGAGACTAAGAGTAAGCATTTGTAAAGCCAACTAATGGGTTTCTGCAAAGATGGTGAGTAAGTAATGAGGAGGCTGGACAGTCAACTAAGATCTGCTTGGGCAAGTTTGAGTTTTTATTTTCTCTTTCTAAAGCACAGATGGCAGGAACCTGATTTCTCAGTTGTTTCCCATTAGTCTAAAATTTCCTAAAGGCCATTTGTCTTTGATTGCTCAGTGCCTGGCCTGCTATCTAACACACCTGAAAGATAGCAGTATACAGTCCAGCTATTAGCAGGACTGTGGAGCTCAACCACAAAATAGCTGTGTGACATTGGGTAACTGACTTCATATCTTCACCTTGGTTTTAGTTTCCCAATCTGTAAAATGGGAAAAATACTAGTATCTACATCATAGAGTTGTTATGAAGATTAATATTGTAAAGTACTTAGAATAATACTTGGCACATGGTGAGTTTTCGAAGCCTTCAGCAAAGTATCATCACATTAAATTGATGGGTTTATTCAGACAAAGCAGACCTTGATTTTGATATTGAATCAATGCTTACCTCCTGTGTGTCTCTTTCCCTGTTTTGGTCTTCTGGAGTCTTACCTGCATGAGTAGTACATCATTCTCACATGTCAACTAATTTTTCTATGGTACAAGTTATTAATGACTTCAATTACGAACTCCTTAATTTTAGTTGACTTTTTAATGGGAGATAACAATGGTTTCCTACCTTGGATGCACATCAAATGGGAGGTATCTTAAAAACATAGATTCCTAACGCCCAGCTTAAGAAACTCTTGGAAATAAAGCCCAGGCATTACGTGAAAACAGGGTTTCCACGGGATTCTGACACAGGTGGTTTCACTAGCTGGTATTTTGGGGAACCTCAACTATAGATTTTAAAGACTTCACAAAGGAAAGTACTGTATTTCTACTGAAAGATTAGTCTATTAATAGTGGGGTACTTTTTCTTTTTGCTGTAGGGGACCTTCTTTGGTCCTTCAAATTGTACCTCACTATCATGAGCTTGCCTGACATCCCAATGGCTGTTTGGGAAGACCTGTAAATCTCCCAAGCACAAGAGTATTATTGCCAACCCCTCTTGTACTGGTATCATTTTCCAGGACAATGGAAAATATTTATCCTGACATTTTTCCTTGTTGATATTCTTTCTGCAGAACCAGACTTTGCAAATGCTTAAGTTTCTGTAGCTTTCCTTTCCATATACTTCAATACTCCCTTGGGTCTTGGTTCATGTTCCATCAATTACTTAAAATTAAATAGAGTATGTGATGCTTAAACTTAACCTCTTACTCTGCATTTTTTCTGTTACAACATGTGATTATCATAAGCAAAATAAAAGTGAAATTTACAAAATGCTTCAAGATTCCTGAGCAAAAGGAGACTTTCTTGGATATTATAGTTCATCAGTCATTATAAGGAATGGAGAATTTGCTGAGGCTTGAGGAAGCTGTGATTGTGACCAGGAGATTAATATGGTGATGATGATGATGACTATTATCTCAATCATTTTTATTATGATATCCTTGGCTGTGTAGCAATAGTTGAAGCAGCTTCAAAGGAGTGGTTTATTAGTGTTCAGGTGAGAAATCAAAAGGTCTCACTGGATATTTAAAGCCAAGATAAAAAAAAATGAAATGGAGGACTAATGACTTGGAAAAAAATCAAATAACAGATATGACTGTAAAGGGAGAGTATAGGGTCTACATTTAATATATCAAAACAATATTTAGACTACATAGAAAAGTATCATAGCTCAACATCCAAGAATAACTCAAATGAATGTAGTGTTTCACTTGTTTCCCATGAGCTGCATGAAACTAGAAAAATAAATATTGACCAATAATGCAAAATATAAGACATTTTGCAAAGAATGCTCTAAAAATAGGTAACTTTTTTTTGGTCAAAAGTATTAGAGAAGAAAAACCAATGCCAAAGAGGTCATTTTTACTTATGTCTCATAGTCTTTAATAATACATAATACTCTGTATTGGAAATAAATTATTTTGCAAAAGTCACATATATTTACTCCTACTTACTATCATATTTTCTTCTTGAAGTTTACTTCTGAGTTAGAAAACATATATTTTAATATTATGTTTAGTAAGTTAAACACACATAATAGTCTTAAAAATAAAACAGTGATAACACGACAATAAATAGCTTGGTTCTGCATCTGTTTCAATTTCTTATCTCCAACTAATGTTTTATTTCTTTTACAAAATGAAAAAATTTGGATTTTTAAATTAATTTTTGCTTGAAAGAATGGTATTTATTTTATTTTATCACTGGACTATCACACTATACATAGATTAACATCCCTAAAGAGGTGACATTGATTAAGAACTTTTCACAACAAAAATATTATGAGTAAAATCTCCTTAAAAATGTGTTTTTATTTTAAATTGGGATTTGCCTTTTTATAAAACCAGCATGAGTCATCATCCATATTGGCAAGGAAATCCCAGCCTTTGTTCTTGAGGATAGAATATGGTTTTTCTTGTTTTGTAGTATAAATAATCTTACCATCAGCAACATTTTGGCATGAAAATGAGAAGGTATTGAGAAATGTATACTTATTTCACATATTAAGAGAGATATTTAGCAATGCCAGGTACTGTTATATTTAATAAGCACATTCCTTATAGGATCTGATTTTTTATAAAGGCACATGAGTCTTTAGGTTATCATAAAAATTGCTCTAAATTTCATTAACTGTATACTAATTTTAAAATTTTTTCCTTTTGTTGAAAATAAACTAAATTAAAATTTTAGGCAAGTTTTTTAGATTCCTGTTTCCAAAACTGATTTTCCAACTTAGTTTCAGAGTTAAAGAAAATAATTAATCAATGTTATAAAGGAAAGAAAATGTTAGCATAATTTACAGAATAAAAAGCTAATATATAATAATTGTCATCACAAAAAAACAATTGCAAATAATCTAGAATTGTATTAAAATAAATCTTAATACATTTATGTTTAAATATTAACATTTAAGTTTTAATTGAAGATAGACAAAAATCGATCTTGTGGCATATTTGTCTATGCTTTAATTAGAAATCCTTTTTTTAAAATTAGCTGCTATCACTGCCTTTGAAAGACCTTTTCTTCTTTTAAGAGTGGCTCTCGATCTATCAAGAATTAGTGTTACAGTTCCTAGGTTAGTATTTGAAAACAGAGATTGAAGTAAATGCAGTGGCTTCTAAAACTTTATTCTAGATCATCTTTAGGTTTAAATTTATAAGCAACAATCTTATTTTGTGAATGAGTGGAGAAATGTCCATCCATATGGCATTAAATGTTTTGATAAACATGAAAGTGAAATGATGTTACAGTTATTAACAGTTGTCACTGTGTAAACCAATGTTAACTTTCTCAATCACACAAGACATAGTTTTAATTGCCTACAACCTGGTACAAGACAGACAAGCGCCTCCACTTTTATGGAATTTATATTCTAGTGGGGTGAGATAGACAATAAAAATTAATTATGAATTTATTAAGAGCTATAGTAAAGATAAAACAAGGTGATGTGATTGTGTGTTTCTGACAAACTAAAACTGAGTTGTCAGAAAATGCTCTTTCAAAGGGGTGATCTTTAAAATAAGATGATTAACAGGTTGGAGATTGTCCTAGGAAGATAGAAAGAGAATTCCAAGATGAGAACCTAATATGGGAATGATGTATTCCAGGAACAAACTGGAGAATAAGGAGAAAGGAAAGGAGAAGCGGCCAGTGAGGAAGGAGAAAAATCAAGAGAAGAAAGTGTTTCTATAAAAAGGATGGGTACGCTCTGCCAAATGTTTATAAGAAGTTTAGAAAGATAAGGAAAATCAAGTGACCATTAAATTTGACAGATCATAGGTTATCGTTGGACTATCATAGCATAGTTTCAGAGGAATAGGGTGTTAAGGCAACTGGAGTGGGCTAAAGAAAGAAAGGAAATAGAGATAGCAACTTTGGTCAGCACTTCTGAAGTTTTTCTCCAAAAGGGAGCAGAGTAATGTGGCAGTAGCTGGAGGAAGAAATCAAAGGAACATGTTTGTGGTTATGAGAATAATTAAGTTTGGAGAGCTAAATTAATGAAAATAAGGAATATTTCAGGAGAAGAGCTGCGGTACTCCATTTGAAAGCAAACGTCGGCGTCCTCAATTTGGTGGAAGCAGGCCTGTGCTATCTCTTATAATGGAAAGTGTGAGGAAATGGGTGCACAGAGGGTGCTTTGCATCTTGGATTAAAGATCTGAAGTTTGAGGTAATGCAAAAAATGTGATATAGTCTTATTTTAGAGAAACAAATATATGTGAAAGTATAAAGATAATCAAGGAGTACTGAATACCCAGGAAGGATTTGTGGTCATGAGTTGAAATCAGAATCAGTGAGCAAACATGCATGCTTTCCTCCAAATTTCTTCAGCTTCCAACATGAAATAGGAGCAAGTAGGATAACCAGAGTTAGACTTTTTTTTGGAGGAAAGTAAAATGGAAGAAACAAGGGACAAGAGAGTTGAACTTCTAAAATACATAGATATAATGATATGAAACAATCCGAATAAAGAAAAATGAGAAAGATCATGAAGAATGACCTAGAGTAAAGTTTCATAATTTACATGACTTGAAATGAACAAAACATAGATGAAGTGGGAATGAGAGAGAGCAGTGGGAGTGAGGTTAAAGAACTGAATGTAGAAAACTGGGGAAGTATAGAGTTGTCAGTGACAACAAGGTCAAGTATATACCTGCAGGAGTGGATAGCTGTTGTAAGACAGTGGAGGAAGTGAAAATGAGGAAGATCAAGGAATTGTGAAGCCATGTGAGGGATGAGTTTTTCACAAGGTATTAAAGTCACCAATAAAAATGACAGATATAGCAGTGGAGAAAATGACAGAGATTCACATACTGAAATCTTTTATAAAGAAAAAGAAAGGATGAAAAGTTAGTAGATGCCAGCTATAGGAAAGATGGTATAGCCTGATATGATCTGAAAAGTTTTAAGGAAAGGGATCTTATACAGAAGCACAAAGAGAACAGAGACAGCAACCTCACTATTGAACCTCAAGGGTCATCTGTATTAATGACCAAACTATTCTCTTTACCTCTAAATTAGTGGTATCATATGGACCAGACAATGCCTGTTTCATCAATGGCCATAGCTAGAAAGGAGTAAGATTAACTCGTGTTTAACCCTCTTGTTTAATTTGTATTCTATTATATAAAGGTATTTAACTTCAGCCACTCATAGAGATGCTCTAGAGAATAATTAGCTATTACACTTTTTTAAAATTATAATACATTTGACTTCAACATTCATTTAAAATTTGTCTTGTATAAAATAAAATTTCATATCTTAGTGTAGTGCATTGTAGGGGGATGGAGAATTGTGATATAATGACTAGAAAATATAAGACTGGAAAGAAGCTGTTCCTCATAGGTGATAAGATTGTATGCTTACACTTTCCTTTTCCCTCTCAAATGGTGAATGTAACAATTTAACACTAAAGAATGAACCTTCCTTTGGCAGTGTGAAGCTAATAATGTAAAAGATTCAGCACATCTGGGGAACAGTTTACTAGAAAAACTTGTAATCTTCTTCCACATCTTTGGTGGACAAATATATTGGCCCTGTTGACATCCTATGATAGATCTATTTCTATCCATCTTTTTAAAATAATGTATCTCACAAGGAGGATAAGCAGAAAACATGATACAACACAACTGCTTATTTTTTCATTTTGCGATTATCATTACTTGAGTCATAAATGATATATGATTTAAGCCAGTAACATATGTCTGTGCCTGACAGAGGACGTTTTTCATCTTTCGAGTCTGGGTTACATTTTCAGCAGTAGGTGCTGTGAATCTAAGTGAAGGAAAACAGGCTTCTAAATTCACTTCTCAGATTCATCATACTTCAGAGTGTTTCATGGGACCAGAAATAAAAGAAGCAGTTTTGCTCATTTTCTAAAATTTCTCTAACCCTGGAAGTCTTTAGCTTAATTCTAGACTCTATAAGCTTGGCCGAATCATTCTAATATGGTGTTTCTTCTTTTGATCAGAGGCTGCTAACCTTGCCCGCATTCCAGTTCTTTGTCCCACCCTTTTGCTGTGCATACCTTTAATCCTGTCATATCACAGAAGTTTAGGAGCAATTTCTATACACTAAATGACTGTTCATACCTCCACACCCTTCCTGATCCTTGGAATAGTCTTAGCTTCTTCAGCCACTTGGAACATTTCGACACTTCCTTTTAGGTTCAGGTAAACCACTGCCTTCTCTATGAGTCTTTCCAGTCTACCGTATTCACCTCTCTCACAGTTAGTCATTCCCTTTCCTTTCTTTCTACGTGCATTTGACTATACATCAGTCATTGTTAGTGTGGCCATGTCATATATTTTCTAAACGAGGGCTCTTTTGAGCAAAGGAGTATAGTGTTAATTATTATACTGGAACATCAGGCACTAAATATGACTGTCCTGGCTAACTAGGATATGTAGTCACCCTAATTAGAACACTTATGGAACTGTATTGTGGAACCAGACTATGAAGGCAAGTCTGCTTTGTACCTCGTGCAATGGCCGACATATTTAAATAGTTAGTGGACAGCTACTTCTTTACTATTACCTTTCTTCTAGTAAAAGTGTCTTTAGGACGTCACTCTACAACACTCTTTGTGTGATTCCAGTCCCCATCCATGTCATTTGGATGGAGCTGAACTCACCTTCCGTGTGGCTAGAGACATGACTCAGATCCCACTGATCAAAGTAATAAAAGTCCCTGGCCAGCCCCCATCAGTCAGTGATTGGTTCAGATTTACACATGGCAGTCTAATTAGAGCCAGTCTTGTGGATTTTGTTCAAACTGTGGAGAAGGGGAAGCTCAATTTCATCTTTGGTTGCTATAGTGTGAGCATGGAACTGCGGGGTGATCCCTCGCTTCCAAGGGGAATGAAACAAATACTGAAGAAAACAAAGCTAAGACATGATTACCCAAGAAACCAGTGGATTTTTTTCTCCCAATGTTTCCTGAACCTGGATATTATTTTTACTCTAAATATTTGAGTTTCATGAACCCATAAATTCTCTTTTTGCTGAAGTCAGTATGAGTTGTGTTTCTGTCCTTTGCAGAGAAGGAGTTTTCTTTTCCTGCCTAATGAGGCCTGGGACATAGGAGATGCTCAGTAAGTACTGGGTGAATGAGTGGAATGAACCAAGCAGCCACTTGTGGGCAGTCTCAGGATGGCAAATGACCAGAGAGAACTCTCCTACCCACAGCTCCCTACAGCCAAATTACCTCAGCTCTCAGAAGTACTCTGTCCTCGCAGTACTTCCTTCAGGCACAATTCCTACTACAATCAACACGGGCTCTCATTTTTTATTTCTTTGTCTATTTTACAGGCACTTTTTGCCATTGGTGACTTGACAATAATTTGAGGACAGCTAGTGAAGTTAAAAGGACATGTTACTTCCAGCCATTGCTTATAAAAGTTACTGGAGGTTTGAAATACACCATCAAAATGAAAACCATCTTCTCCCTAACCTTTCTCCACCACTTATTTTATCAAGACAAAGGGATATTGTCCAATTACACACATACTTCAGAATGCCAACCTGGTCTTACCTGCCCAATCAACATTGCTCTCACATTTCCTCTAATCTAATAAGCCTTGTATAAAAATATATAGAAGAATACGTTTTAGGGGTCCCAGGTATTGAAGCCTATGAAATATTTCTGGTACGAAGAGTGTGGATATTTTCATAACCATAATGTAAACAGTCTGAAGAGACTCCAGTGTATTCGGCACTACATTGAACACAAATTTGTTCACTTATTAGTAGATCAATTCAGTTTGGATTTGGGAGAAATGAACTGAAGTGAAGCTACCTGACAAAATTTGACTTAAAAATCTAGATTTCAAATGTATTTTTCTGAGAGCTGGAAGTGAGTAGAGCATAAGAATGCCATTTCAGAAAAATTAAGAAAACAATACCATTTATGATCGCATCAAAAACAATAAAATCCCTGGGAATCAAATTAACCAAGGAGGTAAAAGACCTGTTCTCAGAAAGTTATAAGCCATTGAAAAAAAGAACTTGAAGAAGATACAAATAAATGGAAGCATACACCATGCTCATGAATAGGAAGAATCAACATCATTAAAATGACCGCTCTACCAAAGCAATCAATCTATAGAATCAATGCAATCCCTGTCAAAATACCAATGGCATTTTTCAGAAAGCTAGAAAAAAATAATCCTAAAGTTTATATAGAACCATAAAAGACTTCAAATAGCCACAGCAATCCTGAGAAAGAACAAAGTTGGAGGTATCATACTACTTGATACCAAACTATACTACAAGCCTACAGTAATTAAAACAGCATAATACTGACATAAAAACTGATACATTAATCAATGAAACAGAATAATCTAGAAACAAATCCATGCCTATGCATTCATTTAATATATGATAAAGAAGGCAAGAATATACAATGAAGTAAAGACAGTCTCTTCGATAAATGGTGCTAGGAAAATTGGGCAGATACATGCAAAAAAAGAAATAAAAAAAAAAAGAAAGAAAAGAAAGAAAGGAAGGAAAAAAGAAGGAAGGAAGGAAGGAAGGAAGGAAGGAAGGAAGGAAGGAAGGAAGGAAGGAAGGAAGGAAGGAAGAAAAGAAAGAAAGAAAGAAAGAAAGAAAGAAAGAAAGAAAGAAAGAAAGAAAGAAAGAAAGAAAGAAAGAAGGAAAGAAACTGGTCCACCTTCTTACACTGCATAGAAGAATAGACTCAAAATAGATTAAAGACTTAAATGTAAGACTTGAAATCATAAAAATTCTAAAAGAATACATAGGCAGTAAACTCTGATACTGTTAACAGTAATTTCTTTTCAGATATATCTCCTCAGACAAGGGAAACAAAAGCCAAAATAAACAAATGGGACTACATCAAATTAAAAAGTTTTTGTGTAGCAAAGGAAACTATCAACAAAACAAAAAGACAATCTACTGTTTGGGAGAAGATATTCACTTATGATACATCTGATAAGAGGTCAATAACCAAAATATAGAAAGAACTCATACAACTCAACAACAAAAAACAAACAGTCCAATTAAAAAATGGGCAGATGACCTGAACAATTATTTCTCCCAAGAGGAAATACAGATGACCAATAAACATATGCAAACATGCTCAAAGTCACTAATCATCAGAGAAATGAAAATTAAAATCACAGTGAGATATCACCTGACACCTGCAGAATGGCTATCATCAATAAATCAGATAATGACAAGTGTTGATGAGGAGGTGGAAAAAAGGGAATTCTCATACACTATCGGGACTGCAAATTGGTATAGCCTCTATAAAAAACAGTTTAGTGTTTTCTCAAAAAATTAAAAATGGATATTCCTTTTGACCCAGCAATTGCATTTCTGGGTATTCATCCAAAGAAAACCAAAACAATAATCTTTAAATATCTATGCACCTCCATGTTCATGGCAGCATGATTTACAATAGCCAAGATATGGAAGCAACCTAAATGCCCATCAACAGACGATTGGAAAAAGAAATTATGGTTCATATGTACAATGAAATATTACTCAGCCATTTAAAAATGAAATCCTATTATTTGCAATGACATGTATAGACTTAGAAGTTATTATGCTGAGTAAAATAAGTCATACAGAGAAAGATAAACACCATATGATTTCACTTACATATGGAACCTAAGGAACAAAAAGAACAAACTAATCAAAAACAGACTCACAAATATAGAGGACAATTTGGTGACGGACAGAGGGGGGTAAGGATTGGGAGGTTGGGAGATTGGGGTGAAGCATTGAAGGAGTACAAATTAGTTGTTGACAGATGGTCACAGGGATGGGGAGCAAGGCATAGGGAATGCAGTTGGCATTAATGTAATGTCTAGGTGGAGAACCAGAGGAAAGAAAGAATAATTAGGGGGACTGTTTTATTAACTATATAAATGTCTAACCAATGTACTGTATATTTGAAACTAATAAAATAAAATAAAATAAAATAAAATAAAATAAAATAAAATAAAATAAAATAAAATAATGCCATTTCAATGAAATGAGTAAAACAACTATTTTAAATAAATTGTATTTGAGGAATTGTTGGGTAAAAATTGACTTCTCTTTCTTTGGACTAAGCATTAAATCATGTTACACTAAGATATAAAAAAATGACAAGTTAATGTCATCACATTCAACCATCAGTTTTTAACTGACTTGGTTCTAATAACCCACTTTAGGCACTAAGAGCTCTTATTGTGATGGTTGTGATGCAGAAACTCTGGGGCTACATTCCAGAGACCCAAAGGACACTTTCCCCCTTTTTTTTCTGTGGCTTTGCCTCCTTAGCTCACATCACCTCATAGCAGTATTGACTTTTCATGCCCCAAAATGCATTCTCCACATAACTGAGTGATTTTTGAAAACATCATTCATTATATATTTTCATAACTTAAAACTCTTCACTGGATATTCATTTACTTGGAATAAAATAAATACTCCTTACCATATTCTATAATGCCCTGACTGCATGGTCCCTCTGTCATCACCTCATATGACTCATGCCCTTACTCACTAAACTCTAGTCAGAGTCTTCTTTTAACATCTTAAATGTGCTGTCAACCTCAGGGCCTTTGTGCCTACCATTCCCTCTGCCTGGAAATTTGCTCCCACCCCACCCCATCCCTACAACTCTCCTCCTCCACTTTTTCTTGCTGTAAAGCTCTTCTTTCATTTGGTAAATGTTTATTTATTTATGTCTCTCCTCACTAAAGTATATGCTCTAGAATAGCAGGTAGGTACGTAATATGTTTATCACTCTGTTTACTGGCATGTAGAAAGTATGCAATAAATATTTGTTAAAATATGGTAGAAAAATCATTTGGATGGCATAGAGTTCATATACTGCTTAGCTTAGAAATACCTTCTTATTCTAAGTGGCCTTTAGTGACCTCCAGGAGAGTTGTCCTCTTTTTACCAGTCCTGGGTATAGACCTGCCATAAAGAGGCTTTTGAAAATCATAAATATGAGAGCTAAAAGTTACACTGGAGATATTTGTTTACATATGAAAAACTCTGAGGTTTATAAAGCTGAAGGGACTTACCTTAAGAGGGATTATTTTTCTGTGCCTCTAGATTCTCCGATGAGGTAATTATCCCTAAACACTCTGGTCTCTCATGTCCCCCATGGAGGTAGAATGAGTTAGATAATTATTAGTTTGGGAGAAGGACAAGGCATATGGGTTCTGCCCCTCAACCCCTCTTTCACCTAGAGATTCATCAAAGGACATACCTATTCTGCATTGCTCCTCCTTGCTCCAAGTGTCAGGTTAGGCTATGCCCTGTGGGGAGGCCTGTAGCTGTGTCATTGTATTCCGGCTGGGGTTATTGGGGTAAATTTGTCTTTTTCTGAATTCAGTATTTGCAGAGTCATGGTACCTGCACACTTAAGCTCTTCTCTCAAATCTAGCTTTTATTAGTTTAATAATAAAATGGTTTTCTGATTCCTTTTCCTGTTTTAGTTGGTTCATAACTGGATGAGCTTTATCCCCTTGTATCTTAGCACCAAAGCACCATGTTGGTCACTATCAAAGTTAGGGACTAGAACTCAAATATTCCCAAGCTCCAGCTCTGATTCCCAATAAACAATTGTCTCACCTCAGCCAGTTCTACCACAATGTCCTTGTTGGCTACTTCTGAAATGTCTCTACCATAGTCAGCATGCCTCAAGTCCAGAGCTGCTGAGGCAAGACAGTCTTCCAGTCCATGCTTTCCCCATGCATCATATTCATAAGGATTTCACCATGAACATGTTTTGAAGCTGATGAAATAGATGCTTAAAGATCCAACTTAATAGGAAAAATGGGTGATTAGGTTAATAAGATAAACATAAATCCTCATCATGAATTAGTCAGGTTATAAGTACATTGTAATCATCATGTTTATATTTATTTTTCCCAAATTATTTTGTCAGTTCTCTATTTTTTTCTTTTGTGTTACATGAAGAATTTAAACCTGTCATTCAAGTCTGATATTTATCTAGATATGAGATTAGAATATTAACCCTCTTCTGGTTACCTGATATTTCAGTTAATCATAACTAAGAAGAGAATTGTATTCTGTTTTATTATTGCTATAATGTAATACTCAGAATAATTCTAACAGACCAACAGGTAGATGTTTCCCATGTTCAAAAGAAGTATAAAAAATGATTGGGTATGATTATGACCTTATTTGTTGAAATAAATACCTTCTCTAGAAACAGAGAAGAGAAAATCACTTATAATGAAAAAGCAAAAGAAACATACCTCTTTATTGAGAATCCTTAACCACTCTTTATTGTTCCAACTTAAGCAAAAAAGCAAAAGAAATAATAATATAAATAAAATAAAACTTAAAGAGCAAACAAACAAAAGTGTCTCCCATGTAGTCATACTCTTTTTCTCTGGTGGTGTTCAAAAGGGTAAAGCCATTTCACATTGTGTGTTTGGAGGAGCAAGGGGTCAATGGATGTGTCCATCTAAGAATCACATCCTTTTCCATTAGAAGACTAACCCTCTAAACTTATCTTCTGTGTCAAGGGGTATATGTCCTTCTCAGTTTGGAGGCTGCATGCTGTATTCAGAGATTCTTGTATCTTTGGTATAGCTAGATATAAAGTTTTGATTTCTCATATTTTGTTTCTTTTTGCCTCTCCAGCACTCGCTTCCTTTGCCATGATGACCACGAAACACGTTGATGCTATGAGGTACTATGAGGAAACCTGCAGAAATTAAAAGTGAATGCAAAGAAGTCCTCTGGGCTTGCAGCAGATTTTTGAGAGCAAGAAATAAACTTGTACTTTTTATTCCACAACATAACCTATCCTCTTCTGACTAGTACAGCAGATTATGTGGACATCATACATATGATTTCTGCCTATTCTGTGGGTGAGAATATAGTCACATAGTTAATCTCTATTCAAGGGCTAGCTGGTCTGTTTATCCTCTATTACTATGGAGACGGGGGGGGGCAGATAGTGGTGGGGGAGCAGTCAGCCTCACTTCCTTGCCTCACATTTCAGCATTGCACTTGCTTGCAATGCTCTCCTCCCACTTCTCAGTCTGCGCGCATCCCACACATCCTCCAAAGCACAGCTGTCTGCAGACTCAACATTCTGATTTCTCTCTCCCCTAAACTCTGATCTATGTTTGTAATCTTTTATTATGTGATTCATTCATTTAAAAAAAGATTATGAAATACTTACCTACCTGCAGGCCTAGACACTAGGTATGTAATGACAACTTAATCTCCAACATCAGAGCTTGAAGCTTCCACCTGCCCTACCCAAATTACATGGTTAATAAATAATCTTTAGTTGAATATGTGAATAAGACAGTAATACGATGGCATGTGATTCCATGTTAAGTGGCAGAACACTACTGACAGATAAGAGAGAAAGTCCCAAGGTAGATTGTAGGATGCATGAGGAGAGGAATCATGTTTCTTTTAGATTCCGCCTTATCTTCAGTGGCAATCACCAGGTCTGACACAAAGTAGGTTCTTAATGTGTTTTCATTGTTTTTGTGAAAAACTGTGAGATAAGTGGCCTAACAGGGGAGTCTTGAGGTATCCTGTGACAGAGATTGGACTAGTATATAGGATGGGACCAGATTTTGAGAAGTCAGTCATAGATTTTTCAGCCTTCATGTGCTAGAAAATGAGAAGCATAAGCTATTATTCTACAAACAAGGGCTGTAAAAAGTTTAAACTGGTTTGCTAGTGGATTTGGTTATAAATATTATAGTAACAAAGATAAATAAGTGAAGACGATGGTGATGAAAACTCAGATTGGGATGGCAATGGTTGATCTCAATACAAAGTGGCAAACCTAATGGACAATGCAAAGGGAGGATCAATAGGAGTTGGCAACACAGAATATGAGGGTTAAGGGGGGAAAAAGAGATTAAAAGGAGTAATTGAGGGTTCCAGCCTGGAATTTGGAATGTGAGTCATACCATTAAAGAGATAAATGTAACATAAGGAACCTGTGATGAGTTTAATTTGAAGCATGTCATATTTGCTGTGACAGAAGGAAATCTATGAGGGATGTTGAGCAGGCAGCTGAGGCCTGGAGAGCAGGTGTTTTCAGTAATGAAAGTGTAGCCTTGGGAGCCACATTCTGTGGATGTGCAAGACCTGAACAGACCTCTGCTCCTCTCATGTCTTTTCCAGCATATGTTAAAGTAAACAGGACCAGTGCTCAGTCCAACTGTCAAGTGAGCCTTGTCTTCTCACAGACTCTTCTCCTGTCAGTAGAGCCCCTGGACCTTGCATACATATTAAAGTATAATAAGGGAGAGGAAGATATCAGATCATCTAGAGGAAGGATAGGGTAGTGAATGCCTGGAGGGATGGAGAGTGGTAGAAGAGATGTATTCCAGAAAGAATGGCATGACTAGGAAGCCAGTCATGGAGGTCCAGAACAGAGGCATGCAGGCAACTTTTATATAGCTATAATAAAGATGTGTGTATCTGTGTGTGTGTGTACATGTGTGTATACAGTCAAATGCATATGTATTCAGAAAGATCAGCAAATGTGTCTCTACTCACCAATCCTGCCTTTCAGCTATGTTCCAAACCACCTGCCTTTTCCTTCACTTATTCACTAAGGACTTAGTACCACTTATATGATAGATACTGTGTATATGGAAAAGAACCTGGCAGACACGGTCTCTGCCTTCACAGGACCTATATCTTAAAGGTGACGTAGATGGTGAATACATACCAATTAATTAATTCACTAAAATTGTGGTAAGTGGGAAGGAGAGAACTATGTGCTCTTAATGTTTTCAATCTTGCCTCCTCAAAATAGAAGAGTTTAGGTAGAGCTCTGCAGAAGCAAGAGGTATTTGAGGTCAGGTAATATTTTGAAAATAGGTCATTTGGGAGGATACTAGGTTGGTGGTCTGAAGAGGAGGGTCTAACTCTGTATACTTAGAGCCATTTCACCACACTTGCCACCTACAATCGTGACACTGAGTCCAAAAGGCAAACTCAAAGAGTAGAGGCTTACCTTCAGCTTTGGAGGCCTGGAAATATCTATCCAGCATTCTCCTCACTTGCTCCCAATTTGTCTGTAGGTCTGTCTTTGGGTTTAAGATACAAAGGATATAAAGATGGCAGAATGATGATACAAGTGGGTCATCAGAAGAGAATGATAATAGGGGAGGTTTGAGGTGAGGACAAAAGGACAATAGCTGTATGAATTATTTTTAATTTAATTATATTTTCTCCTCTTTCCTATTCATTGCATCATAGATTTTTGGGTAGTAGAGTCTAGACTGGGGATGCTGGCTGGAACCACTAAAGATCCTAGTACTACAGACTCCTGAGTAGAGAAGCCAGTGTACCCAGACACCTCTGTTTTCAAGTTACAGCTGAGGGACCGGGGACTGCCCTGTTGAATAGGTCCCTTGACTAGACAATTTCATCCCTAGGGACAAGTCCATTGCCATGTGTCCTAAGGCTCACTGCCTGCCTTGGATTTCCCCCCTTCCTACTTCCCCCAAACAATGGCACCATGGTAAATCTAACTGCTGCTTTGAGCTGTTGAGACATCTGATACTGATCTTCAGAAAGGAGGACTTTGAGTAGGGCAGGTGGAGGGGGTGGGTGTGGGAAGGATTTGGAAAGAAACAGATTCTATGTGGATATCTTATTTAGTGATATCTTTGTAAGAAAAGAGATGGTCTGGGGAAGGAAGAATGTCCCAGTTATTAACCCTTTGAGAGGGTATCTGTGGGTACCAAAAAACTTAGACTTTCAGGAATACAGACTAAAGAACTTTGTTTTATACTTACCTTACTATGCACATATCATGAAGTGAAAACTTGTACAAAGTATATAGGACAGCTTTTAGTCAACATGCATAATATAGTTACTAAATTATGTTTAAGGATTTAAAAATGTAGGAATTTGATTATTCAGCATAAAATTAATATTCCTTTAAATAAATTTATTATATTTTCTGCCTAATTATAATTTCTTTAGAAAATATCTATTTATATCTTGCAATGTGAAGGCATTTGCTTTTTACAAAATGTGTAAGGTATAGTTTCTAACTTTAATAGCATGCAGTGTAGTAGAGATGAAAAAAATATACACCAGTAGCTATAATAAGAGAAATCCAAATTAAATGATGAGGATTTCAGAGAATTGGTTTGAGTCTGAGGTAACTGGGGACAATATCTTGGAGAAGGTAGCATTTAAACTGGAATTTTTAGTATGGGCACATACTGGCATTCCAGCTGGTAATGGTTGGCATTCCAGGTAGAAGGATTGTCTGTTAAAATTACTGAGCTACAATAAAGCAACACTAAATAATTCAGCTTGGCAAAAATATAGAATATGAGAGAATGTACTAATGTGATAAAAACTTGGAAGGCCCTAAGCCAGGCTTGGGACTTTGAACTTCGCATAATGGGACAATCTGGGATCCTTCTGAGCAGGGAAGCTGTATGATGGAGTGGCACGTGAGGACAATGAATTGTTAGCAGGCTGAGGTGGATCACTAGGAGGAGAGAGATGAAAAGTCAAGGGGGAAAAGCAGGGTAATAAGATTTTTGTTTGTGGTTGTGGTTTAACAGGGGCAAACTTAACAGATATATAGCCCAAAGGGAAGACCACATAGACAGAAAAACTGAAAGTAAAAATAAGACAAATTCTGAGGTTATAGAGGTGAATGTTAAGACCAGAACTGAAAGGGTTGGGCATTCTATCTCTGCCTACCTTGAGATCTGAAATATGAAAAAAAGAAGAAATGTAAAGGTGGTCTGAAAAGGTAGAGATGAAGGCATTAACATCTGGGAGTGAGGATTCCCTAGCATTGGTATATATCTCTTGAGTTGTCTGCCAAATAATGGAGAAGCATGAATAAGAAGTTTTAATTATGACATGGCTTTCATATAAACCTGAATAGTTCAGTTAAATGTGGTTTAGCCTTAGGAACAAAGAAATATTAATCCATATAAACAGCTTAGCTTCTTGCCTTCTCAAGGAAGGGGACCTCTTGGTAAAATGAAAAATCTGGCTGATACGTTATGATAATAGTTTCAATAATTCTGCAGGCCCCAGCCTGGAATGAACTGTCATAGATGCTGAAGATGTCTACCCACCATTCCCTCCCCCAGTTTCACAGGGATTTTGTGAGAAAAAAATTAAACAAGATAGTACATGTAAAAATATTTTGGCTCTAAAAAATTGCTATGTAGGTATTATAGGTGTATAAAAAAGTGAAATGTGGATATTACAACATATCAGAATAACTTGAAACTATTTTGTTTTGTTATTTTGAATTTATGTACAATTTTTCTACAAACAAAAATTTAAAGCAATGTTTTATGATTTATCAGTTTTAAGAACTTTCTACATATGCTAATGAAGGAAGTAGTGGGAAAAAATATACTTTAAACTAAGCACAGTGCACTGGTGATGATGGTGTCTACCAACCAGACACTCTTAATACTACTGGTTATCCACAATCACAGCACTGAACAGTCAGGCCATCTGGGGTTTGTCCAGGCAATAAACCACAATTACTGCCTTCTGAGACAATGTAATTCTAGAAGAAGTTATCTTTTGAGATGGGACATTTAAAGAACATATGCCTAGCCAAGGTTTTGAGAAAGAGAATTTCTGACTACTTTAAATATCCATCCCCCCAGTATTCATTGGCTGATACTATATGCTCCTAGTTTTGCCATTTTGAAAAAGGGAGAGATGTTGAAACTAAAAAGGGATACATTTTTCAAATGATGTATATTACCATCAACTCCCATCACATCTTCATATCATATAACAGGTTAGCAAATTTGGCAAAAAGAACAAAAGTATGTTTAGCTTAGGGGCATTGTTTGGACACGTTTGGACATATTTAAATGCTTTTTTTTTCTTCAGAATTATGAACTAGTAGACTTGTTTTCTGGTTCTTGGTACTCTTGAATTATGTTTACTAATTTACAATGACATTAATAAGACTTCCTAAAACCCTAAATGGGTGTAGTCAGAGCAATTTACAAATATCATGATAAGGGCATTTCAGAGCTTCCCTCCTCAGTCTGCTACTAGTACATTTGATGAGTGCTTACTGTACTCCAGTCACTATAATAAATCTCTAATTGATTTTCATATAACAATTTTATGAAACAGTTAACATTACATCTATTTTACAGATAAAACTAAAAGCATGTATATATTTTTTTTCTAAGAAGACAGCTAAAAAAGTATGATAAATTTCTTTATTTCTCAGTAACCACTCAACTCTTGAGCCCCATTTCCTACAATGGCAGAAAACATAATCTTGCCACATCAAGGTAAATTCAGTTCTTTCTGATTCTGATTTTTCTTAGTGCTTTCTGGTCAACTGGTCACTCTAGAATTCTTTTCATCCCAGTTCCTCATTTATCCGTAGAGATGATCTAAATTCCAGAAAGTTTACACGTTTCCTTGGCATTGGGGCCTAGATGCCCAGTTCAATGGTTCATGGTCACTTGTTCTCTCCAACCTGGTTTACAGTGGCACATACAATCTCCAGTACGTTTTGGCTGTCTACATCTGTGGCTGTAAGGTACAAGTTTCCCTTTGATTTTTGTGTGTTGGATCCATTCAGATTTTTGGTATAATGATGACTCCAACTCCAAGTGTTCACAAGATCCACAGGCCCACTCACAGAAAAAAAGAAATTTTAGCTTCTTTCTCACACCATTCTGTAATGCTTACCTCAGGGTCTTCCACCTAGATACCTCCCTTAAACACTGCTACTTTACAATATCAATGCCATGTGTGATTATGGCTTCTTTAAAAAGTTTTTAGTTTCCCTAACCATGTCCTAAGAAGTATGGTGCCAGTCCTCTTTATACTCATTATTATCTGATCCAGCCAGTTTCTATCTCATTTTGCCCACCTCACCCAGGGTTCATGCCCAGTGAGAAGGTGAGGAAGCCTAAGTACCTACTAAAGGGCACTCACCTATGTTGACCTCTATTGATCTTCTACACATTTTCTCTCTCTTGCTGGTAGAATTCTATCTTGTTTTAGGAATTAGTATACTTTCTAGATCTGTCCTCTGAAAAGGCCAAGAAACAATGGCCAGTTTTATAGCAATCTGATTTTTAGAGGCCATGTTTGTTGCATTCTTGAAATATCACCTTGACAATATATAACACCTGTATGTAAAAATCACGACAAATAATTTCAGTGATGAGATAGGTTTAGAAACCACATGTGGGGTAAATTCCTAATTAGGCAAGACCATGACACAAATTAATTGAGAAGGCCTATCAGACTACCAACAATACCCCCACTCCTCCCATTTGCTTTATTCTCATTCTCTACTCCCCAGCTCTGAAGAAGCTTTGAAAACCAGAAATGCAAGTAGAGGAGCTATGAAAACCATCAGCCTAGCAGCCACTGAGAAAGACAGAATCAGTTTAGAACTTGCAAAAAAACCCATCCACAGAGAATTATTACTATTTACCTGTCTGTAATTGTGTCCTCCTAAAATATATACTTAAATCTGACTCCCAGACCTGTGAATATGACCTTATTTGGAAACAGAATCTTTGAAGATTTAATTAAGTTAGAATGAGGTCATAGTGAATTAGAATAAGCCTTAAATCTAATGACTGGTGTCCTTATAATAATAGAGAATCTGGACACAGAGACAAATAAGAGGTACACAGAAGTAAGTGACAATGAGGCAGAGATTGGAATGATACAGCTACAAGCCAAGAAACATCAAAGATTGAATCAATGCCTTACTGTTGAATTGTACTCCTGAAACTTATTGGATTTTGTTAACCAATGTCACCATAATAAAAATAAATTAATTTAAAAAAAGATTGCATCAACCACAGGTGCTAGGAAGATAGGGACTTCAGAGGTGCTAGAGACTTCAGAGAGATAAAGGTCCTGCCCAACACCTTTATTTCAGATTTCTAGCCTTCAGAACTGTTAGAGAATAAATTTCTGTTGCTTTAAACTACACTGTTTATTGCAATTTATTACAGCAGCCATAGGAATACAACTGGTGATGTCAGTGTGGCAAACCAGTGACTGCACAAAAATTAAAAAGAGATGTCCATAGGGGGCTTTGAAAAGTTCCAACATATTCCTAGGAATCTAGGAAGGCAGGTGCAAATGTAACATAAGGCTGTGCACTCGCCCAGGAAAGAACCAAAAAGGCCCTGCCTGATTTCTCCAATTCAGGGTGATGCTGAGGCCCTGCCAAAGCAAGAAGTGAAACCTAAAGAATAATTTTGAACCGAGCACTGAAGTTCTACTCCAACACACACACACACACACACACACACACACACACACACACACACACCCTTTCCACAATGGATGGGAGATTTATTGGTCCAATCATTTAAAGAAATCTCTGTTTAATTATTAACCAACTACTAAGTTAACTGAGCAGAGTTATAGTAAGTTCAGTCCTCACACATGACAAGAAATCGATCAAGGAAAGTAACTAAACAAACAGCAGCAAAAACAGCAAACTATGGTGTGGCTATTTGGGATGGGTTTGCAGAGCTGCCACATTATATTATTTAAAACATTCAGTTATCAACAAAAACAGGAAAGTAGTCACAGGAAAGAAGCTTAAAAGTAGCTAGAGAATAACAACTCAAAATGTTTTCCCTAGGAACATGGGACCCTCGATAAAATTAACTGACTTTACCAGAAACTATAAATCTCAAAATGCAGTGGGATGACTTAAGCAAGGTGTTAATGAGAAAAGACTACGAACTAAAAATTCTATATCCATTAAAACTATCCTTCAAAAATGATGAAGAAATAAAGGCATCTCCAGAATTTGTCACCAGCACACATGGCCTACAAGAAATACTAAGAGAGTCCTTTAGAATGGTAATAAAAGATACTAGACAGTAACAGAACCACATGAAGATATAATGTACACTGGTAAAGTAACTACATAGGTAAATATAAAAGACAATGTAAATGTATTTTTTGTTTATAATTTTTTAAATCTGACTTAAAAAATAACTGCATAACGAAGCAATTATAAAACTGTGACAATGGGCTTCTAGTATATAAAGATGTAATTTGATTGATGATAATAACAATAAGAAGAAGAGGGGTAGCAAACCTTTCATTAGACTGACTGCATCTCCAAAAGGGGATATAGCTATGTTGGAGAAAAATTGTCATATACTATTGTAATTAGTTGTTATTTACCCTAATCATACAGTCTTTTAATTAAGATGTTAATTGTAATCCCCATGGCAGTCAATTAGAAAAAAAAAACTGTATGAAAGCAAAGAAACAAAAGAATTAAAACGGTACTCTATAAAATAATAATTTAACACAAATATAAAGAGTAATGGTGGAATAGAGGAACAAAAAAGCCATGACTTGTAGAAAGCAAATACAAATAGTAGATGTATCTTCTACCTTATCAATAAGTACCCTAATGACAAATGTATTTAACATCCATTCAGAAGGCAGAGATTAAAGAATGGATTAAAGAAGATAGTCTGAACATATACTGTCTACAAGAGACACTTTAGATTCAATGGAACAAATAGTTAAAAGTGAAAGCATCCAAAAAGATATACTAAACAAAAAGCTACCATAAGACAGCAGAAGTTACTGTACTGATACCATGCAAAATAGACTTTAAAACAAAACAGAACAAAAATATTCCTAGAGATAAAAAGGGACATTTTATGATGATACAAGAGCCAATACATTAGGAGATATAATAATTAAAACATATACGCACCTAACAACAGAGCTCCAAAATACATTTTAAAAAGCCAAACTGGCAGAACTGAAGGCAGAAATAGAAAATTCAACAATAAAAATTAGTGACTTCAGTAGCCCCTTTCAAAATGTCTTAAATAACTAATAAGGAAAAAATGAGACCGAAATAAAAGACTTGAAAAACACTACAAACTAATTCTAACAGACTTCTATAGTACACTCTACTCAACAACAGCAGAATATAAAATCTTCTCAAGCACCCATGGAACATTTTACAGAATAGACCGTATGCTAGGTTCTCGAACAGACCACAAAACAAAATTAAATTTAAAAGGGTTGAAACCACACAAAACCAGTTGTATAACCACAATAAAATCAAAAATTAAAAATAGAAGGAATTTACAAATATGTGGAAATTAAGCAACAAACCAATGTATTAAAGAAAAATATCACAATGGAAATTAGAAATTACTTTAAAATAAATGAAAATGAAAAACACAACATGCCCAATCTAATTGGATGCCACTAGAGCAGTGCTTAGAGGAAATTTTATAGCAGTAAATGCCTATATTAATAATAAAAAAAAAGATTTCAAAAAAAGAATCTAAATTTCACCCTAAAAAATTAGGAAAAGGACACAAGAATAAAGGTAGAAATAATAAAAATCAAATGAGAAACAAATGAAGTAGAGGATGAAAATACAATAGGGAAAAATTAACGAATCCAAAAGTTAGTTCTTTGAATAGGTAATAAAATTGTACACCTTTAGTTAGTCTGATTCCATCCTCAAAGAAGAAATGATCAAATTTCTAAAATTAGAAATGAAGGGAGGAAATCACTACCAACTTAATGAAAATGAAAAAAAAAAATGGGAATACTATGAATATTTGTATGCCAACAAATTAAATAACCTAGAAGTAATCACTAAAGTATTCAGGGGTGGTGGGGCATTGGGCCAGAATTTTATTCTTAAATGATTCAGGAAAAAAGAAAAAAAACGATTTTTATTAAACTCACAACTTCTGTATATATGAAATTATTTTTAAGAAAATAAAAAAGAAAAACAATAATACTATATGAGGCTACTATTCACAGTATGTCTTTCTATTGTAAGAAAGAGGTAATCTCAAAGTTCAAACAATGATGATTTACTTCTAAGCAGAGGCAAAATACATTAAAATACAGGTCTCAATACATGAACATGCACACACACATGAATGCTAAATTTGTGATTCCAGATGCGGAGTAGTGACAGAGTCATCAGAAATGCTAAAGCGTGGCCCTTAGAGTCAAGGCTGAAATGAAGTGGAGGTCAATGGAAGTACAGAAGTCAAGGAACTAAAGTGCATGGACACTGGAAGTCATACATGAGGACACTGTGATTGTGCATGATAATGGCAGGACCTAGGCTGGAGAAAAAGACTGTAACTTAGGTTTCAAGTCTTCCTCATTAGGAAATGACTGAACAGACAACTCTGAAATAAGAGTGGGAGTAGAGAGTTTTAAATTAGAAAGGGATGAACCTCAAAGAGGTAGATAAATAATGAAGTGATAGTAGGAGTAGTACAGAGGAAGAGCACTGACCCTAAACTTGGATAGATCTTAAGACACCATGTTTGGCTCACCTGATTCTGCCATGAATTCTGTTTTATGGAAGATTTCATAGTCAAAAATCAAAGGAAATTATGTGAAGCTTAGTCTGCAATTGCTATGTGTCAGAAAACCAAATATAAAAATAATTTTCTGTAATTCTTTCCTCATCTATTTAAAAAGGGAATAGAAAAAAATAATTGAGTAATTGAACAAACACCTATTTACTCTTCACATTTGTTTGCAAAATGATTTTATTTAAAAATTCTTCAAATGTTAATTCTAATCCTTTGTGATTTTATTTAAATGTAACTAGACATACCTTTAGCATATAAAGCAGATTACCTGTTACTTTATTCCTTTAATGTTACAATGACTATATATGTTATATATGTATTTTATGCATTTGCAATCAAGAACATCAAAATGATTCTATGAAAATATAGTGTAAACTTCCTGTTTTTATTTTTTTATGGTTATTTCTTGTTTATCTCTCTCCATGCACTAACCCCCACATATTTAGTTTTAAAAGTCTTAGCATACTACTAGAAGAGTGATATTTTCTTGGCATCTCAATTCCACTAGCTGGTGATTATTATGTCTTTACTGTTTATCAGAGTAATGTTTCATTTAAATTACTTTTTCCTTCTCTCTTTTTAAATTACTTTCTAATACCCTATCATAACAAGACAATAGATACTTGCATTTACCACTTATTTCTTACACTATAAACTCTTATGAAAAGGTGTTTGCTATTCTTTAGCCCATGTAGACTCTTGTTAAATTGTAGTCATTCTGATACAGGCATGTATGGTCACTGTACACACTTATATTAAGGGAGAAAGGAAATGGTTTGGAATTCAAGTTTTCCATGAATTAAACACCGCACAAGAACCTAGCAACTTTAGAGAAAATCCAGCTTACGTTTGCTTTTGAAGCCAGAAGATTTGAAATCAATACTTAGCCTGCACGTTTTAATTGAAAATGAACATTGCCATAATTGGAGGTGAGGATCAGCATCCTAATATTTAGGAAAGGGCTATTTGGTTGGGAAGGTCATTACACTGGAGAGCACAAACATTGGAAGAGGAAAACAAATCAGTTGTTTCTTTGAGAAAGGACACAGAGTAAACACTTGAATTTGTGGTCAAATATAATTTGCTTCTAAAGCCAGCAACTCTGGCAACACTACAGTCTGAATTAATAGCAGAGCACGCACACTGCAGTGACTTTGAAAGCAAGGTATGAAAGAACCAAGGAAAAAGTTACTAGTTCTTAAAATTCTGCTTCTCATTACAAGAACTTAAAGATTTCCCCCTCAACTTAATAATAATAGGTAGTACTCCTGTTGTTATTCCCAGAATGCTCCTCAGCTGCTCTTCCTAAATAATTACTCCTCCAGAAAACCAACGATATTGGAGTATGAGTTATCAACAATCCTTTATTGTTTGCCTGGGAATTGTAATTGTTTCCCAGCCTGAACAATGTTTTTCTTTCTATTTTGGTAAAAAGTAAATTTAAAAAATTTGTATTGTTTTTTATTTGCTTCCAATGTCTTCAAAAGTTCAACCACTTCTCCTGATCCCCCAGGAGAAACACAAGAAACTACCTCTCCCCAGTAGGATCCCAGGGCCGCAGTACCACCCTAAGGCAGTTCCACCTTTCATTTTAGGGCAGGAGTGTCCACTTCAGATGTAGCAACTCCACGGAGTTTGGGGGAAGTTCCTCTTCTCATTTTCCCCATTTCCCCATGTTTTCCTGGAGCCAAGAGAGGACCCCGTCAGTCAGCGAGGCGCCCTCTGCTCTGTCCCGCAGACTGCGACCTTCACCCCATTGTCGGTGCAATGTGCAGAACTGGAGCGCAGAGCAGCGGCCGCGGCTTCACCCTCCATACCCGGAGGGGCCAGAGACTCCTTCCTTGGCTGGGAGGAAGGGCTTTTGTGAAAGCAGAGTTTGAAAAGCCCCAGCACAGTCATGGTCAAGATCACCAACACTACTACTGCTATGCTCACAAGTATGAAGACCACGGTGGAAGAGTCGAAAGCATGGGGAATGGCAGAGGAAGACGTGGAGTTAAAGTTAGGACTCGCGCTTCCCGGAGAAGTGATGGCGGCCTTGGAGTTTGCTTGAGGGGACGTTTGAAGGGAAGACACAGTGCTCTGTGCTTTCCACCAAGGAGTCTCGGGAATAGATGTTGCCGAACTGCCCTGTCCAGGGACATAGGGTGTCTCTCCTGGCTTTTCAGGGACCCTGGGTGACCCCGTTCTCTTCGGCACGGGGCTGGCTGCAGTGGCCGGCGGGTGCCTGATGGGCACCTTGGTCCCCCCAGGGTCCGGTTGTCCTTCGCCATCGGTTACGCAAGAGCGTCCGTCTTTCCCCAGCACGAAGCCCGCAGCACACTCGCAGGCGAAGCCTTCCAAGTCGTCTAGGCAATTAGAGAGCTCCGCGCATTTGCCCGCACGGAGGTACCTACCCGGGCAGGGACAGAGCACCGCCCCGGAAGTTATCCCGTCCCAGCGCGCGCCGGCCTCGTCCACGGTACAGGTAGCCGTGGTGAGGGACTGCTGCCCCGGGCAGCGCGCACTCACCTTAGTCCCAGGGGGACTGAAGTCCAGCGCTGCGCTGTGCATCTGGAAGGGCGCGCGGTAACTCAAGTTAGAAGCGGCCCCGGGGCGCGGCGCGGGGCACAAACTCTCAAACTGGTATTTGCACAGGTAGCCGTTGGCGCGCATTTGGCAGCGCATCTCTTTCCAACCTGCGGGCTCCACTCCCCCGGTGGCCTGCAGTCCCGCGCAACTTCGAACAGTGCAGGAGCGTTGGGGCTCCTGCACCCACTGCAGCGTGTCGTTTTCCGACCCGCCCACGTCGGGGGACAACCAGGAGAAACCCCGCAACGGTTCGTTGTCCTGGGTGCAGTGGGCTCGCCCGCGCTCCAGCGCCACCCAGAACAATAGGTCTTTGGAGGCCCCTCCAGGCCCCGGGCCCGCCCGCAAGAGCGCGAGCACAGCGCGGAGCTCCGCGCCCCCGCGCACGGTGCTGAGCGCCCCGCCGCGCAGGTTGCAGGCCTCTTCGGCCGCCAGCCGCTTGATGGTCGCGTGGTGCAGACTGTAGCAGGCCCCCGAGGCGGAGCAGCCCGCGCGGTCGGCGGTGGGGTGCTCGCCACGGCCCGGCCGGGGCCAGAACGCCTGCCAGAGAAGGCACAGGGCGAGCGCCGGCCTCATCTCGGAGACCCCGCGCCTACAGCTGCTCCCCACTTGGATCTATCCCGCCCGAGGGCACCGAGCTGTCCCTAGAGCGAGGTCACCGCCCCTGCAGCTGGCTCTACCCTGCTTCCCCCGCCCCACTCCCGCCCCTAACCGCCAAGAATCCCCATCAGCATCTTGGCGGCAAAAAGCTTCCCCTAGGCCGCGACAGGAAATGTGTCCGGAGCTCTGCCAGGTCCCTGATTTTTTTTCCTGGGGTCAAGAACACAGCTGGCGTCGGGGCACAGGGAACTCAGTAGCCCACAAGGTCAAACACCCTGCTCAGAGCAGGAGAAACAGTAGCTACTGGGATGAAGTGTATCGTTGTCCCCGTTTAGGGGGTTTCAGGACCTCAGCTTTCAAAACACTTTGGTGAACATTGACAGGAAGGACTGGAAAAGAGGAACTTGCTCACAGCCCACGCCCGCCCATTGTGCTTCATCCGGAGCTGTGATGGTGTTGGCCTCACAACAATTAGTAGACGGTTTAAGTCTTTATCAGGCCTGCGACTGTGGAGGGAAAAAAGAAAAAAAAAATCTTGGGAAAAAATAAGTCTCTCCCTGAGCCGCCAGAGGCAGCACTATTTCGCCGCCGGTCTCTTCCTAGTCCCTGCTTCTCATTCTATCAAAGGAGACATGCTAATTGCTAGGCAAAGAATTTCGTTTCTTTTGAGGATCTTAAGTGGGAAGTCCTACTTCTTGGGTCAGCACTTGCCTTAAACATTTCCATTTGTCTCTCATTGAAATAGCCTATGTTGGTGCATTCAGGAAAGGAAATGTATTGCTAGGCCCAAATGAAAAATAATGGCAGTAGATAAGATCTCAACTGCTGTTAGGGTGTTAGGTTCCTCATCGCTATATTTGTTCATAACATCTTCAAACTTTAGATCATATATAAATGAGTTTGTGGCCTTAATGTTTGAGAACAACTGCTCCATGTGTGATTCCATCCTTGAACTATTTTAATATCTTCATCTCCTATGATTAAGTGGCAACATTTGTAGGAGTAACTTGTAAAAATTTCTTTAAAGGGACACTTGAAGGATATAAAGTTCAATTTCCTGAAGAAATTAAAATATTCATTACGTTATAAGGCATATTGTATACTGTAAAAAAAAAAAAATACCCTGCAGCTTAAAAGATGGGAAAGTCAATTTCTTCAGAGTTCCAAGAGGAGAATGGGGAGGAATCTTTAGATAAATAAAGGAAAGATTAAACACTGCACTATGAAAGGATTTTCTGATTAGTAACAAGCAATTCTACATCAATTTGAGATACATATTATCGGTCTCTCTTGGTTCTCAGTAACCAAATGTCACAATCAGAAATACATAGAGTTTCAATTAAGCCCTCTTAAAGATGCATGATGCTTTTAAATATCTATATTCAGAAATGGAAGTTGCCATTCCATAAATATTACATACCACACTTTTAAACTCACCTTGCTGTACTGGATGCGACTGTTCAGGTTAATGAGGAGGGAGTGGTGGGAAGGAAGAATCCAGCATCCCAGTTGTATGTTCCCACCTCATCATCTGTATGCTCCTACCTCATTTTTACTCTCCCTCTTCTTTTTTCTTGGAAATCCCACATATCTTAATAAACAATAATAAACACCATGAATCAGCATCACACTAACCTTGCTTTTGCTGACTGTAGAGTTTTACAGCAGGATTTCTCTTCTACCCTTGCTGTTTCCCAATTTAAAGGACATTCAGTAGTCCTTCATTACAGGTGTCCAAGAATAACCTTAAACATGACTTTGCATTTAAATTAAGTAACTTAATGTCTTAGGAGAAAGGGACACGAAAATCCAGAAATCTAATCGAATGGATTTCAAAAATACTTAATCACTTGGGCCAGTTCTATATGCCTTTGCAATCTGATGACTGTCTGTTTGTAAATGTGTCCATGTAGCACTGTATATTTTAATAATACAAAAATTCTTACAAACCTAAATAGCCCATGGAAATCTCTTTGATATTTCTAAAATATCTGGGAATGAAGTGAGGTTTCTAGAGTAAGGAAAAAAGCATGACCAGAGAGCGTATAGTAAATACATGATCCCACTCCCTGGCATTCTGCCTAGATACATATACATATCTAAATATCTAGATACATATAGATATACCACTAAAAAGAGATCAAGGGAACAATGAACATAAGACTTGGGTGAGAGGAAGGAGGGAGATGAATTAGTGGGGGAGCCAGGAATATGTTTTAGATAGTGACCTTATGGGTGATTAATCCACTATGAAAAATAACTAGTAAGTAATTTTTAAAAGTGAATAAAAATGATTATATCTGAACAAATGATGAAAGTGTGACAAGAACCAAAAATTATAATTAATCCGATTCCGAGAAACTGAGTTCCACAATGCAAAATAAAATAAAGATGTTAGTTACATTTAAAAAATATTGTGTATATATATATACACACATATATATATGTATATATATATATATATATTTAATTCCCACATTCTTTTTCAGGTAATTTATTTCTAAATTTAAGCGAATGATTAGTCTGAAATAGCACACTATATAAAATATTTTCCCTATATTTCTAGACTTTTCACACAATCTGTGTATTATGGGTAAGAATCACATGTGATATCTATTTGTTCATTCATTTATACAAGGCCATCCAAGGAACAAATAAGGAAGTATATGTCAGCATATATAAGGAATACATTTAGTCCAACATTTTCTATTTGATTATTAATTTAAAATATCAGAAACAAAGATGGTGAAAGATTAAAGTTTACTAACCATATCCCACATAATCTCATAAATTTATAAAGTTGTTCATTCTCCCTGACTAATTTCTGCCGAAAAAGAAATCTGGATCTTCATATATTTTTGTGTTCACTTAAGATATATAAAAAGATTTTAGAGATTTAAGAGAATATGGTACTCAGACGCTAATCTATGGAGACTAAAGATTATGCTGATTCTTAGCCTTTTAGAACTGTATTGAACCTTAACAAATTGATCAATGATCGTAGAGTAGTGGTTACTAGTGGGGTGGTGGAAGAGAGGGGAGGCAGATGGGATAAAGGGGGTCAAATATAGGGTTTAGGGAAGGGTGAAGTGGATAAAGGGGGTCAAATATATGGCAGCTTAAGGAAACTGGACTTTGGGTGGTAAACACAAAAGAATATACAGATGTCAAATGTTAATGTACACCTAAAAATTATATAATTGTATTAACCAATGTTACCCCAATAAACTTAATTTAAAAAATTGATCATTTATCAATATTTTTATATTTTTAACTGAGAAAATTTTAAATTCTATGCCTCAAGTATCCATTAAGTGCTTAATGAATGATAAAATCTGGTAATTTTATTCGCTGAAAACAAAACTTCTAATTGTCATTATGTACATGTCCTGAGAATTTATGGTTGGACTTTTAACTCAACAGATTATGTAGGCTCATAACCTAACAAATTCATATGTATCTGAATAGATAAAACACTTCTTTTAGGTAGCATTGTATTTGTGAGACATATGCATATATGTATATACAGTCAATTATTTCAGAATGTCTTTTATAAGGATAAGTACTCTTCTGGTTTAGTAGACAACAAAACCAACAGAAATTTAAAAAACATTAAACTTTCAGCTTCTTCATGCCAACCGTTCTCTAAACAGAGGCAATGCTGATTATGTTCCATCTACACTGGAGGCAATATAAAAAATTATTCCTTTGTGGCCATTATGGAATTAGTACACTTCTCTACTGCCAAGGTTATAATAAAAAAATAATGAAGGAATGACTCATGCACACAAAAGGCTTGTTATAATCCAAATGCTTAACAAATTCTGAAGTGCAAATGTTTATCCTACTACTCAGATATTTTTTTCAAAATTGCCTACAGAGCAGATTTATGACCCACATTTGAAAATCAGTCTCATTAAAGTCACACAGTCACACACACACACTCACACATGCACATATACTCCTCACCCAGACTTTTTTTTTTTTTTTTGACAGATGGCAATGAAAGTTAAACTTGTAGGGTTAGTTAACACCATCCAACAAAAAAAAGAACTACAGCTGTATGGAGGTGAGGGAGTGGTGGGTGGGTTGCAAACCTTCTCCTTTGTTCAAGTTTGTCATCTATCTGATCTATGGTATCAGGTACACAGATTTTGAATATCTTCATAGCCTTGTCCTGCATCCTCTTCTCTTTCCACTCGATAATCTCTCCCTTATGATCTCATCTAATATTATCCTATGGATTTGGACATAATCTCTATGCCAGTGATGCCCAAACTTATATCTATATTTTATTCTTCTTGTCTGAGTGCTGACTCATATATCCACCAATTTACTGTTTAATTAATAGTTAATATTTTCACTTTGATATCTCATAGGTATTTCAAATTCTCATTTCTTAAACAGAACTTTGGTTCTTCCCTCCTGAGCCTGCTTGTCATCTTGCCTTCATCATTTTAGTAAATGGTACATCTATCTCCCAAGATGCACTTTCATCTCCTTCACCTATACAGGTCAGGTTTTTTTCAGTTGTAATTAACAGAAATTCAACTCAAGCTAGATAAATGCCAAAGGGAATTATACAATTTGTGCAACTGTGAAAAATCCTGGAGTAGTTTCAGTTGTCAAATGGAGTACTGCCAAACCCACTACACCTGGGAGATTCTATCATACCAGGATATGTATGTCTCAGTATCTCTCCCTTTCTCTTTCCTCTGCATGGCTCCATCCTCTCCTGCTTCTTTTAGTCTTTCTCAAAATGACCTTGAACAAGACCATGGCAGTTCTCACATCATACCTTTACAATATTTTATTAAAGAAGGAGAGTCTTCTCCTTCAGCTCCATTAGGAAAATCTCAAGAAAACATTCTTATTGATCCAGTTTTGATAATTTGTCAGTCATAGTCTCAATCACTCTAGCCAAAATGTTAGGACCCAGTGATCAGTGGTGTTCCTGAGGGGACACAGTCTGTACCAGAAGTAGATGTAAGACATATTCATTTCTAAGTCTACATTATAACTTGAACAGAACCAGTTTTATGCCTTTGTTTTCATCATCCTGCTTAGCCCCAGACATATGTCTTCTTGCTGGTTTGCCTGCATAATTCTGGACCCCATGGAATCCATTCTTCACAGTCATCAGGATGATCTTTAAGAACTGTAGTCTGTTTATGTCTCTCTTCTCTGGAAATCTCTTTAATGACTTTCCATGGCTCTTAAAATAAAGCTCAAAATCTTTGCTGAGATCAAAAAGGCACCAGTTCCTTTGCTTTTTCCCAGTTTTATCCTCTTGTCCCTCTGATCTTAGTTTCAGTGCCAGCACCTCAGTGATCACTGCCTTGTTGATCTCAGCAAAGATTTTGAGCAACCCAATCTCCATTACCTAACCAAGCAAACTTCTATCCCCAGTCTCTTTCTATGACATCTACCTTTTGTTTTCTTCACAGATATTATAAATCTTTGAAATTATCTGTTTATTTGACTGTTTTTGACTGTCTCATATTTAAGTTCCATAAAAAGGTAGCACTTATTACAAATGAGTATAAATGTATAAATGAATCTTCCACCATCTCCTCCTTGTTCATTATGCTCCAACCACATTGACCTGTTCTCTGTTCCTCAAAAACACCTGCATAATTTTTACATGATTTCCCTTTACCTAAATCATTCCTTTCTTATGTGTTAGATTTTTTAATTACACTTGAAAATATTGTGAAATATAATATACATATAGAAAAGTGCCTAAAACACTTATGTATAATTTTCCAAACAACCACGAACCACCATCCAAGTCGGGAAATAGAATAGGGCCAACTTATTGTTAAATTTCTTTGAGATATTTCCTCTCTGCTCTATTCTGCTCAGCTCCCAGGAAATATCTCTTGTAGTTCCATGGAATGAAGTGAAGTGAATTTATTTCCGGTTTGCCTTGATATTCAGGATGTAGCTCAGCTGATCATAGTAAGAAGGTCCCCTTGGGTGAGGTTGGACCAGGACACTTGTTTCTTTCTCCTCATTAAGTTATCAGAAGTTCAAGGTCACCAGAGTTGGTGGCAAATGTCAAAGGGTGAAAATAGCCTCAGTGCTCACTTTAGGTTTCTGTTTTTCCTTCTCTCTTAAATTTCAACCGGGTTGTGTGGTACATTAATAAATGAGCACATGGACTTTTCTAGCTTTTTGTCAAGAAGCAGATGATTATTCCATGAGACCAGCAGTTCTAGGCCCTTTCACTAGGGTCTCTTAACAAATTGATCTGAAATACTACTTTAAGAACTGCTAAGAAATTACTTACAGCAAAGTGGGTAGCATTTCTATTTAGTTTACTGTGATGCCTGATCCAGCCCTAGTTTCATGTTATGATCTGGTCTCAAAAGATTTATATGGTAAGTGTGCTTGATCATCAGGGTGTGCCTTAAGTCTGAAAGTGTGTCTTTCCTATTGGTGCCTGCAGAATTTCCACTTCATAGAGCTGAAAGAGGGAGGGAGAAAAATCACAGCTACTTAAATTCAAATCCTATTAGGCTTATCTGTTATCACTTTGTAAGTACCAGGGATAATCAGCAGTTACTTTAGCATTTACCTTGTAGAGGCAGTGAGAACCTTTATTTTTAGCCAGACTTAATATTTGGCCCATTTTAAGGCCTTTGTATCTGATAAACTCACACTCCTCTGCACAACAGATTCTATATTAGCCTGTCTGTTCCAGATATGTCATTTATTCTTACTATTATATGGCACTTCAAATCTGATACATTCAGAATGTTCTTGTTTGACCTTCAGATTTAGCATCAGGAATTTTTGTTTTAAGATAGCAATTATTGAGGCAAATCTATTCAATAAAATTGATGTCATATATCTTTTTGATACACTACCTCTTTGTTTTATACTGAATTCACATAATATAATTTATTAGAGTGGGTAGAAAGATAAAACTGCTGTTTGCTATACTATAGTTACAGTATTCAGACATCTATGTGAAAAACTGAAGAGCATTATTATATATTTTGGCTAAATTATACCTTTTGTGAATGGCCTTACTGTGGGCTTGGCTTTGTAGTTATTAACAGATTGGAATGCTTTGTACCAACTTTTCTCTAATAACTAGCATTTAGCATAGAAATTCACAATTTTAAATCTATTTGTGAATGTCATTGTTTAATAGTAATCCTTCCATACACACTCTCTGTGTGATTGAGGAGGTGCTAATAGGACATCTGACTGAGGAATTGTCAGCACAGAGCTGAGCTGATCCTGATGGGTGGGTTTCTATTGTAAGACACCAAGCTGGAAGAATGCACAAGAGGCTGACATGAGAATGACACGGTTGGCACCAACTTTATTGTGGAGATTGCAGTTCTATTGGGGAAAATGCAGTCTATTGTGGGGAGCAGGCTTCTGCCTCTGCTTTTCTTCTGCTCCCCTTCTTGTGCTCCCCTTCTGCTCTGCAGGGGACTGCATGGCTCCACATGTATCAGAGTACAATAGTGGCATTCAGCCAAACATGCATGATACAATAAGCTGAATTATGTTTACATATGTAAACATATGTAGACATACACCAATGTAACATTCTAAATGTAACATTCTAAATCTAGGGTTCTATTTCTAGCCACTAGCCTGGATCACAGCCAGACCGGGTATCAGCCAGGCCTGGGACCCACAGGAATGCTTGAGAATTATATTTTCTAGTCTTCTATTTGGCAGGGTCACCCTGAGTCATAGGAGATGGAAGTGCAGAGCAAAGAAGGAGTTTAGAAATATATTATTCATTACAACCTGGGGTAGTGTTGAATGACTATAGCATTCTTGGAATGGTGTCTACATGTGCATTCAAGATGAGGTCGTGGAGCTATGGGGGAGGGTATAGTGTGCCTCTTAATGTGCTTTGGGTCTTCTGCCCAGTGGTATGGAAAACCAACAGGAATGCTAAGAAAAAAGGCTTGTAAATTTTTCCTCACTCACTCTTGGGGCCTCTTTGATGAATAGTAGGCCTGAGGATAAAACTGATTTCAGCACAGAGAAGGCTTCACCAGCAGAGCAAGAAATTTTCTTTTCCTCTCTCTGCTACTCAGAGAATTCAGAAAAGACTCTGCTGGGTTCTCTTTGCTAAGAAACAGACACACACACCTGACTTTGCTACACCTAGGAATCTCAATGCAGCCACAGTGAGGGGGCAATTCCCCTAGTTCTTCTCTGACTGCGCTCTTTAAGTTGCAGAATAAGCTGTCTTATGCCTCTTTAAAGATAAAGGATAAAAATTCAATCTGGCCTCTTAAATAAACAGCCTCTACTTTCGCTATTTCTCAGCTTCAAATGGACTCTTCCTCATCTTCTCTCTTCAAATCTTCTTTGCCTGGGAAGTCATATAGATAGATAGATAGATAGATAGATAGATAGATAGATAGATAGATAGATAGATAGAGATACATATACACATCATATACATTTACATCATATACATTATATACATACACATACGTATACATATACATGCATATACATATACATATATGTATACATATACGTATACATATACATACATATATTGTTTTTAATCAACAGAGACTAGATGCAAAATTTTTATTGTTGAGAATGTGTTTATGTTTATGAACTTTGTTTTCTCTAGTTTTTTAAACTATTAAAGAGAACACACTGGATTCTTTAAAAAAAAGCACTGAAATATGGGAGAGGTATCAGAGCCCAATATTCTTTGGATATTTTGAGTTACTAGCATCTCCATCAATATTAATGATTAGAGTACAAGACATTTAAGGAAAAATCAAATAATAAAAGATGATAAAAATCATCTAAAATTCAGCTTGGTGTGGCTTAATGAAAACAAAATTGTAAATGCTATAAGGAGGACCAAGTGAAATTCATATAATTGAGCACTTTGTAATTTGAATTTGAGTATAACTCTAACTTAACTGCCAAAATAGAGCCTAACCCTGCAACATACAGTGAGCATTCCACAAGAGTCTGAAATAAGAGAGAAAAAGCTTCTAGTCACCCAGGTCTGAGTCATTGACATCTTCCTTGTCCATCTCTTGTATCTAGTTAGAGATTAAATCCACTTATATTTTCCCATCATTCTCTTATCTTTCATTTCCTCCCCAATCACATAAGATTGACTATCAAGTTCCTGCTCGTGAAGGAGATATCACTGTGGTACCCATAATTTTAAAGGAAACGAAAAAAAAAATGGATAATTTATTCCTTCACCCAACATATATTATTGGGCACCTCCCATACCCACACATACTGGAAATACAGTGATAAATAACATAGAAACATCTCTTTACTTTAAAGGAATTTATGACCTTGTTAGAGACAGTAGGTTCATTAACAGATGGATAGTTACAAAGTGTGATAAGTGCTATGAAAGGAAACAACAGGGAGGTATAAAAGCAGATTATAGAGAGTATGCACTTAGTCTCACTGGTCCTGGAAGGGCCGGGATGCATCATTAAAGCTGAGCAGGCATGGTGAGAGCATCAAATCCTACTGCAAGAGTGAGTGAGAATGGTAGCTTAGCCTCAAGTCTGTGAACCCCAAAGTAATCTCAGAGCTCCCTTTTCAGGGGTGTTGGGTGGTGAGAACACTGCAGGCAGCACCTGCTTTTCACTTTTATACATGTGCCATCTGTGTCGACTGAGCCCTGAGTTCTATCAGAAATCTAACCTCGTCACAGTATTTACATAGGTTTCCTAACACCAATAGCACCCTGCCTTCAGACTGAAGTTCATTTTACTTTTCAAAATTACATAAACTGCCCATTTCAGGTCAAGATCCTTCTCCATAGGAAAAACCACAGATATTCCCTGAAACTCTTTCTTCCATGAACAATTGGCCACTCTTTTGTTCCTCCTTAAACTTGTCTCGAATTTATCCATTATGCTCTTTCTATTCTCATCTTTCTGCCCTAAGTCAAACAAACTCATATACAATGGCCTCCAAATTGGGCTCCTTGTCTCAGCTCCTGTAACTCTCCTCTTACCCTCTCTCTTCCCAGTAAGCTCTGCTCTCCACACCACCTTCAAGGTCATTATGGAGCTTAGGTCAGCCCTTTCTCCTCCCTCCCCACTCCTGCTCCTAGTTTAAAAAATTCCGTACTAACTCCTTATTTCTTTCTAACAGAACTAGAAGCTATGTGAACACACCACCTTGTATTATTTGCTATTGGTTTCTGTATGAGAGTCCTGGATCCAAAATACATTTCTTGAAGTCATGAATACTTTATAATGGAACTGCATCTACTTACTCTCCAGAGCAAGTAGAGTAGTAATAAGCAGGTTGTTTGATTAATATCAACAGCTAATAAATTAAGCCCATGGGTATCCTATTGTATTGCTAGAGACTGATTAGAATCATAATTGGCCTTTTCATAATTAAAATAATAAACACATGATTGATGTGACCAATCAGAATGTTTGGCTGTCGAGGGTACCTTTGTTAGGTACTGATGCACTCTTCTTTCAAACACTGATGCACTCTTCTTTCAAAGCAGTTGGACAGAAAATAGCCTCAAGGGCTAAAGCTTTTAGTTCCATAAGTATAAAGAGGAGAAATTAAACATGATAGCAAATTTAAACTATGTAAGCTCTAGAAATTCAAGAGGAGGTCACTATTATTAGTACTATGGGACATAAGAAGAGAAGCCTGGAAAACACACCCTCCATTGACATGGTGAGAAAGAGTTTTTTGTTTTTTTTGTTTTTGTTTTTGTTTTTAATTCTTTCCACTAACATATATAGAGGGCTTACTTCTAAGCCTGCAAAGTTCTTGGTGAATTTCTGTGCTATATCCTGAATAGTCATCAGCAATATTTTATTAATTTCAAATATTCTGAAGTCTTAAATGAAGAAAGCTAGAAACTACTGAATTTGGGAACAACTTTCTCTACCTGAGACTCATTTGGCAATAACTCTCTTCACCTGAGACAATCAAAATGCTCCCCAGTTTAAATTTGGCTTGGTTTCTTTGGATTTCACTAGTAGGGAATTCTCTTTGATTTGTAGATATACAACCTCATCTCGGGAAATTGTTTCAGTTTCTTCCCATTCCACATATGAGGGAGTAATATATATATATATATATATATATATATATATATATATATATATATATATATATTTGCATTATGTTTAATCTTATCTCTTTTAACTGTTACTTATTTAAAATTACAATTACAAGGGAATATAATGCCATAGATATGAGAAAAATAAATAGTACAGGTTGAAAATTATATTCACCTAGTATTTAAAAATACACTTGGAAATTTTAGTAAGACAAATCTTTTCATTCTTTCTCAATAATAGTGAAATCATTCACTAATCTACACTGGTGGAAAGCCAGATTTTTCACAATAGGAAATTATCTCAACCCACATAGGTGCTCCCTATCAGGCACCTTGCTGCCTATTGTGATGTTAGTTTTCCTCATATATACCCATCACTTCTCTACTACCTACCCACATTACTTATCTGAAAGAAATTACTTTATTAATTTTTGGCTGTAATATTTATTCACTTTTAACTGAAAATGTCAATATGGCAGGAAGGCCCTGACTGATTTGAAATTTTTGAAACAATTCCTAAGTCATTTTCTCAGAGTTAAAAAATGCATCTTCCTTTGAAATTTCAGAGTGCACAGAGAGAGGCTATTTCAGCACATTTATTCTTACATACCATATTTATAAGCTCATAAGACCTTATTTTTAAAAATGCTTTCTGATTTTTATGCTTGTATAAATCGTACTTTTCTCCTATATATATATATATAAATATATATATATATATATAAATGAGTCTTTATTGTTATAAATGAATCATTCAAGATTTCAAAAACAAGTTAAAAAGTAAAAAGGGAGCTGTTGGTTTGGAGAAATGAAAACCATTTATTATAAATTAATTTTTAATGGTTTTGGTCAAAATTCTTCAATGAAGATATTTTTATTTTGAGTTCTCAAAAAATTGTTGTCTTAAACTTGCAGTATTATTAGGTCCACGTATATTCTTGTTAAATGTTGTTTTAATTATGATTCATAATCACCAGTATAGTAAACGATATTATCAGAGATGAGGAAGAAGAGTGGGAGGAGGTCACAGGGTTGGGAAAGTGGGAAAATAAAGGGATGGGCAATTGATGGGGTTCTGTTTGTTCATCTCTCACTCCCAAAGGGTTTGGGAGATTGAAATGGTAGATCAGGGCCTCCTCTTTTCCTCCATTTTAAGACCTCCACAATTGGGAAGACTTGGCTGTAACCATTAAGCCAAGAAGAGAAGCCTGGGGAGTCAGCCACGGCAAGGAATGAACTTGATAGCTATTGACAAGTGATATCCCAAGGTTGGAGTCTGGACTAGACTTTCTCTGACACTCCACCTGGAAAATAACCCTAGAAATGTGTAGTGTTGGCCATTGTCAGTATACGTATGTTATTACTTAGCTTTAGATTGGGGGAACAAGGATAGGTTTGGTGGGAAGGCTATTGAAGGGAGGTAGAAATTCTCTAGCTCTGTTTTTGTTTCTAAAATAGTTGAATAAGTCATTTTTGCCTGGAGTATAAAAATAAAAGAGGAAAATTTATTTTTAGCAAATAATATGTTATAATTCATTTTATGTTCTTATTATAAAATAGGAAGCAGTTGACTAAACAAAATCTGGGACTAAACAGATTATGACTGTGCTTTTTTTAATCTTATGTTGACAGAAGGTGATTTTTAAAATATTGAGAATCCAAGTAGTGATTTTGACTGAATTAACAAATTTTTTAATTTTTTCAAATATTTAAAGTGGCATTTTTTATTATATTTATGAATGCCTCAAACAGGAGATTTCACAAATAAACATAGAAACAAACATAAAGAATGTTACATGAACCATTTATTTTCTCATAGTTGTAACTGAGAAAAGAAATTTGACTGTTGACTGTAGGTGGTGAGTGTTGCCATAGCAACCTATTCCTTAGACAAAACTGCAGGGTGATCATGGTGAGGAGGGTAAAAGTCAGGAAACAGACCTGTCAAGATATATTTTGGGGCAATATGAGAACATGAATATTTTCCTTCAAGGTATGTTGGGGAGAGCAGCTCCCAAGATCTTAGGTGGAAGATGTAATGAGGCACAGTATTTTAAGCATTTGATCATTATAGGATCTGGTCTTTTGGGTTCTCACAGTGACAGCTCTTATGTTAGGCAGCTGCAGCAATACTAGCTAATGTGAGAAGTAGGACTACTCTCACATACATAATAGTAACAACATGAGCTCACACCTATTTTGTCAGGTGCTCTCTTGAGCACTTTACTCATATTATTTATTACAAGAACTCTGTGAGGTAGGTAATATTGTTTACCTCACTTTACAAATGGGTCAACTGACACACAGAAAAGTTAAATAACTTCTTTAAGGGCATGCAGCTGGTAAGCGGCAAATATAATTAAACCCAGGCAAGGCATCTCTGAGTCAATGCTCCTTTAATTATGTTATGCTGCCACTCGGTTTGACAAAAGCAGCATGGTGTGAACAAAGGAAACAACAGTTTTTGTGCAGAGATTCTACTTTCCATTTCCTCAGAGCTTGAATCAACTTGAATGGATGGAGTACCCTGTTAGCAAAATCCTTGAGTGGAATAAATAATAAAATTTTAAAAAGAAAAAAGAATATTGGGTAGGACAAGTCCGGGATTGTTGGCATGAAGCTATTTTGGCTTTTAAGATATGTCAGTAGAACACTTTTTATCAGTTTTGGGTAGAAAGAAGGTCTATGGTCAGGAGCTATAATGCCCCGAGTTCATGATCATCCTCTAGGGGACCAAGGCAAGCCATTTAAAACTCATTGTGCTTTCGTTTCTTTATCTTTGAAAATGAGAAATAAGAGCTGGCCTCTTGTGTTGCAGAGGTGTTGTGAAACTCCAGTGATGCAATGAATGTGAAAATGGTTGATAAACTCAACAAGACATAAAAGAAGTATTATTAGAGGTAATGGCCATCAGCATCATTTTCAGCTTTTCTTAGCTTTGATAATGAATGTGTTTGTATTTGCTTATCTAGGGATGATGTGAAACTGAAATGTAGTTTTGACAGGATGGAAGGTTATTCAGACAGAGTATGGAGAAAGAAATCAGTCTAAAATGGCTTGGTAGGATCTGTAACTTTTATAAGAGCTAACATGTACTCTCAGCTTACCACTTGCCAGGCAGTGTCTAAGTACTTTGCCTGCTTTAAGTCATTTATTCTGTACAATAGCCTTATGTACTGGGTACTGTTTCTAATTTCCCAACATTTATAGATGGGGACACTGGAGAAGGTAAATAAAAAATAAAAAATTCAAGTTTGCAAAGATAGAAAGTTACAAATGCAGGTCTTAAAACCCAGCACTGGACTCTAAAGTCACTTTTACCTGTACACTGTACTGTCTTTATATTACATATTATAATTATATTAAAAATAAGATGTGAGTCTAATGCATCAGCATATGTATGCATGAATTATTTTTATTTCTTTTCAGTAAAAGGAACTTTTTCTTTAAAACTACCTGGGCGATATATATATTTATTGAGAGACTGAGAGAGCATTAATTCTTGATAAAATGCCTAATTTAAAAAATATCAGTCATTTCACAGATGAACAGTTTTATGCAAATGACAATAAAAGTGAAGCAGATAACTTCTAGACAAGATATCCAGATTATGCCATCATCTGTTCAATTGTATTAGGCACAGATCTGGATACCAAATACTCCCAGTAATAAAAGATATATATGTCTGCTTCCTGGGAGCTTTCAGTCTAAATGTGGAGGTAAGGTGTGTACATGGTGGAAAAAGGTAGCAAACAAGAATTTCAAATAAAATAAGAAAATTCTTCAAAGGCACATTAGTACTTCTGCTGGGGTTGGGAGTAAGGCGTTATTTCTTCCATGATATATTCCTTTAACTCTATTGTTAATATGTGTTATAGGTTACTTACTTACTCTTAGGCATTCTGCCTGTGTCTCACAAGCTAGTATTTACTCAAAACCCATACTTAGCACATGCCATGAGTTTTGCCTGCATGCCATAAGCTACCAACTTACTATCTATACTTAACACTTCATATGCATTTCATATATCTTGTTTGTTTTATAGTTTTTATAGCAAAATTTAAAATTCTCAAATAAAATAGCAAATTCTTACTAGAAGATGTGATGTGACATGATCTGTCCTCAGTGCTTACATAAAGTTCAAAGCAACACAATCTAGAGAGTGGGAAGAACAGAGAAAAGGATAAAACCTAAGGGAAATCCCACAGATAGCAAAAAGGGGAAGGAATATGATCCAAGCAAAACAAAAAGTCAGACAGGTAGAAATGCCAAGATTTATTTTAAAAATATCATGAAAGTCAAAGGAAGAGTTTCAGATTGAGGAGATGCAGACACTGTGAGGTAAGGAATCAAACCAAAAGGGTCCCCCTGAAGATACCAGTGGGAAAGAGGTCTTTTCAAGCAGATAAAAATTCTGCAGAAGCTTTGAATCCATCCTGGCTCTCAGAGAACAATGGCAATAAAGCAAGGAGTAGTGTGAGGAGAATGGGCTTGGGGTGACCAGATGCTTTAAAACACAAAAGTTAAATGCACAGGTGTTGACATTCTTTGGATCAGGTTCCAGCCGGTGGTCTGACTTTGGACAATTTATTGAACCTCTCAAGATCCAATTTCCTCAACTGTAAGATAATACTCATGGGGCTATAAAAAATTGAGATGATACATATAAATAAGGACCTAATAAATTATAACTATTATCTTTGATTACCATTTTTAATGAATATTAATGAAAAAAATTAGTAATATAGGAGACATTTTTCAGAAAAAAAATGAAGATTCCTCTAAGGATACACCATCAAGGTTAACAGAGTGTAAATTAAGAGTATGGAGGGAAAGATCAACACTGAATGTGGAGGAAGGCCATGGTAACGGGTTGACAGGCTGTACCTAAAGCTGAATCTTTAGATAGGCTTCTTTCTCCTAGCTCTCTCCCATCTCTTACATTCTTTGATTCATCTATATGCCTAGAGCAAGATGACCAAACTAAATATCTTTATTCCTCTCACAAATCTCTGTACCTTTGAAATAATACCAGGGATTGATTTTTTTATATTTGATCCAGATTTATGATAAATCTCTCCTTTAATAATAAAGGTAATAATGGTGAGGAGCCATAATCATTTGGGAATTTTTTTATTACTGGGAGGTTTAGAAAAGAGTCTAGATGCAGCTGAAGTATTGTGAAGTTTCTTATTAAGGGGACAAAATTAGAGAAATAAATTAATTCAAAAATCCTCTTAATTATCATTTGAATAAAAATCTATTTCTGAAAACTATTCACACACACACACGCACACACATATAAAGTTAAATCATTTTTAGTTTAATTAAAAGAGTTAATTTTAGATCATAGACCAATTGATTTCTTTGAAAGCCTAGGATAAAATTTAATCTTGACTTAAAATTCATTTTCAATCTCTCCCACCAGGTCCATATCCACCTATTATAATTCAGTCTTGCTTGTTTATTTATGTAAGGTAGATGAATGATATTGGGATATCAAAGCAGATGCAATGTGGTATGATTTGTAGAGGACAGGCCTGTTTCAGACAATGCATAAACACTCCAATAGAACAATTACTGATACACATTTAAATCAGTGTAAGAAATTTGCCTATTGTTACGAGATCCTTTGAATATGTCCATCAATGAACCTATTGACCTAGAAAAATGTCACTTCAACAAGAACATCTTGTTTTCTGGGGTAAAGGTGACAAAGCCACGTTATACTAATCAGAGAAAAAACTCTAAGTGCCCATGTCCATGAGACTAGTGGTTACCAGAGGGTAGGGAGGAGGGGGAAGAGGGAGGTAGACGGGCTAAAGGGTGACAGAAAGGAACCTCACTATAAAAGGTGAGCACACAGTGTAAAAAAAAAAAACATATATACATATATGCCTTATTGTTAAAGTGTACAGCTGAAACTCATTGGGTTTCATTAACCAATGTCACTATTAAATTTTTTTTTAATTTTAAAGCTTCTAAGTGCAATATGTATACATGAGAACTTGATTCTCTTAGAAGCATCAAAGATAAGATAATTTAAAGATGAGTAAGACCTTTCTGATTACATGTTCTGCTGCTTATGAAGGAAGAATAGCATAAATAGATCTTTCACCAATATGCATAATTTAATGCTAATCAAGGAAAGATTCAATAGCCATAGAATAAATACTCATAGTAAACAGTTCTTTTATTCACATTCAAGTATTTTTAGAATATTTATATTTGAAAGTATTTGGAAAAGTATAAATACAAGCTATGTCATATATCCTGAAATATCTGATTAAAGAAGATACAATAAAACTTCTTTAATTTGCAATTAACCTTGATTTTATAAAATGAGAGGTTGTATAGCATGCACTTGTGGAAAATAAAAGTACTTGATGTAAAAATAAAATAAAATAAAATAAATAAAATAAATGCTTGGTGTAAAAATAAGCAATTTTCTTTAATCTAAGGATGAAGAACAATGTTTTTGAACATAATTTCAGTAATGTCATTTATATACAAAAGATAGATATGCAAATTACATAGACCTGTTACTGTTTACCCTTTTAGAGTAGCTGAATTTTCAAAATCAAAATATTTCTTGAAGCATCATAGATATATTTTAACAAGGTAATATGGGGGCGTGGATGGGCAAAAGGAAAGATTATTAGACATTAAAATTTCCCCTCAAATCTAGATAATATATGGGGAAAACATCTTTTCCTTTTAAATATATTTTCTATTTTTATCATTAGACATGCACATGATTTAGCATTAAGTAATGTTAACAAGACTTGTTACTAAAACAGCACTCTCCTGATTACTGTTCCTTTTTCCCCAGTTTCCACATCTTCATATTTCGATATTGAACTCCAGACATCTTTAAATAACATATTTATATTTTAACATTTTGATGTCCCAGTTTTAGACTGACAGAAAAATTGGGGCTTGACTCTTTTTCATCCACCATCCACTACGTACAGGCACACTTCCTTGCCTCTCATTTGCCGATATCGTTCTATTTTTTTAATATATTTTTTTATGTTTAGAATCATTTCAGATTTACAAAGGAGTTGGAAAGATAGTACAGAGAGTTCAAGTGTCCCCTGCACCGATTTCCCCATATTGTTGCATCTTCTCTTTGTTTAGGACACTGGTGTCCTGTCCTTTCCTTCTTGAAGACAGTTTTTAGTGTCATCATGCTCCAGTATAAGCTGATTCATTTCTAAGTCGGCTGTAGCTCTCTGCTGGAGCTCTCAGGAATCACATTCACCTTTCTCTTTTGTGTTGCTTCCTTGCTTCCTGGACTCTGCGTCTGCCTGTCTGTCTGTCTGTCTTCCTCTTTCCTTCCTTCCTTCCTTCCTTCCTTCCTTCCTTCCTTCCTTCCTTCCTTCCTTCCTTCCTTCCTTCTTTCTTTTTAATTTTCTTTCTTTCTTTTTAATTTTCTTTCTTTCTTTTTCTTTCTTTCTTTCTTTCTTTCTTTCTTTCTTTCTTTCTTTCTTTCTTTCTTTCTTTCTTTCTTTCTTTCTTTCTTTCATGCTTATTTCTGGTGTATTCTTCATATAATACAATAATTTTTAAGACCATTTTTTAAAATTACCTTTTTTAAATTAAATTTTTTTTTTTTTTTGGTAACATTGGTCAACAAAATCCAGTAAATTCCAGGTGTACGATTTAACAGTAAGGCATATATATATTGCATCGTGTGTTCCCCTCTTATAGTTAGATACCTTTTGTTCACTTTCTTTCTGTGTCTCTTTTATTGGTGGTGTTGTTGTTTATTGTTGTTGTTGTCATCGTCATTATCCTTGTTTTACTTCCTCATCTTCATGGAGCAATTCCTCCAGGGAAACCTTGTATATTTGTATGATTTTATTTTACTCTTGCATTGTGCTAATATTTGTTGAGTCTGGAATTTTAGGAAGAAAATGTTCCCACAGTATTTTATTGTGAAGCATTACTTGATTGCTTTTTGCATTCCAGTTTTGTTCTCGTGATAGCCAAGCCATTCTTCTCAAGCTTTCTTATGAAAACTATTTTTTCTTCCTTAGTAGTTGTAGAATCTTCTTTATCTTCAACTTTGTCTTCTAAAACCTCTTCTTCATTCTCTGAACATTACAGGAATCTCGTCTGCTCTTTGGATTTAAGAGCAAAGAACTAAGTTGTCTAAGGGCTTGTCTATGACAAAACCTCCAGTGTCAGTCAGCATTTAATGCTCATTTCTCTTAACTAGTTAGACTTGCTAGAGTCCCCAGAGAAGGTGCTAATAATCTCCTAAGTGGAGGTTGAAAGCCTAGCTGCTCAACCCCTATTTTAATGTATGGTTCTTCAGTCTAGAAACAGAATATATTTTACAGAGATTTAAACCTCAGGAATGAGAAAAGAGCCGTCATCCAGCTGTGCAGGGAAGGAGAAAGGCCTGAGAATCTCTTTTCTCTCTTTTTAAAAAGACTTTCAGTTATAATTTAATTTTTAGTCCCAATCTTCCCCCAATCTTCCCCCAGAAATTAGTGGTATCATTAATTTAAATCTATTAAGAATTCTTCAATAAAATTTTAAGTTGTTCTTCATATTCCCACTGCTAATTTAGGATTTAGCTTTCTACATTATCTGCTTTCCAGTTTCCAAAAATTGGTCACCTTTGTTTCCTCTCTAATTATCTTTGTCCTTATTGTGATATTTTAAAATTTTCTTTATTGTTGTGTTGCATGGGCTTGATCAAAGAATAGAAGCTAATGCCTATGGTCAATCCACCATTTTAACAAATGTAACACTGTTGTTAATTCAATTTGAGCAAATATATTAGAAAGGGGGGGAAATCACATATCTATAGCTATTTTTTCTCATTTGATGAAAAATTGGTGCAGAAATTAAAATAAATGTGGAATGTTTAATGATATGAGATTTGCCTAAGACCTCTTGCTGGACTATTCTAAATTCATAAGCCTTTTCAATTGTTTAAATTTCAGTTTATTTGAATGTTATTTGAAGGTTAATAGCACAGAGTTCATGAGAGAGGAAAACGGTTGCATCATGCTCCAAAACAACTCTCAGTGTTTACTGGAGAGTATTTTTTCCTTAAGAAGAGAAGTTTAAGACTCCAGGAAGCTTATCTCGGGACTCTGAGATCAAAGATATTTTTACAATGACTTAATAAATATATTGGCGAATGATGACAGCAAAGATTCTGATATGATAGTAAGAAAAATACAAATCTTGGAACAAAGTAACTTTGGAAAAAATTGAGGATATCCTTAGGAAATAACTTTCTCACTACTTGGTTAGGAGTATGCTAACTTGTCTATCTAAGCATGTGCTGGTGTGAATTGCATAACTGCAACTCATTAGACAACGGTTTCTTGAATAATCATTCTGGATATTCTCTTAGACTATCATTTCATTTTTAAAATAAGTTATATTCAAATTCATTATATATTTACTTATTATACAAGACCCAAATTTACACTAGTATTAAGTTAAGCAGATTCTTTATTTCCAAAAAAAGTGTAACAATGAAGTGAAAAAGATTAATTTTTGCTTTCTTAATTGGAGATTTTTCTGTGCTGGACTTTTTATAATTTTATTCTCCTTGGAAGAATGGAAGTATGGCCAATCTTTAAAAAATAAAATAAAAATGTGGTGTGCTCTAAATATCTGTCCCTGCAGGAAATTATACCTATAGAAAAGAATTATAATAGAAAATGCTTTTTAGAAGAACAATTTAAAAAGAATTTCCAAAGCATTCCTATGCTTTATTTTTACTTCAAGGAATTGTTCCTTGTCTCAGATGAGAACACTTCTAACTGCATTGTACCTGAGAGATTATATCCTTTATTATAGGAGTCTAAGTCCTTATAAATCCTCTCTTCACAATTTCTGAAGTGCGTACCAACTCTTTGACATTCTTCTGCAGAGGTAAAATAAAAAAATAAAGAGAGAAAAGAAGTTATTAGAAAAAAAATAAGGAAAACCACTCAAACATTTTATGAGGCTAACTTTTATGACAACTTCAGAAGAGTGCCTTCTTACAAACCATGAGCCAGAGAACTGGTTTGGGGCAGAAATGAGGAACCACCATGCCTTATAAGATGACATCGATACTAGAAAATGTTGAGTTAATTGTTTTGGGTTCCAATCTATAACTTCTGCTGCAAATGACCACTGATGTATATTGATAATTAGGGTTTTATTGTCTATTTTTTAATGGCAATGAAGAGAAATCTTAAAACTGTCATAGAGATTGGACATAAGGTAGGAACACCAATTATAAAGCATACAGCTACCAAATTTGGGAGTATCTTGTATTAAACACTTCGAGAAAATATTCGGAAGATTCCAGCACATCCATCGAGTCACCATAACCATGAAATCTTCCCAGCTGAAGACCTAGACATTGTAGAAGAAAGACAAGCATCCTATGAACATGATAAAAATCGTTGTTTTAAGCCACTAATGATTTGTTACATTGTACTAGTAACTGAAACAACTCCTTTATTACTTTTCCCTCTGGGAGCCCTATCACTGTGTTCCATCAAAGAAGGCTGAAGTTGCATTGCATGTTTTTACCTTGCCTGGAAAGTCATAAAACATCACTTCTGCTCCATTCTGTTGGACACCTGTGAATCAAAACTTTATCTATTTTCAAATGGAGATAATATAGACCCCATCTCTTAAATAAATTAGTGTTAAGTACATGTGGGATGGGAGATGGATTGTGGCTATGTCTAGAAAATACACCCTGCCACAAGACTGGTTAAATAAATAATGGTACATCCAAATGTTGCAATATGAAAACATGAAAAAAATGCTTGAAAACCATTTAACAATAAATGTTGTTCAGTACACAACTATAAGAAAATTAATATGGATACAAATTTAAGAAAATTTATATAGAACTAAATAGAATAAAAGAAAAATATATTATAGTGCTATTTCTTAGTAAATACAAATAAATAAGCTGAATACATTCCTGCAAAAGTGTAAAATGCCAAAATAAGCATAAAAATAAAAACAGAAGTTGAATATATTAGTATTATATGCAATCTATAGAGCTCAGACCAGAAATAGTTTGTGTTTCATACTAAGAAGTTTAAAAATATAAGAGAACATTGAAAGCTTTGAATAAGGCAAATAGCAGGCTATGTTTGACATTGTCAGCAGTACTGAGACTAGACTGGGAAGGTTGGATCAAGGAAGATAGTTAGGGGGCTACTGCAGGTACTTGACTTAATGTGGTAGCCAAGGAATCAGAAGTCATAGGGATGACTCTGAGATTCTGAGTGACAATATGCCTTCATTCCATTCACCAAGATAGAAAAGACAATAGTGCAGACAAGGCTTTCTCAGACCTGAGAGTCAACTTGTAAAATAACACTTTATGAATAAGATTAGCTAGATATACACTAACCTTTCCTGAACCAAAAGTTGGGAAGTACACAGTCAAGCGCCATACACACACACACACACAAACATACACACGCACGCGCACATGTGTGTGTGTGTGTGCGTGTGTGTGTGTCTCCTATGGGATAATCTAACAACTCCCTTTGTTAGTCTAAAACATAATGCATTTAGAAGATAATTTGTCAAAGCATAGAGGTGGTGGTGTGTATTCAGCACTTTTTATTGATAAGAAAGACAGAATTTGGAGAGAGCAATTTGCATATCATTAAAGAAGTAGCCCTTCACCTGGGGCAGAGATGTTGCATGGTCTCTCTTTGGCCTGGATATATCTCCAAAGAGGTTAGAGGCCTATTTAAATACCTATCTCTCTGCTATAGTTCTGTTGATCATGCAGATTCTCTTGTTGATACCTTAAGAAAGAGAGAAAGAAAGTTATTTTTGCAGACATACTGACCCATATGAAAACATTTATATTTTTTATTTTAAGTTACAAATTTGGGGGTTTAGTTAGAATATCTTGTGAACATACTAGGATACTTGGTTCCCCTATCTATAGCTGACTTTAGAGCACAGGACAAGATTAGGTTTATGAACCTGAAAAACAGGCCTGGTCCTAAACTATGATAAATTCACGAAATTCCACCCAAGGAGACCTCTAGGCAGCCAACAAAATGAGTTTCCTCTGACAAGATGAGGTGTACATGAGACATCTAAATGAAATTGTTTAAGAGTCACTTGGAATTGGAATAAAACTAGGCTAAAGAAAGTGAGCTTGGAGGGCTAGGCTTTGTAGGCATTGGATGATGCTTTAGGAAAGAGTAAGATGCCCCAGGAAGAGCATGTAAAGTGAGAAGAAAAGCATGTTAAGAGTGGAATTTGCACACACTAACATAAGATGAGGAGAGACAAAGAAATGGGCAGATTTTCTTTTCAGGAATATTTATCAGGAAGTCAACAACCCAGGCAAAGGTTTTAAGTTTAAGTGCTTAAGTTTTAAGTGGTAGCAACGGTAAAAGAAAGTACAAAATGACTGAGAGAGATTATAAAAAATGAAAAACAAAAACAAATCAAAACCCACTAATTTATTAGCTGATAGAACATGGGATTCCCAGGAAGAGAATAGTAATGAAGTAGTAGCTGAGATTTTGAACTGAGACTGGACTAGCAATTAAAATGACAGATTTGAAGAGTATTATGAAAAATTGAGTTTTGATGAAAATGCAAGAATTTGAGGGCATATCAAATAGATATTGACAGGATATAAGGTGAAGTTTTGAACAGCATCTCATCTTTGTTTTCATATATTTATCTACTGGCTAGACCCTTACAGGTAGTTAGAATGCAACGCTGGAGTTTGGGTTTGAGTGTAGGCCAGACAGAAAGATTTAGGTAGCTGTCACATGGTAGCATCATTAGATATAGAATGAGTAAAAGACATTTCTGCTTTGGGAAGGGGAATGGAATGCATGAGAGAGACCAGAAACTAAGAGTAGGACTTTGGGGTAATATTTGGAGGCTGAGGTCAGAGAAATCTGAGGAGAATATGTATAATTTGGGGTCCTAGAAACCAAGAGAGAAAATTTTCAAAAAAAAAAGTTTCCAGTTTCTACTCCCAACTATAAGGAGCTTAAAAGTCACCACTCCACCTTAACAAGTATAAAACTGAACAAATTGAAGAATGAATGAGTTTTCTTATATCTAGTAGGAGAAGTGAGGTTACAGGGTAAGCCATTGCTCCCCGAATTATAGACGGACAGGTAGATATGAAGAATCCCACTTACATGAACAGAAACTTATAATCAAAAACCAATATGGAAACAAATTTCTTGGGGTAGGAAAATCTATATTGCAACTGATGACTTGCTAGAGTCTCAGTGTTGACAAGCCTGAGAGAAAAAACTCCCTGGGGACCCAGTTACTGGGGGCCTTCACACTTCTGTGAGTTTTACCTCTAGGAGCACTACCAGGATCTCACAATGAAGAGTGGGGAAAATCAGGATGAGCTTCTACAGGAGGAGAAAGAAAGTAACCATTTTGAAATATGACATAACATTCTGTTCTTTTTAACAAGGTCTGCTCTTGTTAAAAAGAGACTATTTAATCCAAGCTCATCCTGTTGGAGTTTTTACAACTTTGTGGAAAGAAAATACCCAATGTGGGAGAAGGGAAATATCAAATAGCCCCCTATGGTCCAATGAAAAAAGTGGAAAACAAAATAACAAAATCATAAAAACACTTGTGAAGTTCACAACCCAGAGGCACAGTCTCACTAAAAGACTGAGACCCAATCCTAGGACTATAGAAGGCTTCCTTTCCCCCAACATCCTGCCACATTACTAAAGGCCGGTTTAGTACAATTCCTTTTACATCTCTCCCCTTTTCAACAAAAAGTTACAGGCATACTAGATGGCAAATAACACAGTTCAAAGAGACAGAGCAAGCACCAGAACCAGACCTAGTTATGGCAGGGATGTTGAAATTATTCTACCACATATGTAAGTCAACTATGGCTAATATGCTAAGGACTCTGAAGGAAAAGAAGGCAACAATGCAAGAACAGATTGTAGGGTAAGCAGAGAGGTGAAACTTCTAAGAATAAAAATAAATAACAGAGATCAAAAACATTGCAACAGAAATGAATGCCTTTGATGGGCTCATTAGTAGAATAGAGATAGCTGAGGAAAGAATCTCTGAAATGCAGATATGTCAATAGAAACTTCAAAAACTGAAAAGCAAAGAGAAAAAGACACTCAAAGTCATATGTCAATAGGGAATTACAAATTAAAATAACAAGACTACTACACACTTATTAGAAGGGACAAAATTCATAACACTGACACCACCAAATGTGGAGCAATAGGAACTCTCATTCATTGCTGGTGGGAATGTAAATGGTACAGTCACTTTGAAAGACAGTTTTTAGCAGTTTCCTACAAAACAAGACACACTCTTACATATAATCCAGCAATAATACTCCTTGGTATTTACCTGAAGGAGGTAAAAACTTTTTTGTCCATACAAAAGCCTACACATAGATAGTAGTTTTATTCATAACTGTTAAAACTTGGAAGCAACCCAGACGTTCTCCAGTAGGTGAGTGGATAAATAAACTGTGGTAATCTTGACAATGGAATACTATTCACTGCTAACAAGGAATGAGCTATCAAGTCATAAAAAGACATAGAGGAACCTTAAATACATATTACTAAGTGAAAGAAGTTGTCAATCTAAAAACGTTACACATAATATATGATTTCAACAAATGACATTCTGGGAAAGGCAAAACTGAGAAGACAATAAGAAATCAGTGGCTGTTAGGGGTCAGGGGAGAGGCAGGGTTGAATCAGCAGAGAACAGAGGATTTTAAGGTGGCAAAACTGTTCTGTATGATACCATAATGTTGGATACATGTCATTACACATTTGTCAAAACCCATAGAATGTATAAGACCAAGAGTGAATGCTAATATAAAGTATGGACTTTGGGTGAGATAATATGTCAATGTAGGTTTATCTGGTGTGACAAGTGTACCTCTGGTAAGGGATGTTGATAACAGGGATGATTGTGGGAGTAAGCAGGGATTATGTAGGAATTCTCTATATTTTCCACTCAATTTTGCTGGGAAAAATTGCTCTCAAAAATAGTCTTAAAAAAGAAGAAAAACGTACTCATTAATGACATTATAGGGAGGTCAGGGAAAAGACAATGCAAAAGCTACCTTATCCATCAAGTAGGCACTCCAATCAGATAACGTCAGCTGAAGAGGAGAAAGGGCATAGGAAGAGGAGAGAGGGCATCTCAGCGACCTCTCCCCAATAAGAAATACAGATCTCTGGGGAGGAGTAGCCCCCAGGTCTCATCTGATACTGTTTACTTAACTTCACACAATTCTCATTTCCCTGAGAGATTCCTACCCTGAAGGCTTTGACCTTTCCACCTATACCCATCACCTGATCTGGTTTCAGGTGCACCTGCTGAGTTTGGGGCAGGCCTTGTAGTGCACTGTTACTGCAGCAGCTAACCAGACTATCAAGAATTGTGCCACTTGTCTGATTACTCCCATTTTTTTTGGAGAAGACTGTACATTTCCCACTTGGGAGAACCTACCAAATTGTTTTAAGTTCACATAGGTCAAAATAGAGAGAGCAGCTAAATGCCTCAATCCATTAAAACACAATCTACATAACAATCATGGATGACCTAGACTGGCACTGCCACAGAATGATCCCCAGATCAGTAGCCTCAGTAACCTGAGAACTTGTTAGAACTGCAATTTTTGGCCCCACTCCAAACCTGCTTAAATGTAGGGCCTTGCAATGTACTTTACTAAGCTCTTTTACCAAATTTATTAGATTTTTTAGTTGATAAAATAATCCTGTCATTTACTCAGCAATCATTACTGGGCAGGAATAATTTGGGCAAGATTTGTTGAATGAATTAATGAATAAGTGAATGAATGAGAACTCATTTTTTCCCAGGCCCTAGGAAAATAAAAAGTAAAACATAGTTCCTGCTTTCCAGAATCTGATAAAGTGATTTGATTTGTGGCTTCTCTATTAAGTACACAAAGCACACCTCACTTCTTTATTGTTGTGCAACAGCTGGATTTTTTATTTTTCCTAATGGCAATCCAATCTCTAGATAATTTCACAAGCACCAGTTTCAATGTCTAAGATATACTGAAGCACAATCTCTTGCTTCAATAATGTTCAGACATTTCTCATTTGTCTTAGCCCAATGCTTTTTTAGGATAAAACAAAAGTAGGTGTTTACATTTTTTGATCATTTTAGTATTTTGACCTTGAAATTGCATTGACAATAATTCCCAAACCCAGGAAAGAAAATTTTATTTTAAAATAATTATCTTAAGTTGATATATAATGTTTCTTGACCTGGAGGCAGAGTTGAGAAAGGAATTATAGATAGAGTATGTTCTTGAACCACATTAGATGAATTAGCCTCCCAGCACCGGTTCCTTTCTGTTCTGCTGTTCTTCATCTTTCTGAGCTTTTAGTTTTGTGTTTACTCTGTTGCCCTATAGCCCTCCCTACCACTTCTCTCACTAAGTTTCTTTTTACCCCAGGTGGAGAGGAAATATTTTTTTCTTAAGTATTTTCCTCTTTCATGGAGTAGCTGTGAAGAGCCCTTAATATTCCTTGCCTCTGTCTCCTCTCTTTCTCACCCCACTGAGCCTGCAAGATGCTAAGGGGCCTGGGTGTCACTGTGTGAGCAGATTAAATATTGTGGTAGTCAATAGCAACAAGAAGTTATTGTCTTTAATCAATATCGAAGGACTACATATCTAATTTCTGCTTTGTGAGCATGTAGAGCAGTTTGCTGAGGAATGAGGAGAGTGGAAAGTGAGAAGAGTGGCAGATAGGGAGGAAGGGAAGAAAGCCAGCCGTGGCAGCTGACCTGTCTTAGTAGCATGACATCATGGAGATATGTGTAGCCTGATTAAAAACAGAAAACATAAATTTTGAAACCCAGGGCAGAACAAATAGTGCTTTCCATAATCTAAAGTGTTAGTATTGTGGAAAAATTTCGGTGCTCTAAATCTTTATCAACTTTCAGTTGATAAAATGAAAAAGTCCCTCAGTGAACTGAATAACACAGAACATTAGTGAGTAGCCAGATACCAAATTTTGACAAATAATTAGGCATTGTAAAATGGCTTGATAAAAAGTAAACTCAGATTGCCCTGTTGTTCCAAATCCTTAGTCGGGTATTGAAATTCAGTTTTATTGCACTTGGATTTGAAACTGAATTTTATCTTTAAAAAATAACCTAGAAGGCTATTCTTATTCATTTCTTGCTTTGCATATACTGAGTTTCAATCAGGAAAATGAAAAGGAAGGAAAAGAATGAAGTATGAAGTTAAAAAAAAAGACTATACTAAAATGACTCCTAAAATAAAAATGAAATATGCTAAAATCAGTTAGAATGTGCTGAAAAATTAGACTAGGAGAAAAATCAAAGCAAGAATTTTCTTACTGTGTTTTTTAAATATGCAAAGTGTTTCTCAGGCTTTGGGTATGAAATTGGGCAAGCATTAATGCTTTCTAGTTAAAATTCTAAGAATAATGTCTTTTTATAATAATGCCTTGTCATAATATTGCTATACTATAGTACCGTTTTCTATTTCCCATTTGACATTAAACCTAGAGCTTATTTTTATGTAAAATAAGGAATGCTATTAAAGAAAAGAATGTTAGAACCAAGTGTAGGGCATCTGAACTCAGAAACTGCCTACTGCATGTCCAATGATGATTTGGGTTACCTCTTTTCATAAACAAGGTTGTTTTGTTGACATTGACAAAGATACCAAAGTAAATAGAATACAAAGGGGGAAATGAGCACATAACAAAAGGCCATGCTGCTGAATAAATTAAATGGAACTAAGAAAAGATGAAGATACCAGTGCCTTAAAAGCAAAAGGCTAAAAGGTATAAGTAAATAGAACCAAACAATAATGCTGAGGGAATTGAAATTTACATTCCCTACACTAATTTGCTATGTTCATCAAATCTCAAAATGGACCATTGTGTCAGAGTCCTTCCACAGTGCCATCAAAGATATTGGACTGCTTATGAGAAAACATTCTTTATCTCAGAGAATTGTCATCATCGATACTTCAAAGATAGTCCATTATAGTTTTTTTAAATGACACATTACTTGTGATTTGTCTTTACAAATAAAAATTAAGAGGATAAGATTATTACCAAATTTTCTCCAACTACTAGTACTTTATAGACTGCCTAATAGGAAAGAAAAACAAAGCAGTACCATTAGCTTCACAGAATGAAATAACCAATACTTCAATTTCTTATTTCAAATTGGAGGTTACTATAAACATTACTGCTTCAGGGAAAGGATCTCTCTGGTTATGCCTCAGTTGCTACCAGATAATCTTTCAGTGCAATTCCTACTTTCAGGAAATGTCTTTTTCCCCCTTTCCCACACAGAACGTGAGAAGCAACAATTCTCTTCAGTGGATCCTCCTAGCAGTCCTAGGCCCCATGAGAGAGATTTCTGAAGCATGCTAGTCTCCCAAGCACTGTGTAAACTCACTGAAAACTCTTAGTAAAGGAGTAAACAGCTGCCTGTGGCTTACTAATTTTACTAAGTATTCAAATCCTTTTCTTTGCCAAAATAAACAATACATTCACAAAGGCTAAAACTTTTATAAATATATTAAAAGTATCTCATGTATTATAAATGTTTTCTTTCTACATTCAATTTGACTTCTCTGGTGCTAATTATCCTTAGAATATTTATAAAATTGTTTTTTAATTCACTCTTGAGAGCAGTGGACTGTAACTGCATTCTAATTGCTTAGAATATTCTACTTATATATCTCTGGTTGCATGTATCCAATTCATTAACATTGGTGATCATGCTCTTATAATCTCTTCATTAGAAGAGAAAAACTGCAAAAAGTCTTGACTTTATTTAAGTACATTTGGAGTATAGTTTTTATAAGAAAGCTTTATAGATTTTTTGAACTCTGTGGCTTCTACTATCACATTGAGAAATCTAGGTTCAGATAAAGTTATATTATTTTTCACGTTTTTAACAATGTCTGAGTAAATGATGTTCAGCATCCCAAATGTCTACAAGACAGAAAGATTTCACTGAAGGGCTTTGTTTTTCATCTGCTGGCAGATATTCTAGCTCCCCTGGGTTTCATTCATTTAACAAATGTTAACTGAAAATCACTCATGTTTTAGGCATTGTTTCAGCTTGCAGGAGTATAAACAAATTAAACATGTTGGTCTTCATAGAGTTTATATTCTTGAAGGGGAGAAAAAAATAAACAAATAAATCAACATGCCTCACAGTAACAGGTAATGATGAATTCTATGAAGAAAACTGTAACAAGTCACTATATATAGTGACTATGAAAGGGCCATTCTAGATGGGTGATCAGAAAAGTCTTCTCAAAGGTGTCATTTGAACAGAGACAATAGTTTGTGCTTCAGTCAGCTTTTGGTTCCTCTTGGAATGACTCATTAAATCTTACAGCTCTTACTTGTCTAGTTGATTTTCTTGAGCCCTCCTGATGACATTATAGTGAACATAAGCCCTGTATCTGAATAGGGGTCTATGAGACAACTTAATAAGACTTTCTTTCTATTACTGAGACTCTTTAGATCTGTAGCACTGTGGGTGAAATGTGAGATCAACATTAGGTTCCATGGCAGTAATTCAGTATAATAGAATGATGATGATGATGATGATATACAATTAAAGGCACCCTTAAGATAAATTTTTAAAACCTATCATAAGGATACAATTTGTTCTTATTTTAGGTACTTCACCAGGACTGACAATTCCACATAGTTTCCTATAATTTTTTTATAAAAGTAAATCTTAACTATTTCTTCAGTTTGTCACACATTGATTGTAACAGAATATGGTGGACCATGGTTCAGTAATAGCCTGTGACACGTATGATGAATAATTTTAAGGGTGAGTCATTTAAGTATCACCTTATTGCTTTTTAATGAATATATTTCTCTCTCCTGGTTCCTTTGAAAGCAGCATTTGGGTTGCAAGTGTTCCCGGATAGTGTAATGACAGTTTTGGTTGCAAAGAATAAACTGCCAGGTGGAATCTAGAAGCCAACGGCACTCATATATTTCCAGGTTTCCTATAAAGACTTCAGTGAAGTTATAGGGCAAATTCTAATTTATAAAGATGTTGGGGGACAAAGAATAAGTATACTCTAAATGCCATGGTAACACTTTTGTCTTTTACCTCTCATCCCTCTTTATATCGTTTGTTTTCTATCAGGTTTACCATTTGATTGTGTTAATCATCTGAACATGGTTAATCATTCCTCATCTTGACTTTTTGTTTTACTTTTTCCCATGACTTGTCATGATATTTAAATTACTTTAATCAAGAGGAGTTTTTCCCTTTCAATTATGATGTTATACTGAATAATTAGTCTCTTTCATAGGAACAATAAAATTAAATCTAAATGTTGTCATTTAATATTTATTTTTTTAAAATGCTTGGGTATTACTAACTGCTCATTAAAGTTAATTTTACTGTCTCTTTTGTTATTAAATGTCCTTTTTATTCACTGACTTAAGAAAATTAATAAAGTGCCAGTAGTCCAAGCAATTCAATACCTCAAACATTTTTACTGTGAAAATTTGGCTTATGCATCAATAGAAAAATAATCCTTAAAGGAATATATTCCTAGCATAACTCTTTGGACAAAAGATAGTTGACCTTATGATTGATTAATGCTAATTGAATAGTTACTTGGCTGAGAACTTTAGTGAGTATGACTAGAGTCTTTTTCAGGAAAACTTGAGCTGAAAATTTGGAATGATCAGGTTACAGTTTATAAGCTGAATGGGTCTTTTACTACTGGTGTCTATACATTGTCTTTATTTTGTGAAGATGACTTATTTAACCTTTTAATTCTGCCAGAAGGTACACTTTATTAAGCTTTACTATGGATAAATAAGTAAACTGAATTTTACTTAAACAGAAAAACAAACAGTAGATGAGTTTTCAATAAAAATTTATCTTTCAGATCCATGACATGAAACTATGAAAGCATGGAAAGGAACATGTTATGAATGGCTGCCAGTTTAATTAGTAGTTAAAAGAACAACTCAGGAGATGGGCCCAAACCTGAAATTTAAATTAAAATTATCAAGGAGTCAGAGAGTAATAGAATCTTGAAAACTCTGAGTTTAAAAAGAACTTTGAAACACAAAAAATAATCCTCCACCTAATGCTTATCTCCTTTAAAATGCCTACTAAGTGGTTGTCATCTAGCCTATTGTACATGACTTAACATGTACAATAAGCAAATCACTACCACATTTTCATCTTTTACATTTCTATTAAAAAGTTATTGTAATAAAATCGAATCTATTGATATTCTTCCTAGTGTAAACCTTAGGTGATTAAACAGAACTAGTCTTAGCAGATGGAACATATCAATAGCCCACTCTTTGAGAACAGCAATGTAACATTGTGAAGCCAAATGAAGCTACCACTCCTCCTTCATTCTAGAGTCTAGAAACCATTTCTATTAATGTGGCCTAGAATGACATTAGCCTTTGTGGGCAGACATTACACACTTGACACAAAGTGAATTCAGAGGCAACTCAAAGTCAGTTTTAATGATGTTGCCAATAAGTCATGTATCCCAATTAAAATGATTTGGAATATAATTCAGCCTCCTTTTTAGTTTTTAGTCTACCTTTTGGTCCTCTCAAAATCACATTCCATGTGTAAATGCATTGAACACGTATATGCTTATAACTTGGCTTGAATCATTGACAGCATATTGTAAAGAAGAGACGTAAAGACTGAGGTATTTGACACACCCTAGAAACTTCCAGATTTATGTTCACCTTTTAATCAGTGTTATTTGGTACAGCCACTTAACTAGTTTATAATCTACCTAATTATAGTAGAATTTAGCCATTTCTTCATTTTGGTAAGAAATATGTCATTGAAATGCCTTTTGATATAATATTCAGATATCTTGTCTGTTACAAATGACTTATCTTTGAACTTAATAATATCGTCAAAGAAAGAAATGACTTGTTCACTTGTTATTTTCTTTTCCTCCTCCTTCTACAATCTAGTCAATCACCAGGTAAACTGATTTCCTTCTAAACATATTGATTTAATCTATTCCCTTTTCGTGCACCTTTGTCCAAGCATATTTCATATCAATTTATTGCCTCCTAACCAGAGGTGGATCCGTATGGGAAGAGAACTGAAGAGAATACAACTTGCAGAGTCCTTTTTAAAGGAAACAATACAAAATTACAAAAATAAATTGTATGTTGTAAGCGACCCATGCAAGGGAGAAAGCTTGAAGCTTAGTTTCATAGTAAAGTTGCCTCTGCACCTCACTGATTGATCAAGGGCTTTTAGTAGTGTGGTAACAAGACTGACAAGGTACCTGGCGTTTCTGTTCTAACTACAGGAAATAATTCTGCTGCATTAAGGCTAGCAGCAGACCATGGTCCTCAGGTGCTAATTTAACATGACCATAATGATACTGGCACAAAAGATAGAAAGTTAGGCTTAGCCCTTCAAAGCGATAATTAATGACTCATCTTTCCTTTCTCCCTTCCCTCCCTTCCCTCTTCATCCTAACACACACCCCAACCAGATCTGTCTTTCTCAACTTGACCTTGATTTCTGTCTTAAATGTTTTAATTTAAGGCCTCTGATATGGGAAGCTATTTTCCAAACTTCTCATTCTTACTCTCCTATTTTCCTAGTCTCTTCTCCCCAGGCTGTCAGCACCACAAGATGAGCAGGCAGGTACAATATGAGGTTGAGAAAAGCAGGGATTAGAATGTTATGATTTGTTCTTTTACAGTGGCCAGCTCCTTGTCGTGAATGTTAGGAGACACCGTGGGACCATATTTGTTGTTTTGCTATTTTATAAAAGCCAATATGCATTATGATAATGAGTATCTGAACATCAATTCGTTACCTTAAATTGCATGTGCATGAGACCCCTGACACTTCCTCTTTCTCAATTTCCACTTTTATACTGCAAAAGTTAATTTCCGAATAACTCTATTACATCATTTCTTGAATTGTAAGCCAGTGAAAATATGCCACCTGTGTCAGAAATGAGGAAGCTTTTTAAAATGCTAGTTCCTAGGCCCTGCACCACTATGTGGTAGAGAGAGTAGCAAAGGCCTTCATGGAAAATGACAAAGCCAGAGCTTCTCAAATTTTAGCCAGCACCAGAATCACCTGGAGAGCTGCTTAAAACAGATTGTTAGGCCTCAGCCCAAGAGTTTCTGATTCAGTCTGTTTAGGGTGAAGCCTGATAATTTGCATTTCTGACAAGTTCCAAAATGATTCTGAGGCTGATGGTTCAGGGACTATTCTTTGAGGCTAATTTTGCTAAGCCCACAAGCTCAGTGACATGCACAGTGGCAGACCCCCATCACAAATTCTCCAAGAACACCTTTCAAATCGATGCCTCAGCAAAATTACAAATCACCACGTCACAGATTTAACAATCACTTGTAAGTGTTCAGTTTTAAATCTATAAGTGCCAAGGGTTTACTAAACTTTATCTGTTTTTTTACAGTTGAGTGCTAAATTGCAGCTTAACCTTTTGTTTCTTTTACAAGGGACAGGTACATTCTCTTATTCAAGTCCTGGATAACACAATAATTAATACAAAAATCCAATAACAATAAACCATTAATAAATATTAAGCTTTTTTATAAATTTCCAACTGAATATCTACTTCTGTACATTAGAACTAAAATAGTTATTTATTTTAAATCAGCACAGTGTGGTGAGAACTGTGTATTAGCAACTTTTACTAGGTCATATGCAACAGCAAAATCTCAATAAATTATTATAATAAATATTTATTTCTTATTCATGTTATGATTCATCTGTGGATCAGCTGTAGCTCCACTCTACCTATCTTATCATTCTGGGTGTGTGTTATATGCCACTAAGCTGGCCCCAACTCCTGGTGACCCTATGCATGAGTGATGTCCACAATGTCCTGTCCTCACTAGACCTGCTCAGCCACTGTAGACTCATTCCTATGACTTCTTTTATGGAATCAATCCATTTCATGTTTGACCTTCCTCCTTTCCTGCTGCCTTCTATTTTCCCCAGTATTATTGTGTTTCCCAAAGAACACTGTCTTCTTGTGATGTGTCTGAAGGAGAATTGGTTTAGTTTTGTCATTTTTTGCCTCCAGCAAGGTTTTGGGCTTAATTTGCTCTAGGACCCACTTGTTCATCTTTCCAGCAGCCCGGGATATCTGGAGAGCTCTCACAACACCATATTTCAAATGAATCAGATTTTTTTTCCTATCAGCCTTCTTTACTGTCCAACTTTAGCATTCATGCATAATAATTGAGAATATGAGGGAGTGAATGATCTTAGCCTTGGCCTCTAATAACACATCATTACTCCTGTTGATCTTTCCTAATTCTTACAATTTGGGCATACCATTGTCATTACAAAGGGTTGGAGAAATGACTGAAGCACACTACGGCTCTTAGTGTGTCTTATGGCTTCTTCTTGGACATAGCGTATGTCACTTATGCTTATATTCCATTGGACAAATAGTCGCATGGCCCCAACTGATGTTAATATGTCATATGACTACATGTGGGAATCTATTAACCTATAGGTTGGGCATCAAATAATTAGAAGTAAAAGTACAATATTACACACTAGAAACTAAGTTTTTCATTTAGCTCTAAATAGTGCAGAGAGTAAGCCCAGGGATTCCAATGATTGATATGACTCCAAAATGAAAAACAAATATTTATTTATTATCTGCCCACTCCACATTAGAGAAAAAAAAAGCCAAAGCCAAATGATGGACAAATTGGAAAATGGAGATCATTACAAGACTTCTAGTCAGTTCATGTCTGAAAATGAAAACCATTTACCAAGCTCTTTGGTTTCTCATTTGCAAAGCAGAATTAGAAAACTTCCCTTAACCTTTGGGGCTATTGTAAGAATTCATTAATTTCCAAAGAGGTTAGTAATTTCCCCCAAGGTTCTGTGTTCCTTCAAAAAAATTGCTCGGAAGTATAAATTTATTTTTAGTTATTATTAAAGTCATGACATTGTACTTACTCTGGAAAGAATACCTGAAATTTTAATTTCTGACATTGTTAAAGTAATTTTAAATTGCTTTAAATTTTTTTTTAACTTTGATAGATTATGTATCTTCTACTATTATATGAATAGGGACAAAGGTGCTTGGTAATAAAATTAACCTTGATCTTCTAAACTTAGTATTATCTTACATACTAGTTCATATATATAATTAATACTTGAAATAACATGTTTTACTCTTCTGGCATAGTTTTTGCTAAACTATTTTCTACATAAACTTAAAAGAAATATTTACTTAATAAAAATTTTTGTCCTCTAAGGAAGAAATTCTAATTGCTCTTTTATGATAGGCAGCAGCTGAGATTCCAAGACTATACCCACTTTTAGTCCAAATAGCTCAGAAGTAAGTGGCTTTCTCAACTGTTCACCAGCAGCTTACTGCTAAGACAATGCAGAGAATAATTTATATATTTTTTTCATTACTTAAAATTTAAGTTTTTAAATCTGGCAATTTCCTAGTACTATTGACATAAAGTTGAGGGTGTTATTTGCTTACCAACTGCTGCACTAAAGAGCACAATTTGTAATTTTCATGACCACTATTACCCAACACTAATGGAGAGGTGCACAGATGAATCTTAGTGACCATTCAGAATAGCTTTGTGGGTCTGAGACAAGAATCATTGCAACAACTGTCAGTGTAAAAGGAGTCAGCCAGATATGAATAATTTCTTAGAGGAGCACATGCCCAATAAGCAACAGAAAACAGTACTGAAACATGGCTGTGATTTACTGGACCTGTATGTACGTTTTCCTTCTCTTAAATCATGCTTTTTACCATTTTGTTATTAATATATGGAATGAATACCTTCAAAGATTTTTCCATGCACTATCTTATCCTTTCTCACAGACTTTCTGGTCATATTCACTATGGAGATAAAATTACATTTCAGAGAATTTAAGCAACTTCTCCAAAATCACACATCTAGTTAATGAAAGAATTGCAATTTGAGTTCATGTCCTTCGTTTCATATTCTGATGCCGTTTTACACTAAACTGTGGCTGCCTACTACTGATTCAAAGAAGAATTAAAAATCAAATTGCCTTGCAGTCAATTCAGTTTCCCCATTAAATTTCTGAGAGCTCTGAATTGATTATTCTTAATCTCATGTTCCTTACTACATAGAAACGATCTATGTGTCTATTATATATCCATTTATTAGAAGTGTTTAAAAATGGTTCAATCTTGCTTCTAACAGAGCAGGCTTGGTACATTTTCAGAGTTACAAAAGTGTTTCTTACACATATTTTTTTTCATTTTTATTGCAGTATAATAGACAATTAGTTGCTTGTATTTACATTGTACAATTCAATTAGTTTTTTTTCCAATTATAGTTGGCATACAGTAATATACCAGTTTTAGTTGTATAGCATTGTGATCAGAGATCCACATAACTCGCAAAGCGATCACCCCACTAAATCTAATACCCTTCTTCCCCCTTGCCTAATTATTACATTATTAACCATCTTCCCTATGCTACACTCTACATCTCCATGTGTATTCTGCAACAATTCATTTGTACCTCCTAATCCCTTTGCCTTTTTTTGGTCCCCTCAATCCCCTCCCATATAGTATTCCACTAAATATTCTCTGTGTCTATGAGTTTATTCCCATTTTGGTTGTTGCTGATTTTGTTCTTTAGATTCCACATGTAAGTGAAATCATGGTATATTTGTCTTCCTCTATCCAATCCATTTCATTTGGTGCAATACCCTCTAGGTCCATCAAGGCAATATCTTTTTTCATTCTCTCCCTTTTAGTCCTTACATGCATCTTTAGGTTTGTGTTTGCCAGAAGATTCTACCAGATATCTGAATCACATACCTCACAACTGAGTCACCAAATTTGAACACAGATGATGTATTTGTTGTCATTCCTTCATACCTCTCAAAATCTCTTAGAATTCATATGAAGTCAATTAGAATAGGCAAAGAGATGCATTTAGAAAAGATAGGAGTTGCTAACATTTTTTTTTTGTCTATTACTTTCTCTAAGTCACCTTGCTAGATATTATGAATGTTATGAATGTTATGAATAAAATATAAAACCTGGTCTTTGCTGTAAAGAATATACAGTCTAGGTAGGGAGATTGGACAAAATCATCAAAGATAACTAACAATGCATATTAATTAATTTTTCATCATGTATTCAACAAATATGTATCCAACAGTAAACATGTGCCAGGTACTATGTGCTAGGGGTGATGGATACACAAAGCAATAAAAATAGAGGAGGCAGTAGTGTAGATATTAAAGTGATATCAATGCTACATATTCTCAAAATATAAAACTTTAGTATAGACATTAAAGCAATAGAGATGCCACACTTTCTAAGAAAGCAAAATACACAGTCTGCTACATAGACATTAAAGTAACATAGATGCCATATACCTCAGACAAATAGAGGATTATCCCGGTGTTTTCATGAAAGGCTGAGGCCAACGAAAGAATGGAATAAAAAAAGCAAGAAGAGATGGACGTATACTGATATATATAAGGTTATAGAAATGCAAATGAGCAACAGTTACCTGGAAAAGAATAATGAGTAATATTATAAGGGAAGAAGTGAAAGAAAGGAATTGAGATGAGTTGGGAAGCTTTGAAACTACAAGCTAATAAGTTTAGATATCTTGTTACAGTGGGGCACCATTAGTTACCAAACAGAAGAATGTTTAAGAAAATTAATCTGGTTGTGGTATGCAAAATGAATCATGGTAAAAGGTTTGGGGAGAGTATCAAGAGTGGATAAGAGTTGAGGATACTGAGTAGGAGGGGGCTCAAGGGGGCCGTTTGGGGTGTGGAACAGTATCTATGTCTCAATTTAGTGGTTGGTTATACAAGCATATACACATACTAAATTTCAACAAGCTGAGGATTTAATATTTGCTTACTCTAATGAATGTAAGTTTTACTTCAATACAAAAGAACTAGTACAAGAAAAATAGAGTGCTTATGGAGAGTTGGGGAAAATGGAGGTTGAATGTTCTTTTTTTTTTTTCATCTCTCATATATAGTCTATCTTTAAATTTAAGTGATTCTACCTCCAAAACATATTCTGAACCCAGCCACTTCTCTCTGTGTCCACTGCTTCCTTCCTAGTTCAAGCCAGTTATATTTCTCCACCGGACTATTCCAATGCCATCCTAACTACCTTTCTGCTTTCATTCCTGCCCCATATTTCCCTCTGTTTGTTCTTGGTACAGAGGCCAAAGTTAGATCTTTCAGAACAGATCACATCACTCCAGGTGAAACTCTCTCTAAGGCTGCCATGAGAGTATAACACAACCTCCTAAGCCCCATGTGACCTGGCCTTTGTCCACCTCCCTAAAATTGTTCTTCAGTATTCTACCCTCCTATGTTTGTAGATACATTATCTCTTCTTTTCCACAAACATACCAAACTCTTTCTCAGTATAGGGCTTTGGAATGAGCTATTCTTACTTTGGCTGGAATGTTTTTTCCTGTTATTTCCATTTTTATCATATAAATCTCTGCTTAAATGTCACCTGCTCAGAAAGTAGCCATATCTTACATCCTAGTAAAGAAAGACACAATAAATAAACAGATAAATAATTAAAATAAAAATGTTGGTATTAGTAGTGCTATGCAGGGAATTGAAGTAGTGTGACATGATAGTGTGACTAGGAAGACTTGCTAAATTACCCCTACTGCCCCCAGGGTTTTATAGCCCCTGCTATGGTGGCAACGAGGAAACACCTCAGAATCTTGGATAGAATAGCATCTCTTTCCAAAGTTACATTTTTAAAGCTTCCTTGAAGAAGTTTCTTAGATCACTCAAATTATCTTGAAGGAAGTTTCATTAACCACAGCTTATACTTATTCGTGAGAGTCTAAGAGATTGCACTCCATGTTAAATTGCTAAAGTTATTCTGTGAGACAAATCACATACCATTATATCATCCCAAAGACAGTAAAAAAGCAAACAGACAGTTCCTTCTTCCTTTTTTTCCATCTGTAGAATGAGGTGAATGAGACATCAGAATTTACCTCAAAACAATCTTTGCAAAATGGATTTAGATATAAACAGAAAGGATGCAACTATTTTGTCTTAAATATGTGTCACATTTATTCACTTAGAATCATCATAGAGTTCACTGATTGTCTGGTAAAGTTTATAGGTTTGAAATGATTCTGACAAATAAATGAAAACCTCTACCATTGGTGAGGCCTAAAAACCTAGGCACCGAAACCTAAGACATTGACCTTGACACAAATCTCAGACGCATCATGGATTGTTTGTAATGAATTGAGATATAAAACAAATTTAAGCTCTGGTAGAGAAAAATGAAGACACCTTTGAGAAAAGTATTATGTGGAACTCGAAATAACACACACAAATAGGTCTTAATTCTTATGATCAGTTTTCTGTATTAATCTGCATCCTGATGGATAGGAATATCCTCTCAAAAGACAACATTTTAAGGAAATTTCCACTACTGCCAACTAGACCATTGTTAATTTCATAAAGTCACAATGAATTTGATGAAGAACTTCTTTCATTGTTGATTAATATTATAATGCATTCTAAATTTTAATATGGATTATCTCTTGCTGCATGTTTATTGCCTATCTTCTGACTGCATTACAGTTGTAGTATTCCAATCATTAGAAAAAAAGTTGTTTGAGTTCCATTAGGTAACTTTTGTTAGGTTTGGTTTGGTAATGCTACTAAAATCTCATGACTCTTCCAACTATGATTCCCTTTCTGGTCTTTTTACTTCTGTTAAGTGCTTATTTACATAATAAAAAATAATTTTTTGTTACATTATTGAGGATTTTAATACAAAGTAAAGTGTTTATTATTAAAAGTGTTAACATTTTAAAAAGGGAATGCTTTACAATCCTACAAATTGTTAGATATCTTCAATTTCTAAAGATTAAAAGCAACTGAATATCTAACTTTCAACTAAGTTTCATTTGCAGCAAATAAAAATAAATAAATAATTAAAGCAAGCAAGCATTATTTAGAACATTGAAGCATTTTTTAATAATGTAAATTATATTCCTAAAATTTTCTTTTTTTAAAACATCTTAAAATAATTCACAGAATGTTTTCTATCACAGCTGTGTCTTCTCTCAGGAGAAAGCACATACACTTGGGATGAGATTATTCAAAATTGGAAAAAGGCAGCTGTAACAGAACTAATATTTAAATTTTGTAAATTATGCTAGGATTAAGTTAATACACTAGAATATTGGTGTGGAAATCAGAATAGTAACTGTTAGATTAATGTCATTATACAGCTGACTCAAAGGATATATTTTGTCATGTTTTGACTCAGAAAGTATCAATTGAAATCCTTCATTTTTACAATATTCATCATGATTAAATTATTCATTCATGATTAAATTAGATTCTACCTGTAGAAACTTTGCCATTTGTCCTATTTTCTATTAAAAATAATCTGTGTTTTATATAGTTCGCATGTGGCAAGCACTATGCCAAATATATTAACTGCATGTCTCAATTACTACAGCAATCTTGTTAAGGAACTATAAGCTTAATGACGGTAGTTTGTTTTGTTCACTGATAATGTCTAGTATTTAGAACTGTGTCTTCCACATAGTAAGGGTTCAATAAATATTTGTTGAACTGAATGAATTTTACACATGAGGTGAATGAAAGTGTTATGTACATAAATGAAATGTCATATTCTTGTTTGTCTAGATTCTTTTTTACCTTCCACCTCTGTTACATCATATAGTCGACTTTCAGGAAAAACTCTAATTCTTCTAGGTGGAGGGAAAAAAAAGCAATCAATGCTCTGCATAACGTTTTGAGTTTTCCTTTGTGAATTTACAACAGCTGGGCCTCCAAGCTGCAGATTAGATAATAGAACTGATAGCAGAGGATAAATGGCATTTATGACTGGGGGTTGTAGTGATACTAAAAAGCGTAGTTTTAGAAGGCTTTGAACATGAAAAATTAATATATTTGGATGAGTCTCTCATTTGTAGAGAATCTGCGTTACAGTCTGAGAATCTGAAAGAGCTTCCATGGGTGTCAGTGGTAACATCAACAATCAGGCCTCTGAGGTTCCCAGTAGTTCTGTTTCTATACATTTTACTGACTACAGAGCATCAGCCTATTGAGGTTGGTCCCACAAGATCAGGAAAGATGGTTGAGAGGTACTCTTGAGTAGACTCCAGGTAGCTACATTAACTTGCAGGTCATCAAGCAATATTTATTTCTTTCACTAGAGTCAACCTATTGCTCTAGGACAGAAGGGAGACTGTGAAAGTCTGTAGAACCAAAGTTTGAAATATATGTGTTCAAGAGGACAAAGAGGTCCATGCTTAGGCCTAACTTGGGGTTTGAAAGTCATTGGACAATATAATGCAAGAGATCTCTTTTAAAATACAGGTATATATTAGATTAGGGAGGACAACAGGAGATAACATTGGTGAGTCCAGAAAGTGAGGCCCCAAAGATCATGGCAACCCAAGCTCCTCTTCACAGCCATTTTTCAAAGCCTTCTGAAAGCATCCAATGCCCTTTCTTCAGCATAGGTACCACATAATTCTAAACCATGTTCCAAAAACTGGGTAGCTGAATTCTGACAGAGAGATTATCAGCAAACAAGGAAGACAATTGAGTTCGTGAAATGCCTTAATATTAAAAGTTCCTTCCCCGAATGTGCAATCTCATACATTAGGGTTAGTTTTTGACTTAAAATTTCTGTTGTAGTCCCCAGTTCTTATTCTGATCTTAGTAGATCTTTTGACAGGAATTTGAATACACTGAAAAAAATAAAAGAAATTTCCAGAGGAGTGTAGATACAAAGGCTATTGGTTTAAAGAGTTGTTTCTAAAGATAGTATTTAATATTAATAATAAAATCTCATATCATTTTATCCTGGGTGATTGAAAGAGAAAGATAGAAAGTATCAAATCTTAGCAACAGCTTTTTAAAATAATTCTTAAAGGTCTTGGATAAAAAAATCAAGCAGTTCTCTAAACTTAATTTTATAGCTGTTTAATATAATTTATTATAAATTCTTCAGTTTCTTGTTAGACTGTTGATTGCTTAATACACACATACACAATGATATCATCTACATTCTTGCAGTTCACTTAAAACATCTATATGTCCCCTTTCTAACCTTTTGATTCCTTCAAGGCTGGTAACAAATAGCAATTGTTGCTGGCATAAAAATAAAGAGAAATTGTAAAAATTATTACATGATTGTGGGATCAATCAATAATTTGAAAAACATGCTGGAAAAGGAATCATTACCTTTTTAGAGCTTTGACAATAGGCTCTGACTCAGATGCCTCAGTCCTGTCTTTCTGATTTGTACCTGAGTCTAAGGTAAGTAACCACCACTTCCTCATTTGTAAAGGGCTTTCTTGATACCACCTTTTACTTCCTTTATGGAGACTTTCTAAAGAATCACTAAACTTTCCTTAACACAAAAGAAGTTATAGAAGTTTAATGAGAATTTCCATGTAATTATTGCAAACATTCTAAATCATTCTGTACTCATCGCATGAAATATGAGAAGCAAAACAGGCATTTTCTTTAAAATAGAATTCTTTCTGACTTTTGAAAGTGGACAAGTCATTTCTAAACCCAATAGATGATGTAATATTTTATAAGTGATGAACATGTATAGTGATTAAAAAAACATGTTTTGAGACTAATAGCCAAAGACAAATTACTATTAAATAGGAATTTCAAATAGAAATAGTTTCAAAATAAGATATTTAAAATATAGTGTAGTTATAGAACCTAGAACTGCTCTGACGCATGATAAGGGCTCAGTAAATATTTGTATGATTGAATTTTACTGATGGGGAAAGTGCTATGTATAGTAAATAAAAAGTAGTATTTTCGTTAGACTAAATGCTTACTTTTCATCTCTATTACATGGAATGGTGGGGTGTTCCAGAAAAAAAAAATCTTATCTATTGAGTTATCACAATTCCTTTATATACTCCTAAAACATTGCAGAAATATAACTACATATAAGCAAGCCACTAATTACAGTCTCAAAGATGCCACAGTATTCCTTAAAACGAAAAACTTCATTTGAAATGTTTACAAGTAGAAGTGAGTAGAAATTCTAAACTTGGTTAAACTAAAATAAAAGTTTTCAAATCCTGAATGTCCACTAAGGTAGGTGTCCCAAACCCTCAGGCTGCAAGCTGGTACTGGTTTATGGCCTTTTAGACCTAGGACTCACAGCAGGAGGTGAGCAGCGAGTGAGATGAAGCTTTGTCTGTATTTGTAGTCACTCCCAGCACTAGCATCACCCACCACCTCAGCTCCACCTCAGATCATTGGGCCTTAGATTCTCATAGGAACACCGGTACCTGATGCCAAAAAGGTTGGAGATGGCTACACTAAGGTACATTGTTAAATGTCTGACAATGAATAAGACATCTCCTATTTTTATTGCTTTTAAGTAGTAACATAAAAGCTGAGGCAAGTATTGGGTTGAAGAGCTATTGATCTCAATGCCAAAGTAACCTTTAAGTGAAAATTTCACATGACATCCTGCTACCTAATTTTTTCTGATCACTAATATGTGAGAATGGGATTCAATACTTTTCTGTCTGTTAGCAACATTCTTTATATTTTAGCATCTTGTAGATAACATTTTTTATTTTTTTGCCAAAAAGGCTAAGAGGACTATAGTATAACTAGAATAATTTAGATATAATTAGGGTTTTCAAATCAAGAAAGCATTTTTTTACACTCCTCTCATTATTATTTACCTTTGACTTCACTATTATATTACCTTTTTTACTTGTTTGTACCACCATCTCAGAAAAAGAAAAAAAAAGGGAAAGATGTAAAATTAAAAAAAAAATAATAATTATGAACAACTGTTCAAAAGTAATGAAAGATTAAATGGGATTATTGAAACCAGTCCTGAAGTAAGAACTCTTGAGGAATCTGAATTTTTATTATAAATGATACAATATACAAATTCTGTCATGTATTAGATTCTTTCATAATATTGGTCTTATCCATTAATCTGTCTGCAGTCATCTACAAAGATGACTTGGTCCAGGTTTGAAGATAATAAAGTCAGTGAAGCGAGGCTGATATTGGATTTTTTCACAATGACAATTTAAAAATAATTTGTGCAGTTACAATTTCCCAACATTTGGATTATCTTGTTCACTTTCAGTTTTATATTACTCATTTTAAACAACAAGAAAATATACTTATTTGTATTGCAAATGTATGTAAATGTGAACTTAACATCATACCCAGAGAAGTGTTGTCCGTTTGGCTTTAAACTTACTTGTGTGTAAACATTTTTTTATTTTAGTTAGTATTATTTCCTGGTTGCAATCACGAAGCAACTGCTCTGTGGTTCAGCTTTGTGATTAGAGTGTGGAATATGTGAGACTTACAAAAAAAGAACATTATCCTAAGAGTTTATTGCAAGTACTGAACCTAGACTTCTTGGGAAAATAAGCCCATAAAATTTAATAAGGTGTAAGGCAAGTGAGGTGGAAAACCCTCAGAACTGTACTGACTTAAGTAAGGTTCTAATTTGTATATGAAGTTGATTATTTGCCACTGATCTTCAAATCATTAGTTATATAGCTAGATGCACATAAATAATAGATACATGTTGGTATGTTTCAGATATTAAAACTATACCTCAGAAGATGCTTTCATAGAGCATGAAAAACACACACAGATATTGAGACCCTAGTTTGTATACGTATTTTATGGTGTGTCTATGAATCTGTGTATTTAAGTCTGAGGATCTTAACAACTAATGGGCCAGTTAGTGTCATTGTTTAAAATTAAATGAGTTCAATATCATGGGTACGAATGTTATAAGGTAGAATTCCCATTGAATTATATATTTTTCCATAGTTTTCAAACCGTATACTTTAGTTTGGCTATTTCTAAGATGTCTCACTGATCAGAAAGAGTGACATAAGAAAGTGTCAATAACTTCAGTCATGAAAATACAAGTAATCAGCATGCTACATAGCACACAGTATTATGTAATATTAGCTATTATTATTGCTACTACTACACAATAAATTACTTTAAAGATAACCAGAAGATAAGTTCCTACTAATAGCAAATAATACTAACTGCATAAGTGGCCATAAACAATTATAATAGGTGGCTACAATTTTATAAGGTATGATAAATGTTGGCATGCAAATACATGTGTTCACTTTCACTTAAAAACTGATCTCTTTTATGGTATCTACGGGAGATGATCTTGTTGGATGATGCTATCTGGAAGTAACATTCTTAAGGAGGTATTTACAATAACAGAGAGGAAAGAATAAACCGTTTGCTATTTTCAGAATTTCTAGTAGATGTGCCCAATATCTGTCAAGGGATGATGGTACTCTCAATACAAATCACACAATTTTCAATATGCATTTCTACTATGAAAGTTACTGTGATTGCAGTTACATCTATAATTTTAAAGGTTAATTTTAAAACTCAAAAGAGAACTAAGCTTCAATTAGCTTAAATTCCATTAGACAATTAATCAGAGTACATAAGTATTCAGAAAAAGAAGTATACACAATACCAGTACATAAAGATCATCTGGCAGGTCAGATGACAAAATTCACAGCATCCTTTCACTAGAGTGAGTATAGAACAATAAGAGAGAAAGCTTTCGAGTCAATAGATTTATGCAAATCAAAAGTTGAAAAATCTTTCTTGCTAAACATTGTGAAATATTAGCTTGTAACATTCACCCAAATTTTAATGTGGCGATTGTCATAAGAACCACGGATTCCAGAGCCGACCTTGAGTAACATCAGGTTTTATCGTAATTCCCTGTAAAATTTGCATAAAACATGACATATTGCTTGTTTCAATTACCTCCTTTCCATCATTTCTCAGTTTATCCAGTGCCACTAACTTTCTAAGAACTACTTTGCTAATTTTACTAAAATTAAGAAGTGGTAAATAATTTTTGATATTTCTTATACAAATCCATATTCTAGTTATTGTTTCTTTAGGAGACTTATCTTAGATACATCTCAAAATGGTAGTTCCATCATTAAAATAACATTTAAGGGAGAGGAAATGTGCTCAATAGGTTAGCTTTCAAAAGAGAAGAAACTTCTGAGGTTTTCATACTAAGGTAAAAATATGTCACCATGCAAAGATGTAAGTAAATACCCTAATAAACAGGAAAAAATTCTATTTGGGGGTAAATTTTCTTTAAATGGTATTGACTCTATCATCTAAAATTGGTTGTAAAAGTGCACAAATGTCAACAGTATAAAAAGCAAATAATATGAATTAAACACATTTGATAGGTTACTTACTATGTGTGCCATTTTAGTAGGTAGCTCTTTATTTACCTCATCATTAAATGTCTCCTTGACAGATGATGGAATTCATTAAAAGACTAATAAACCTCAGAATGAAATGTTAAGAAAAAAATGGGAGCTATTATTTGGACAACCACGTGGTATCTAAGTAAATTTACCAGAAAAATGGAATGGCCTATTAACAGTAATGGGAATGATAGCAAGGTAGCTGTGAGACAATGAGATTTAATTCATCAGTGCCTAGATTTAAAGGTAATTACATAAAACATGTGGTTGGATCACACAGTGCTTTATATTGCATGATTCAGATGTTTTGTTAACCAGGGTATCCTGATCTTATGTCTCTGCACTCATAAGTCTGAAAAACAAAGTCTCTTCTAGATGATTCCTGCTGTAGTGTATTTTGTATTTTATTGATTATAGGAATACTTGTATAAGCAGTTTCTTAGTATACAACGCTGTAAAGTACTACCTAACTGGACCCCAAGTAAGCTGACCTAATTGTACACTATAACAGGAACATATATAATCAAAAGCCAAAGATAAAAATTTCTCTATATGGCCATGGTTCATGTAACTGATCTAATTGAGCTCTTGAATAATAAACTAATTTCTGAGCCCTAGTTTCTTCTGTTGAATATATAAGGACTGATTTACCTTAATACCTGTGTGGACCCTGAGAAGAAAGATTTATTTGGTATGAATTCTGAGAAGAAATTTATCTGCTGAGATGGACTCCCTGTAGTCAACCAAGGGCCCAAATTTTATGAATAATAAGAATCTAGTGACTATTGGTGACAGGGGCCCCTCACATACTCTGTAAACCAGGAAGAACCTCGGACTGAGCTCTCAGCTTCCCTCACTATGCCCCGATTGTTTATGCTGTTTGAGTCAACCACTGCAAGGAAATTCTGTTTTTTTCTTCCTGCCAATGGACTGAGACCTGCTCCATCCAATCAAAACTGCACAATTTGGAGACTTCATTTACATAAAACAGACCTAACTGAGAATCTGAGTGGAAAGTTTTGCTACAAAAGGCAGTCTTCCCTTTACCTGGGTGAAATATAATTTAGGTTGTTACCTGAATCCATATTTCCCAGGCTAGAACTCTTTTTGCTCAAATGCTTATTATTCTTTATTATAGTCTAAAATTAATTTTTGTTTACATCTGCTGGGAATCAATGGGTTGTATCTACCTAATGTCAGGTTAAATGAAAAGCATCTATCACTGGATAAGGCGCTGAAACAGTATGTACCACTAGATAATAATTTTATTAGGGTATTTATCACTTCAGAATAAATTAAGCAGGAATACTGTAAATAGCAAATGAGTTCCAAGTACAGAGTGATGTTGCAAAATGAGTCAGGTCATGAAAGTCCTTTACTCAAAACTTTCCATTTCTAAATGCAATATGCTTTCCTCAATTAGATCAGAATCTAGGAACAGAAAAAGAACATTAGTAGAAAAACTGATAAATCCAAATGAAATCTGTAGTTTTATTAGCAGGGGTTTTTTTGTTTGTTTAACCAGTGTAAATTTCTTAATTTTTAAAAATGCACTATTGTCATGTATTTAAAATTATTTTAAAATAAAAATTATATCTAAAACAAACAAGCAAAGCCTTTATTTGTTTCTCGTGTCGCTCTCAATAAAAGCCAAAAGTTTTGCAATGTCCCATGAAACCCTAAATATTCTGACACCCCAGTACTTCTGTGATCTCAACCCTACTACTCTCTTTCATACTCACTCCTCTCCACTGGCCTTTTTACTATTTCTCCAACATGCCAGACATATTCTCATCCAGGATGAGAATATGTTTCTCTCCTTGAAACATTTTCCTTCCGAATATCCACGAGGCTCCCTCTCTCTCATATCCTTCCATGTTTCACATAAAGTTCTTCCCAGTGAGGTCATGCCTTCCCTTGTCTGTTTTCCCTACTAGAAAGTAAAATTCAAGACAGCAGGGATTTTTGTATGTTTATTGTTTGTTACTTTATCCTTTGTATGTAGAATTGTGTTTGATATATAGAGAACACCTGATAAATACTTGTTTAATGAATAAATGAACAAATGAAATAAGAAAGAGAAAGATCACGGAAGGTGGACAGATGTACCAAATAGTGGCTGGAGACTATTAGTCCTTAAAATGCATTTAGAATCATTTAATGTCATGAAATCATATAATTTTTAAATAAGAATTTCTTTTTTATTGTTCTATCACCCATTATTCTATGTTATTTCCACAACAATTTATATTTATTGTTATTGTTATTGCTAATGAAAATGAAAGCAAAGATTATATAAAAGAAGAGACTTGATTTCCAAATCTTAAACAGAATTACTTGTGAAATAATTTACTTTTGAATCCTCATACTAATTTATTGATATGACAGTTATTTTTCAAAGATACTGTATTTCAACCCCACCACTATATGAGAACAACATATTTACAACTTTTTTTTATAACTTTTACTCATTCCTGTCATATTTACAATTGTTTCCTCTCTTTGCCCAGTACTATGTCTACCCGTACTCATTGCTTCTGTTTGTTGTGATGCGATTTGACAAGTAAGGTTTATTTGGATTTTCAGTTCAGGCAAACATTTATGTATAGACTGAACAATGAGACCCCCAAAACATAAAAGAGCGCCAAGTATATTTACAGTCTGTGCACGCTCACACGTGCGCACGTGCATGCTCACACACACACACACACACACACACACACACACACACACACACTAATTACGTAGACAAGCACAATGACATTCTTAACTTCTGTATTTCCAATGCTACTGTTTATAATAAATAAAAAATTTAGTTTTAATGTATTTTGACATTAGGACAATTATAGTTTAAATAAAAATAAATGTTTATAAATAAAAGTACGTGCTTATAAATTTTCTCCAGATTTGATACAAGCAGACATTCTGAGTGTGTCACAACGGCGATGGTGGGCTACACTTTACCAAACTAGAGGAGGGGGTATCATCATCCTCCACCCTCAAAAAGATCAACGAGCAAATGTGTAAATGCAAATGTTCTAGAATCTCATACTAAAAATTCTATACTAAATATATAATATATATATATATTATATTTATTTATTTGTTTGTTTGTTTGTTTGTTTGTTTGTTTTATTTCCTTCATTATCATTATTCCTGGGCATGATTCCTACTTATTTGTGAAAGCTCACAAATTATGATGCAGACACTCTGATGTATACTTTCTCCACCAAGAGATTTTAGAATACCTAGTACCAAGGCAGGCAGCAGGACATTGCAGCCTAAGTCTCTGTAATGTCACAGTGTCAAGTAAGACCTTCAATCTCTGTGAAACCCCTGCTCTCACTTCTCATTTTCCACTTTATTTGTTTTTTTTGTTTTTTGGGGGTTTTTTTTGGTTATTGGTTTTTGTTTTATATAATCCTTCAACAATCCCTCATGGAGTTATCATTTATACATGTTCTTCACTTTCCAGGATGTGACTCATCCTGGCTAAGAAACTTGGAACACATTTAGAATGGCCAGGTGTTTTCTCAGATTGTTCTACACCATCTTGGATTTCCTGTCCTACCAACAATATTTTTCTATGCTTTTTGGTGCTGGTGCCAATATTATTTATGCTAGAAAAGAAAAATCAGGATGTTAACTAAAAAGACATTTTGGAAGCATCAGGGTTTAGATACAAATTAAGTGTGAAGTTTCAGGGAAGTATGGAACTGGGGACAATTTTTAGGACTTGGGGTGGTGCTCCAGAGACATAGAACCAATAGGGTACACACACACACACACATATACACACACACACATACATGTTTATATATGTATGTTTATATGTGCATATTGAAAGAGAAAGAGAGATTTATTATAAGGAATTGGCTCACATAATTATGAAGGCTGAAAAATCCCAAGATCTGCAGCCAACAAACTGGAGACCGAGGAGAGTCAATGGTATCAGCTAATGATTCCAGCCTTATTCTGAAGGCCTGAGAAGCAGGAGATCAGCAGATAATGCAAGTCCCAGCTCTAGTAAAAATTCAAAGGCAGGAGATTAAAGACAGGCCTAGAGAGCAAATTGTTCCTTTCTTGGCCTTTTCGTTCTATTCAGACCTTCACAGGACTGGGTGAGGCCCACACACATTAGAAAGGACAGTCTTCTTTATTTGATTTTCTAACTCAAATGATAATCTCATGCAGAAACACCCTCACAGACACACCAAAATAACATTTCACTAAATATCTAGTCACCTTGAAGCCCAGTCAAGTTAACACATAAAAATAACCATTCTATGTAGTCAGGTGCATTGTGAGTTTTTCACTAGCAGGGCAAGAAAGATTTGACTTCTAGACATCCATGGTATGAAGTTATATGAAATATCCAATTGAAAATATTGTTTGGAGCTCAGGAAAGATTTTGAAACTCTAGATTTTGAAATAGCCTAGGAAGAACAAATACATTCATTAACTCCATTATTTACTGAACATCTATTATAGGATGAGTAAATGGGAAACTCTGGGAATATAATAGTTAACAAAATAAAGATAACTTCTACCTTAATGAAACTTAACTTTTAGGGAAGAAGAAAGATCTCAAACAAACAAACAAACAAATTATTTCATCAAAAGCATGGTGTGACAAAGAAAAATTGAAGCAATGCATAAGAAGATAGAACAGAGTAATCTAACTTAATATGGAGTCCTTGGGAAAGTGACATTTATGCTAAGAACTGAAGACTCTCTATCAACTAAGCAAAAGAAGCATGATGTTAGAGGAACTGAAATGCAGCTTGCTGCCTAGAACTTTGCCATTAAGAGAAATAGTGTCAAACAAGACTATAGGGATAGCTAAGTTTAGATCATGCAAAGCCTTCTAGGCCACAAGAAGTATTTAATAGATTAAATTACTGGTAATGATTCTTCATTCACCTATACTAGCATTATGCAGCTGCCCCTTGTCATGGTTTCATGATAAGTATGTAAACTTCTTTATTCCTTGATTTGGTGTTTGACCATGTAATTTGCTCTGGGTAGTTGAGATGTCAATAGATTTAATGTAAGCAGAAGTTTGAAATGTGCATGTGTGATTGGGCTTGCCCTCTGGTACTTTTGCCATCATTATGAAAAGAATATGCTCCTGGCAGGCTATTTATTAGTCAAAAGAGGATGAGAAATTTATGAAGCAGACCTGGAGCCAAACTGTCTTTGGAACTAAGCCCAGTTGAATTTTTTCTAGATAACCTGAGCTCCAGCCAACTTTCAGAATACATCTTTGTTGTTCTATATCACTGAGCTTTGGGGTGGTTTGTTACATAGCAAAAACAACCTAATAAAGAGACTTTGAGGAAAATAATGTTTAAGGAATCAGTTAAGGTAAGGGACACAGAGGCATAAAAAGGACGAAGAAGAATAAATCAAAGAAAGAAGGAAAATAATGAGGGAATAGTGTTGAAGAAACCAGGATTGAGGAAAATTTCAAGACAGAAATGGCCAAATTCTACAAGGGAGGTCATCCAAAATTCAAAGTAAAAATAAACACTGGCTTTGTATATTAGGTATACATTTTTTGTTGACTTTCACCAAAACAGCTTTAGCTGGAATGACACAAAGACCACCAGAACAAAATCAGAATGGAATGTGTTTCTTTGCTAAGTGGAGGCAAATCAAATCACTCAAGAAGAGAGTTCAGTAGGTCTCTGCAAGCTCACAGAGGAAGCACTAGATGCGAGGCCAAAGAGGGAATTTATTCCATATGAGAAAGGATTCTGAGTATTAAATTCTAAATTATTAAGGAGAGGATTATAAATTATCTCTTTGAATTGATCATTAGTCTGCTTTATGTCACAAAAGAGTGACAAATTTTCAGAGTCCCAACATACTCTGTTAGGCTTTGGACTGTGTGTTGGGTATTTTCATATACATTGGCCTATGCTTGGGACTTAGAACATTTTTCTTTTGCCCTAAGTAAAGATTTGAAGAGGAGGCACAGATAAAGTACTGTTTTTAGAATAAACATGTTTTGAACAGATGTTAGATTTAAAGTATTTGATGAAGATTGAGAGTAAAAGAATTACAAATCTATGAAATAGTGAGACCAAGATTTCAGAAAGAAGTACAGATACCTTTTCTTCGAACACAGCAGGTGACATGAAATGTGGTTGAGGAGTAAAACTGAGGGCTGGAAGACTTCTGCTTTCTCTGAGACATTGAAGGTGAATCTACTGAGTGAAGGGATGTGGATAAATAACCCTTCTGAGGTCGCCTTCTGGTTCCAAATACAATTTTAAAAGTATAACTTTACCTATAGCAACATTTACACATCTCAATCCATTCTGTATTTTAATCTTTTTGACAGTCTCTCTTAATTTATTCTAAAATTCATAAATAAGTATGAGAGTGCAAACTGATAAAATTTTGGAAGGCAATATGACAACTGGTAACAAAAATGTTAAAGATTCATACACTTTGATTTAGTAATCCTACTTCAATGAAATTTATGAAAATTAGAAAACAATACACAAAATTGGTAATTGAAGAATCACTTATGTTAGTGAAAATGTTGATGAAACCTAAATATACACCAATAAGAATTTTTAAAGGTAAAATTCAGTATTAACATGCTCATGATAAAATTCTATGCAAAAATAAAAATTATAATATAGATCTACACTTATGTCTATAATAATGTCTTTGAATGAAGAAATGTTAGAGATTAGTAGTCTGCTTCTAGAACATGATTCCATTTATGTCAAATTGTTTATATTTGTATGTGTATGTGTGTAAAAATGTGAATAAAGACCAAAGTGTTCACAGTCCTTATTTATTGGTTGAAGGATATGAAGTTATTTTTACTTTCTTCTTTTTATTTGTTGTATTGTTTGAATGTTTTATATTAAGCACTGTATCACAGGAGTTACATTAATGAACTAAAGATGGTCTGGGTGTATAGGGCAGTTTGCTTATTTTTTCATTGTAAGCTGAGACTCATTAGCTCAGAGCCTACCAGCACCAAACTAAAATTTTGACACAACCAATAATTTTTAAAATAGCCCAGGCAAGCAGGTGTTAGCCATTTAAAGACTGCTCATTTTATAAACCCTGCATAAACTTACAGACAGATGTTACCATTGATAAGATAGAGCTTTGTGGTTTATAAGCTGTAAAGCTGCTCTGGCCTTTTGGAGCTCTTAGATCCTGAAGTCCCTGCTGCTGCTGCTGGTAAGCAATGTCATATAGATGTGTAATCTCCCTCTCTGATCCTCATCTCCCCCACAGGAGTTCCTTTGCCCTTCTCCCATTCAGGATGGTAGTGCCTTCACCTTAAGCCTCTGGGCAGTTTCATGCTGGGAAAGACTTCTCTCATGACCCTGCCCAAGGGCTACAAATAAAGCATGTATTACTGCCACCCATGGCCATATTTTTGATACTGATCAACCCCCAAATCCCTGGACCCCCTACAATAGGCACTTGTAATAGCACATAAAAGTAACAAAGCTGTTTTTTAAACTAGTTTTTTAAATTAGTTTTTTAATTTTTCTATTACAGTTGGTATATAATATCATATTAGTTTCAGGTGTATAACATATTCATTAGACATTTATATAACTTACAAATTGATCACCTCGATAAATCTAGGACTGACCTGACATCATACATGGTTATTACAATATTGACTACTTTCTCTATCCTATACTTTACATCACTATGACTATTTTGTAACCACTAATTTGTACATCCTAATCTTTTCCCCTTTTTCATCAATACCCTCAATCCTACTCCCTTATGGCAATCAAAATATTCTCTGCATCTATGAATTTGTTTCTGTTTTATTTGTTTATTTGTTCTATAGATTCCACATGTAAGTGAAATCATATGGCATTTGTCTTTCTCTATTTGACTTACTCCATTCAGCATAATACTCTCTGGGTCCATCCATGTTGTTGCAGATGGAAAGATTTTATTCTTCTTTATGGCTCACTAATATATATAAATATAAATATTCATACATATACATATACATATACATATACATATATATATATATATATATATATATATATATATATATATATATAGTGTGTGTGTGTGTGTGTGTGCGTGTGTGTGTATGTATATATCCTTTCATCCGTTAATGGACATCCAGGTTGGCTCCATATCTTGGCTATTGTAAATAATGCTCCAATGAACATATGAATTCACATGCCTTTTCAAAGTAGTGTTTTGAGTTTCTTCAGATAAATACACAGAATTAGGATTACTAATTAGGGTTCTTTGTCTCTTGTTATAAAGCCTTTGTTTTAAAGTCTATTCTGTCTTATATAAGTATTGCTACCCCAACATTTTTTTTATTTCCGTTTTCATAGAATATTTTTTCCATCCTTTTAATTTCAGTCTTTGTATGTCTTTCGATCTAAGTGAGTCTCTTCTAGGCAGTGACTGTAAGGGACTTGTTTTCTGATCCATTGAACCAAACTAACTTTAGCTTGGAGCATTTAATTAATTTACATTCAAAATGATTGTTGAAAGATATATACTTATTGCCAGTTTATTATTCATATTTTTATTCTTTTTCTTCCTCTTAAAAAAATCTCTTCAACATTTATAATAGTGGTTTAATGTCAATGAACTCCTTTAGCTTTTTCTTTTCTGTAAAGCTCTGTATCTTTCCAATTCTAAATAATAGCTTTCCTGGGTAGAGTAACCTTGGTTGTATGTTCTTGTTTTTCATTGCTTTGAATATTTTGTGCCAATCCCTCTGGCCTTCAAAGTTTCTACTGAGAAATCAGCTGACAGTCTTATGGGAGCTTCTGTGTAGGTAATTAATTGCTTTTCTCTTGCTGCTTTTAAGATTCTCCTTTTTGTCTTTAATCTTTGGAATGTTAATTATGATGTATCTTGGTGTGAGCCTCTTTGGATTTATCTTGTTTGCACCTCTTTGTGCTTCCTTGGTTTGTATTTCTATTTTCTTTGCCAGGCTAGGGAAGTTTTTCATCATTATTACTTCAAATAGTTTTTTAATTCTTTACTCTTTCTCTTCTCCTTATGGTATCCTTATGGTGTAAATATTGGTACAGATATTGCTGTTGTCCCAGAGGCCCCTTAAACTACTCATTTTGGGGGGTTCTTCTTTTCCTGTTGCTGTTCTAATTGCACGTTTTCTGCTACTTTATCGTCCAAACTGCTGATTCTATACTATGCTTCATTCCATCCAGTAGGTACCTTATTTCAGTTATTATTTTCTTCATTTCTGACTGGATCTTTTTTATGTTTTCTATCTTCATTTTTATGTTTTCTTTCTCTTTGTTACGGTTCAGCTACTCTTCCCTTAAGTTCACTGAGCATCCTTATAACCAGTGTTTTGAATTCTGCATCTAATAGATTGCTTTGTCTCCATTTTATTTAGTTATTTTTCTCGAGCTTTGTTCTGTTCTTTCATTTGAGATATGTTTCTTTGTCCCCCCATTTTGGCTGCCTCCCTCTGTTTGTTTCTATGTATTACGTAGGGTTGCTATATCTCCTGGTTTTAATAGAGTGGCTTTATGTAGTATGTGTCCTGTGGGCCCCAGTGGCTCAGTCTTCCTGGTCACCTGAGCTGGTGCTCCAGGTTTGCTGTAATGTGGGTTGTGTGTGCCTTTCTGTTGTAGCTAAGCCTTGGTTACTGTTTTCAGATCCATGGGAGGTATTGACCTTTGGGTTGATTGGTTGTGAGAACTGTCTGGTGACTACAGTGGAGGAACTGTTTTGCAGGGGCTGACCTTATGGAGCAAGAAACTTTAGCAGGCTCTGGTGTCTTCCCAGTCTGTCCTTTGGTTATGTCATCCTCAAACGTAGTCCATGTGGTATTTTCACTCAGTCCAAAGTCAGCCACCAGGTTTACTGGCCCCAAGGCCTTGTGGAAGGGCCTCTGCCACTGGCCAGGTTCACCTGCAGTCTGAGCCCTGCCCAGAGCCACTTGTGGCCTGGCATGAGCCACCAAGCGATCCATAGATGGCCCACACCCACACTGGGTTTTGACATTCCTTGAGAGGCCAAGCTGTTAACTGAAGCTGGCTACTGCTAATTCTGGGCTTGGTGATGTTCAGCAAGAGGTACAAGCATGCCAACACCAGATGCTGCTTGTTTGGATATTATGAACCTTTAAGAGAGTTTAAGAAAGTCCACAGCATGAGCCAAAACAGGCCATTTGTATGGAAAATCCACTGGAAGCTGCTTGGGTGGGCCTGCATGTTGGGTGGTGCAGGCTTTCATGGAATCACCACAGTGGGATGAATAGTATCAGCCTGGTTGATGGAGATTTAGATATGGTGGCTGCCTGCACACCAGGAGTGGGGAGGGCTTAACAAAGAAACAATGGATTCTGCCAGCACTTCTGTCTAGGAGAAAGTTGCCCCTTCAGCCCTTGCCCTAAACCTAGACAATTCAATTCCTCCCCATCTGTCCCTGGCACCTTAAAAGCTACTGCCCCAATGCTCGAGTTCAGCGTGAGTCTGTCAGTGGGTAAGTTCAGCGAGAGTCTTTTAAGAGAAATGCCTGTGACTCCAACAGCCCTTCATCTCACTCAACCACAAACTTTGCTGGTTTTCATAAGCATAAGTATAGGAGACTTCTCTTCCCAGCACTGGAACCCTGGGATGGGGAGGCTGATGTAGGACTGGAACCCCTCACTACTCTGGGTGAGATGGGGGCAGACCTCCACAGCCAAGATATCCTTCCCAATTTTAAACTTCCACATGCAGTCTCACTCCCAGGGAAATGGAGCAGGATCCAGCTTCCAAAGTAAGGTGTCTTACAAAGGTAAAACCCAGGGGTTTAATCCTCCAAGTGAGAGGGTCTCAGCTAACAACCAAGGTTAGACAGAAACTATCCTTCCAAGTCTCAGTCATGACCACAAAAATCACAATGTTTTGCTATTCGATCTTAAAATCTCTCGTTTTTAATATTACTCAGGCTCTGTGACTGGTATGCAGGCAGTGGATATTCTAGGTGTTACTTGATGCCAGATATCCAGTTCTTCACCAGTGAGTCATTGGGGACCTCCCACAACTTCCTCCTTTCTCTCCTGTGAAACTCACTCCTTCTATAAATTCACAGATTAATTTATGTGGTGTTTTCCTTCCTCCTCACCTGCCAGATGGCAGGCCAGCAATATTTTATGTTTCTCCTCTCATGGAATGTTTCCCTCCTTTGGAAAGACTCTTCCTCTCAGTATCTTCAACTGTGTTACAGAATTCAAGTGCAGTTTGTCGATAACATCTGCATCTCTCAGGTCCTTCTCTCTCCACTTGCAAGGGAGAGAGCTGCTATTTAATTATCCGCTATACTCACTAAACTATCTTTACTGATTAGGTAAAAGCTTGGTTCCTAACTAGGAAATGATCACCAATTAATATTAGGCTTTAATAATCCACATATTATAAAGCATACTATATATCATCTATATTTATATCTATATTTCTATCTTCTAGACTGTGTTGCAAATTTGTAAATTTGGAAGATTCTGTCATTATTTGACATATAAAACAAGTGTGTGCCTACTCCATATTGAACCTTATTTGACTCAAATAGATGAAATAGATGGTAAGAATGATTCTCATTTTTCACTGGGGAACCTGAGTCACCTTTGAGAAAATGTAAGAAAGACTCAGCCACAGAGTTAGAAGGAAAAAAGTTAGTTATGGAGAAGGCAAGTTAACTTCCTGAATTCTAATTCCATGTTCTGAAATCTTCCTTGATAATCTTTACCTTCTTTCTCCTCAACTAAGAAGTGCTCAGCCTTAGTATTTCTCATGTGAGACACATGAGTTATTGTGATTTAACCAACAATGGGAAATGGAAAATCCTACCCTACAATCTATTTTTGCACACTTCCATGTGAACTACAAATAAAGAAAAGCCAAAAAGAGGTGTCTGAAGTGAATTTTAATCCATTCAAGCTTTGCAATTTCTCTCTCCTACACCTGTTGCAAAAAGTGATTGACAGGTGAATGGATCTTTGTTGCATATCAGTATAAATGATTTTGATGCAATTATATGTTTCATTTTCTCCAGCATCCTCTTTTTCTTTATACCTTTTGTTACTGCCCTTGTCTCTATTTCTCACTGTTCATTCGAAGTGATTTACTCGGACTACGGAAAGTCACAATCACATTGCTTCTTTCCAAATGCCAATCAATCCTCAGAATTTTCTCTCACATTCTTAGTGCTAGATCAGGATAAAAAGACTCCCCACTCAGAGGATTTAATTATAATCACTATTGAGGGCACATCGGCCTCTCAATAGTGACTAAGTTAACTGTTAAAAATACAGTTCTGATGGCGACCCAGGTTTTTTCAGGCACTAAAAATGGTTTAATTTTCTTACTTTTATCTTTTTGTAATAAACTAGAAATATGCTTCAAAGAATAAATTTAAAATTTTCGGCTTTTACAGTTGGTGCATTGTTGCATATAATTAACACTTTCTTATTCTCTTCTCTACTTAGCTTAAAACATTAAATTTTAATGCAGCCCACAGAAGCATATGTGGATTATTGGAATGCAGTTAAGAAACCCAGTTGCTGGCAAAAGCTTCATCTAGAGACATCTGGAACCCAATTTACCAAGGATGGGTTTATGCAACCTTGTGAAGAAAACAAGTTTAGCATGTCTCTCTCTTGGTTTGGTGTATTGGCTGTCCTTAAAACACCCTCCTTGACACCTCAATACCATCTTTAGCTTAGAGGACCACCGCTTACCAGGGATATGAAAATTCCCTTATAGAAAGCATATTTTCCAACACTCACACTATAAGAGACCATTATACCAACTGAGTGACTTGTTAAACTATGTATCTGAGTAGTAGCTTCCTGAACATAATTTCTTTTCCTTGTAATGTAGACCTATTAGTGATCCTCCTGGGAGCAAATGCAGTTCTGGGGACAAAAATTTCTTCCGAGCTTCCCATTAAATACTCAGTATATTAAAAAAAGTTATATGTTGTTGATGATGATGATGATGATGACAATCAGAATAATAATAATAACAACAACAATTACCAGTGTTTATGGAGAACTTATTTTTCTCCAAAACAGTGTTCTAAGTGCTTTGTAGATGTGTTAACTCAATTAATTAACATAAAAATCTTATAAGGTTGAAGCAATTATTATCTGCCATTTTACAGTTGATCTTTTAAAGAGAGGTAGAAGCTGCTTTGCTAGTGACTTAGGAGTCTCTTTTTCCTAGTTAGAATTATATAATGACATGAAAAATCTTTTCAGCAGTAGGTAAAACATATCTTGGATATGCATTTTGGTGTTTCCGGTGTCAAAATGCACTGAAGCAAAATTCCTGACAGGAGAGGATAAAAAGAGTCAGATCATGATGGAAACCCAAAGTAGGCTGAAATTCAGACAACTTTGGGGGATTCTCAAATGGAGAGAACTCAGGAAGGACTTATTTGTCCCTTATAGTTTTCAGATGCCAGCTAATTGTGGGAATATTCTGAGATAGTCATTAAAGATATCCTTTGAGGAAGGATTGGTGATAAAAATTCTAAGAAGGTGTGGCATAGATTTCAAGTTGCTGTCCCAACATCCATTTACCCTTTCTTTCTTTGTTAGAAACCCTCCAATTTTATTCAGGTGGCAATGTTTCCAGCTAAAATAATGCATTTCTCAGCTTCCCTTGGAACTAAAGTGGCCATTTAACTGAGCTATGACCAGTTAGCTACAAGCAAAAACTATTAGATGGAGAAGACAGACAGCTAGGGTGTGCCACTTTGCACCTTCCCCTTCCTTACACCCTGCTTCCTGGAATACATATTTGATGGTTGGAGTGTTAAGAGCCACATTGGACTACTGGGGTGCCCTTGAGGATGGAAGCCAGGTACTGAGAATGGGAATGCAGAAATAGAGATGGAAGGTGTATCCCTGAAGACCATGGACCCACCATATTCACCCTGGATTGCACACCTCCGAACTGATTTTATGTGGGAGAAAATGCAATACCTCATCGTATGCTTAAGCTATTATTTTTGCCTTTTTGTTTTATGCATCTGAACATGATTCTAACTGGATATGTAAAGTTAGCTGGAGGCTTTTTGGAGGAAGGCCAACTGAAAATATTTTCTAAGTCTTGAGTTAGGTAAGTAACATCTCCACTTTTCAGTTTTCTTATTTTCCAAACAAAGATGTTGGATTTGATCACGAATGCTTTTTTTTTAGGTAGAAAATTCTGCAATTTTACAAGTAAGAGAGAGCAAGACACACACCAGGGTTGCTTTTCAAGCTCTGGTGAAAGGGTATTGATCTGAATGAACTGTGTGATTTCTCCAAGGAGGTAGGAGTGACTCCAAATTCAACTGAGGCAGTGTAGCCATTAGGCAATCTTCCTTTGTACAGAGTTGCTATTGCTTTTGGATGAGATCATGGGTGCCATAATCAGGGACTCTTTGATTGGAACAAATAAAGGCTTATTTAAGCAGGCTTAAGCATTGCTTATCCAAGTAATACAGAGATTATCTTATGGAACCAAAGAGAATATCGGGGCAGGAAGTCTCAACAGGGAAACTGGGAACTGGAAAGTTGAGAACTCCTTTTTCTCATATCTCCGGTCAAAGTGATTTGTATTCTCTGCTTCCTTTCCTGCACCTCACTGCTGTCCAGTATTCTTGGCTGCAGTGCTTACAGGGTAGAAAAATAAAAATGGTTTCCCTAATTCTACATAATCTCCTTTTAGTATACCAGACGGACTTAGATTCCATGTCTTACAGATTCTTAATAGAATCTAATTGGCTCAGGCTTAATTAACAATGACTCTGGGTGTTCATTAAGGTCACAGGGTACAGAGCAGGCAGGGCTTATGGACTGGTTCTCTAGGAATGAGCAGGACTGAGAAGAGACAATTTGCATCTTCAGAGAAATAGCCAGGAGATCTAGCATTCCTCTTCAGGAGAAGATGCATTTCTTTATAATATAAGAGCTCCATCCTTGGGACTCTGCTGAAGCAGAGCAAGGCAAACACCATGCATTGTATCAAGATATTAAGTTGTGCTTACTAACCTACCTGGAATGGTAAAAATATATCCCCATTTTGAGTTTATAACATTTAGTACAGTTATGCAATAAGACGTGTATGTGTGTATACTTTGAATAATTACAGTCAATTGAAATAAAATTGGTTATACAATTTTGCTGAGAATTTAGCAGCATCCTTTTAGGTAACTAGAGTGTCAGAAGCAGAATTGGAAATTGCTCACCTAACCAGAGCAATTTATCTGTGTTCTCTAGCTCCTGTTACAATTCTTTCTACTTCATGCAGACTTTGTGTTATTCAGAACTTTCTAATTAGTACCTTAACCAGTTCCAAAGTTCATTCTTTGTGGAACACCTTGATAATTAACTGAATGTTTCTATATTTTAATTGAATAGAAGTCATCATATTACAGCATTTTTGCAATTAGTTTTGTGTGAAAGCCATGTCAGTAATGGATATTCTTATTTTTTCCTTTATTATAATATAGGTACACTTATAGCATTTTTATTTTAGGATTTGCCTTAAAGTAATAGTTTCTATGACATCTTTTCTATCTCATATTAATAATTATTTTATCCTCACTTGGTAAAATTATCTGGTTTTCCAAAAGTTATGTTTTTCTTTTTCATTAGTTCCTTAAGAATGAAAATATGAAAAATAATACAGAGAGAGCACGCAAACATAAAAGTAATATGATCTGGATTTAAAACTTACTAGTTATAATAGTTTGAATAGGTCACTGAATCCTCCTGAACTCCAATTTCATTATGTAAAGTAACTCAAACAGCATCTGAATCTACTACTCCATGTGATTATTAAATTTATCAAATTAAATAATGCTTATGAAAATAATTTATATAACATAAAGATGTGCAGCATCATATGGTGGTATCAGTAGGGAGTTTATTTACCTTCCCATGTTTTGCAAGATGGTGAATAGCCACTGCCAGAAGTAAAAGTAGAGGAAGCATAAATAAATCAGGTCATCTGGGCTCAAGTCTGTGAACAGCACGAGAGTGAACCATCTTCTCTATGTTATGTGTGAGTGAAATATCATGATTAGGGGCAAATTGGTGTACTATTTCATTAAAGCAGTATGTCCATATAATATAACAGAAGGGCTTTCAGGGGAGACTCTCTATCTTTAAATGTGATGCTTGCTAATCAATCATTTTTTTTTTATCATGAAAACTGCCAGACCGCTTATTTGATAAGAATATCATGAATTAGTTTAAATGTATGTATAATATGTAATCAATATATCCCTCAGACTTTAAGAATGCTTTTTAGTGTTTGTATCCTTATTAGGTATATCAAAAGGAGACTTACCTGAAGCTAATATCATCAAGTCACTCCAGAGCTTAATTCTGGTTCAGTAATTGACTTCTATAAAATTATGACTGGAGATGCTGAAGAGACAGGCTAATAGAATATAAAATTACAGGATTCTCTTCCTCAAAATATATTAGAGTAGATCTAGTTAAAAATATAAAAAATACCTTAATTCATGTAAGTATTACATGTCTTCTCTAAATAAATTTCGTATTCTGAGATCAGAAATTGTTTAATCATCTAGATCAGGAATTGCATTAATATTTTACTCACTTTTCTTGAAATCTTTTGATAGCTTATTGGTTTGGCTTTGGTTTCTGAGAGCAGATTACTTCTCTCTACCATCCAGTGCTTGTCTTTTTTTCTAGCTGTTCAGAGGTATGCACACAAGCTATGTCTCCAGATCCATAATCATGAAGAAATAAACTAAAAGTAAATACAAGTTGAAGAAACAGTTGGTCAGATTTTTAGCTCTAAGGAAAAGCTATATACCATTTTTGTCTTAAACGTGACACTGACTTTTTCAGGAGTCCATCTGAAAATGGTGGTCCAGACTGATTCCTCTCTGTCAGTGCTCCAACAGCCACCCTAGCAAGGAAGCATTCAGATCAGACCAGAGAACTACAGTGAGTTCTACAGAGGAAAGTTAAAGACAAGAAAGTCTCCCTGCCCTGACCACACATGGAAAAGAGAAAACAATGTGATATCCTCGAAGAATTACTTAGAACAAAGGGAAATATTACAAAAGTCCAGTCTAACATAGACAGACATTAGTAATGGTTGAAGGGGAAAAAGAGCCAGCATGTATAGGCTTAGGAAAATGATTATAAAGACATGCACTGAATAATTAAGTGATGATCTCTGCATGCTAGAAAAGGGTGTTGATTGATTAATTGACTGGTTGATTGATAGATTGATTGATTAAACTTTTGTTGGTTCAAAATTCTCTATGGTGAACATGTAGTACTTTTGTAATAAGAAAAAACATAAAAAGGAAAAGTGTGCACTCTGGTTATGACATTACATAAGAGGTCTCTGGTGTATCGATGCAGTCACATGATGTGGTCATTTTTATGTCAAAAGCAAAGGCCAGATGATAAAAGAAGATGCTAGATTTTAAGATTCTGGGTCGGTATTGTTTCATCCTTTCAGAATATGATAGCTTCTTAAAATCACTATATGTTTGTCAATATTTACCATAGATATCACTAAAATAAGTTTTTGTTGCATTTAAATAAATCTGGTGGGAGAATAAATTGCTATTATTCTCACTCAGAACAATGTTTCTATTATTCTTACAGAATAAAACTTTTATGGGTTCATTGTCAAACGAGAAAAATAAAAATATAATGAGTTTTCCATGAACATAAATTCATTTAATTTTTCCAACTTTATTTTTAAAATTGATGATGATAGCTCCCTTCCCCTGCCCCCACACAGACAATCTATCCTCATTATTTATGAATTTGGTATTTATGAATTGGCTTGCATGCTAAATGCAAAGAAATGCACAGAGCTAAGAAAAATTTAAATCAATGAGCATATTCTCACTGAGGTCAAACAAGGCTATGCTTTGCCTTCTTGTTTTAGATCTCATTCTACAAACATGTCCTTTTTGCAGTCCATTTAGGTCCATGTTCTTTGCATTTTTTTTTAAATTTTGCTGTTCATAATTGCCCACCAAGCACTTCAGCTAGTGTTCCTAAGCACAGGAAGGTTGTGATGTGCCTTATGGAGAAAATACATGTTAGATATGCTTTGTTCAGGTATGAGACAACCTAATAGAAGATAAAATTATAGACTTGTCTTTCTATTCTTTCTCAAATATATTAGAGCAGATCTAATTAGACGTATGAAAAATACCTTAACTCATATGAGTATCACTTATCTTCTCTAAATGAATTTCAAATTCTGTGGTCAGAAAGTGTTCAGTCACCTAGAGCAGGAATTGTGTCATAATTAAATAGTAGTTCATTGTTAGTGAAACAACAACACATATTAAATATGGTGTCCTTAAAAAGAAACACACATAAAACAAAGTTATCTATGATTGACTGATAAAAATATTGTGACCAGAGGGCTCTCAGGAACCTAACCTTGTAATTCCCATAAGAGCAATAGTTCGGCATTTGTTAATTTAGTTTTTCCAGCAACTTTATTGAACATAACGAAATATAGTGATATAGAGAGGTTTTAATATTTGTTGCTATTTAGTAAAAACAAAATTCAATACCATGATGTTTGTTCTCACAGACTCTTGTTTTAAATAAAAATTTAAAAATCAATCATATCAATAAAAATTTCTAAATCTGGGAACAGCTCACCTTCAGTCATTCAAATACCATATATTAAATATGTTTTATTCTCTACTAGGTTTTGCTGAGGGAATAATGGTGAAGAAGATGGTGATAGTACCTGCTCTTTTAGAATACACATTTTAGGGGGAGACGCTGATCACCTCCCTCAAAAAGACAAGCAAAAATATAAATAAAATGACTTAACATCTTAATTTATGTTACAAAAGGAATAAAGAAGGCTCTAAGATCAAGAATGAGAATGGATCTTACATTAGGCAGTTTGGTCAAAGCAGGTCTTTGTGGAGAGGTGATATTTAAGACTGAGTCCTGAAAGAATAGAAGGTATTTTTAGCAATGTGGTAAGTGTGGAAAATATTCTATTCAGAGAATAGATCTTATTCTGAGCCCAAGCGGTGGTAATGTGCTTGGCATATTCAAATAACTGAAAGGTGATCAATGTGACTAGAATATGGTGAGATGGGAACAAAGTGCTAGTGGAGACATAAACAGGGGCCAAAGGATTCAGGAATTGTAGGCTCTGGTACAGAGTGTGGAATTTAGTTCATTGTTATGGGAAGCCACAGGAGGATTTTAAGCAAAGTATTGATGTGATTGTATTTGCATTTAAGACCACCTTAGCTGCCATGGAGAATGGATTGGACAGGAGTAAGCATTGAAGTGAAGAGACACAGTGAGAAGTCTGTTCCAATAATGTGGGTATAAGATCAGAATGGTCTAACAAAAGTGAAGCAAAGAAACAAAACCAAGAAATCTGTTGGTGATAAAAATCACCAGGACTTGGTGATGAATTGGATGCAGAGTGAGGAAAAGCTAGGATTTCTAGCTTGAGTAACTAGATTAATGGTGATACCATTTACCAAGATGGGGAAATCTTGGCAGGTACTTCCATAAGCCTCAGTTTCCTCATCTATGAATTAAGGATAACAATGTTCACTTTATAGGGTTGTTCTGAAGATTAAATAAAGTATGCCATGTAAAATACTTTTCTTAGTGCTTGATATACTACATGAGTATTAGATATCATTATTAGATATGGAATAGAGATAGGTGCTATTTTGTGCTTACAATAGTATTTACCAAGTAATAAAATATCTCCCTGGATCTGTTGATGAGTTTAAGGTGACAGTAGAATACTATTTGACCAAGGGGACTAATGATATTGAAATCCTGACTTGGTCTAATTCTGCCTTCCTGTGAAATTTTAATTTAAAATAACATCTTGTTTACATCTAGAATTTGGACCCCAAACCCAAAATAATTTAGGCTGCACCAAGAGGACAATAAGTCTCTCCTATACTAAGTAAGCCTGTACAAGTTTCTAACCAATGCTGACTTGTCATTTATCAAGTGACACTTTTCCCCTCAAGTGAAGTTTCCATGTAAACTTGAGTTGTGTAAATAGGAGCCATCTCCAACCTCTTGGAAAACTTCACCCACTGTAAGTACAATCAGGGTCTTGGACTTTTCTTAGGGATAGCAAAGGGGCTGGAGTGAGGTGAAACAGAAAGGCAGAGTTCCTGACCTCCTTTCAGAGGTCAAAAGTTAATTGACTTAGAACATTCTTTTTTTTTCATGGTTCAAGCTCAAAATGATTTACTTCACCCCATGACCAAATTAGTGCAGATCCTAAAATTATAATGGAGTGATATAATATACTAATTAAATTAACCACAGTAAAGACTACCTCCCCTAGTGAAAAACACAATGAAGTCTAGGGCATGTGAGTTTGGCATCTTTGAGACAATGCTGCAATGGCTGAACAAGCTTGGTGGCTTCAAGTGTACTTGTTCATTCAGCAAGCATTTATTGGACCATCACACAATAATCCTATTACTTATAGTTTTCATAGTTTTCAACATAAAGAAAACTGGACAGTATTAGTCTATTCTGGTACAGGTGGCTTTGTTATATTTTCAAAAAAAATGATCAAGTTCAGTTTCATCAAATACAGCTAAATTTTTAAAATTAAAAAAAATAAGTAATCTTTCTTTTTTGTATTTATCTAATCACATCAACACAAAATGTGTATTTGCCACTCAGGGTAAAACCATTAAATGAATACTTAATTTGTTGTTGCTTAGGTCTGCTTAACATGTCAGTTCCCCACAAGGAAGCCACTTTTTACCATTGTGGCACACTATTTATCATTTATTCATTAGGTTTCTGAAAATATGCTTGTTTTAAGACTGGTTACATAATAGAAAGAATATTTTTTAAATAGCTACTTATGATATTGATACCCCACCAAAAAAAATACACAAAAGTACACATACATACACACATGCATATATAAACACACACACACTATATATATATATATATATATATATATATATATATATATATACACATACATACACATATAAATATATATAAACTTGAAATCCTATCTTTTCATGCTAGGATGATTAGCCAGTCAAAAAAAAAATCTACAAACATGTCATTAACAGCAGTCAGAGAAGTCTGAAGATGCGGGTCTCTCCTATTCAGCTAGTTGAATCCAGCAACTTATGACTGTATAGTATGAGTTAATTAACTCAATGTTCACACAATACTAGTTAGCCATCAGAAAGGACCAGATATCAATCATATGTGGATAAATGCAGAGAAAACAATGTATGAGAACATATATTATAGCTACAGGAAATTTCTAATCTAAGAACCAATTAATGCTAAGTGAGTGAGTCCTGTACTATTTTAATGAGTTTAATTTACATTCATCTGAACTTAAAATACCTAGTAATAGTAATGATTAATTGTTACAGTTATGGCATGAGTGTATAAGAAACTGGAACTCACTCTAGATGCCATCTGCTGCAGTGCAAAATTCAGGAGAGCATGGATTGATTTCAGACTTTTAGATTAAAACATACATATTCATTATAGCAAATTAATTTGTCTCAAGTGACTAAAAGGTATAGTCAAATCATTATTTAAGAATTACTATATAAAATACTGTATACATACATGTAAACACAATTATGATGTAGATAATTTAAATGTAATAAAACAATCCTTAAAATTTTTATGAAAAATACTTGAGTCTTTCTTTGCTATTTCCTGTAACATTCAAATTGCTTCAACTTTACTCTCAAATATCACTTACCTATATACAATACAGCATCAAAAGTTCTGTACTGTTTTCATGAATATCAGATAAATGGGTCTTTTCTGTATTCTGGGCAACTCTGTCCCATAACCTACACCTTGAGGATGTCTCTATTACTCGACCCTATTGTATAACAATGATATTTTTGATTCCCTTGAAATTTCACAAGTTCATTTACCAGCTGTCTCAGAGTTCTAGAAGGGTTTTTTCCTCATGGTAGAACAGCTTACATCTAGTAATTTCACATACCCTCCCCAAAACCCACCCCCAACCCCATAAAACAGAAATAACAAGTTACATTAAAATCTAATCTTTAAACTGTAAAATAACCAAGTATACAATTTCTACCCAATTAAGTAGCAGGGAATACATTCTAATGACTATATTTACAGAAAATATCAACAATCTTTAGAAAACAATCTGCATGCTAATTCACTAGGTAACTGAGAACACCAAGAGAATAATATTTCCTTTAAAAGCACCAAATATAAAAACAAATAAATAAAAACAACAAAAAGTGTGCAGTAATCAAACAAAGGCTGTATTCTGTGTAATGAACCATATAATTATTTTAAAAAATACTAATATAATTGAATATAAAACAGAAACCTTCTAACGAAAATCTTCATGGTGTTGAAATTCAATTTTGTTAAAACAATAATTCAATGAAGAGCAAGAAGAAATATAAAAAAATAAAATTTTCTGCTTCTGGAGAGGAAAATAGAGAATGTACTGATAGTGGGTGAGGAGGTAGTTTACTTGGGTGAGATAGAAAAGCAACAAACAATAATTGAGTCAACCAGCTAGTATTCCAGTTGTTGAATACCAATTCCATCTGTTCTACTTAAAGGGGCAATGACAATGGGAAAGTATTTTTAAATGGGCTATCCATCTCCCCTGCTGTAATAAAATGTATGGTATTTATTTAAAAAAATAAAGAAATAAGCAAACCTAAGGCACTTCACTTACTTTCATACTAAGAGATATTTTCTTGTCAAAATGTTCTAATTTAGTAGTTCTATCTCATAAATAATTAAACAAATAATTAAAGGAGCAGCAGGCAAGCTAGTTAGTTGGTCATCTAGGTGCTTATTTCAACATTTGTACAGAAATATCACTAGCCTGCCTAACAAAGTAGCCTTCTCTGAGCTGGGCCCCTGTTAAGTGATGGTGAAAATATATGTGAAGTGTGTTGTAAAAGTCTTAGATATATAGTTCTTTTTTAAAGTTCATTTATTATTAGAGCAGCATCTGTTGACTCAATTGTTACTATTATGTATAACTCAATTTAGAATGTTAGATATCTTCATGTAGACTTTGCAATGATAATGGGTACCTCAAAACAGGCAAGATGTGAAGGAAATGACATCATCATGAATGATTTAGGGCTACTTTTGCTATGAAAATCTGAAAAAGAGCACCCTGTAGACTCAAATCTAATTTCTTTATGGAACTTCCACTCAAATTCTTTCTTAAGATTTTCACTAAAAGGATAGGAGGTCAGGTTGGTCTTTATTATTAAGAGCTCAAAAAGAGGGATGTGGGGAGAGGAAGAGAAAGACTGTTAGAGGCTGGATGCTATAGATCCTTTGGGTTTCCACCTGTGAAAAGGTATGAGGTCACTCCCATGTACAAGAAAATGGAGGAATAGAAAAAGGGGGTTGAAAAATACTATTCTAGCTTTTGAATTCAATCTTTCTTAATTGCCAATAGAAACAAAATTCTTTTGAAATTATCTTTGACTGTTGAACTGAGCCACTCCCAACATAACTTCATCCAGAACGGAGATAATTCAAGGATTCATTTGAGTTTTCTATGTCATGACTTCATCACCTAGAACCTATGATCAATAACTACTTCTAAAAATAAAAATGCCTGTGTACCCTTTGATTTGTCTAATAAAGTCATGAAAATAAAATGCTAACATTTAAAAATTGCTGATACTGCCACATGAACAGCAGGAAGAAAAAAGTTTGAAATATTACCCTTTCTTATAAAAAATGATATACTTGAGTAAAGAATAAATGGTATTTTTTTGTTTGTAGTTGTAATAGTCTTACAGATTATTAAGAAGGAGTATAATTCTTTGATTTAAGTCTCCCAAAGTTAAATTTAATCAAATATGCAAGATTATCTTCTAGATTAAGAGAATTGTGTTTAGGTTTATTTCTACCATTGTTTAGAAATGACCATGTGTGGTTTCATCATGTCAATGTATTTCAATTTAAAATTTATTTAGAAACTAAATTTAAAGATATTTTTAGAAGCACACAGAGATCTTATACATTTTGTACTTTCTTGATGGAACTATGACAATCTAATTTTCACCTTCCTATAGTAGTGATCATGAGTTACGGTTTCCTCTTATAAGACTTTATATTCACTTAAAGATTCAGAGCGAAGTCTTAGATATTTGAGTTAAAATCTCATTTTGTATCTTTTCAAGAGGGCCATGACAATACAGTTATTTTGCAAAATAAATCATGTGAATGAATCTGTTACTGTTAAAATACCATCTCCTGTTAACAGAGAAGACATGCCTTCTTATATTACTAAAAGAGATTTAATTATTTGAGTAGAGATAGGGAAAACAAGCTGTAATGACTTCTGACACCAAAAGGGTGAAGTTGAGCCAAATTACAGGTTAAGGGCTCAGTCTTCTACAAGACTGTTCTTACTTCAGATCACGGGGTAATCTGAACCACAAATTACAGAGTCCCCAGGCTACTCTCACTTTTGACCAACTGGCTATAGATTGGGGTTTTTACTACTCCCTCAAGTTCAATAATTTACTCTTATGATTCACAGAACTCTGGAGAGTGTATACTTGTGATTACAGTTTTATTATGGCAAAAAAAAAACATAAATCAGAAAGAACCAAAGAGAGAACTGCATACAGTGAGGTCTGAGAGCATCACAAACATAAAGCTTACATTGTCCTCTCCCCATAGACTGAGGACACATTACCTTCCTGGTACATAGATGTGTGACAATACACAGAGTTTAGCCAACCAATGAAGCTTACCCAAGCTTCAGTTATCAGGGCTTTTATTGGGGTTCCATTATATAAGCATGATTTATTGAATCATTGGTCCAAGGTTGAACCCAATCTATAACTCCTTTCCCCTCCCTGGAGATTGGGCTAGTGTCACATAGCTCAAAGCCCCAACCCTCCAATCACATCATTGATCTTTCTGGCATAGTCAGTCCGCATCCTGGGTCATCTTGTTAAAATAAACCATCTATAGACCCACCAAAATTAACAAAGGAATATCTATTACTCAAAAAATTCCAAGGGTTTAGAAGTCACCTATCATGAGCAAGGTACAAAGACTAGCCAAATTCTTTATTATACAAAACATAAAATTTTATGTCTTACTAAATTATTTTTATAATGAGTTTTAAACTTTTGGGTAGAAGTAGAAATATTTAGGGGAAGCAGTCTTAAACTAAACACTCAATTGACCTTTGTTGACTTATATTCAAATTAGGCAAGAAAACATCAAGTTTTCCAAAGATAAATACAAAGCTTTCTAATAAACTCTTATTATAAAATGATTACTGTCTAGGAATTTAATTTCAAATAATTGAAGAACATGTTATATATTTCCCAAGGAAATAACTGTACTACTAACTAGATGGCATGTCAGAGTAATGATAAGAACCAGGTTTTCAAGTTAGTCATAGACATGGATTCCAAATCTGTATATGGATAACAGAGCTGTCAATCATTCTGAGATGGCAAATACATTAAGCATTTTTACAGTGATTAAGTAAGATAATATATTTCTCATATATATATTAGTGTACAGCAAATGAATTTTATTGTAATTATTGCAATTTACATGAGATTAAATACATGGAAATTTTTCTGGTATGCTCATATACATTATAAATGATAACAACCATAAAAAATTTCCTCAGAGAAAGAGAACTATATATTTTGTCTAACCACAGAATTATTTTATATTAACATTCAGGAATAACTCATGAAAGCCCATTTGAACTATTGACATGTTAGAATGTATAAAATTACTAAAATCCACATGCTGAAATTTTTAAGCTTTTTGAATTTCCTGAAATTCTCCTGTTATCTACTGTTTAATCTTTTCTGGTATGTCTAAACACTGGTTTATTCATCTTATCAATACCTTACTTAATATAATCTTTTCATTAATTTATTAAACATGTTTACTGAGCACACATTATGTGCTAGCTGGAGATACTCCAGACAGTGGCAAGTCAGCAGTTAACACAGGAGATAATAGTCTCTTCTCTCAAGGAATTTATATATTAGAGAGAAATGATAAATAATTAACAAGCTAAAAAATAAAAGTGTTTTATCAATGAAAAATAATACAGGAAGATGAAGATAAAGACAGTAGGATGAAGGCTGAACATTTAAATAGGGTTTCTATGCAGAATAGAGAGCCCAGAAATAAACCACACCTATATTATCAGTTAATCTATGACAAAGGAGGCAAGAATATACAATGGAGTAAGGACAGTCTATTCAATAAATGGTGTTGGGAAAAGTTAACAAATTCATACAAAAAAATGAAACTAGATCACTTTTTTATACTACATACAAGAATAAACTCAAAATAGACTAAAGACTTAAATGTGAGACCCCAAACTATAAAATTTCCAGAAGAAAATATAGGCAGTAATATTTTAGTAATATTTAGTAATATTTTTTTCTGATATATCTTCCCAGGTAAGGGAAATATAGAAAAAGTAAACAAATGAAATTACATAAAATTAAAAAGCTTTTTCCCAACAAAGGAAACCATAAATAAAATGAAAACACCTAGAGAATAGAAGAAGATATTCACCAATGATACATTTGATAAGGGATTAATGTCCAAAATATATAAGGAACTCATACAATTCAATACCAAAAGACAAATAATCTGATTAAAAAATTAGTAGATGACCGAAATAGACATTTCTCTAGAGAGGACATGCAGATTGCCAATAGACATAAGAAAAGATGCTCAACATCACTAATCATCAAAGAAATAAAAATTAAAACCACAATGAGATGTCACCACATTCCTGTCAGAATGGCTATCAATAAATCAACAAACAAATGTTGGCTCAGATGTGAAGTAAAGGGAACCTTCATGCACTGTTGTTGGCATTGTATATTGGCACAGCCACTATGGAAACAGTATGGAGGTTCTTCAAAAACATTAAAGATAGAACTATCATATGACTCAGCAATGCTACTTCTGGGTATTTATTTAAAGAAATCCAAAACACCTATTCATAAAAATATCTGCATCCTTATGTTTACTACAGCATTATTTACCATAGCCAAAATATGGAAACAATCTAAGTGTCCATCAATAGACAATTGGATAAAGAAGAGGTGATATATATATACACAATAGAATTTTACTCAGCCATAAAAAAGAATGAAATCTTACCATTTGCAAGAGCATATATGAACCTAAAATGGATTATGCTAAGTGAAATAAGTCAAAGACAATACCATGATTTCACTTATATATGAAATCTAAAAAACACCATAAATGAACAAACAAAACACAGACTTATAGATACAGAGAACAAACTGATGGTTTCCAAGTATGAGGGGGTTGGGGAGATAAGTAAAAAGGTGAAGGAGTTAAGAAGTACAAATTGGTAGTAACAAAATAGTCATGGGGCTGTGAAGTATAGCATAGATAATACAGTCAATCATATTGTCAGAACAATGTATGGTGTCAGGTGGGTACTAGACTTACTGAGGGGATCAATTCACAAATTATATAACTATCTAACCATTAGGCAGTATATCTAAAACTAATAAACATTGAATGTCAACTATAACAGAAATTAAACATTTTTTAATTAAAAAAACAAAAACAAATAAATAGAGTTCCCATGGAAACTGCAACCTCAGAGTGGTGAAAGAGAAATATGAAGTTATCTGGGAGAACATTTCAGACAGAAGAGACAGTAAGTGCAATGGCTCTGAGGCAGGAGTCTGCCTGCTATGTTCAAAAAACTACTAATGAGGTCAGCATTACCCAAGTGGAGTGAACAGGGGTGAAGAGGTAGAAAATGAGGTCATACAGGTAATGTGGGGTTATGGGGTGTACAAATTATGTAGGGCCTTGTAGGTCACTGTTAAATTTGGTTCTTACCTTAAGGAGCCATTGAAGGGTTTTGAGCAGAGGGGTGACATATTTTAAAAAGATTCTTGCTGCTGTGTTCAGGACAAACTGAAGGAGAAAAAGTGAAAAAATAGAACTATTTAGGAAGCTATTAAAATATGCCCAGTGAGGGAAGAGAGTGATTTAGACCATGGTGGTGACAGCAGGAAAGGGAGTGTGAAATGTGCTGTTTCTGGATATATTTTGAAGGTAGAATCAAAAGGATTTGATGGCAGATCATTTATGAGGTTTGTAAGAAAAAGACTAATCAAGGATGACACCAAGACATCTAGTCTGAGGAATAAGAGTGGAATTGTCATTAAATGAGATGGAAAGACTGGGAGAGAAGTGGTCTTTGGAGGGAAGGAAGGAGAGAGGAAGAAAAGGAATAGAGCCAGGATTCTAATATAGATTTGTCTAATTCAAAGCTAGTATTCTTAACTATAACAAGTCAATATACCAGTTTTCATTTATTGAATACCTATAATGTTGCAAGGGCTGTGGTTTATATATTTTGCCTTATTCTTTCAAGAAGGCTATGATGATGAAAACAACAATAAGAAAAACAATAAGCAAACACATAGTGCTTACTGTGTGTCCTGAACTATTATATTCTCCACCTCACCTCCCACCAATACACTCATACAATCCTTACAACAATCATAGGGGTATATAGCTTCCATTCAGGGTGAAATGTAAGGGAGACTTGCCATCTCCTAGAGATCACATGGTAAGAGCAGGCATTTTAATCTTTGTCTCTCCCATAGCCCTTTGGACAATAAATTATAGAAAACTGCAACTTTCAAATTTCGGTGGGAAAGAGGCAAGGAATAATAACAGAATCAGTGGCCGTGGACTGCTATTTCAGAGAACTCTGATTACAGACTCTAAAGTAATCTAAATGCGTGTTTGTGTATACGTGTTTAGTTTTACTGTTAATTTGTTAAGCCTGTCATTATAAAATGCCACATAAACAACAGCAGTTTCTCACAATTCTGGAGGCTAGAAGTCCAAGGTCGGTCTCAAAAGCATTGGTTTTTCTGAGGCTTCTCTGCTTGGCTTATAGATGGCCACCTTGTCCCTGTGTCTTCATCTGGCCACCCGTGTATGTTTGCATCCTAATCTCTTCTTATAAGAACACTGGTCATGTCAATTCAGCCCGTAACTGTCACCTAACATTGTTTCTTAAAATTCCGTTAATGCAGAAGGTGGCAAATCCTTTTCCCATGAATTTTAAAGGTAGATTATAAACTTATGTCAACTGTGAGAGATGCCCAGAGGCAGCAGTCTGCTTGCTTCTGGCTCTCTTTTTCTTTAGTGACCTTTCTTCTCTCCACTTGCACTCTGTGTCTTAGACATAAGAAGAAAGATAGCAGGCAGTGATAGCACCTGGTTCATTCTTAGGTATTGGGTATTGCAATAAAGTGAGTAGTGAGGAAAGTTTAGTTAGAAGATAACCACGTGGTCATTTCTGTTGGTAATTCAGGAAAAATTCTATGATTCATGCTCTACAACATGAAAGAAGGGGAAAAAAATGCTTTTGAAGCTCTTGAATTTTTAAGGCTCAGACTAATTTAAGTTGGCAGACATATCAATGTTGAGCTTCTATGTGTTTAAGTTGCTTCATAAGATTTTTTTTTTTTTTAGGATGAATTGGATACTTCGATTTTGTCAATAGGAAAGGTACTAAGAATTGTTCAGAATGTCCACTTCTGGACAGGTACTGGAGATCTTTATTGAAATCAACATGTAAATGTATTCCACCAAGATTGTAAAGTACTTTACTTTCTGAACTACAAAGCTGATTTAGCCCACCCATAAATCATCCAGATTCCTATCATAAATAAAAGGAGTGTACTTTTAGCTAAAGGCAAATTAGGTGTTGTCTATTTTCCAGGAATTCTGTAGAAATAGACTTACAAAAGTCGACTAAAGCAATAATTTGAAATAGACTTGCAAGTTGCTTTCAGAAATTATTTAATGTTCAATAGTTACTGGTGACAATACCCTGGAAATGGAAATATTGGGTCAACCTGAATTTTGGAAGAATAACAAATACATAAGGAGAGCATTTGCCACACAGTTGAAAGGAGCACAGCAGGGTAAAATTGTAAGATTCTTAAATTCCACTTTGAACAGGAAGCATTAGCATAAAAAGATCTTGGGATTCACAAGATTCTAGTACCTAATCCTGTACTCACAAGCTAAAGTTTAATGGGTTAAATGTATCTTCTGTTTATAAAGCTTTTTAGCTGATTCCCGTTAGGGACCTGGTTCTGGGCAACCCCCATCCCCAAGGCCTCTGGAGAAGTCCTTGAAGGCCAGTTCTCTCCTAACTCCCACCTAATTTAAGAAAGGTATATCCTTCATTCAGAATAAGAACCAAAATTAAGGTCGTTTGGGAAGAACTCAACCTTCCGAAGTTTCTGGTAGTGGAATTAGATGCTTTGGTTTGAACTAGAAATGGCAAGTTTCAGGTTCTGGGATTTATTAGCTTGTCTACTCCAAGATAAGAACAATTGCAATAATTACTTATATTTGCACAAATGCTTTATAAATTATGAAGCTTTTTACATTTATTATTTCATTTAATTCAAGTTTTACAATGTAGGGGGAAAAGCCTAAGATTAAGATTTTAAATGCAATTCATTCTTATTTCTGAGCCTTGGTTTTCTCACTCACACTGGAGATCCTCACAGTAACTCTACATTCCTCCAGGGGCAGTTATGAATGTCACAGGATACAGTGTAATCTGAAAACAATTTCACTTGTATTGTTAGGTATTATTTTTATAACAGAGTCTATTAAACCACAACCTATGAATTAATCATCTATCATTTTTTATTGTGTTGGTGGTGAGAATGCCTCACTGGTACTGACATGGGAACTGCTAAAGCCTTTAAAAACAACATTCAATTATTACTTTAACTTGAGGGAATAAAGTTTCTATAGTGATTTTGCCTACGAAGACTGAGAATTTAATTTATTTAATGATCATCTTCAAATGTATTTATTCACTAGTGATGGAAAATGATAGAATTATCAGTAGATAAAGGCAAATATTTCTCTCTAGAAATGTGAAAATAACAATTGCCACTTATTGAGCACTTGCTTACTGCTAAATAGTGTTCTAGGTCTTTATAGACTTTGCCTTTCGATCTTTACATGATGAAGTGCGTATTGTTATTCCTTTTAAATTTTATTTTCAATTATAGTTACCATTCAATATTATTTTATATACATTTCAGCATTAAGGTTGTACATTTATATAATTTATGAGTAATCCTCTCTGATTAGTCTAGTACCCACCTGGCACCATACATAGTTATCACAATATTATTGACTATATTCCCTATGCTCTATTTTACATCACTTTGACTATTTTGTAACTACCAGTTTGTACTTCTTAATCTCTTCACCTTTTTAACCCAGCTGCCCAACTCCACCCACTCCCACCTGGCAATCATCAGTTTGTTCTCTGTATTTATCAGTCTGTGTTTTGTTTATTTATTTTGTTCTTTAGATTATACATATAAATGAGCTCATACAATATTTGTCTTTGTTTGACTTATTTCACTTCACATAACACCCTCTAGGTCCATCCAAGTTGTCACAGTGGTAAGATTTTATTTTTACTTTATGGTCATTGAATATATATACCACTTCTTCTTTATTCAATTATCTGTTGATGAACACTTAGATTGCTTCCATACCTGGCTACTGTAAATAATGCTGCAATGAACATAGAGATGCATATATCTTTACAAATTAGTGTTTTGAATTTTTTAAATAAGTACCTAGAAGTGGGATTGCAGAGTCATATGATAGTTCTGTTTTTAAATTTTTGAGGAAGTGTTTCCATAGTGGCTGCACCAATTTGCAATCCCATCAACAGTACACACAGGTCCCCTTTCTTCACATCTTCACTTTGTTGATCTATTGATGATAGCCATTTGACAGATGTGATGTGATACCTCATTGTGGTTTTAATTTTTAGTTTTCTAATGATTAGTAACATTAAGCATCTTTTCATATGTCTATTAGCCATTGGTATGTGCTCTTTGGAGAAATGTTTATTCAGGTCATCTGCCCATTTTTTAATCAGATTGTCTCTTTTGTGTTGAATTGTATGAGTTCTTTATATATTTTGGATATTAATCTCTTATCAAAAGTATCATTGGTGAATATCTTCTGTCATTTGGTAAGTTGTTTTACTTTGTTGGTTTCCTTTCCTTTGCAATAACTTTTTAATTTGATGTAGTTTCATTTGTTTACCTTTTCTTTTTCTTTTTCTTTTTCTCTTGCTTGGGGAGATACATCAGAAAAAAAAATATTACTAAGAGCAATGTCAGAGGGTTTACTGCCTATGTTTTTTTTAGGAGTTTTATGGTTTCGGTCTCACATTTAAGTCTTTAATTCATTTTGAGTTTATTCTTGTATGGTGTATAAGAAAGTGATCTAGTTTCATTTCTTTTGTATGTATCTGTTCAGTTTTCCAACACCATTTATTGAATAGTCTTTTTATTTCATTGTATATTCTTGCCTTCTTTGTCTTAGATTAATTGACCATATAGGTGTGGTTTATCTCTGGGCTCCCTATTCTTCTGTCCCATTGATCGATGTGTTTGTTTTTATGCCAGTACCATGCTGTTTTTGTTAATGTAGACTTGTACCATAGTTTCATATCAGGTAGCATGATAACTCCAACTTTGTCTTTCTCAAGATTTCCATAGATATCGGGGGCCTTTTATGCTCCCATATAAATTATTGGATTATTTATTCTAGTTCTGTGGAAAATGCCATTGGCATTTTGATAGGGATTGCATTGACTCTATAGATTGTTTTAGATAGTGTGACATTTTAATGATGTAAATTCTTCCTATCCATGAGCATGATCTATGCTTTCATTTATTTGTATCTTTTTAATTTCTTTCTCTAATGTCATAATTTTCTGATTACAAGTCTTTTACCTCTTTGGTTAAATTTATTTCTAGGTTTATTTTTTGGTGCAATTGTAGATGGGAATGTTTTTTTAATTTCTTTTTCTGATAATTCATCATTGGTGTATAAAAATGCAACTGGTTTCTGAATATTAATTTTGTATTTTGCTACTTTACTGAATTCATTTATCAATTCTAATAGGTTTTTGCAGAAGTTTTAGGGTTATTTATATATAGTATCATGTCATCTATATATAATGACAGTTATACTTCTCACTTTCCAATTTAGAAGATTTTTATATTTTTTCTTGTCTGATATCTGTATCTAAGAATTTCAATACAATATTGAATAAAAGTTGTGAAAGTGGACATTTTTATCTTGTCCTTGACTGTAAGAAAAAAGCTTTTAACTTTTCGTGATTGAATATAATGTTAGCTGCGGGTTTGTCATTTATGACTTTTTTACATTGAGGTATATTCTCTCTAGTTCCATATTTCTCAGAGTTTTAATCATAACAGGAGCTAAATTTTGTCAAATGCTTTTTCTGAATCTATTGATATGATCTTTGATTTGTATCCTTTATTGTATTTATGCGATATATATTGTTTTGTGGATATTAAACCAGCCTTGCATCCTAGAAATAAATCCCACTTGATGTTGTGTATGGTGTATGTGGTGTATGATCTTTTTAATGTATTACTAAATTTGGTTTGCTAAGATTTTATTGAGGACTTTTGAAGCTATGCTCATCGGAGATATTGGCTTATAAGTTTTTTAATGTCTTCGACTTTGGAATCAGGGTAATGGTGGCCTTGTAAAATGTGGTTGAGAGTCTTCAATCCACTTAAAATTTTTGGATTAATTTGAGTAGGATAGGTGTTAATTCTTCTTTGAATGTTTGGTAAAATTCACCTGTGAAACTGTCTGGTCCAGGTCCTTTGTTTGTTGGGAGCTTTTGATTAATGATTCAATTTTATTAGTAATAATCTGTCTGTTATAATTTTCTGTTTCTTTTTAATTCAGTCTTGAAAAATTGTATTTTCTAGAAACTTATTTATTTCTTCCAGATTATCCAATTTGTTGGCATATAATTGATTTTTTGGGATGGAGTTGAGATTGGAGCTCAGATCTGTTCATTTTTAAAGTCTCTTGCTCTTTCTAACTAAGGTTTGATTGACCTGTTTTATTCTATCTGAATACATGGAGGTCTGTCTGGCAGAGCTAAATGAAAGAAGGTGTATGTTTCTTGGCATGTTACAATGAGCATGGACACATCTGCAAAAGGCTGCAATTACATTTGACATAGTCTCAGCTTTTTCATTCAGCCCTCTGCCTCTCTTGTGCTTCCCAAGAGCTCCCTAATACTAATGTAGCAAGAGAGGGATAAAAGAAATTATTCACCAAAGCATTTCTTAGGTAGTCAGTCACTGTATTAGAAACTCATTAGAAGATAAAGCTCAAGTATGGGAAGCTGTGATGAACAAGGATTGCTAATATCTTACACATAAGTCAAAGAGAGAAAATGTTATTGTTCCTGAAAAGGGGAAACTGAAATAAAGGGTAAGAAAAGATAGAGAGGTAACAATCTTGGGTTTTGAGCAATAAAAGGACAAGAGAATGAAGCTCTTTAAGTGTAGACTCCAAAAAAACTTTTGGGAGAAAGCAAATATGAGTTACAGGTTGTCCAGTGGTTGTTTGAAGGGTATAATGTAAACACCCTCTGGTACCTCCTTCACAAAAATTAACAATAAAACTCAATAATATATTTGAGATTCTGTAGCCTGAGTTTTTGTATCTTCCTACCAAATGCATGTGTTGAAATCCTAATGCCACTTTGAGGAGAATCACCCTAAGGAATCAAATCCCATCAGTTTTCCAATATGTAAGATGAAAAGTGAATGTGGTTCTGAGAGATGCACATAGATTGCTTACTGATGGTCAAAGGTTAGAGAGAGCAACATTATGGTCAAGAGAAGAAACCAGTAGAAATAGAATAAGCTAACTTATTCTTGTTCTTTTCATTGGTAAAGAGAGTTTTGATGAATAACCCAAAGAAGAAGAAGAAATAAAAGCTTTATGCTTTCAGAGTTATAAACATTTAGGGGAAAAAGGGGATCCCTGCCAGAAAAATAAGTGGCCGAACCACCTCAGGAGACCTGAATCATTAAAGGGAACTCAGAAAACAGTATTGGTTCTACCTCAGTTTCCAGCTCAATAAGAATAAACTTTTAACTTATTTAAATATTATTAAAGCATTAAAACAGTGCATGAATAGGGAGCATAGTCTTTCTGGTTTTAATTGTGAAACTGAGGTGGAAATTTTTACTTTTTCTTTTGGAAATCAAAGTAACAAATAAAAGTGGAAACTCCATCTTTACTAAAAGTTAGAGATGTCATCAATTCTAGATCATACTATATGAGAAGGGTCCAATTTGGGATTGTGGGAAGCTGCTGAGAGAATGACCACATTGTAGGTCTCAAAAATATGGCAAAGCTCAATTCCCACAGTAATCCAAGAAAACAATACAACAAAAATATTTGTGTGCATTGGCAGCAGGAGTCATTGGACCTAGTTCTTAAGAAAGACCTAGGCATGAGTGAGAAGTAAGATGTGTGGAATCACTCAGACAAATCATATTTATAAGAAGCTATCACTGAGGCCAGATAAATGGGAAATATTCTGCATTTTTAACAGCCCTAAGAACATGTCTTAATTGTTGTGGGGAAAGAAAAGGCTAAAAGAATCCAGTTACATACCAAGCATTATGTGACAGGTCCTTTCTCCACATACCCCAATAATACTCCTGAAAATGACTGTTCCAGGATAAACCATCTCATTCAGAGGTAGAATAGAATTTATTTAAATATCTTGTGAGGAAATAAAATGAATGAAAAAAAATATATTACAATTTGTTAAAATAACATTGCCTTAGATTACATGGGTAACCAAGCATGTGGTCAAGAAAAAAAAAATCTAAATAAAGCACTTGCTTGTATAATTCAAGGATACAATGCAGAATTTATCTGCATCATGGAAAGATAAGGCAAGATAACAAAAGGAAATGGAAATGAACTTAGTTTAAAATGTCAAATGTTATATGAAATAAAATGTAAAACACTTCTGAAAGACAAAAAGATTTGTGCAAGTGGAAAACATATTACGTATTTAAATAAGAGGATTTGACATCTTAGTAAGTGAATCTATAAGTTAAATCACACTTATATGATTTAACAACTTAAGTCATAATGCCAATAGGATGTGTTTTAGAGCTATGAAAGCAAAAGTTAAAATTTTTTAAAAACTTAAAAAGCAAGAAAAACCAGGAAATTTCTGAAATAGAAAAGTAATAAGCCAAGGAGAGGAAGAACTAGCCCTACAAAACACTGAAATATAAAGTATAATATTAAAAGAAGGTGGCATAAATAGTCCAACAGATCAGTTGAACAAAAAAATTCAAAAAATAGGCTATAATACATTTTAAAAATTAATATATGACAGAGGAAGCATTTTAAATATGTTGAAATAATGGCTAGTTATACTGAAAATAATTGATTTAGATTCCTACCTCATACCTCATTATTAAAAGAGATTCTTGATAGGTTAAAGATTTAATTTTTAAAAAAGTTTGAAGGAAATATATAAAAAATTTTAATAAGTCAGCCTGGGAAAGGCCTTTCTAATTACGACACAAAACACAGAAACCACAAAAATAATAAATTAGATTCAAGAAAAGAAAAGTTTTTGCATTGACTAAAACACCATAAATAATGTCAAAAGACAAAAAATCAATTAGAAAAATACTTATAATTTATATCACAGACTGGAGCTAAGCTTCTTAATTACTTATAAACATCTTATAAAATAATAGTAAGATGAACTACAAAATAGAAAAATGAAAAAGTTTGTGTGTCATGGGTCCCCAAGCCTATCCTCAGACTCGATGATTCACTAGGACTCTCAGGACTAAGAAAGGCTGTTATATAGTCATGATCACTGCTTATTACAGGAAAGAATGCAAGTTAAAATCAGCAAAAGGAAAAGGCACATAGATGAAGTCCAGGAGAAACCAGGTACAAGCTTCCAGATGTCCTCTCCCACTGAAATCACATGGATGCACACATTATTCAGTAATGATGTGTGACAACACATACAAAGTGGAATCAGCCAAGGAAATTCACCTGAGCTTAGGTGTCCACGGATTTTATATGGTATCAGTTATGTTGACATGCCACGTCTGTGCCACCTGACCTCAGCTACCTAGACTCCAGTCCCCTCCCACAGCAAAAGCAGGTGTTTGCTATGAAGCACACTGTGAGCATAAACTATTGGATCAAATTGATGGTCCAAGGTACCAGGCAGACAAAAACACCCTTATCAAGCAGAATATTCCAAGAATTCAGAGATCACCTCCCAAGAGCCAACCATGAGTCAATCCTAATGACAGATCTTTCTTGGAAATGTGCAGGTTTTGAGCAATCCAACCCAATTGAATTAACACTTTCCTTGATATAGGAATGAAAACTCATTTTGTAAACAGCTTGGCAGCTGCATAAAATGTTGAACATAACTTTGCCATGCAAGCCAGGAATTCTACTCGTTTATATCTACTTAAAAGAAATAAGAAGATGTGTCTACACAGAGACTTGTGTGTGAACACTCATAGTAACATTATTCATAATAGCTCAAAAGTGGAAACAAACTAAACGGACATTAACTGATTAATGGATAAACCATATATAGAAAATTTATATAATAAAATACTTCTCGGTAATAAAAAGAAATAAAATGCTGTTATATGCTATAATATGTATTAATCTTAAAAACTTTAGGCTAAATGAAAGAAGCCTATCACCAAAGATCACATATTATATGACTGCGTTTATATAAAATGTCCAGAGAAGGCCAATCCACAGAGAAAATTCCAGGTCTGGTCATCAGGAATCTTTTGGGAGCTATGTAAATGTTCTAAAAATTGGACTGTAGCAGTGGTTGCATGACTCTGTAAACTTATTAATGATCATCAGATGCTCATCTAAAAAATGGATGAATTATTTTGTGTGTAAATTATGCCTCTATAAAGCTTTTACTTTTTTAAAAGATGCTTCATAGCACTGTGTTTAAGGTGCTACCATTGTGGAAAAGAGCAGAATAGCTCTGGAAGTACGCACAAGAATTTGGCAACACTGGCTGCTTCTGGAGAAATGAGCACAAGGGACTGAGGTGGGAAGAATTCCTTTGGACTGTGTAATGTTTTGGACTCTGTATTTTATACCATGTGTGTAATCACTAATCAAAAAATAACAACCTAAAATTTTTTGCATGCTTGGTTGCTAGGAGATACTTGGCTGCCATTGATGGTAATAGTCATTAAAAGTAATGGAATCACTGGAAAGGATAGTCTGAGAGGTAAAATGCTTATTGCCTATCTTCTGAAGTGGACATTTTTACATAGTGGAACAATATTTGAGTGGCAATAGCCTAGAATCAATGGGCTCGAAGAGTAGAGCTTGAGATAAATTACCTGTATATTTCATGGCAGTGGAAGAGCTAAGAGCTGAGAGTGGGAAGTCTGAGGGCTTCATTTTGGGGATGCAGAAGTGATCATTCAGGTTTTTGAAGAGTAATGTTATTTCCTGCACTTTATTTTGTAGTCATTCTGCCATTATCCTGTTTTTCTATTAGATGGCTTAAATGTAGCAATTCAAAAGCAAACTGTTGGAAAACATATTCATCTCACTCACCTTCTGTAGCATTGAAGTATCTAAACACCCTCTTAAAACTTGTGATAATACAATTTCAAAATGCTTGACAAGAAAGAGCATACTGTAAATTACTAATGCTGTACCTGGAAACTTTTAAGAATATGTCACCTAGCGATGAATATATAATTCTGAGTATGGCTACCTTTCTATAACCGGAATCTATGAATCAAAGCAGGATGGTAAGATCTCTTTTCTTTTGTGACTAATACCCGTTTAAACTCTTAATGTTCCATTATGACTAACTGTCCTCAATGGTCTGGAGACAAATATGATATCATAGTCTGAGAATATGTTAAATGATGCTTTCTAAATGAAATGCTTCATTTAACCTTGGAGATCCACTCAAAATTTTATTTCCACATGATGATTCTTAGTTAAGCCTAAGAATGAAAGGGGAAGGAAACAGATAATGTATGAGCAAGTGACTAAGGGGAAGCAACAGGAGCATAGCTAGGGTTAGCCCCTGGAATCATGCAACGTATAGTGAGTTTGTTAAGAGTATGGACACCAAGTTTGACAACCCAAGTTCAAATTCCAGTTTGACTGCTAACTTGTTTGTGTAATTAGATTGAACAGATTACTAAAATTCTTTAAAATTCAATTTCTTATATGTATAATGAGGATAATACCTACTACAAAGAGTTAAAAGGCAATAAGGCAATCTATGATTTATTATTGTTCAAGTTCATTATTTTGATAAAAGTTTCACATTTTATAGAAAGAGGAGAATAAGCTTACCCACGAACTGGGGTGCTTTCATTTAAACATGGCCACGATATCCAGAGACCTAAAGATGTGCAATAGAGTTAGCTCAAGATTAATCTGAATGATGATTGAAGGACTCAGAATTACATATTAAGAAAAAATTCACTTTGGAATTTTAAAATTAACTGTGTGAACTGGAAAGCTAGTTAACCTTCTTAATCTTGCATTCCCATTGATAAAATGAATGTATGATAGCAAAATCTTGTAAGAATTCAGCAAACCTATGAATATAAAGTAGACAGCACAGGCACTGACCTGCACAGTGGGTCGAGTGCCACTGAGCGAGTTCTGATCCCAGCGCAGCCCTGGGAACTGTGGAAGCTGGCAAGCAGGAGAAATTCAAGCTGGAAGAAGAAACAGAAGACATGGAAAGTGGCAGGCAATTTGTGAAGTTTATGTGCAGTACATGAGGTCATACAAGTGTTACGACATCATCCCAACCAGTTAGGGGCTTGTTGTCTCCAATTACACACATTAAAAAGGCCTTCTTTGCCTCAATATCCAATGGTGTTTGACAGAGCCTCCCTGGGAGAGAAAAAAAAAGTCTTGTAGGAATGCTAATGATTACAGACTTCACAAATATATTACATAGATACTACAAATCTCTCATGATACAGATTTATGCATTAGAGGAACATGAGATTTGAAACGTAGAGGGAGCATTATTTACAGGAAACACTTAATCATTTGGGGAATATATCTCCAGATGTAAGCCTCTTTGATGCTGTATATTTGTTGATCAAAAATAAAACCCATAGATTACCAGTTATTAACCCTATTAGTGGGAATGCACTTTATGTACTCACCCACAGAAAAATGCTCATGTTCCTCCAGATTTTTATGTCTGATATGCCAAAGTCTGCCTCCACATAGCAGAACCTAGATGCACTGAGAATTGTGACCTATCCCAACATCATTTTCATACACCTGGTGGCACCCATCCTTAGGGCCCTGACAGTCTTTGTGGAAAGACAGGTGTCTGCCTTGCCTGTTGTAGATATTTATTCTGAATTTAATGCAACTAACCTTGCTGTTGAAAAAACATACAGTAACCTAGATATCACAGTGACCCGGTGCTTCAGCACCGTTTACAGTACTTTGAGGATGTTGTGAAATGCAGTTAGCTGGAAATACTGAAGACCATGTGGATAGAATAGTGAGAGCTGAGGCCCATCAGCCAGTAGTGGCAAATAAAGCAGATAGTATTGTGAGCATTATTTTCCTGTCAGACATTCTGCAGGCCTTGATCCTCATGCTGCCTGGCACCAAACAAAAGGAGCCAGAAACTGAATGACCATTGTGACTGGAGAAACCATTGTAGGAGAAATTGAACAATTATAGGTCATGCTTTGCCTCGTGAACAGTGATGTCAATAGGAGAGAGGAAAAAAGCTAAGAATGTATATTAGGATTTAGTGATGGGTGTTTTCTCCAGTGATGTTAAACTAAGCATAAAAAAGAAAGACTGTGTGTTTGAAGATTCAGGCTTGCATTGAAAGACTGTTTTCAGACCTTTGAAAGATTTCAAATGCTGTGTGTCATTTAGGTACACTGTGTCTTTAACTGTTCATTATTTTTCATTTCAAATAATCACGGTAATTTAATACATAATGTGACATAAGGTGAGTGTATGGCATATTCAGATCTAGTTATGTTAGAACACAATGATATGTCATCACTACTGCCCATCACAGTGGAAGTGTGTACTTGTATGAAATCACACTGTGCTGGAGTGTGAAAGTTGAACAGTTGTAATTTGGAGATAATTACTTTTTGAAACTTTAATAACAGTTTTATGTTTGTTTAAGTGTCCTAAACTATAGTGTAAACAAGACTGCTTTAAAACGGCTTTATTTATTTTCACTTCTGTGCAATTTTTTAATACATCTTTTGGTGAGTAAACATCACCATACCCATTACAAACCATTTGTTATTTTTTAATGGTAAATTTCTCATTATCTAAGTTTGAATCTGGAAAAGATATGACTCTAAAATAGTCATTCTTGGGTTTTAAAAGCTGAAGTTTCTCAAAGCATATCTGGAAACCTGCTCTGCTGGACCGGAAACAGGCAGCAGTTATGAGGAAACATAACTGTTGGGAAGATATCTATTCTTTTCTTGTGTATGGAAACATAAAATCATGGTGTCAGTATGACTGTTTTTGTAAATCTACTGTGGCATATACAGTATTATAAGGTTAAAGAGAAACAATGTTTTCTAATGTAAGTCCTCTGAAAATGTTGACACATCTATGAACATAGTTTTTTTTCATTTGTTGGTTTTGGAGTTTTTTTTTGTCGGATTGAAAAATTTAAATAAATTTTACTATCTAAAAAAGAGTAGCTATCACAGTGCTTAGCCCCTGGGTGAGCAATAAATGATAGTATTGTTTCCTAGGAAGATTATTGCAATTGTTGTTCACATGCTTTACAATGGAGCATGAGAATAAAACTGTCACACAAGGTAAATTGTGTATACTCTGTGTGTAGAAAAGCAGCATATATAAAAAATGGTAAACTAAGAAGAAAACAGGCAGAGCTGCTCAAGGGCCAGTTCACCATGACAAAAGGGGACATCCAAAAATTAAACAAGTAATATCTACCCACATAAATTCAAAAAGATCCCTTGGGGCACCAAGAAAAGAGAAAGGAGAAGGAAATAAATACAATGATTTCCAAATGGTAGAATGGGTGGAAAAGTGGAACAATGCCAGGTGAACTTGGTTACTTCTGTTTGGAACTAAAATCTGAAGATTAGGAGCAAAGATGCAAGGGAAATACCTACAGAAATTGTAGCGGTAAAGAGAACTCAGAGAGCAGCCCCAGTGAAGGTAAAGAGCGAGCCTGCAAGTGTAAAATAGCCTAGCATTTGATAAAGGCCTGAGACAAGTGCAAGAGATGAATTAAAAGAAAAGGAAACAGTTCCAGATAAGAGATGAACCACTAATTACCAGCACACATTGAATAACAACAATCAACAGAAAGAAAATAACAGAAATAAAAACACAAAAATCTGGAGATGTGGCCTAAGGGACTCTCAGAGAAGAGAAAGTGGATGCATTTTTAGTGCAAAGGCTGATGGAAGAGACAAATATTTCTTATAGAAATATTCTAAATAATATATGCAGTTACTCCGCACTCCAAGATGATAATTTTGATTCTTAGACCCCCTTCCCTGAAGATGGGCTATACTAGAAGACTTGCTTTCATAGACTGAAGTAAGAGAATCTGGCAAATACCACCATATCTAAGTAGTGAAGGTTAACATCATTATAGTGAACTCATGTGAAAATCATGTACATTCTGATGGGATGTGATGAGAAGGGCAATTCACCTCCACATTATTCTTTCCAAAACCCATAAGTCAATTCTAATCATTAGCAAAACATCAGACAAACCTAGGTTGGGGATATTCTGCAGGATACCTGACTAGTACTCCCAAAGACTGTGAAGGTCATAAAAAACAAGGGAAGACTAAGAAACTGTCACAGATTGGAGGAGACTCAGAGACACTACAACTAATGCCACGTGGTACACCAGACTGGATATTGAAACAGAAAGAGAACATTAATGGAAAATTTGATGAAATTCAAAGAAAGTCTGGAGCTGACTAATAGTAAGCTACCAATATTGGTTCTTTTAGTTTTGACAAACTTATGATGATAGTATAAGATGCTAACAATGGGAGAAATAGGGTAAAAGGTATTATGTATAGGAACTCACTGTACTATATCTTCAACTTTTCTGTAAATCTAAAATTATTCTAAATTAAAATAGTTATTTTTTAAAAGATAATAGTATGTCAAAAGGATATAGGAGTCAACTGAAATAACCTCCAAAGGCCAAAAACTGATAGAATTGGATTATAATCCAAAATATAAAATAAATATCCATTATTACATAGTGATGTAAATAAATGATTGAATAAAAATTAATGAGAGAGAAGGGACAACTGTTTCTTATGAAATAATTTTAGTTAAGTGCGGAAGACATGAGAAATGTAAAATATTATTACAACACCACAGTAATATTTACATAGCCCTGAACTATCTTCTTGCAAATGTTTATTAACTATTTAAAAATGTAACTTCACTGTGAAGAACCTGGCAGACATCATCACAGTAATCAAATGATCATGATTAACATCGCCAGTTCTAAGACATGAGCAAACTTTAGACAAAGCCAAAATGAAGGACATTCTATAAAACTCCTGACCTCTTGACACTCTTCAAAAGTGTCAAAGTCATGAGCGATAGGGAAAGACAGAGAAACCGTCACATATCAAAGGCAACTAAGAAGACATAATAACTGATGCAGTGTGAGTTTCTGAGCTGGAAACTAGTATAGGATAGGGAGATTAGTGGAATTAAGTCTGTAGTTAGTCAATAATATTGTATCAATGTTAGTTTCCTAGGTTTAATAAATGTATCACAGTAATGCAAATGCTAAGAATGTGGAATATCCTCTTAGAAATTAGCAACATTTAAAATATGAGAGATAATTAAGGGTAATTGAGCATTATTCCACTTTCAAATACCAGAGACCTATGGAGCAAATTAAACAGGTATACAGGCATAAAAAGTGAAACAGATACCTCCACTTAGGTATATTTAATGGAATCTTTTAAAGAAAGAGTAAAGTTAAAGTGGAAAGAGTAAAGATGACTCATTAAATGGGTGGCAATGATATAGACATCATTAGAACCATACAAATTTCAAAAATAGGCAAATAAAGGTAAATGTTGATGTGACAGCAAAACTGACTTTAAAAAGCAACTGTGAGAAAATGGAAGTGTTTTTTACAGAACTACTTTAAGAAATGCTTAGAGTGACATTGATACAATTCTGAAAAAGAAAAGTCATGCGCCATAACCACACACCTCATAGTTTCATAAAGTAAACTCAGTAAGTTGAACAAACTCAGAACTGCTTTCAGGGAAGCTTCTGAGTGCAGAACACTCAGTGGTATTCAGTTACCCTGAAGGAAAGTAGAAGTGACCAGTACCATGGAACAGCCCTGAAGTCCTGAACAGGAGAAAGGGAGAATAGTAAGAAGTGGAGGGTGCTGTCAATGCCAACACCTTCTCAAACTGCAGAAATCCTGCTGAGCAAACATGGGCCTGAACGCAAAGCACTGCAATGAGCCAAAAAGAGCAGGAATTAACTAAGAGATGGAGGAGGCGGGGTTGAGGGGGCAGGTTTCTCATAATTAGATCAGGAATAAAAGCTTCCAGTGGAGAATGGTTCTTTTGCAAAAATACACAAAGATATTCTGGATGAACTTTGAGGACATCAGGATAGCAGAAAGAGAAAGAAATTAAGGTGAATGAGGCTATTTAATGTATGTGGCTATCCATCAGAGAAAGTCCAGCTCCAAATTAATAAGTTGAATTTAGAAATGAGAGTAGGGTTAGTGATATGGAAACAGATAGTTCTGTATGAAGAAGATCCTGGTAAAAATTATGCATGAGGCCAGATTCGCATACTCTGTAAAACCTAATTCACACTTTATGCCTTTTTCGCTTTTTCCCACTCTTCTTGTATGGTTATAACTTTATTAATTTATGACTAATTAACAATAATTACTTCCTTTCCATGGGTAAATTGTCTTTTTGATTGATTAATGTGACTACCAAGTGCTTCATCAATTATGACTACAGCATATTTGAAACCTCCATATGTTAGAGTGAACAGGGTCCTTCTTGGTTGAAATTTTCTTGACTGAGTCATTCCAAATTGGAGTCAATGACCTTGTCACAAGATATAGGTTATAGTGGTTGATTTTAAAGTGAAGTAATAATAATAGTTAATGTTTTCTGAGTACTTACTATGTGCCAGACACTAGGTTCAGTGCACAATGTATCATCTGCTTGTCTCTTCACTGCAGTTCTGTGACCTGTGGTATAGTATCATCATACCCATTTTGTGATTAAAAGAAAAAAAAAAAAACCAAAGGAGCAAAAATTTAAATAATCTGCTAAATGTTGCTGCCTTAGCTTGCTCGGGCTGCCATTACAAGGTATCACAGAATTGATAGCTTTAAAAAAAAATGTATTTGGGTAACATTGGTTAATAAAATTATATAGCTTTCAAGTGCATAATTCAATATTACATTATATATATATATATATATATATATATATATATATATATATATATTGCATCGTGTCTTCACCACCCAAAGTTAAATTTCCTGCCATTACCATATATTTGACCTCCTTTTTCCTTATTCACCTCTCCCCTCTCCCTTTCCTCTGGTAACCATTATCTGTAAAGATATGTCCACCCAGATGTCCATAGCAGCTTTATTCTCGGTGGCCAAGATATGGAGACAACCAAAGTGTCCTATGATAGATGACTGGATAAAGAAGATGTGGTACACATATGCAATGGAATATTACTCAGCCACAAGATAAGATTGGGTAGCTTAAACAACGGAAATTTATTTTCTCACAATTCTAGAGGCTAGAAGGATTAAAAGGACAGCTGTATTGGTTTCTGATGCAGTCTCTCTTCCTGACTTGTAGACAGCTGCCTGCTTGCTGTGCCCTCACATAGCCTTTCCTCTGCAAAGAGGAAGCGAGAAAGGGAGAGAGCAAGAGCATGAGCATGTTCTAGTATCTCTTCCTCGTCTTTTTGTAAGGACACCAGTCCTACCTATTGGATTAGGGTCCACCCTCATTATATCATTTTACTTTGATTACCTCCTTAAAGGATTTGGGGAGGACAAATCCAATCTATAATGGTCACATAACTAATAAAAGAGAAGTAAGGATTTGAACCCAGAAATTGAATTCCAGATCCTATCCTATTACACTCTCCTTCCTCCATATGCTATACACAGTACATACTTGTTTTTATTAATTCTAAGTAAAACATCTGGCCACCCATTTTACTATCCATTACAGTTGAAACATCTAAAATCTGTCTTTCATGAAAAAAAATGCTCACTACATGTGAAAATTCATATTTTATAGTTTGTGGAAGTTAAACTCATGCGAATGAAGGGTAATGTGATTGTCATCTGCATAACAGAGGATTCTGTTAGGCCAGATGGCATTCACTGAGGTCTCATATACAGTGCATGGTGTGGGAAACTAGTAGGTACTTACTTGAACTGATTCAAAATAAATTTAAATACATATAGGCAAGTTCGGCCCAGATGAGGATGAGAATATTTATCCATTTATTTAGTAAGTATGCATTAGATTTTTATTATGTGCCAGCCGCTGTGCCATTAAGAAGGCTATTAGCATAGAAAAACAAGTGAGAAAGATGTTTACTCTGCATAGGAAAGCATAATAATGCTAGATGTCTGTGCAGTATGCAATGGGGACACTAAAAAGGACATGATAATTCAGATATAAGCTGGATGGATATCTACAGTGGAGTAAATGCATGCAGGGAATTTAGATAAAAAGCAAGAAAATAAAAAATTAACCCAGAAGAAAAATCAAGGGAAATTTGTACTGATAATATAAAAATAGAAGGTAAAGTGATCAGATGTCCTCTGTATCCTTTGATGGAAAGATGAAATTAAGGTAATGGGAAGTTAAATCTTCCAAAACTATGTAGAATGCATCAAGCTAGTGGTGTTTGCTACCACCATATGTCTCAATTTTTTCTTTTAGATCTTGATTGTAAGTATATAGACCAGTGTGAAGCACTCATGCACACTAAATAAGACGAAATAACAAAGGAAATCCTAACAGTAGAATGTGCTTAAGAAGCTGGCAAGATGTGGAGGATAGCAGCTCAAAAAGAAATGTATAAAAACAGGACATAGAAGAAAGATTTAAGAGGTCATTGGAAATAGAGGAATGGGGGCAAAGCAGAGTCCCTGTGTGCCTGCTTTACATAACAAAGGACTGACTAGAATGAATCTAAACTTGGTTCAGGAGTGATGACCCCTGTACCAGAGAACAGTGGAAAGAAGACAGGATAACAATGGGTCTGTCAGAAGGCAAAGGTACAGACAACATATTCCCCTGTGTTTCAGAGAAAGGCTCCAGGGGAGAGTATGATTCACATGCAGTGCTATCATTTTTTGAACTGATTACAGAAAGAGAACTTCAATTTTAATGTATATATATTTTGTACATTTTCTTCTCTGGCTGATGTTCAGAGAAAAGAAGTCTAACATGGGTCCAGGGTGTGTCTCCATCCTCATAGCTCAAAATCTAGAGGAAGAGATAAGACATACAAGATTTAAAAGACTGCATATATAGGGCTTTATGATATAAGACCTATACAATAATTATTTAATTATTGTATACAAGGGAATTCCTGAAGAAGTTAAGTACCCTTGAAAAGAATCAAATAGGTAAGAAGATAAAAAATTCCTGAAGCTTTCTCTGAATTTCCATGTTTTATTTGTATAAAACTTTTGGGCAGACCCCTATGTTTGTTATACAGTAGTAGAAATCAGGTTCATTATGGATCTACTGAAGTGGTTAAACTACTATCCGATTAATGTTGATTCTACTTAATTGCCACAATGCCTGGGAAACAAATAAATTGAGATGTCTTGGTGATAATTTATTGTTAGAGATACATAGCACTTAATGAATTGGGTATAAATGGTCAATGTTAAAAGTTGTCCCTAGCTTTCTTCATTATGTTTTCTAAAGATTTGCACATCATTCCTTACCAACAAACTAACTGTGTTTAACTCAGGACTTACTATCCTTTAATCTTGTCAATTAAGCAATGATGGCATTAGAATTTATTTTTATCATGGGATGGATTTGTTGCCATTGTGTTTCTACTTCTAGTTTTTTACCTAATTTTAAATAAACATACACAATGTACGGCTTTTTAGAAGCAGAAAATAACTGTTGCTTCAAGATTGAGAGTTTGGCATTCTGACTGATGTCTCTCTTATTTTTTTTTCTTTTATGATATTTAAGGTGCATTTTCTCTACTGCCTGAGATGTTTCTCCAGCAGTTTTGTATTTTTACACTTTGTAGCCAGAAGTCCTTTTTGTCCTTTCCTTGTTCTTCCTCTTTTCCTCATTATATCCTTTACTTCATCTTTCTCTCCTTCTTTTTGACCCGCATAGTCACACCAAGGATGAGTAAATAGTACAGTTGTTTGGCTAAAAGAGCAGGTCTAACTCACAAAAGGGTTTATGGATGTGAGTCTGAAGTGAGTTCTAATTTGTGATTTGCTAGGTCTCACCATCCAGTGGCTCTAGAAAGACCTATCTAGCATCATTCTCACTATTTGACCCTTACATCCCATACAATAGCCGTACCGAATAAATTCATTTTCAGCCTCTCCACATTCCTCACTATGCACAGGCTGGTCCTCTGCTTCTTTTCTTCCCGTACTTCTACATGTATCTCAAGACCAAACCAAACAGGCTTCCCTCTTTGTCTCATCTCCACACACAGCCTTCATTGGGCACCACCTTCCCAGTGCTCCCCTAAAGCCCTGTGCGTATTTTGATAGTGGAATTGACCATGACACTGTGTTATTCCAATAACTGATCTGACTGAGAGTTCCTCTCTTACCTGCATCAGCATGGCACCTGGCCCAGAGCGAATGCTTAATAAATTCTGTTAGATGAATGAGGACAGAGAGGGCATTCAGATAACATTTACAGAAGACACAGGTTGGACTTGAGAGCAGTTATGCTGGGTGATAAAAATGGTTTCTGAAAGCACATCAAACCATATCTGACAGGAAGGAATTTCATAAGGGAAAATGTCAAGTTTTGCACTTAGCTTCTAAACAATGAACTGCAGATGTGTAGGGTTGTAGAAATTAGTTTAGGTAAATATGACTTCAGAGTTTGTTTGACTCCAGCTCAAGCTCAGAGAGCTTGAAAGCACATTACAGCTTGCCTTGTTTAACCCTCTTCACGATTCTTCAGTTCCCTCAACAATATGCCTGGTGAGAGATATTCTGTCTTCTGTGTGAACACTCCCATGACTTTGCCAGCTAGATGCTTGTTGACAAGAACATTTTAAAATAAAATAAAATAAAATAAAATAAAATAAAATAAAAATCTTCAGCTGCATCAGTGAAACTAGAGTGCTCAGATTGCTCTCACTCCTATTATGTATTTAGCACATCGAAGTTTTGACAATCATTTGTTTCTTTACCTAACTCTCTATTACACTGCGAGTAATAGGACAGAATCTCTGCCCTATTAATCTTTGTATTCCCAGTATCTAATATAATGCACTCAATGAACAAATGAACTGAATGGAAGAATAAATAACACCATGTCTATGGCATGTGCAGGTTATCACACTGGTCTGAGCTCAGGCTCTGATGTCAGGCTTGAGTTAGATTATCAACTCCACCACACACTAGCTGTGTGACCTTTGGCATATCTTCTAACTTAAGCTTTAGTTTCTTTGTCTCAGATAATAAGAGATGTTTTGAGGATTAAATGATAAAATAATGTAAGCACCTAGCATTGCCATCCTTCTGGAAATCATATGAATTGAAAACTGACAAACCAAGGAAAGTCTAGAATGGTTAAGAAACCTAAATACATATCATACAGTGAATAGTTAAAGATACTTGGAATGCTTGCCCCAAAGAAGGGGAAATTAGAGGAAAACATGCCATTTAAAGAACTATTAATGCAAATAATATTAACCTAATGACATTTTATATTTCAGAAAGAACTTCCGTATGTTATTTTATTTGATGTCCACAATAGTTGTATAATTTAGGGAGGGATAGTAGGCATGCCTCATTATTCTTAGCCTATAAGTGAAGAAATTGAGGGGTAGAGTGGCCACTTACCTAATGCCCCAAGACCGAACATGGTAAAACTGAGGCTTACCCCTGGTGTGCTGGTTTATGGTTCATTTCTCTTTCTACCAGAGAACATAGCCTCTAGAGAGGCACAGAGGGTGAATCTTATATGTGCAGAAGTCAAAGTTAAAATTAAATGGTGAAAATTTTTAAGAGGTAGATAATGTTTCAATAGAGTTTTTTGTAGTAATTACAATCACTTCATATCACGACTGAATGAACAGCCTTATGAAGAAGTAAGTTCCCTGTCTTTCCTCATATTTAAGTAGAGAACAAATGCCCACCCTTTGGAGAAGATGGGGACTATTGGACGTGATAATGTCTAAGCTTCCTTTGAACATTAGCTATGATTCTAAGCCACTTATCGATAAAGTGTTATATTTTACACATTCTACTCTTCACAAAAATGTTGTCTAAACAATAATAATGAGAAGGCTTTTAATGCTCAAAAAGGAAAATGTCATGTTAATTCAAAGTGCTTTTACATATATCAGTGAAAACAAACAAAAAAAACTCACATCAATTTATCTAAGAAGTGATTCTTTGCTAACCATCAGGAAAATTTCTTAACCTTCACATTGTTGATATTCTGACATGTTTCCTCTCTAAATAAGACTAGTTAGTCAACACTGTCTATGTAACAAGTACTATTATAGCCTAAATTTTCTAAGATTATGGATTTTACTTTAAATATGTGTTACTCTATCCCAATTAAGATCCAGGCAACACATAAATTAGGCATAATTAAAGATAATACATTCACATTTTTTAATTACTGCTCTCTTATGCAGTAGCTTGACTAAGTGTGAAAATTATTTCAGGGCTCAGTCTTTTAAGAAATGCACAGCAATAAAATAATTTCTGCTGATTTAATTTGCTCTACTACTCAATTGTGTGAATGTCATTCATTTTTTTCTGGATTATTTAAAATATGATTAATTATATTTTTTCTAAAATCTATTTTATGAAAGGTTATCAGAAGAAAAATTTATAAGGTAGATAGATAGATAGATTTGGGTTCCGAATAGTGTGAAATGTTAACTCCCAATGAAAAAAAGTTTACTATTACTTTTTTCAAAGGAATTTTTTAAATTACCCATTAATCTTCCTTTGGTTAAGTTTTTAAACTAAGAAAACAACACAGAGTAAGAAAATATACATTAACTTAATTAAAATATAATATTATAAGTACAAAAGAGAATAATTTTTTAAATATTTTATATATGTATTTAAACACAAAGACTGCAGAATAAATAAGAGATTATCTAAATTACTTCCTAAAATTATTTCAAAAATATTAGAAAGTTAATGTAAGTCCTACATCACCGAATTTTTTAAAAAGATAAATGCTTGTACATTTAGAAATATGGAAAACTTGGTTACTGGTGGAAATTGGTAATTAAGCATTTAAATGTTTAGTCAAAGCTAAGTCATTTGTATTCAAGATAAGTTAAAAGCTCTTCAACTTTTATTTAACCTTTAATAAAGAAATGTTCTCATAGAAGGGGATAGATTTCATTTTAAACTACACTTGGTTAAATTATGCATTGAATATAGAATGAAAAGCTAAAGTGATAAAACATTCTGACAAATGAAACAAACAAAAAAAGTAGCAGTATTTTATGTCAGTTTTCACTGATTATCTGGCAAAAATCAATCACAGATTTTGTGCTTTCAAGATGGAACAGCTATTTAAAAGGTAATTACTGTATTTATAGATTTCAATAATGCCTTGAAAGCACAAAAGCAAATAATAAAGACCTTTCTCCTAAATTATAACAACTTAGATATAAGATCAGAAGATGATTTTTCTGGTATTTTATTGATTGTACAACTTAATGTATTCTATAATTGCCTTTTGTAAAATTTGAGATATTTGAGTTCACTGTTGGATGATCTGGAGCATAATTTAGAGAACAAGTAATTTAACACATTTAAAAAATAATAATGAAAAAAATTTTGCAATCCAATGAATAAAGGATTTGTGGTGGGAAATCCCTTATGGAAAAATTTGGTGGAGTGGGGAGGGAACATTTAGCTCTCCAGAGAATTATAGAGAGAAAATCTCTGCCCTTACAGTGGATTGAAATACACACATTCAGAGAAATCAGCTGAAATATAACCCTGAAAATCAGAATTTATGCTACATTCAACCAGGCAGTATTGTAAGGCATTATCTCTAGAGTCTATAAGTTATTATAAAGTTTTGTTCAGTTGTGTCATTGCGATAGCTGTGACATATCCAACACTGTTTCCTACATATTTCACTACCCATTTCACATTTACTACATATTTCACTAACATGAAGTATCAACGACTATGCTTCCATCAGAAAAAGGGTTAAAAAGTTCCTTATCACTGAGAGGATGTTTTTCAGTATGGTTATTTCTAATGATATTGAACCAAAAATACACTGAGTTAATATTTAGGAGTTTACTCTGAGATTCATTTCTGAAATTTCCTGAATGATTATTCATTTAGATAGAATGGTGTATTTTATTTCTGTTATATATATGTATTAGAATTTCTAAGTATTTTAATAGACATTATATAATTTGATCTTTTTGAAGAAAAAAATTATTTGTACCTACTTGTTATTCATATTCTTTATTCTGAAATGAAAATGAGGTTGGCTTTGTTCAGTGAGCAAGAATTAATAGGTACACAAAGGACAAACCTTGTATCTTCCAGACTTTTAATGTTGCTCTCTTATGTTAAGAACAGTACATTGCATTAATTGTATTACGTACAGTTTGACTTCTGATTTAAATATGGCAAATGTCATCATATTATCAGATGTGAAATCCTGGGGGGGAAAAAAACATATTTGGGCCTACCTTAAGTAAAACATTTTGAAAACAAGAAGGAGAAACGATTTTATTTTGTTCAAGAAGAATGAATCATACAAGTTAGACACTGTTGAACAAAGTAGGCAGTACTATATGAAATGATTGAATTGTTCTGTGTGTGTCTGTGTATGTCTGGGTGCACGCACGCGCGAGTATGCATCTCTCTTTTTTTTGTCATTATTTTTTATAGATAGTAAAATTCTTGCCAACTCTACATTGTTGTTGTTTTCAAGCGTTAAATGACTATTAAGTGAAATCATTTAATATTTAAAAGCAGCTTAAGTCACAGATGGTAAAAATAGTGGCGGCTATAAAATGGAGATGTCTGTAAATCTTACTAAGTAAGTGTGGATGCAGTGGGCACAAAGAGGCTGTGGATCTGCTTGTATTTGTATGCATGATTGCAAATATGTTAAAAAGTAATGAAACATTCTTTTTTCAACGGCATACCTATTTAACAAACAGCCTTCATTTTGTTTATGAAATATTCTTGACTCCCAAAAGTCACTTTCCCCAGGTCACCCTGAGGGATGAAATCTCATCGGAAAAGTTCAACATTGCCAATTAGATCACAGGAATGTGGGGCTCCTTTTGTGTTAAGGTGAGTACAGCAGCCACACCAACAAACCATGCTGACATTCAGGGGGCCGGGCTGGTGAGGGGAGCTCAACAGAACACAGAAGAGTGGCTGGTTAGGAAGTGTGAAAATAATGAAGTGACTTGGATATTTTATCCCTTCCTGATATTTAAAACCAGGTTGAGTGCAATATATTCTAAAACTTTATAAAGTCTCATTGGTACACATTGCACAGAAAAGTAATGTGAAAATTCAAGATAAAGTTTACTGTGAGAGGAAGCCAGAGGAAAGGGAAAGGGGCCAGCACATAATCACTAGAAGGTTCCAGTCTGAGTGGTGTGTCTTGGTCTAGGTGGTGTGTCTGTGGGTACTCACCTTATTATTATATTTCATAACTCACAGGTGTGTTGTGGCACAAAATTTCTTTTGAATGTAACAATTATTACATTTCAAAAAGACAAAATTGTGAAAAATGAGTTTTAAAAAAAGAAATAAAGGCAGTTATCCCTTGGAGGGGGTAATATACATATTCTATAAAGATTTAAGAACTCAACTTCTTTCTGGAGAAATAAAAGATCAAATTTTGTACAACTGTCAATATTTCTGATCGCTTCTATTAATAATCAAGTTTGGTGTTTTATTTTTGCTTCTCTCCATTTTTTTTTTGTCCTCCATTCTTATTAGGCTTTGAACATCTTTTTACACCTTTCCTGCTCTTTGATCACCCCTCACCTCTGCCCCCTAAGAGGTCTGCTCCCTTGTCTTTGTCTGCAGGGCTCTGTCATCTTCCTTGCCTCTGTAAATACTGCTGCTGAATGATAAAATGGGGAATGTGACCTACATCCTGTATCTTTCTTTCTCCAACCCTCCTTCCCCAACAATGTACCACTTTAGCAGTACTCTAAGTCTCTGCCTCCCTCATGCTTCACTTTATTCTTTCCTTCATGTGATATCAGAGCACATTCTGACCCTCATGATGTTTTCTTTCCACACAGATAAGTTCACTCACTACCTGCCTTTGGCCTTGAAAGAATAAAAGCTTATATTCTGTCTCAATACTGAAAATCAGCTACTTGTAACTTCTATCACCTTTTATTCCTTTCCTGTCTTGGTTGTCAATGGCTTCTTTTCAATTCACTCTATTCCTGATTGCCAGTGCGAACTGTATTCTGCCAGGACTGTAATTTATGTTAACTTTTTGTATATCCTTTTGTTAAAAATCAGTATGTCTCCTCTCTTTTTATTTCTCTCACACATATTTTTCTATAATGCCCAAAATATAGGGGAGTCTTTTAAATTTTTATTTATTATACTTGTATGTGTCTCTTTTAAAGATTGTGTCTGTCTTGCAGTTGGAATCGTCAGGTCGCCCATGGAAATTTCTGAAACATGGTTTTACAGTTTACAAAGGTAAACTACCCAGCTTTGTATCTTCAGAAGTACAATATCTTCATAAGTACAAAAGAATGTATATTTCTTAAACGCATGCACAGATCCTTGTCTACTGCTTTTGAATGAACTAAACAATTAGTAGGCCTCGGAAAGTGTCATAAAACCACTTATTCTTAAATAAAAATGATTACTTAACACATGGCATGGTGAAAATGTCTATCACTTGCTATAAAGCTCTTAATCTGTTTGACCTTTTTTAATATATCTGAGAGGAATTTCTGTTTAAATGAACCTCAGGAGATATTGTCTGCTGTGTTTTGGGTTTTGTTTTTTTTTTTTTTTTTGCCTGAATCAGCCAGCTATTGTCACAATCACACTATTATAAATACTCTCTAAATATAGTGGCAGGGTAAGCAACCATAACCACAGTTTCTAGTCTGCAGGCCATTAGGGCACCTCTGTGTCACATTCTGTCATTGCTCTGGGACCAGAAGACTATCTCATAGCCTGTTCTTATGGTGATGACACAAGTGCCAAAGGGCTGTACAGAAACACTGTGCTGCTTCTTAAGATCTAGCTCAGAGCTGGCGCATCAGCATCCCCACTCACAGTGTATTGGGTAAAGTAATTCACAACTTTAGTGAGATAGGAGATATACCTCACCCTTACTAGGAGAAACCTCAAAGTCATGAGGCTGAGGGTGAGATTGTGGAAAAGGGTGAAGGACTGGGAACATGTAAGTCTTCTGTCATTTTCTCCAATTCATGGAGAGCTTGACACTGTTTGACATGAAGTTCTACCTCTTTACTTAAATATTTCCCAGGAAGATACTTACACATCTTCTTATTTTGAGAAATCCTTAAGAAATAAACTAAGCAAAGTTTTTTGTATGTATAAGAAACACAGTGCTTAGCAGAAAATGTCAGTTAATAAAATGTTAAATAGCTACCTGTGGTGCATAAGCCACTGGGTGAGGACCAATGAGAAGAGCAGAGGGTAAGATGAGGTCTCCACCCTGCCACAAGGCACGCAGACAGGAAGAGATGAAGTTTCACATTAATAAATCCTAGTCATAGCCAACGCTTCAGAGCAGGTCTCCAATGCTACAAGATATGCTCCTTTCAGAAAAGAGGCCCCTGTCAAAGGTCTTTTCAATCTTTTCAAAGCTCTTTTCAATCTTCTGTAAAGGATTTGGAGGTCAGCCCTGAAAACTTAGTCCTCTCCAGGAATAGAGAATTCTGATCCTCTCATTTTATGTCACAGTTCCCTTCACTAAGAATAAAGGTGGCTGTCCTGTAACCCACAGGCACTTATAAATGAGGTTCTAATGATCACAATAAAGACTTCTGACATTCAGAGAAACTTCTGTTAGGTCAGCCTGAGATTTAGGATGATGATTTCTCTTTATTACCTTGTGTGAGGATTAGCTCTAGAGCTTGAGAAACAGGAAGTTGGTATTGGTGCTGTCTAGCTTGACTAGCAGTGAGAAAATGTATCTTTAGGTTTTATAGAGCATAATAGCAACAGCACTAAAATCCAGGACTTTTTAAACCCACTGGGCCAAAGTAGAATACTACTGGAATCAAGTAAATGTCCTTTAGAAAGTAAATGGAATTTTTCTAAGTAGCCATAACCTGTATCTAAATTATGGCTTTAAAAAGAACTTTGTGTGTGGCCCATAGATCATTAAAATCCTTATAGATACTTGCTAGTATGTTCTTTATTTTCTTTTCTCTAAGGCCTACATCCTCCATGAGTCCCAGTTTCCTTTATGAATAGAAACCTCTCTTGAGGAAAAAAAACTTTAGTAGGTAGAGAAATTATATTAATCAGGGGCATTTTAAGTTTATTTATAAAGAATAAGCATTTTTTACATATGTATTGTCTCGTTAAGAAGAAATAAGATATAAAAATCAGTTCCCTAATCAATAATAAACAGATTTATGGGCCTGTATACAGTTCCAAGGTAGACATTCAATATGTACTTGTTGAATTAATAACTAAATATAAGAAAAGCTTGGCTATTATTAGAGTGAAAGAGAACATGTTTAATAAGAAATGAGTAACAAAATAGATTGCCTATTGTGAATATAGCTTCTATGAACACTCATATCCAAGTGTTTTTATGGACATATATTTTCATTTCACTTGGCTAAAAACCTAGAAGTTGCATTTCTGGATAAATTGCATAATAAGTATATCTTAAAATTTATAAGAATCTATCAGTTCCCTAAAGGCACCAGAGCAGTGCCTATAAAAGTCCTCAAAGAAAGAGAATTAACTGAGATTTATGTATCCAGACAAAATGTAAATCAGGTATAAAGGCAGAAATAAACTTTTTTCGAACATGCAATGAATATACATTCCCTGAGCCTCTTGTAAAAATAAAAGAGAACAAGCTTTAGCTTTCTATGGTAAAATGCATGGCTGTGATTATGAAATCCATTTAATCCCAGTACTTAAAAAACAGATAGCAAATTTTTATTGCAGACTAAAATGTAAATATCTCAGTCTCAAACAATATAGAAATAATAAAAATCAAAATTATCAGTAAGAGAAGGGGAAAAGGTCAATTAGTGTAAATAGTCTGATGTTTCATACATAGCCCAGGAGTCAAAAGATATTTAAAGTGGACAAAGCAAGAATTTAAATTATAAGCATATCTTTAAAATATAAGAGTAAATACTAATAAAAATATATAAACAACTTAAATTCAGGTACTATTGAGGAGGGAGAAGGCCGGGATAAAGTGTACATATCTTAAATTCATTCTTGCTTAATAAGGAGTCAATCAACATACGATCCTGAAAAAGTAGAGGGTTCAGTACATTGAACAAAGTAAATCATTAGAAAGAAACATTAAAAAAAGAATTCTATACATAATAAAAAAAGAAAGCATAACACAAAATAGGGTGATAGAACTAAGAACAACAGTTTTATCATATTAATGAAGGACTGCATTTTCCAATGAAAAGGAAAAGAACCCTATCAAACCACAAAGCCAAACATAACTACACACTACCTACAAGAGAGACACACTGAGAACAAAACTCCAGTGTCCTGAGAGAACCACACGAAACAATGAGATGTGGAGTGAAAGTGCAGCCTTGTTTCCACACCTCCCAAGTCTGGCAAGTGAGGTAAAGGACCTGGCTGCTCAATATGTCCATGAGCCAGGCTGGACGAGACTGTACATAGTAAGAAGCGCTTTGTAAATAAATCTCTTGAAGCTTGTGTTCTATATGTTTTTCCACCTTTCCATTAAAGGTCTTTTAGTAAATTTAGGCTTTCCTTTCCCCAACAATGGGCCAGCAGTGGGGACAAACGAACGAGGAGACCCCCATCTGTGTGCCCTTCTGTTCACCAAGGTACTGAGCTGCCTCTATGATCCAAGAGACACATTTTGCTTGTGGCTGACTTAGGAAAACAAGAAAACTAATGGTGGTCTGAGCTGACAAGAGTGTGTCCTCTTCTCCAGGCAGCAGCAATGTTCCATCTGTCCAAGACCCTTTGTCGGTGGGCTGACTGTACTCTTTCTTGTTCATGGGGACGATGATGGGCTGGGTGGACCAAGGGGCAACTCAGCCTCTCACGGAAGGGTATGACTAAAAGAATTGCATTGATATGAATAAAAATATGGAACCTAATTTGTCTGATTGTACCTTTCATTAGGTACATGATAAGCTCCAGCAGAGTTCTACCTTCAAGGCAGTGTCAGGAATATGACTGCATCAATCCTCCCTTTACTAGAGGGAGTACTTACATTTTACAGCCTCATTGTTGCCAGATTTTTTTCTCAGCTACAGATATTAGAAACTGACCCATTCAGAGATATTCAAGGTCACTGCAAGTAATAAGGGGTGCTTTACTAAAAAAAATGGTTTAGGTATTTGGATTATCCTTGAAATGCAGAGCATAATACAATAAAAGGCAAAAAAAAAAAAAGCGTGTGCATGCACACGCATACACACACACACACACACACACACACACACACACACACGAGCTCATTTTAAATATTCTATAACCAGGAAAAGAGTCACATGAGGTTCACTGTGAAATTTTTACCTCCTGAAAGTGAATATTTTTTCTAAAAAGACTTATGTGCTCCGGAAAAAAAAGAAATGAACCATCTGAAATAAAAACATATAGTGGAAATGATGAAGAATAAATGTTAAAATAAAAATGGCCTCAGTTCCCTCTTTCATCAGGATAGACAGAATTGTTAAGTCTTGGTGTCTGCACATCATAAGTTACTACACATAGACACGGCACAATCACACACAAATTAGAATTTTTTCAGTTGCCTGGTCTGCCTCACTTCTCATCACAGAGATATCCTTGAAACCAAATGACCATTTATTTTAAAAGACAAGAATTTGCATTTACTTTTGTGAATAGCAATAATTAGATAAATTTTTGTAGTCTTAGCAGTTAACCTTTGTATCACCTTTATCACTCCCCTATTCAATCAGCGCAGAACACTTTTAATAGTTAATATGTGTAGAATAATATAGGAGAAAAATAAAATGAAAAACTGTCAATCTCTTCCAACCCTTTTGAGAGAGCCATAATTACATTTTAGGATCAGAACTCAGGCAAATGCTGAACTTCACTTTGCTGACAATGCAAAATTTTTGTGTAGGTGACTCATGGCTCAGGATCTTGTACTCAGAAGATGTCATGGGGAAGAGTATCAGTTCCACCGGCCTGCCTGCTGGCTGCCAATCCCTATAGGAGGCTAATGCTGTGACCCTGGGGCCCCCTCAAAGCCAGACCCATTTCAGGTTTTGAATAAAGTGTGAATCCATGTCCTTCTCTGATAGTGTCTTCTGTGTCGTGGGACACTTGCTTAACTCTGCATCCTACAGCCTTCTGGGTACCCTGGGAAGCCCAGGAATCCGGAGGAAGCTTAACATTTAAGCTCTTCTGCCCTTACTGTCATCTCTTCTCTTTAATTTCAGTATGTTGTCAATCTCAGGTTCTTAATCTGAGCCACGGGGAACTCAGCTCCTGACCTCAGTAATACTCTGGCCTGTTACCTTATCATACTCTGCAAGTCTCAGCCTTGGTACCATCTCTGCTCTCAGAAGCAGAGATCAGACATCAATCCTGTGAGATAAACTTCTAGGACTGCTCCGTTCCAGGAGCAATGCTTCCCAAATGCTTTGAATGCTCAGGTAGAAGACCACAGCCAAAAAGATTTGCACCTGTTGCACTGTGCTCAGGACACTAGTCACAAACTGGAAAAAAAAGAAAGAAAAAGGTCCTTGCTGGGGGCCAGCCCCAGCTCCAGAGTCCAGGTCCCGAAGGGTGTCTGCGGAGTCGGTGAAGGAAGGGACAGTACTCAGGGATAATGCACCAAGATCTCTCTTTACTGTCTTAACAGCTACATTTTTATACTCCAGGGTTACAGAAGCAAGCCCGCGCGGTTTCTCGGCTCCAACAGACTTTTCTATAATTAAATCATTGCAGGTTCACAGCTTCACCAATCTGCTTTGGCAAGCCCATTCTTTATCTGGATTTCTCAGAACTCCACCAGGCCACTTTCTCAACTAGGCTACTTCCTCACACTATCTCTTACTGCAGATTGTGACTATTGTTTCTTGAACACATTGTCTGTTAAGTTGGTGCCCACACTACGGTCTTGCTTCTCTCAGTACTTAAACTATTTTTATTGTTCTATTTGTTAGTAATATCTATCTTATATTTCTATTAATTACTAATCTTACCAACTATAATATTTGCCTGGACGGCAACACTATTCTAAGATTCTTATATAATACCTATAAAAAGTACGTAGCTATTCATGTAAAGCTCTAAGTCCTAATTCTCCTATGTATGGAGGTCTCTGTCTGATTAATTGTTCCTATGGATTCAAGCCAGAGGCATCTACTTTCTTTCCTCCTATAACTATCCACTTTCTACCATCCTCTGAGTACATTCCTGTGACACTGACTGTCACCGGCTTCTGAGTAGGTCTAAGATGTTTTGATGTTCCCACCCTGCTTCTCAGAGGCAATGCTTAAGTTTTTTTTTATAAATTTTCATATTAGCCAGGACACAGCTCTTCTTCTGGCTCTAATGTATTTGCTTCCTCCAGACCCCCCAAATCCCCATCACCGATCTGCATAAAAGGCTGTACTAAGTATCCCACACATAACACACATGCTAACACACTCACACCGAGGGAGCCACAAAGAACCCATCTGTGGCAACCTAAGCCTTGCAAAGGTGCCACACTGTATGCTGTGACCTTGTCAAACAGCTACATTAGATGCGGCTCCCGCAGGTCCTCTTGGAAGACAAAAGGGAAGAAAGAAGTCAGAGAGAAAGGAAGAAAGTAACATTAGGGATAACAGAGCCAACAGGTGATAAAAGGAGCTGTGGTATTGATGATTAAAACTGCAATGGGGAAAAAAGCTCTTCCTCTGGTAAAAGTCAACTCATAGAAATATGGAAAGGCAATGGTCAGCTAATGAGAAAATGGATACCCAAAGGAAAAGGGCTGATCAAAGGAAAAGGTTAGTAGATGATCCCAGTATTCTCCTACACAGTATATAAAATATCAGGGAGCAGGATGGCTAATATTTCAAGGCTTAATAGATATTCAGGTTTTGAAAGTGTAAAGGGTTACCCCATAATGCATTCACATAAATAAATTAGGGAAAAATATGATGTTCTGAGTGAGCGTGTCTCAGCAGAAAGATAGAAAGATGTCCTTGTCTCCAACCCAGCGCTCTTTGAAAAGGCAAAGGAGTTTTATGAGCAGATGCAAATGACTGATTCATGTGTATTTTTGGAGGAGTATCTTTGGCATTTTAAAAAGACCCTTGATATTAAGAAGGCTAGATATAACATGAAAAAACAATCAGCAAGTGACCGTGCTGTGGTAGAATGTTGTGATATTTTCAGAGAGCTCCTTTCTTAGAACAATCTCTCTTCTATGCACTTCTACAGAACTGCTGGGCCTGCTGAAATCAAGCCCCTCTGAGATTCGGTAGGACTATTTTTACATGTGCAAATCGAAAAGGCTCTCTGAAACAAAAATGCTCGGCTAGAAACTCCATTATCCTACAACTTCCCAAACCAAAAACATCTTCACTCACTACTCACAGATTGCCAGTTGTTATGAGGATGAACAAATGCATTTGTTTTGCTTTGATATTCAGAGCAGTTCAGACATACATGTATAGCTCAGGAAAGAAAAACATTTCCCGGTCATTGGCTGTCCAGGATTATGAACTTATTCTACCCACTTTGAGGCAGCAGCATCAGTTTGGGGAATATTTTGTTATATTTCTATTTAAAATATACTTTATTGGTCTGACTCACTGTTTTGGGAATCATTCAGGATAGCAAATAATTCTAATAACAGCTAACATTTACTCAGCATCAAGTAGTTTCAAGCATTTTAAATGCATTTACTCATTGAATCCTCTCTAGGGTAACTCTACCTTGGACCATCAAAGTGAGTTCTTTAACTCCAACAACTAATTGGAATTTGACAGTCATAGCTTTCTGCTATGATAGTCAGAAATGAGGCCAGAGTGAGAAACTAAGTTCATCTGTCAAGTCAGGAGGTCTGAACATATCCAACCTTAAGTCTTGAAGCACCCATGAGGCTGAGTGATTAAGATGCTGAAGTTGACAAATGACTGCTGTCGAGCATGGTCTTCTTAGAAAGAGAGATATTTACTCTAAAAACTGTAATATTTGTCTCAATGCAGGGATTTTATACAATATGGTCTATGCATAAAAAATAAAAAAAATAGGTATTTTAGTAACAAAATATGTGTCCATATGTGTAAGATTTCTTCAAATTTTTTTTTGTAAAATGTGCCTAAGAAGGCTTTTATATAAAAATTCTGCCCAGAATCAATCACTGTGAAGGCAGTCATTGGTCTCACCCTGCTAAGCATTCTTTGCACAGATACAGTGAGTATAACAATAAAAGAATTAATTCCTATTACACTGGGGGTCTAATAAATCAATGGACTTGTAACTAGTTCGCCTCTTGGAGGGACATCCTGAACATGTTTTAAGTTCCGTTATATGTTAGGTTTATTCTAGGAAGCCACAGATGTAATCACCAAGATAGTCTTCTTTCTTATAATAACTAACATCTAAAAAGTACAGTTAATTCAGTACAGTAATTCAAGGACAGACGAAACTTGCCCGTTAGTGTTTTAGTATCAGGGGAAACATGATTTTTATTCTTTCCTTCCTCCCTCGTGGTATTTATTTTATGCCATAAAACTTCTTAGCCGCATATGGGTTACATGCATCACAGCTTAAAGAATAACTTTCCATATGCCAGACGTGATTAACTAATTAAAAGTTTGTCTTAAAAGAATTATTCTTCCAGATTGGATTGGGGTCATCCATGACTTCTCTACTATTTACATAACAAAGAGTAGACTGCTAGAATTTACATTCTGGAGTACAGAGTAAAGGATTAAAGTATATCTAGCAAATCCTCAGGAAAATCAAGGGTGGTTAGAATTAACTTCAAATTGAATGGTGAGTCAATTACTTCATTCAAAAATCTCTCACATCATGCACTCCGAGGCCAGATTTATGGGGAGAAAAACTCATTGATAGTTAGCCCTCCAGACTGCTGGCAGCTGTATTTTATTTACAACTTTCACTGTAGCTATTAAGAGGCTAGTGGCAAAACAGCAGTAGCTGCTGTCCTCCTAGGACCATTTTATTATGAGGGCTAGATAGCTTGGCAGAGAACTGCTCTCTCTGAGCTCCAGAAGCATGTAGTGTTCATCCTCCTGGGGTTTCTCACAGCCCTTTTCACATCAGCATTAGTCAGATTGTGTGATGTTCAGATGAAATGCATTGTTTAAGTGCTCTAATATATGAGAATGTAGTTGTATTAAAGATATTTTAAATTTATCCAATGATAAATTATTTAGTTTAATTTTCATTCTTAATACCAACCATAATAAAAGCTATCAAATCACCTCAAGTGAATTAATTTTTCTAAGCCCTTTAAATACCTTCACAAGCAAATAGCTTTCTCTCAAGTAAATCATGTAATGCTTTGCTTTACCACAGATTGTAGGAAACAAATTTTACTGATGCAACATATTAGAAAATCGCAACTCAAATAGGAGGAAAAAAAAGTTTTCTCTTTCCAACACTATAGGTCATAAAGTAAGCCAACTAGAGTATAAATATATAAAACTACATAATCTAAAGCAGTGAATTTAATTTAGATGTCTTCCTACAGTGCTATAAAGCATTAACTTTTAAAAAAGTCATTTTTCATGGTTATCACTCTAAGTGCTTACAGTAGCAGTAATTTTAATTGAAAAAAAGTATGGTCTTCATCTTATGCAGACAAAGCTTAATATAGACGTAACTAACCAAGGTATACAGGAATGAAATTAAAGTAGGAGATGCAAACAGAAACAGCTGTACAGAGAATTGTGTTTTGCATTTTCTGAAGACAGAAGCCAGTATCACGAAGGGAAATTCCCCCTCCCTGATGCTCTAAGTGTCTCTAAACCAAACTTCAGCTAAACTGTTCACTGCCATACTGAAAGATATGAAAAGGAAATAGCCCATCAGTATGAGGGTTCTTCATACTTTGGAGTGCTATATGATATCTAAAATATGTCATTGTGGATACATTTCAAAAACATAATGTCAAGTGAAAAAATCAAGAAAATTGCAAAAGAGATACACATAGAATATTATCTGTAAATACACAGTAATAGTATATATTATTTGGAATACAGACACAAACAGATAAAAACATTAAAATATATAGAGGTAATATACTCCAACTCCTAAATAATGATTATATTTGGGAAGGAAAAAATGAATGAAAAAATGAGGATTTAGGTATATCTATAAAATTTTGTTTTGAGAAAGAGATCAGATGAAAATATGACAATATATTAAAATTTGTTAAATCTGGGAAACAAATATGTGGGTGAATATTATCTTATTTGTTGCTGGTTTGAAATATTTTATTAAAAATTAAATATAAAAAGAAATCAAAAGCCTCTGATTTGTTATGGTTTTCAGAATATATTGGCCTAGAATTGAGCTATATCTTGTTTCTAGCACATTAACCACTTAGTTATAACATTATAAAGCATCCACGTTCTCATGTTTCTCTTTTTCTAACAAAGGGAATGTAGTTATCAGCTTTCCTTTATCATTGTTCCTGAAAAAGACTACTTACTATAAGACATTGCTATCTTAGCTAAGACTATTGGTGACATTCTCAACCTCATCTAGAAAAGTAAAGAGCAAATTCTTAGTGAATATCAAATTTTCCCAGTGTCTAAATTTTAATAAAGTTCAACAAAGTAATTGTCAGCACAAATGCCATGAATTGTACCTGCATGGTCTAAAATAAATTTTAAAAGGTGCTTAACATTCAACCAGGAAGAAAAAAAACATTAAAAAAATATAATACACACACACACAGAGACACACACACACACACACATATAGGTAGAGCAACTTAATAAAATTCATAATCAAATTTGTCTTAACAAGAGTTTTAAGTGAATTTGCCACATATCAATGTAAGCATTTACATTGGTGAGATTGTAACTTACCCAACAGAATGATCAGCCATGACTACAACTGATAATTGATTAGCATATAGAAGCAGCTAAATGGTCATTATTATGCTTAAAAAAAAAAAGTATATTTTTTGACAAGATTAAACCACATCTGTCTGATCTTAAAGGATACAAAAGTTAAAATTTACACATTTAAAATGGAAACAAATATTGCCATCGTGTCACAGGATTTGGCTGCCCTTGCAGAGGAAATTATTCTGGAAATAATAATAAATCATGATTTGCTTATCATGATAACTCTAGGAGACAAGTCTTTATTTCCAAGCAGATGGAGTAGAAGTAACATTTGTGACTTTGAAGAAGATTCTGTGATCGACTCAAACTTTTGTGAACAGTCTACAGGGAACAAAAAGATTAGAAGGAAAAAATAGGATGGATGATCTTTTCAACTACTCTGAGTAAGAAAGATGCTAAAAAAATTAACATGAACACACAAGCACTTGGTTATATTACTTAAATCTTCAGGATATACTGAGTACTTGAAAGCCACAAACATATTTTCTTCTTTCCAACTATCAGTACCATTTTCCAAAACAATGGAACAAAAAAAGCTTAGAAACAAAAGGAACACACTGCATGTAAAGAGATGCAGCCATGTGGAGGAGTGAAAGAGTAAAATTCCTCAGGAAATTCAACCATGTGTTTTATGCCTTATCAGTTCTGCATAAATAATGCAGCCTGTCTGCCAAATTAAGAATCTCATAATAGGTTGTTCAGATGGTGTTATTAGCAAAAGACTTGGACTGGGCTGTGATCTCATGAAGGAAATGGGTAGATGACATTGGTGGATAAGGAATCTGCACATTAGTGGCAAGAATACAAAATTAAAAATGACAGAATAAGTGTGAGATAAGAAAGCAGGTGACAAACGGGTTTTAGAGAGACAAAAAGGATTCTCTTAATTAAATGTGATTAGGCATCTGTTATTTTTACAAAAAAAAATCAAAGCAGTATCGGGACATATTTTTCTGACTTTACTGATTATGCAGTGGGATTTCACCAACCCCTTCATTTTTTTTAAAACTTTCATTTTTGGTGGATGAATACTAAAGTAGGTCTTAGACATGAGTAATTTTAGCCTAGATGCTATAAGAAATAAAGAGAATTTCTGAATGACGATTCTGGAGTCAGTCATTGGACCTTCTCCAAATAATAACAGCATGGAGTTATATTAAACACTGTTGGATTCCCTTCCCAGATTTTTTTAAAACAACATACATAATACTAACAGAGACAGGGTCCTTGCAGAATAAATTATTATATTCATTTAATTAATGCCAAAAACAGAATAGTACTTCAATCCCCAGGGATCTTTAGAGATTTCTCTAAAAATATTAAAGCACATCTAAAAATTGTATTTTTATAGTAACAACTGTATTTAGATGCTATTAATGTTATAATCATTAGATTCATCTTCCAGGGTTTGACTGAAATTGATCATTCAGGTTTTTTATATTACTGCCTCTATTGAATAATTAATCCAAAGGATGATTATTAAACAATTAATGGATAAAAGACAATGTGACAAGTGTGAGGGTAAGAAATAAAATTTGTAGCTCAGCCCTTGCTTTTAAGAGTGTGATATCTAATAAAAGATATTTAGGAAAGGGAAGACTTTACGGGATAAATGGAGCTCAAACTAGGCTTTGAAGGGTTCTTCACATTTTAAGAGCCATGGCTAGGAGGAAAAGTGTCTAAGTGAGAAGAAACAGACATTTCAAGCCTGACAAAACAATGGTTCCTGCCCACCTACATAATGAACTTACAGCTAAGAGATATGTATGAATTAATTAAACCAAGATAGTTAAAATAAGAACACACAGAAAATTTTAAATAAGTTAAGAGTTCACAGCCTGAGAACTTTACACCCCATAGAGGAATCGTTGAATTGTTACAAGTGGCAAGGAATGGATCTGCGCCCAGCCAATAGAAGTATTAAATCATATCACCTGCAAATAGAAAACACCATTTTTCATGTAGTGATAAAAAATATATTCATTTAATAACGCTATTGCATTTTTTCAATCAGTTATACTAGGTAAATAACCTGATTTATATCATTTCATTATTTTGTTCAGATTAAAGAAAATAAACTATGTGTATCACTTCTCGACTTTTTGGCCAAGATCAAGTATAGAAAATAAACCATGTATTATGCATTATACTGAACTACTATTTTTGTCTGCATTATTAGTTAATATATTATGAATATATTTTATGCGAAAAAATATCCAGCTTATAAATCATTTCAAAATATTGATTTGTATTTTGTTTTATTCTATACTTTATTTGAACATTCTCCTATTGTTGAAAATTTAAGTTGTTCTAATATTTCTCTATTATAAATGATGCTGTTACAAATATTTCTGCCATGGATGAATATTATCTATATCTTTAATTGTTTTTTCAGATAAATTTCTACATGTGAAGTTGATAAGTTAAAGTATATGCTTTTAAAGATTTCAACATATATTGTTAGATTACCTTCTCAAAAAGTCTATCACTATATGCTCCTTCTAGTAGGTTATGAGACCACTAGTTCCCCTGCTAATGTAAAATAATATTATGTATTAAAAGGGGCATTCATAGGCAAAAAGATTAGAAATTTCCAAGCTATAGCTAAGTGTTATGTAAAGTACACAGAGAATTGAAACATGTTTACTTATGTGTGGAATCCAAAAACAAAACAAAACAAAACAGAAACTAACTCATAGACACAGAACAAATTGATGGTTGCCAGATGGGGGGCAGGGTTGGGCAGTTGGGTGAAAAAGGTGAAGGGATTAAGAAGTACAAATTGGCAGTTATAAAATAGTCATGAGGTTATAACATACAGCAGAGGGAATGTAGCCAGTAATATTGTAATAACTGCATATGGTGCCATATGGGTCCTCGACTTATCGGGATGATCAGGATAAGTTATATAAATGTCTCCTCCTTATGTTGTATACCTGAAACTAACATAATATTGTATGCCAACTTTAATTGAGAAATAAAATTTAAAAATAAAACATTCTTAAGTGTCTTTTGCATGTATGTGTCTCTCAGATCAGCTGTTTCACCATAGCTATTGAGAACTGCATATAGTGTCTCCCATCATCTACCACTTATATACTTTCATAAGATATATTCACTCTGTTGAATGCCTATTTCTTTTCTGCAGTGTCAAAGAATTACTACCCTAGGTGCACTGCAAGAGGAAATTGATACAATATGAAATATCCTAGTCTCCCAAAATGTACGGACATGTGAAAAAGACTACTTTTCTTTGAAGTGGATCTTGTTTCTTCAACATGAGCAGTACCCACAAAGAGGGGCATGAGAAGAGTGAAAATGTGATCCCTGAGAATGTGGAGGCATTCTTCTAATTTATCCAGAAAGAAGAGAGCAATAGAATTGGATTTTTATCAGTTTGGGGAACTTAGAAAAAAAATACCTTCTAAACACACATTCACTGTTTCTGTGCATGGCAGGAAAAAAAAATTGATGCTGTGGATCTGATTATAGTGATTAAAAAATAATAAAGTTTTATCTGTATTTGATTTCTTTAAGTGATGTCTATTCCATTTATAGAGGATTGGAAATTGTCTTCTAAAAGAAAAGGTAGGGCTCAGGAGCCTATAGGAGTAATTTCTGTTAATTACACTTTGAAATCTCTGAGCACACATTTCAACGACTTCCACATATGCCTGTAAGGTGAAAATAAGAAATCTTCCTCGAGAGAGAGAGAGAGAAAATGATGATGTAAACAGGGAAAGGAGAAACTGAGATTTTAAAAAACTTGAATTCCTTCAGAATACTTAGATTCTATGTTTAATTCTATACCTAGTTCCTCTTCCCCTTTTTCAGTACTTGATTCTTCTGTTTTTCCTCAAACATCAGATCGTTCTATCATGATGCTGCCTTCTTTATTAGAGTTTTGGTTTACCCTACGAATTCACAATGTCTGATTCCTTCAGTATCTGTTGTTTTGTGGACACTAGAAAGAGGAACCTAAGAATCTCAGGCAAAAAGCCCAAGTCATCTTGTTTAAATAAACTTCCACATACACTGACCATGAAAAAGGGATTGCTTCTCTAGCCCATCATTGAAACCTAACAGCAATATAAGCAAATCGGGAGAGGAAGGGGACTGAAGCTCAAGGAAGAAGAGGTAAACTAGTTAAAATTCAGCATGTGTTATCTGGGCTTGAAAGTAACAGAGCAGCTAAAGGGATTTATGGGAATTCAAAACAGAGTGAAGTGTAGGAAAGAAAAATATCAATAAAACGTCTTAAAATGAAAAAATCTAAGATAATAGAAATTGCTGCCCTAAAATACTAGTTACCAATAAATATGACCTAAAACATAAATAGTCATTGATCAGAAGTTTTTCTGAAGAATGAAGCTGATGCCCAACTTCTGCATTACAGAGATGTTGACAACTAAGATCTTTGGGGAAACTGGGGGTAAAAACAGTATTATTATTTTTTTTTACTGCTACAAAATTTACAGAAAAATTGCATAGAAAGTACAGAGAATTTCCACATGCCCCTTACCTAGTTTACCCTACTGTTAACATCTTACATTCTCATGGTATATTTCTCAAATCTAAGAAGTCAATATTAATATACTGCAATTAATTCAACTTGGTATTTTATTCAGATTTCACTAGTTTTTTTGCCCAAAATTCTTTTTGTTTTCCAGAATCCCATCCAGGATAACACATTGTTTTTAGTCACAGGCTTCTCTGGCTGTGACAGTTTCTCATAATTTCCCTGTCTTTGCTAAACTGGACAATTTTTAAAAATTTTTTCTGAATGTCTGATATTTTTCTAATGGTTAAACCAGGGTCAAGGTTTTTTGGTGAACAAACCCCACAGAAGTGAAGTGCCATTCTCAGAACACCCATTTATTTTTTTAAATACAAAATTAATAGATCATGCCAAAGCTTTTGAAACATTTTCCTGTGACTCCACCTCCTAAATTAGTCAAGGTTTATTACAATAAAATGACATCAGCAAGACTGCCATGACCTTTTCTGGAATCTTGCAGTTGTAACTTTACCTTGGCAATGTTATCTCTTTATGAAGAAGAAATTTATTATGCCATTCAGTATATGACTTCTAACTCAGCTATTGAAGAATAATTGAAAAAAATATAAATTATAATAACTGTGTGATGCAACAGATGCTACCCAGGTTGGCTTCCCAGCTTTCTTTATCAACCCTTTTTCATCTTGCCCACCTTCTACTTTAAGGTGAAAAGGTCAGCTACTCATGTTCCCAGCCTCTCACATTTGGTCCAGTGTTGGCCTAGAAGATGAGAACTAATCCATTGGAGTGTTCTGGGGGGCAGAAGGGGAACCAGTTTCTCCCTGATAAATAGAAACAAGCAAGGCAGGAAAGCTCGTTTTTTCACCTGTTCTGACATGGATGTGTGAAGATGAGATACTAGGGGATGTTTCGGCCATGAGGCAACAAGCCTAAGGATGAAAAGCCAAATATTGAGGGTAGAAGAGCACAGGGTGGAAACAGCCTGACATCTAGAAGACATCACTGAGCCACTGAATCAACCCTGGGACTGATAGGTGAACTATTGATACGCTCTCTGTTCATTGGTTTTACAACTCAAAGCATCCTTACTTCATACATACAATAGTTGACATCCCTAATGATAACTCAGAGGAGATAAGTTGGTGACCCATAAAGACATTTGACTTTGTCTACACTGTGTTAAAAATGTAGTCATTCTCTTTTTAAAATCAGTTGATTTCATGGGGGAAAAAATCTCACTTCCTGTGAAAAAATCAGCAAATGTGGCAACACTAGACCCAGAGGTCTACTTGTCAATGGTCACCTGGTACTGGGTAGCAGCTTACACTTTCAGATGGAAACTGTGCTTTGCTCTTCAGGTCACCAAAGTTCCCACCGGATCAATTTCGTGTATTTATATTATCTGTCTGGACCTTGTATATATCTGTGAAAAAACCTTAATATCTGAGTTTTATCTAAGATAAATATCTTCCTAGATACTCTTGTGGATTTTTTTTTTCAGTTTTGCATAAAGTGAGTAGCCCTTAATTTGGGGGGAATATGTCCAATTAAAATTCTAGAAATATGGCTCTGACAAACTTTGCAACTCCTTTGAGATACCACACCTCCCTGTTTTCATGCCCCTTCTTCCTCACCCTCTGGCCTCCCACTGAGCTGTTGAGAAAAAAATGAGCTACATATCCCAGATGCAACTTACATATCCCAGATGTTTTATGTAACCTGGAAGCTCCTATACTCAGGAAAAGATTTAAACATTGCATATATCCATTTACCCTCCACAGAAACTCACCTAACTGATCTAGACTTATCTTTTTGGATGGAGCCTAGCAAAAATTTGATCAGTGCCATGTCTTGAGTTTACAGTTCAAGGTTCCTAACTAAAGAAGTACAATGCATGCTCATATAACATGATCCAATGCAGAATGCATACACATGACACATGGATTACAGCTTTTTGCTGAGGCATTTCCCATAACTACAGAAAAAAAAATGGCAGAGAGGATACTTCTTTTCAGCAAAAATGTACTGGGACATCAATGGAATTTGTAAGATTAGAAGGATAAATGTGAAAAGTCAGTGCACATAAGGCAATAAGAGGAAGGCAAAGTTTATTATTGCTCTTGTAGAGGATAAACGATACTCCTCCAGAGAGAAACTTTTGAGACTTATTTCAAAGTTTTAGAACCCCCATCTTCAGGGCCATTCTTGCCCTTAGCAGTAGCCTCATTGCAGAAAATCCAGGAGCAATATTCCCCTCTATACCTCACCACAGAGGTCACAAGTACGGTGCCACAGGAAATGGGGGTAAGTGGGGCAGGCCAGAGGTCAGTGCCTCAGCAAGTACTCTGTGGATGGTGGAACCTGAAGTATGCAACCCCCAGCCCTGTCTGAAGGAATACTTCCAGTCAGCTGTAGCTTCAGGCAGGATTATGAGCTCAGTAGGCTCACCAGATTTTTTTATGAGAAATTTTTATCATTTTCAACCATCTAACCTATGTTCAATGCTTTATAAGAAAGAAGGACGGATATGGGCAGGGCTTTCACACAAAATGGTCTCTTTGGTGTAACTTACCTTCATTACTTCCAACAATGACTCCCATGGAACAGGTTGGTTAATTATTTTGTCTCAAATATCAGATCTAATATTTTCCAAAATTATTTCCTATTTAATTTTAATTTCTTTACTAATATTTTTAAAATCATTTTCTATTGTTATTACAAATACTTTTCAGCAGGGTTCCATAATTTCATTACAGTGCTTGCCTAGAAACCACAACATAAAATAGGTTGCCATGCAGGAGGTCATTTGTTTCCATAGAATAATGTTATGATAAGGAGGAGAATATGTCATCTAATAAGTCATAGTAATAGCAAAGCATTCAAAGTATATGCTCATTTACATGGTAAAATTATACTTTTAGTCATATAAAATGTACTTAAAATATAGTAATACATAATAGGCATATACATATATAGAGATATAATAATTATACAAAGGGCCTCAATATATCTAATATCTCTATATATTTAACTAGACAAATAAACTATATTATAAAATTGACCTAAAACTAATGTAATACCTACATTATATATTAATTATTTAGTAATTTTATTTGATTTCTTAACATTTACAAGAGATCCAGAGCAGTATAATTTGAATAATTTATAAATTGTCTCAAGCAATATCTGTCACAAAGGTTTGAATTAATACATTTCTTTCCCTTTGAAAATTTTCCATTTAGTAAAAAGAATATTCTCTATTCTTTTTAACATCTTACTTTCTTAAAGGATTAAATAGGTGCCCAGTTCCTATATATTTTCCTTATTGTTTATTTCTTGTTATTGATAATGATGATGATGACAATGATTATATTTTTGTTCTATCTCCTTCGTTCATGTTTTTGGGAAAAAATTAAATCTACAGGTAAAACATTTAAAAATACACATGAAATTAATTAGTAGAAATGTATTTTTATAAGCTCAAGTTAAAAAATGTTACTTATTACAGATTCAATCAGTGAGAATGTTAGATGTATTCAGTTGAACACAAAAATGTAAAGACAGAAGTTAATGACAGTTGCCCTTTTATATCAACTTCAGTATCTAATTTGTTTTTCTGATATTTTTTCTGGCTGATAGTCTTAGGAAAATACTAATATGTAGAGATGCAAATACCAAGAGTTAAAGTAACAGACTGTAATTTCAAGATTTTTAAAACTGAACTTATCTACAAGTTTGAAGGGAGACTAGTAAGAATCTTTTTGTCAAAAAAATGCATAATGAATATAATTTAAGCTATAATAACCACTTATACCATATTAATCTACACATTATATGTAACACCACACACACACACCCTATATATAATAAAGTATTACTATACTTCATGTGAGTTTGCATACTGGGAACATCAGACAAGCAGAGGTTGGTGTTTTGTCTATCACTAAGTAACACATACATGCTAAGGCAGTGTATTTTCTTTTGAAATTTTACAGGAATTGCAGAGCTGGAAAATGCCTTTATTATTTAGTTATGCCTAATAGCTAGCACAGAGCTAGATCACACTAGACATGTTTGTTGAATGAAATGAATAAAATTGTTTAGGCTTTGGCAAGAACTCTCAGAGCATTTCATAAATTAGTGATAATTTACAATATCAGTTACCAAGTTATTATTATTAAATTAATAATAATTTTATTATTAAGACTAATAAAATATCATGTATAGAGAACTTGTATAGTATAGACATGTTTGCATATATTTTGTCAGTAACACATCTGTGCAAAAAAAATGTTCATACTCTTACAAAAATGAGTAAAAGTAGTGAAACTGGCCAATAACTCAGTGACATCGAGTGACTTAAATTGCAATGTGTGAAGGAGCAAATGAGAGAAGTTTCTTGGCTTTGATTTACATTGTGGGTTAAATAAAATTTTGTGCCCTAACCTGAAACACCAATACAAAAGTATTGTATAAATTCAATAAATGTTTGATGATGGTTTTGTTGATTTACATGTGAAAATGTGATTACATGATCCAAATAATGGATTCACACAATTTTTTGGAAAAAAGCCTATTTGTAACTTTAGAAATTCCCTAACTATCCTCCATTGCTTCAAAGTACTAAATTGTTTGAAATTTGTTTAAAGTTTTTGAATTTTACTACTAATAATTTTGGCTATCGTAATGATTTAAGAAGGCAATAAATGTTAATGAATGTTCATGGATTTAAACATTCTTTAAATGCCGGAAACTGTATTAACATATTAAATGCTTTCTCATTTAAACCTATAAATTACCACATTCTTATTTTCTTTTCCACTTAATAACAAATAAATGAATGAAAAGACAAGAAGCATTACCTTATTTCTAGACCAGTATTTGTACAAACAGGAAAAAGTACAGAAAACTTACTATTCACTTACTATTTAACCTTTAAAAATGCATAAAATTTTGTGTATTTCTACTTCTTTTCTGTAGATTACCAATTCCTTCCGCCTAAGGATTTTATAAAGATTGGTACAATCATTTATTTGGAGAAAACAAAGTCTGTAAAATAAAGGTAAGTTATTATGGTTCTTATTTTATGCAAAGACATACAGGGTATATTTTTTAAGTTTTTATTTTTAAAAGATATGGATGTTCTATTACTTCTGGGTAAACAAAAAAAAAACAATTCAATTATTCTCAGGATCACACGAACATATTTCCTCTTTTTTCTTGCAGTTTAAAACTAGCACTAGATAATGCAATTAAACAGAAAGAAATGCAAGAAGACCTTCCTCCTTTTAATTTCTGTTACAAAATTGAAACTTTTTTTGCCAATACCTTACTAAACTAGTTTCTCACTATATGTGCCATAAAATAACATAAAAATAAGAACATTTTTGAAAAATAAAGCTTTCAAAATATATTGCTATTTTTAGATGGGTAGTCTATCAATTACAAAATCTTACTAACAGCTTTTCTTAGATATTTTAATTGAAGTTAAACCTATTTTCAATAGAAAGTGACCCATTCATTGTAGATTTTGTCTTAAGAAGCTGTTATTTGAGTAAAACGAAGGAAGATGCTAAACTATTTACATGTCATAAATCATTTCCAGTACAAATGTGTATTTCCTCAAAAAATCATAAACCAACAGATAACCACCAAGATTGTATTACTAGGTCTTCGTTTCTGAAGAGCAACACAATATGAGTGAAGGAAGGTAATGATATCAAAAGAAGTCAGCACATTCAGGTTCAGTTCTTGGGTCTCATATTAACTAGTTATATGTCTGAACAAGTCACTTATGCTCTCTTAAACTAAGTTTCCTGATCTGTGAAATAATGGCATCAGGGCTGATAAGTTCTAAGACGGCTTTACAATGTAAAATTCAATTAAATTTCAAAATAAAATATTTTATGATTCAGAAAATATGAAACAGCACGCTGGTTCTGCTCCCTCAAAGCAAATTGGTGATTAACGTAATCCTTGAGTTACTTCACAGAGATGGCATTGCACATGTGCCACTCCTGTCCTCAAGATGACCCAGGAACCAAGAGCTTTCAGTCTATGGGACTCAAATAACAGAAGTGTGGCCATCAGAGCCACAAATTGGCAATTAGCACATTAAATGATGCATGATATCTCCAATCACTAGAGAAATGGAAATCAAACCCACATGAGATAAATATAAAAGAAAACATGAATTAAATAAATAAATAAAATGGGATACTATTTTATATACACATGGTTATAAGCAAAAAGATAACAATAATAAGTACTGAGAGTTGAGAAATTAAAAACCTCATATACTACTGGTATAATTTTTTAAAAAAGGTGCAGCAACTGTGGAAAACAGTTTGGCAATTCCTCAAAATACTGAACAGAGACTTACCCTATAATCACACAGTTCTACTCCTAGCTATATACCCAAGAGAAATGAAAATATACATCCACACGAATATTTGTACACTGATGTTTATAGAAGCATTGACTAAAATAACCAAATGCAAATGACCCAAGTGTCCACTACTGGTAAATAGATAAACAAAATGTGGTATATTCATACAATGGAATAATATTTGGCAATAAAAATGAAGTACTGATGTAGGCTACAAGGTGGGTGAACCTTTAAAACATTACTCTAAGTGAATAATTCAGTCACAAAAGACTATCTATTGCATGATTCTGTTTATACAAAAGGCCCAGTACAGGCAAATCCTATAAAAAGTAAATTAAGGTTGTCTGAGGGTGAGCAAAGAATATATAAAAATGACTGCAAACGGGTACCGGATTTCTACAAATCACTAAATCATGCACTTTAAGTTTTATGAAATATGAATTATATCTCAATAAAAAAATTTACTTAAAAAAAGGATAGATTTGACAGTAAATTAGATATGGGTGAAGAGAAAAGTGGTCAAATGCAATCTAGAAATGAATAAATCATCAAGGATATGTTAAAGAAATAGAAAATAAAAATAATCAATTATAAGAAATAAATGCTAAAATTAGAAGTTTGAACATATGTCTATAGGAATTCAAGAGAGAAAAGAGAAAGAATGGGAGAAAGGAGAAAGCCAATAGTCAACGAGAACTTTTCAAACCTTTAAAAAGGTAAATTGAAGACATACAAGTCCTGAGTATGTTAGAAAAAAAAACTGGTTTAAACAAATTTATAAAACAAATTAAAAGAACATCAGAAGTCATGAACATTGTGGAGAAAGATTTTATAAACATCCAAAGAAAATTATAATCAAAAGAATGAGAATCAATCTAGAATTCTTCCCATATAAACTACAGTGTAAAAGTTAGAATGAAAATAAGACTTTCCTGGCTAAACACTAAGTTCATTATTCACAACACTATCAGAAAGAACTATTAAAGTAGTTCCTACAAAAAGAAAATTGAATGAAGGGAAACATAAGATAAAAGGAAGAATGCAAAAAAAAATAATGCTAATAAATATATTTTGAATCTAAAGTTCTGTTTGGAAACTAAAAATAATAACTGTAATCATGCAAATAATTTCCAATTAGGAAAGCAAAAATAAGATAGAACTAAATACTAGACAATAAAAACCCAAAATATGGAAGATTAGTGTTAAAGCAATCCAACCAATATCATATTGTTCAAGAAACAGATAAAGATATAAATTATCTTTAAATTTTGTTAATTTATGTGTATATAAATTTTAAGAGAAACAATCAACAAAATAGAAATAAATGTATAATTTTTAAACTTACAGGAGAAAAATACAATAGAGAAGTCTCTATTCACCTAAAATAAGATATAAAAAGTAATAATAGGCAAATAAGTAATATAATGCATAGAAAACACAAAATAAGTTAGAATAAATCAGTCTAAATACTTTAATTGCAATAATGTAAATACTTTAAATTTACTTATAAAAATTCAGAGAACATTAGCATGGATTTTACAATTTAGCTATATACTACTTAAAAGAAACATAACTAATTCAAACAAACAAAACACAAAAATACTGAAAATGCAAAGATCAGGAGATACAATGAAGAGTATTAACCAAAACTGTAATAACCTTATTACCAGATAAAATTGAATTTTAAAAATCCATTACAAGAATAATTAGTGACACCATGAAACTTCACAATAATAAAAGAAACATCAAACCAGATAATATAACTATAACGAGCATGGCTAGTTTGCACAAAATAACTTAGCTTCAATATATAGAAGGTAAAACTAACAGAATAGGAGAAACTGATAAGTACACTATTAGAATAGGGTACTTTAATATGTCTTTCTCCCAAAATGAGATGAAGCTGGTAAAAAAAAAAAAAAGCAAATCAAGGCATAGAAGATATAATAATTTTAATGTATGACTTCATTTAATAAATTACTCAACTTTGCCCTTGTAGCTCTAAAGGAGCCATAGATAGATATTATATAATGAATGAGCATGGCTGCATTCCAATAAACTTTCTTTATAGACACTGAAATTTGAATTTCATGTCATTATTATACAAAAAGTTATTTTTCTTTTGATTTTTTTCAACTTTTTAACAATGTAAATACTATTCACAGCTTACAGGATGTACAAAAACAGCTCATGAACAGAATTTGGCACAGAGGCCACAGTCTGCTAAGCCTTGTATCAGACCACAGAGAAAATCCTTACAAATTCCAAATACAATATAGTTATTTTTCATAAAAAATATTATTTTTGTTAGCACATAGTAGTTCTCTTATTTTTAAATGAGTTAAATAGCTATATATATATATATATATATATATATATATATATATATATATCTTAATTTGTCAGTTTAATATAGTAAATTTTGGTAGATAGAACTGACATTTAAAAAAATCTCTTTTAGGCTCCATTATTAGAGTATAAAAAGTCCTGAGACCAATAAGTTTGACAAGTGCTATGTACATGACATCTGTTTGTAATAATGAAAAAGAAAATGGCAAAACCCTAAATATTTATCTTGGTAATAAATAAGTTAGAGTGGCTTTATTTAATAAAGAAAGGTTGTTGCAATGAATAAACAAGTTATATTAGAAACACAGTTACATCTCAATACATATTTTGCATTTAATAAAACATGTTGCAGTTGTTCTGGCATTAATTTACTATTTTAAAACATACCTAAAATGCTATATGTTTCAAATATATATATAATTTGATTAATTCCACATTTAGAGATCCGACCTAAGGAGATATTCATAACTATGGATTGAAATATATCTATAACATAATGCTTCAAATTTTTACTATTATAAATACTTTCATTGTTTAACAATAGAATATGATTAAATTAAGGGTGGTTCATACAAATAATAAAGTTTCATGTAGACATTTAAAATTATTCTTTCAAATAGTTTAAATAGCATGGCAAAATGTAATGTATAATTAAAATATTAAGAGAAACAAAGCAATATACAAATGCAATACTTAACCAATTTCTTAGACAGATATGAATACAGAGTAGAAAAATGTGGCAGTTTATCTATTTAAAAATATATTATTATACTCTTGTTCATATTCATTTAATAATAAGGAGAAAACACAGACTCAAACAATTTTCCCTGAGACTTCCAGTTAAGATGGAGTTGGTAGAAGCTGTGCCCACTTTTTTCCATGAACACATGAGATTTATAACTAAATTACAGAACAACTATCATTGAGAACTAGCTGAACAAAATTCCTATAACTAAAAATATAAAGAAGAAGCCACAATGAGACAGGTTAAGAGGGGCAGAAACCACAACTTCAGTGTGGTTGTTAAAAATCAAGAGGGATATCTCGGCTATGGAGGTCTTCCCTGAGTGGCAAAGGATCCCAACTTCACAATGGGCTCCCAAGTCTGAGGCCCAGTGCTGAGAAGAGAAGTACCTGTAACCTTTGTCTGAGAAACCATCAGGGTTTATGTCTGAGAAGCAACAGACTGCTAGAAACCTAAGTGCTGCAGGTCTTAAAGGGTCTGTGCACAGATTCACTTGCTCACAACTCACTCGCTTGGAGCTCCAGTACAGGGTCAACAGCTTGAAAAGCACCGGGAACATATAGAGAGGAGCTGAAGTAACTAGTTTCAGGGCAACTGCTGGAGGGCAGAGCTCAGGGAAGCTCTCTCCAGGAGTGAAGTGCTGGCAGATACCCTTGTTCTCTTGTTGAGTTCTCCCACTATTCAGCCAGCAGGCATAGGCATGTGCCGATCTGAATATTCTATTAAGCTAACACCACTCACCTGGCCCCTGTGATTCCCTAAGACCCCTCCCCACTCAACTCATACAGTCAGTCCAAATGTCTTTCAGTGGCTTTTCCACACAAATAATTTTCCTCAGCTCCCATATGAAGTTTTCTAAAATCTCTCAAAGATCCACAAATTCCAAACAGGAAGTGATGGCCTCATCCCGTACCCTTGCTAAACTTCCCCAATCCCCACAATAGTTTGCAGCATAGCCTTTGTCAGTCACTTCTAAGCTCAGGAAAAAAATCAGCAATTTAAAAAATAAGGTATATAAAAAAAACCCAGTTGGAATAACAACAAGAAAAAATAATTGAAAAAAAATGAGAATAAGGGCCCTCTGGGACAATGTGGAGCATACCAACATTCGCTTCCTAGGGGTACCAGAAGAATAAAAGAGTAAGGAATTAAAAAACCTCTTTGAAGAAATAATGGTGGAAAACTTCCCTAACCTGGCAAAGGAAATAGATATACAAACCCAGGAGGCACAGAGATTCCCAAATAAGATGAACCCAAAGAACCCACAACAGACATATTGTGATTAAAATGTCAAGGTTAAAGACAAAGAGAATATCTAAAAAGCAGCAAGAGAAAAGCAGTTAGTTACCTTCAAGGGAGCTCCCATAAGACTGTCAGCTGATTTCTCAATAGAAACTTTGCAGGCCAAAAGGAATTGGCATAAAATATTCAAAGTGGTTAAAAGCAAGGACCTACAACCAAGATTACTCTAATCTGAAAAGCTTTTATTTAGAATAAAAAGACAGACAACAAACTTCTCAGACAGAAAAAGATAAAGGAATTAGTTCCTTATCACCAAATTGGTATTACAAGAAATGTCAGAAAAAAAAAAAAATGTTAGAGAGATTTCTTTAAGAAGAAAGAAGGAAAAAGAAAAGAAAAAATATGAATAATAAAACGGCAATAGCTACATATCTATTAACATGTAAATAGATGTAAATAGATTAAATGCTACAATCAAATGACATAGGGTGGCTGAATGGATAACAAAACAAAACCTTTGCATATGCTGCCCATGAAAGGCTCACCTTCCATTGAAAAACACAGACAGACTGAAAGTAAAGGGATAAAGAAAAAAATTTCATAAAAGTGAAAACAAACAAACAAAAAAATTGGGGTAGCAATACTTATGCCAGACAAAATAGACTTTAAAACAAAGGATATAACAAGAGACAAAATGGACTCAATAATACCAATGCTAGGTATTTATTCAAACAACTCCAAAACACTACTTTGAAGGGATATTTGTATTTATACATTCACTGCAGCATTATTTACACTAGCCAAAATATGGGGGCAGCCTAAGTATCCATCTATGGATGAATGGATAAAAAAGAGATGGTACATATATACAATAGAATATTACTCAGCCATAAAAAAGAATGAAATCTTGCCATCTGCAACAACATTGTAAGACTAAAGTGTATTGTGCTGAGTGGAGTCAGAAAAATGAATGCCTTATTATCTCACTTACATATAAAATCTAAAAAAAAAATTAGCGAATAAACAAAACAAAAACAAACTCAGATACAGAGAACATTTTGATGATTGCATAATGGGAGAAGAAGTAGAAAGATATGTGAAAAATGGGAAGAGATTAAATACAACTGGTAGTTGCCAAATAGTCATAGGGTTGTAAAGTATAGCATAAGGAATATAGTCAATAATATTGTAATAACTATACAGGATACCAGATGGGTAATAGATTTATCAGGATGATCACTTCATAAATTATTTAAATGCCTATGTTGCACACTGGAAACTAATATAATATTGTATTGAAAAATTAAAAAATAGAAAAATTTTAAACTTTTCATTATTAAAAAAAGTTTTATTTTTTAATAAAAAATCAGAAAACAGAATTAAAAATCACCTATAATTCTATAAAACATAAAAACAATATTAACTATTAACAAGTGATATATATAGATACTTCTGAATATTTTCCTCTGTATGTTTTTTAAAGAAAATTTCTGCAGGCTTTGTTTCAATCTATTAAACTGTATTAATTAATTGGGGGTGGGGGGGGCAAGGGGAAGTCAAAGGAGCTCCATTCTATCAAGCCAAAAGCCTAATTTTATTTTACGACTTTTTGGGCACAACATCCATGCCCATTATGGGATATTTTAGAGCACTGAGCAGTATGACCATAAAGAATTTAGTCAAGGCAACATTTCTCATGGTGAAGGTGAGGTATGCCTTTTTTATGTTCAGTCACTTCCTTAAAAGTATAAGGGTACCTTGTTTAAGTTTAGTAAAAAACCCAGGTATGACTGTAATTCATACAGCAGTATCAATTTAGGCCATAAAGGTTTGCCAATTGGGACATCTCAGCAGATGTTAAACTGAATTTAGATCTTCTGTTATAGACACACAATAGCCAGTGCCCATTTTATCTTTCCTTTCCATAAAATCTTTTAGTGAATCTTGAATTTCCAATTATGTCATATCATAGATCCCTGCTATAGTTCCTGTTTATCCCACTGAATAAAGAGAACATTTTTTGTTTGCTTGGTTGGTTTTTGGATACTGGATATACTAGGGGAGAGAGAGGAGTCCTTTCTATCCTGATAGTGTTTATAAGTCTTATCTCCAGAGAGTACCAAAACAGTGACATCAGGGTTATGGGCCTCTCCTATGGTGAATGTTATTTTTGAGGGGGCTTTAGGGACCTTGCAATTAAGTTTGGTTTGAATTAATTACTTGATATGTTGATAAAGTTTGGTGCTCAATTGAACCCATAGTCTTTATCAGTTAGATTTATGGTTATCCCATAGAGTGACAGCATTCTCTGGTCCATGCTGTGAGATGTCATGGAAGTTTTTCTCCTATAATCTTGAGGATCAAGATTTTTGTTGCAACTAATGGATCGGAAATAGCAGCAGAGGCATTTTAAGGCATTTACAAATCCTAGTGAGCTCTTTGAATTCTGAAATGCAGACTTTGGCATTTGACATAGTGATAGCTCTTCCTCACACAATCTGTGTTGGCTGGAGAATTACTGTTTAAAAATTAATTACTTGCTGGAAATTACTGTTTAACTATCACCATAGGAACATAGGCTACTAACTATGGAAACATAACATTCTAACAAGTTTTCTGCTTCTGTACCCCAGCTTGCACACCTGACCAGTGGGTTGACAGGTAGTGAATAGAAGAAAAATAAGTCTTTGTGTTCAGACAGAATGAAGAATAGGATTTGGGGCTTAAAAACCCTGTACCTCTACATTTCGGGGCTGCTTAATTTGGGGTCTGCATACCCCTGGCAGACCCAGCTGGCTGAATAACGAGTGTGACTCTTATAACTCACTGAGAGTTCTGGTGGTTCGTGTGTCTTTCAGGGGCTGGCAGTCACAACAAAGCAACCAACTAATGATCCATTTCTTGTACCGGGGGTCAATAGCTGGTTTAAATACATAACCAAAGGTCACAGTTGCTTCCCTGAGCCTAGGGTCAGCTATGACTTATGCCAGGAAGTACAGATTAAGAGACCAAAGGACATGAGCCCTGTAAATAGTTAAGTCTATAAGAAGAGAGCTCAGGTAAGAGATCTGGGGTAAGAAAAAAAAATTGGAAATGTCGCCATACATATAGTAGTTGTAGCCAAGTGTTTGAATGAAATCGTACGTTATATAAAATGAAAGCAATTATAAAGTCATATACTGAAGATAATGTAGTAGAAATAATCCTGCAGAGGCAAAAAAAACTCCAAAAGAAGGTAAAATTGTCATCTTTTAGCTCTTTTTCCACCTTAAACTCTATGTAATCAAACCTCATCAACTCAATATGCTCTATACTCTTGTACTTGTTCATATGTAGCTTTCAAAGTGCCTTAAATCTACTTTAGATGTTTTATTACACTAATTAGAAGTTTACAATAACCATAAAGAAAATTTTGAAATTTAAAATGTGTGTATAAAGAAACCCTTATAACCTCATTACTTTGCTTTATGTCCATAAATATCTGATTGAGAGTAATGGAATAGGATGTTCTTAAATAATGGCATTAGTAAGGCGTTGAGATTTTTAAGAATTTCAACTGCTTAAATTAGATCCATCCAAGATAATCTTCCTTTAGATTAACTCAATGTCAACTGATTTAAAAAACTTAATTAAATTTTAAAAATCTTGTCATCTTTGCCATATTCTATTGATTAGAAGCAAATCACAAGTTCTATCTACACCAGGAGAGGAAATGATACAAGGATTTGACTCATTGGATGTCACCTCGTGGTACATTCACCACGCATGCCCTTGTTCAGTGAGTACTTATTCAGTGTTCATTCTGTTCCAGATGATCAAGACAAAACAAAGTCCTTGATCTCACATAGTACATGTTCAATTATAGGAGACAGGTAAAGGGAAAAAAATTAATCAAGATGTAATAAGTTCTATGAGGAAGTATGGCAAGATAAGGATATAGAAAGTTAGGCTTCAATTTCCAATACAAGATGATCTAATTAAGTTCAGAACTAGAGAAAGACTTACTTTTTTAACCATAATTACATTTAAAGCATAATGAAGTTGTATTCCTGCTCCTTTTATTACTACCTCTGGTAGCTATCACTCCAAACCAAGAAAAGACCCATTGAAAGCATGCCATTCACTCCAAAGACAAAGGACTGAGAAGAAAAACTTGTCCCAGTTTTTAGAACTCTACTTAATTAGGTTATCTAACCATGGAAGTCATTCTGGATTAGAAATTAGCCCCCAAATAGGAATTATTCACTTCTCTTGGGAGTGGAGAAGGAAAAGAGACAATCACAAATGACCTGACATTCAGTAAAAGGAATTCCATACCTGGGAAAATAAGATTTAATCAGAGTATCTTAACATCTCTCTTCCTTTGAGAGCATCGTGGAAACAAAAAGCAACTTTGAGGTATCCCTGCAGTAACAAAAGTAACAGAAAAAAACATTATTATCATAGTAGTCATAGTTAATCTTTCAATATTCAGCAGTACTAGTATGAAATTGTAAGACCCAGAAGTTGTAAATAATCTCAGTCTTCATTAGGAGAGTGAATACCAATCAGAATAAGTTAAGGTCCACTACCTTTAGAAGCTCCATAAATATGTACATGTTTCAAAGTTCTGCCTTGATCCAACTGACTGTTAAACATTTCATGGACCTTAGAGAATAATTGGTAAAGTCACGAAACTTTAAATTTGTAATCTACCCTAGTTCAATTTACTTTACTGAAATAAAGAAAAATAAATAAAAGGACTTTGCTGTGGAATAAAAGATTCCAGGATAGATTTTTAAAATATTTTTTTAACTTTAATCTGCAATAAATTGAGCATTAAAAATATTTCATAAAGTTTATGAGCAGAATTATACACCTAGTAATGAAATGCAAATATCTCTGTTCATTAAGGCTAAACTGTTTCATCAATTCTGCACACATAGTTTGAAGGGGACTAATATATTGCAATGTGAAAAAATGTTTATTAAGTATCAGTATGAGGCAGCTAGGTGTATCCAATTATACCCACATAATGTGATTTCACAAAGTGATTTGATTTTTATTTATTACTTCATGGTCTTAATTTTACTGGATTTGATGAAGTTTGGCATATTCTCAAAGTGAATTACAAGTTATGAAAACACAAACACCTAGAGTTCTTAAAATTATGAATCTGGTTTTGATGAAATTGTGTGTATAAGTGTAACATAATCATCTTTAAGATCACATAAGAAAATATCACTAAATTTTAAGGTATCATGTGTATATATTTGTTTGTTTGATTAAATACTTTTGTACATTTAAACCAGCTTAGAGTTTTGATCTTAATTTTATAAGTTTTTGTTTGATAAATAAGTTATTCTAAATTCTTTTTTCAACTTCATTATACTAATTCCATAAAGTAAAGTATACTGCAAGGAAAATTACAATACCAAGATGGATCTTCAAAGAAGTGAGATTTCCCATATGACATAATAATACTATTATGTTATTGTACCCAGGAATTTGTAATTTGATATGATAGTCATAGTTGTATGAATCCAAGCCAATCATTCAATGAGAATCTTTTGGGAATATTTTGAAACTGCATCTTATTCTTTAACAGTCATATTTAATTAGCATTTAATAATTACTCCTAAAGTTACAGAAAATTTCCTCTTCATTCAACCCCCAAACATACTCTCCTATACATGGGCAAACAAAACTGGCTTGACCACCATGAGTAGATCTGATATCCCTGAGTACTTTTTATGTGAATTTATCTTGCCTTTATTTCTGATAATGTTGTTCATCTGTTTTTGTAGAGGTGGACATTCTTCTACTCTAGGTTATTTTTTTCATATATTTTCCATCTATTATTAACATCATTCTTTTATGCTGATTTATTTGCCTTTTTTATTCAAATATACACAATATTTCTCATACAAAAGAACAAAAAATAAAAGAACTCACTTTATTCTATTATTCCTTTTAATACATCTTACTTTTGTCTTTTCCTTTACAGTCATTATCCTTGCATAATTTATTAAACTACTCCGCTTCCTGACCACTTCCTTTTGAATTAAAACTTGGAATCTAGGTTTCAACCATATCACTCCATTAAAGCTGCCATTTAGAGGTTGTCTCCTATTTTCCAGTGAAATTTAAGCTCATTTCTCCATCCTCATCTTAATGTTGCTTCTTTTTTTGACCCTTTTGATCATTCCCTGCTCTTCTATCCTCTCTTGGTTTCTGTGATATTTCATTCTTCTGGTTCTTCTACTCTGATCACAATTTCTTTGTCCTCTCATAGTTTTACATCCTCTATCAATCCTCTTAATGTATACTGATGTATACCATCAATCAAAACAAATCAGAAAGCATAATTGTGCAGCTGTATGTGTTTTTACAAAGTATACACTCCAAAGTAACTAGCATCCAGGTCAAGAATCAGAATATTGACACCATCCTGGAGGCCAGTCACTCATGACCTCATCCCAAGCTACCCTAATAGTTAGTTCTTAATGTTCTGTTTTTCTCCTTCAACAAGTAACTTGTGAATTTATTTATCATCTTCATAGTGATGAATCCCACATTGATATTTCAAGGACTAATGTATTCTTTGAAATTTTTGTCTCCTTCTCCTAACCTCTCTTATTCAAGCAGATATTAGAATATAATAATATTTTCAACAGCTCAAATTGTTTCCTTCTTTTCATTATCATGTCACCACTGTAGCTCAGACCAGGAGTCAATAAACTATGCAGATCAAAAATTGCAGCCTTCTTCTTGTTTTTGTAAACAAAGTTTTATTGGAACTTGACCATATTCATTCATTAATATATTGTGTTGAGTAGTTGCCACAAAGATCATATGGCTTAAGAAGTCTAAAATATTTACTCTCTTACCCTTTACCAAAAAAGTTTTCGAATCCCTGGTTTAGGCCTTCACTGTTTTAGAGTAGATTACTGCAGTAACTTCCCACTTGGTCATATTCTAGTTTCTCTCTCTGGCAATGTTTTGAAAGCTACCTGTTAAGCCTACTCAAACACACTTCATTTTCATCATGAATTTCCTTGCTCAATATAAGATCAAACTCCTTTCCCTTGCAATTAAAGCCTCTACTACAATGAAAAGTAAGAAGTGTAGGCATTAAAGAAAGAAGTGGTGATATAACTTTTAAGCCACTTTTTCCCTCAATGCCTATAGTACTTCCTAATGTTTCCTATACTTTAATAGCTTTCACATATGCCTTATTCTTAGCTATATCTTGATGTTACTAAGGTTCTTTTATTTTCATTCCCTGAATACTTCTCCCTCTTGCATAACATCTAGTTCTTCAAAGTTCACAAGTTCTTCACAATTGGCTTAAGTCCCATTTCCTCAGACAATTCCAAAACGAGTCATCTTCCCCTGTTCTGGCATCTCATAACACTTGGAAGTTGCAAAAAGAACATACCTCTCAATTATCTATTATCTTACATTATTTTCTTACTGACTTACAGCTCTCTAAAAGCAGAGCACATTACTTTGCTTTCTAGAACACACTGGGCATATAATGAAAACTTAATAAATACTGGTAGCTTCAATTTCTAGGTTGCATGAGTAAATTATTATCAATAGTTGAAATCTGTTTAGAAAATGATCCTACAGTCTCTGTTACCACAGCAGACTCAGGAAGCTTCATTTTTGGTTTTGTCCCCAAAGCCTTAGAATGGATTAGAATCTAGAAATTTAGGTGATCGAGCTGCTGAAGAATATTCTATAGAAGGTTGTAACTTAAAAAGCTTTCATACCTTAAATCACCTCCAATTTGTCATTCTAGGTACACTAACTTAGAGATGGCATATTTTATATTCAGTAGGTTTTTACCATTGACATAACACTCATTTTTTAATGCTTATTCAATATGTATCAAAAATTACATCCAGAGTTTTTAAATTATATTATTTTTTCTTAATCTCAAACTCTCAAAAAAAAAAACTTCATTGCAAACAAAAACAAAAGTAATTTAGAAAAACAAATTTAAATGAAATATAAAATCTCAAGGCAATCTATGTACACGCACTTAAAAACTTGGAAATATTTGTTGTTGTTGTTTTAAAAAAAAAGTAAGTTAAGAGTCTGGATACTACTAAAATACTCAAGTTTGAAAACTGCCATATGCATTGTCTTTCATGAAAAAGTCACTATAAAACAATTTATAAGTTTCTTCATCTCAACTGCAAGAAAAAAATCTCACTTGCAATGAATCTAAATGAATTTCTCAGAACTCAGAATTGCATGGTCAACCTACAAAGAGAAAGTAAGTCCTCTGAAGGAACCTAAGAATAATATAGTCACAGCAAAAGTAATAGTAGACCACAACGCTATCTCAGACCAGGCTATTTTCTTATAATTGTAATACCCAAAACAATATCTGAAAGGTTTATTGTAACCTAAAGATAGTGGTTGCAACCTAGCAACATTACCAATTGTAAATCCAAATAATAATAATAATAATAATACTAGTAACTAAGGATCCAAGAGAGTGGGCACAGAGCTTCCAGTATCCATGAGACCTTTCTAGTCTGTTTCCTGCAGCCATTATAACACACACACACACACACACACACACACACACACACACACACACACGTCATTAAAAGATCCTAAATTAGAAATAACATTAATTTTCCAAAGTCCTGTTTCTTCTTTCTTTCCATCTTCTGTCCTCTTTTGGAATATTCTAGAATAAAATATTATAAACCATAAAGTATAAACTCTCAAGTCTTTAGGGTATAGTGATTAGGATGAAGCCAAAGTTTATGGAGATTAAGTGACCTCTGGGAGAGCCAAGTTTGCTGTGTTTTGTTGATGGCAGTATTGCAATTTGTTTTTTGCTCCATGATTACTTCAGATGCTCTGCCTAATCTCTTTTTTGCATTCTCAAGGCTCAAGAATGACCCTGTTTCAAGGGCTTTTCAGCCCTTTGTTTACTGACTGACAGGAGGAAACATGACCCCAAGATGACACCCCAGAGCAAATGCAAATTTTACTTGGATTCTGTTCCAACAGACTTCTTGTAACTCAGAAGCATTATGAATTTTAATATGATTCTTATTGCAACTCAGTGGCTTACCTTTAATCTTTAATCTTTGGAAGGTATTGATCATATTCATCAAGTCACAGAGGTGTCCTTGCAGGAATCAAGGCTTTTATAAAATAGCATATTTAGTTTCTGCTTAAATTTTTATTTATTTCATTTTCTTTATCACATTATTATTCCCAATTTTAGTTTTCACCTTTTTGTTTATTTGTTTCATCCTGGTTGTTACTAGCCTAAGATTAACTTCAAAAATATTGTCAACTATAATAACTGGCCAACTTAAACATTTATGTATCTAAAAATATTCTATTCAGAAGCATTTATTCAAATCATATATATTAAGTAACTACTGCACACAAAGGAACTAGCCTGAGAACTGAGAACATTATGATAAATCAAACCAAATATAGTATTTGTCTTCATGAAACTCAAGGCTTAGTGGGGAGACATAGGCACTAATCAAATAATCATAAAAGAAATTTAAATTTCCTATTACATCAAATGTTATTCAAAAAGGACATATATGTGCTATGAGAACACACTCTAACATTGCTTGAAAGATCAGATAATTCTTCCTTGAGGAAATTATGTTGGAAGTTAGATCTGAAGCATATTACGAGTTAGACGAGGCAAAAAGTGGGGAAATGAGTATCCTACATGTAACAAATGGCATAAAGAGGACCTCTGTGGTAAAAGGGTACCTGGTGCTACAGGAATTGAAAGAAATTAAGTGTAGCTGAAGAGAGAACAAGAGAAATTTTGGTATTAGAAGCAGTTGAGTCCCATTGATTCAACTCTCAAACTATTTCTTGATTTTTTTTCCCTATCATCACTCCTACCACCCTACTTGAGCATAGGATCAAATACAGTTCTCTCCTTGAATAACGTACCAGCCTACTCTGCTCTTATCATTTCACTCTTGCCCCCTACAATCGATTCTTTGCATTGTATCCAGTGATCGTTTCTGAATGCAAATTACATGATGGCACTTCTCTACTTAACACCAACCAACATTGTTTTACTTTTCATGGGATAATAAAACTACCAGAACTACTTGAATAGTCTGGCCCTACTCATTTCTCCAGTCTCACCTGCCACTACTCTACTCTATGCCTTTAAATGCTTCTGACACCCTGGCCTCCTCTCTGTTCCTCCAGAAAATATTTATGCAATCTGTTACTTCTATGGAAGTTTCTTACTTCCTCACCTGGTACTTAGATATGGCTTTTTTAAAGACAGCCTTAATAATAAACTCTCCTGACCGTTATAACTAGATCAGGCCTCTCCCCGTTTATATATTTTTATGGCATCCTATAATTTTCTTTCCTGACTTGCATAACAAAGTGCATTCTGGGTCCCAATTTTTCATTCTTCCCTATGTCCAAATACTTTGCCAAGTAACTTTTTAGCTCCTGCTACTGTTTTGTGTTCTTCTCTACTCCTTGTCTTTGGCTTTGGCCATGTGAACTCTTTGAGTCAATGAGATATTAACAGACATCAAATAAGCTAGCCCTTGAAAACTTCTTTTGTGATTAGGTCAGCTGCACCATGAAAAGGATATATCATGGTTAGCCCACTGGTCCAAGAAGGATGTGGAGCGGACCCAGCTTGCAGCTTAATACTCTTTACTGAGCCAAGCAGAGTCACCTGACCATACTGAAGCCATGTGAAAATAAATTTTTTATTGTATCTATGTTACAGAGATTTTGTAATTTTCTATTATAAAGCAATAACTAACTGATATAAAGTGTAACAGGTATGAACTGTTTTAAAATGGGAAACATAAAGTATGTAATATTATTTGTCTAAACCAAGAAAATACAATCAATAGTATAAGTAACCAACCACTAAGTAATTTTTACAGATAATGAAGAAGTTAGTGATAACCAGAAAAATAGCTTACTGTCATTAACTATCTGTGTGATCATATATAAATCTTAACCCCCTTGGTACTATGTTTTCCTATCTTTAAAATGAGAAGAATGAACTCAGTAGTAGTAAATAAATTTGTCTTGAGAGCTGACTCCAAATGATTGTTGAGACTTTCTGGAATGCTATGCTGATAATGATTCTAAGGCCAAATTTAGGCTCAGTCAACAGAGTGTCAAGATCAATTAGCAAGGTCTACCCTGGAAAGAGAGGAGTATCTTTAGCATCATAGCCATATATTTGACAGGTTTGGATTAGAGGATCTCTAACATTTATTCCATATTTGAAACCCTATAACTTGAGGAGTAAATAAATTAACAAAGACAATAAATTAACATCTAACTATAGTGTTGGACGGGCAAGATTTATCTATTTTCTTTGTTTTTTACAAAGAAATGTTTCTCAGCCAAGCACTAGATACACAGAATAGTTTAATAAAGATATGTGATTGTTTTGTTGCTCATGGTAGCTCCATAGCTTAAGGGTTCATTCAATGGGCTTATAAAACAGCAGCATCTTGGATGCAGCTGACAGACTCTCACATCAGGCTAACTTAGGGAATAAAAAAGGTTGAACTTATTGACTGATATGACTGAAAAGTCCAGGAGTCATTAGCTACTTCATGGTATATTTTGAGGCCCAAATAATATCTTGGGGTTTTGGGTTTTTCTCCTTCATTCAACTGTCTTTCGGGGACTCTGTATGGTAACTCTGGAAATTCTAGGCTCCCTTAATAGTTTCAGGGGGAAAAAAATGAAGACTGGGTCTCATTAGACTTAGTTTACCCATCTTAAGTCATATATTCTTTCCTGAACCAACACATATTTGCATGGGGGAATGTGCCAAAGACATAGCTATGCCTCTTTGGGAAATTGTACCTGATTTTTATTCTCTTCTTCACATTTTTTCTATATATTTTGAATTTTCTACAATCATTATGTGATATTTTTATAATCAGAAAAATGTAGACATTATTTATAAAAAGAAAACAATAAAAGAGGATCACTTTTCTTGTGGACAATATATGATGTAACCAGCTTTAAAACTATTACACTCAGTTCTGACAAAATGAGATCTTATATCTACCTCACTTTTTCAAGCATTATGCTGCAAAGAAGAAGACTTCTTTTGATCTAGGCCATTCTTCATTATGCTAAAAATAATTTTTGTATGAAAGCTGCTAGACAGGCTGACATGAGACAACTTGCTTTAAAATGTGCTTAATGTGGTAACAAAAGATCCTGGACACAGTGGTATATTTCTTTGTTTTACAGAGAATACTTCATTGCTTCTTGTGTTTTACATAACACTATTGTTTCCAGGAGTAAAAGTTACTTCTCAGGTCTATACTAAGAACTTCCACATAAATTTTGAGACAAATAAAAGGATAAAGTTAATTATAAATTTAGGAAAAATCTGCTGTTTCCAAAGCAAATCTATGGTGTAATGAGTAGTCATAACAACACTATCTTTACATATGTAATGTTGATTCAATATCATGCTCTGTATGAGATTTCCTCCAGGACTGAAAGTGCATTGTTTAGCTTTTGAAATGAATTTTTAAAAAGAACTTATTATATAAGAACCACAGAATAAGACTCTACTTAATTGGGATAGATTAACTAATATGTAGTTAACAATGTGAATTACCTTTATTTTTAGGCCACAATGCCCTAAATAAGCAGATTTACATCTTGTTTATTCTAGGCTACTAGGATACCTCATCCTTAATTGTTTTCCTTTGGTCAAATCTAATGCTTTGCCCTGGACCCCCACCCTACCCTGCCTTCAGCCAGTTTAATTTCTTCAGATACTGTTTCTTGAAAAATCATATAAAATCAACCACGCTGAGGTTAAACTGAATAATCCAAAGATGTTTTTCATTCTGTCTGTAGATATATTTTTATTTTTGCAACAGTTTTTTGGGGGGGAGGGCAGGAAAAGAGGTAATTTTATTTCTTTACATCAACACCCTAACCAAAATAAATAGATGAAAATTTTGTTACCTTAGCGGGCTAATAAGCAAAACCATAATGTGTGTGTGTGTGTGTGTGTGTGTGTGTGTGTGTGTGTGTGTGTGTTTATATGTATATACGTGCATATATGTGTATGTGTGTGTGATTCAAATATCTATACAGGTATATATCTAGGTTTTATTCTATGGAAACACAATTCTATGGAAAATTGAACCAAGGGAATAATGGAACCTGAAACAAAAAGATTTTGTTTCAGGGATAGCCAAAAATTCAAAATTAAACATTAAAACTCACCTCTGTGATCGTCTCCCTTCTAACAATAAAATTTTCTTTCATGGAACGTAGAAGTGGAAATAGGGTCTTATCTTGTAGGATCTTTCATGTAGAGATTAATTTTGTCTAGCCATTTGTCCAATTTCCTCTTATCTACCTAAAAATGAAAAGTGTTACTTTTTGGTTAGACTATAGGAGTCACTCTACTCTGTCACTCTGAAATAATGACACTGGAGTTTACACTATTGTACAAAACCTTGGACAGCTACATCTCTATAGTTGAGATACAGAGTTTAAAAAGTTAATTTAAAATAACATTTAATTTGGAAATAAACTCACAAAACAATATTGCTTTAGTAAATTATAGTAAGCACCCTAATAGTATATTATATAATAATTTGAAAGGACACTTAAAATTCTACATAAATATAATACAAATGTTTATGATATGATTTTCTGTATAAAGAAGCTGAATTAGAACATGTGGGACACAACTCTAAATATAAACAATTACAGACAAAGCTTAGAAAGCAACATGCAAAGGATGAAAAGTTGTGATTGAATAGCAGGATTAGGGTTGACTTTTTACTATCTTCTTCAAAGTTGGTGATGATTTCAAAGAAAAGGAATAAAATCGGTGTCTTCATATTTAGTTGTAACTCTTTCCATTGTTAACTGATACTCATGGATGTGCTTTCAGTCAAATGGTGAAAGGTCATAGTATCAACTGTCTTCCATTTCTTCAGCATCTAATTGTGGAACATAAATCCCCTGTGAAAGTATCTCATGTTTAAGAATTCTCATCTAATTTCTCTGTTCCTTCTTAGATACTGAGTACTATCAGCTGAAGGGTTTGATTCATTCTCCTCCAGTTAAGAGCAAATATTTTCATTATTCAAATTATGTTCTGAATATCATGCTACTAATTATACAGAAAGCATGATTCCTTCACAATATTTTATTATCAGTAGAAAGCAAGCATGTGCACATCTCCACCAAAAATTTCAAGTTCATGTGGCTTAAAAAATATTAGTCTAACTAGAAATATGTAAATGTTGACATTACTTTGATTTTGTAACTACAAAGGAGAATGCTAATAACTCATTTACATAAAAATGTATAATTGGCTATTAGACTTATGAAACGTTTTTAAAAATACATGTAGGTGTGATTAGATTTGAGTATTCATCTAGTCCTTGGTGCCATTCAATAGGAGAAAAAATCTTCCTTCAGTCATTAAAGAGAATGTCTGATGTCTACCATGGGTTAGCATTAAAATGCAGCTACAGGAATGCAGAAACTCGTTCCAGGTAACTGATCATTATCATGGTCTCAGGAAAATTCACCAGAGGCCCTTCTCTTCCTTCTGATAGTGACCCATTACCATCACCACAGACCACCTTTCACTCCTTTACCAAGCCACTACTACCTATCCAGTATTAAAGGATACCTCATCTTGACTTGAGTCCTTAAAATTGAAGGTCACAATACAGAAACAGGTGAGTTTGATTTTTTGTCACTAGCTTAGTCTGCAGAACATCTGTATACCAGAAATTAAAATTAAAATTAAAATTAAACAGTAAATTTTAAAGCCCACCATGCTACCTAAATTTCTGATATATCTCAAAATGTGAAGAACCTCAGTCCATAACCATCACTTCCATGCTCAGGTCATAGGTCTTGTACTCATATTTATTAGTAATCTTCAAATTAGAAAAAAAGGAAACAATGTTGGCTATAAAATGGGACAGTTTCTCTGTATTATTATTAATTTCTGTACAACAAATTAAAATTTAATAGCTTAAAACAAGAAGCATTTATTATCTCACAGTTTTTGCAAGTTAGAAATCTGAATATGATTTATTTGGGTGCCTCTGGCTCGAAGTCTGTGATGATATTGTCGTCAAGCTATTGACCAGGGCTAGTTTCATGTAGAAACTTGATCTAGTATGGAGGAAGCTAGAGGTTCTGCTTCCAGGCTTACTCATGTGGCTCTTGGCAGGTCTTGGTCCCGTCACAAAGACCTCTCCACAGGATCTTCTCATGACATGACAACTTGATTCCTCCAGAATAACCTGAGAAAGATCAAGAGAGCCCGCAAGACCAAAAACATAGACTTTTTATAATGTAATCTTGACATCTCATCATTTCTCCTGTATTCTGTTCACTAGAAGAAAGAAACATATCCAGCAGAGGAGATTACATAAGGGTATAAGTACTAGGAAGCGAGATCACTGAGGACAATCTTAGAGACTTCTTTCTGCGCCCTCCCTCTCAACCCAAGCATTCTCCCTACCACCCATGTCGCACACTTCCATGTCTCTTTATCTTCAAGTCCTAACTGTGCCTTTCTATCACAGGGCTATGAAGACATATTTGTTGTTCTCTTAGCCATTGTCCCTGGGCCCAAGCTCCTGACTCTTTGCTGAAAGAGTAGCTGAAATTTCTATGTAATTCTGTAAGTCTTTTTATGTTTCTCATTATCACTTCAAGCTTCTCAGACTGTTGCTGAAGTTTAATTTGAATAGAAGGGTTTTACCTTCACTTGCTTCCAAATTTATCCCCTGGCTGCTCCCAAATGTTAGCCTTCAGGTTTAATCTGCCCTTCTACTATTTCTGTTTCTTACATAATATGTAGGAATTTCTCTGAATATACTCATCTAAGCTCCAGATACATTTTCCTAGCCTTTAACGCCCACGCACACCCTTCCCCCCACCATTCTCCAGTCTCTCTTTCTTGCCTTTTCCAGAATAGGCCTTTCCCACTCTGGCCTCCAGAGATATTTCACTCATGTCGGATCTTCCTGCACTGGCATGCAGTCATCTCTTTCATCACTGTTCCTATGAACTTCCCTACCTTGGAATCCTGGGAATCTCTCAGTCTTGTTCAGGTTGCTGCCTCATATTACTTACCAAGCTATGAATGCTGGTTCTTCTCTTTAATGAAGCTTAATTCTCTCTAACTTCTAAACTAGTTAGCACTTGATGTTTTCATAGCAATATTCTTAAATTTTATTTATTTTGTTTTACCACAAACATTTTCAGGTGGGGAAGATCCCATGACATACTTCCTCTGTTACTTCCCATTTTCTGGTAGGAGAAAATCATGATGAAATATCAAGGAGATGTAAGGAGATTTTTGAGGGTTTATATTCACATACCTACTTTAGTAAGAGGAATATGGGTAATTTGTGTTTGAATTGCCATCTATCCATGATATAAAGTCAGATAACGAAAGAGTATAGCCCTAAAGTGTGCTTCACTGTTCACTATACGGCTAACCAAAGATCTATAACAAAATGCATTGATAACAATGAAGACAAACCACTGGTAATTTATTGTTGAAGGAAGAACAGCAATCAAAAATCACAACCAAGTCAAGATAACTCTGCTGATTTACTGTTACACAAAGCATTCTTTCCTAAAATTTCAGAAACTCCATCCATTTATCTGCCTATATGTATGTGCAATGGCACCCACCAAATAGTAACAAGTGTTAGTGGAATATTTAAAAGTATTTTTAAAATAATATGGTAACATTCTTTTAAGTATTAATTACTAACCCTTTATAATTCATATACCTTACTAGTTAACAATGCTTACTTCTACCTAAGGACTATGGATTTTTATATTATCTAACTATAAGAAACAAAGAAACCATTTGAATTTCAACTAAATTGATAGCACAGTAGGAGGAAACTCAACTAATTATTATAAGCCCACATCCTTTGTCTGACACTCATAAGACTAGATGTATTTTAGAATTTTTCAGTTTTAAGAAAGAATCCAGCATGTACACTATAGATGATATACTACCAGTACCAAGGGCAGTACCCTGTAACCAAATACATTAATATGTCTGTTGTGAAATATAAAGTTGGATAAGTAAAGTCTATAAATAGCTTCAAATCATTTCAGGTCAGGATTTGCTGCCAAATGAATTTACAGCAAACGTAACAAAAATCTTTTGGTTTTATTGATTTGAGGATTGTGTAATTTGTGGCTAAGAGACCATAGATTTATACAGTGTTCCAGGCTATGTTTCAGAGCTGAAATGTTTGAACCACCCTGAGATTAATAATTATCAGTGCCTACCTCCATTAGCTTTCTTTAAAGACTCATTAAAGTTCCTCCATTATCTTAGTTTCCTATTTCTATTTAAGAAGTGATTTATTAAGGAGTCGTGCATGTTCTTTTTTCTGTTATCAACTTTATTAAAATTATTTTTAATAAATAATTCATATACAATAAACTAAATATGGGTACACCATTCTATGAGTTTTGATAATTGTCTACACCTGTGAAACCAAAGCCACAACCAAGATACAAAAACATTTACAACATCCCCAAAAGATTCCTCACACTTCCTTGTAATTCATCTCTCTTTCTACCTATCCCCCTGAGGCAGCCACTGATCTGCCTTTTTTTCACTTAGATGAATTTGACTTTTATGTTAACAAACCATACAGTGTGCATTCTTTTGTCTTTGTCTTCTTTTCCTTTGCATAATGTTTTTTGCTACATACATCAGTAGTCCCTTCTTTTTATTGCTGAGTAGTATTCTAATCCACAAACATACCACATTTTGTTTATCATTCACCTTTTGATAAACATTTTGCTTGTTTCCAGTTTGGGACTACCATTAGTCAAGCTGCTGCTGCCTTAGAGTGAATCTACCTTTTCATTACTCTTTGATATAAACATCTAAGATTAGAATGAGTAGGTCAAATAGTACATGTATATTTAAATTTTTGAGAGCCCCACAGTTTTTCCAAAGTGATTGGCATTTTGAGATATACAAATTGGCAATTTGTGTATCTTATTTTGTGAACTCAATATTCAAGGAGTTTGTCAACTTTTCTATTGATTGCTTTTCTTCTTGTAATTGAGTTGTAAATTTTTTTTTTCGGGATACAAGTCCTTTGTTAAATATATATATTAGAATATTTTCTCTCATTATGTGTCTTGCCTTTTCATTTTCTTAACGGGTATCTTTCAAAGAGCAAAAGTTTTGAATTTTGACAAAATCCAATTAAAGAATTTTTTTCATTTTTATGAAGATTTTTCTCTTTCTAAAGGTTTTTATAGTGCTAGATTTTCAGTTAGACTTAATCCTCTTTGAGAGTTAACTTGAATATTGTGTGAATTGCTGTGGTTCTCTTTTTAAAATGTATTAGTAAACGAAAATTTGAAAATGAGAATAAGCTTTGTGAAGTGCAGAGGGAGTATATGCAATAGAGAAGGGCAACTGCACTAAAGAACAAGCTGAGTTACAGGTGGAAGATGGCGTAAAAGCAGGGTTCGCCTCTTCCCAGGTCCACATTGAAATTACAACCAAATTATAAAATAATCAATGTGGAGAATCACCTGAAGTTCAGTTGATCATAACGCATATGTATTATAATACAAAAAAGGAGCCATATCGAAGTCGGTAGGAAGGGCAAAGTTGCTAATCGGGCTGGACTCACACCCAGGAGTGGTGGAGGAACATCAGGAGGGAGAGAGAGGCTTCAGAAGCTATCCTGAAGGAAAGGGGATTGCTGGACTCATTTGTGGGCTCTCCAGTCCAAGGTCCCAGCCCAGGGAAGAGGAGATTCCAATAACTCTGAATAAAAACTAGAGGAGATTCTGGCCATCTGAGTGATATGGAAGGAGACTGAAACCCTAGACACCCCTTTGATGGACCCACACACAGTCTTTCTGACCTGTGGGCACTTACCTGAGACACCTGCTGTGGGTCAGAGGCTGGCAGGGAATTGATACCAAGAAACACTGCATTACCTGGAGCCAGAATGAGGCCTTGGAAGGGCAGCCACCATTGTGCCTTAGTCTGGCCCCACTACCTGGCAATCTATAGACCACGTAAGCTTGACATTGCAGACTCTTTTCACAGAACTATTAGCATGCTGCGGGCCTAAGGAGATCAACCCACACTACCCAATCCACAGACTGCCCAAGGCTTTTGTTGCTGGATGGCTGCCATGCCCTGCCCCGATTTAGAGCTAAGCATTCCCAGATGGTGGTCAGCACTGTGAGAGTGCATTTCCAAGATAGCATCAGGCAGATCACTGTTGCCAACAGGAACTTGGGTGGACCCTAGGGATCTGTGGGCTAGTCCCAGACAGCAGCTGGTCTTGCTGTGATCTGGAACTTCTGTAGGAATATGAGAATGGTTACTAAAGTTGCAGCAAGACTGAGGCTGTATTGATCTGACTGCCATTGTCTCCTTGAGACCCCATCCCACCCTACCTGCAAATTGCCCCAGGTGACCCATTAACAATGAACCTCCACAGCCTAGTCCCTCCCTCAGGGTCTCCCAGTCCACACAGCCAACAAACTTTGGTTGGCACAGGGCAGGCACTGCATGGAAATCAGTGGTAGGCAGACCTTTGCTGCCTACAAGAGTTACAATATTGTGTCGGGGGAACACAGGGGTCTGTGGGACCGCCCCAGATGGCAGCTGGTCTCACTGTGATCTGTGACTATAGCAGAAATGCCAAGGCACAGAAGTTGCAGCCAAACTGAGGCCATATTAACCTGATTGCTGCTGTCTCCCTGAGATATTGCTTCACCCAAGCCACAAAGTGCCTACAGCTAATTGACAGGAGGCTTTCCTGCCTTGCTTGGCTTGGGTTGCTCATTCAGCACAGGCAACAGACCTTGGCCAGCACAGTGAGGAAAATAGTTGTGGGCAGACCACAACTGCATCTATGAGCTGCAATATATCTTGAGAGGATCAAAGGCATTTGTGCCCCAGACAGGAGCTTGTCTCCATGTGACCTATGAATATTGTGGGGATGTGCAGACAGAAAGTGAAGAAAACTGAGCCTACTGGCCTGATGGCCCTTGACTCCCTGAGTTTCTGCACCATCCAATACACAAAGCACCCTCTGCACATTGGTAGGCAGCTACTCCCGCCATAGGGTGGCGCATTCAGGCCCTGTACAGGTGGGCAGCAATTGACCTTGTTATGATTGAAAACTTGTATGGGGAGCCACAGAGACAGTGGTATGTAAACTCACACTGCAGTGGCAGGGAAAAATTTGCTCAACAGATCCAAGAGACTCCCAGGATTCCTGCACTGGAAAGATTCAACAGTAGATTGGACAAAGTGGAAAATCAAATCAGCAAACTGGAAGACAAGGTAGTAGAATACATCCAATGGGAACAACAAAAAGAATAAAGAATTTAAATAAATGAACATAGCTTGAGACCTCTGGGATGACATGAAATACAACAATATCCAAATCATAAGAGTACATAAAGGAATAGAGAGAGAACATAGGAGTACATGAAGGAAAAAAGAGAATCTATTTGAAGAAATAATGACAAAAAACTTCCCTAACCTTGCAAGAGAATTAGACGTACAAGTTGAGGAAGCAAAAGAGTCCCAAACAAGAGCAATTCAAACAGACCCACACTAAGACACATCATAATTAAAATGCCAATGGTCAAAGACAAAGAGAGTCAAAAGCAGAAAGAGAAAGGCAGCTAGTTACTTATAAGGGTATCTCTATAAAAATGTGTGCTGATTTTTCAGTGGAACCTTTACAGGCCAGAAGACACTGACAAGAAATATGCAAAGTTATGAAAAACAAGAATCTACAATTATAAATACTCTACCCAGAAAGGCTTTCTATTAAAATGGAAGGTGAGATAAAGAGATTCCCAGACAGGGAAAAGCTTAAGGAATTCATTACCAACAAGCCAGTATTACAAAAAATTTTAAAGGGACTTCTGTAAAAAGAGAAGGGGTAAAAAAGTAAATAGAAATAACAAATACAAATAATAAAATGGCAATAACTATGTACCTATCAGTAATCACTTTAAATGTAAATGGATTAAATGCTCCAATCAAAAGACATAGTGTAGCTGAATGGAAACAAGACCCATGCATATGCTCATATGCTCTCTACAAGAGACTCACTTCAGATCAAATGACACTTGCAGACTGAAAGTAAAGAAATGGAAAAAGATATTTTATGGAAATGGAAATGAAAAAATAAAGCTGGGGTAGTTGATACTTATATTAGATAAAATAGACTTTAAAACAAAGGCTATAATGAGACAAAGAAGGGTATTACATAACCCTAGTAAACATATACACATCCTACATAGGAGCACACACATACATAAAGCAATTATTGACTGACATAAAAAGAGAGATCAACAGTAATACATTCTTAGTAGGAGACTTTAACACCTCATCAACACCAATGGACAGATCTTCCAGGCAAAGAATCAACAAGGAAACAATGAGCCTAAAAGACACACTAGACCAGATAGACTTAATAGATATTTTTCAGAGCATTTTACCCCAAAGCAGCAAAATATACATTCTTTTCAAGTGCACATGGAATATTCTCCAGAATAGACACCATGTTAGGACATAAAACAAGTCTCAATAAATTTAAGAAGACTGAAATCATATCAAGATCTTCTCTGATCACAATGGTAAGAAACTAGAAATCACCACAAAAAAATAAATAAATAAATGAAACAGGAAAATACACAAACATGTGGAAGCTAAATAACACACTACTAAACAATAAATGGGTTATCAGTGAGATCAAGAAAGCAATCAAAAGATGCCTAGAGACAAACAAAAATGAAAACACAACAACTCAAAACCTATGGGACACAGGTAAAGCAGTCCTAAGAGCGAAATTCATAGCAATACAGGCCTACCTCAAGAAATAAGAAAAAGTTCAAATAAACAATTTTACCTTACACTTAAAAGAACTAGAAAAAGAACAGCAAGCAAAGCCCAAAGTGAATAGAAAAGAGGAAATAATAAAGATCAGAGTGGAAATAAACAAAATAGAGCCTAGAAAAACAATACAAAAGATTAATGAAACCAAGAGCTGGTTCTTTGAAAGGATAAATAAAATTGACAGACCCTTAGCTAGACTCATCAAGAAAAAAAAAAAGGATTCAAATAAATAAAATCAGAAATGAAATAGGAGAAATAACTACAGACTCCATAGAAATACAAAGGATTATAAGAAAATACTATGAGCAATAATATGCCAACAAATTGGACATCTGGAAGAAATGAACACATTCCTAGAAACATACAATCTCTCAAAACTGAGTCAAGAAGAAACAGAAAATCTGAACTGACCAATGAAATAGAATTAGTCATCCAAAACATCCCAAAAAACAAAAGTCCTGGACCAGATGGCTTTATAGGTGAATTTTACCAAATATTCAAAACAGAATTAATAACTATTATTCTCAAATTATTCCAAAAATTCAATAATAGAGAAGGCTCCCTAACTCCTTTTATGAGGCCACCATTCCCTTGATTCAAAAACCAGACAAAACATTAAAAAAAAAAGAAAGAAAAGAAAAAGAATAAAAAACTATAGGCCATTATCTCTTACGAACATTGATGCAAAAATCCTCAACAAAATATTAGCAAATCGAATTCAGCAATACATTAAAAATATCATACACCATGATCAAGTTGGAATTATTCCTGGGATGCAAAGTTGGTTCAATATCTGCAAATCAATTAATGTGATACACCACATTAACAAATTGAAAGATAAAAACCATTGACCATATCAATAGATGCAGAAAAAGCATTCAGCAAAATCCAGCATCAATTTATGCTAAAAACTCTCAGCAAAGTGGGAATAAAGGGAACATACCTCAACATAACAAAGGCCATCTATAACAAACCTACAACTAACATTATACTCAATGAGGAAAGGCTAAAAGCATTTTTCTTAAGATCAGAACAAGGACGCCCACTCTCACCACTCTGCTTCAACATTGTATTGGAATTCCTAGCCACGGCAATAAGATAAGAAAGAGAAATAAAAGGCATCTGAATTGGAAAGGAAGAAGTAAAACTCTAGTTATTTGCTGATGACATGATACTATATATAAAGAACCTTAAAGATTCCACCAAAAAACTGATTAATGACCAATAAAGTAGCACGTTACAATATAAATATTCAGAAGTCAGTGGCATTTTTATACACCAACGATGAACTTTCAGAAAGAGAAATTAAGAAAATATTCCATTTACAATTGCATAGAAAACTATAAAATAACTTGGAATCAAATGAACCAAGGAGGTAAAAGACTTGTTTTGAAAAATTATGTCATTGAAAAAGAAATTGAATAAGATACAAATAAATGGAAGCATATACCCTGTTAATGAATAGGAAGAATCAATGTTAAAATGGCCATACTACCCAAAGCAATCAATAGATTTAACGAATCCCTATCAAAATACCCATGGCATTTTTCAGAGAGCTAGAATTTACATGGAACTGTAAAAGAACACGAATAGCCATGGCAATTTTGAGAAGGAAGAACAAAGTTGGAGGTATCACACTACCTTATATTAAACTATATTACAATGGCTACAGTAATCAAAACGGTACTGGCACAAAAAGATACATTGATCAATGGAACAGAATAGAGAGCCCAGAAATAAATCCACGTCCATAAGCTCACTTAATATATGACAATGGCGGTAAGGATATACAATGGGTAAAGACAGTCTCTTCAACAAATGGTGCTGAAAAAATTGGACAGATACATGCAAAAAAAATTAAAAAGAAACTGGACCACCTTCATACACTATATATAAAAATAGACTCAAATGGATTAAAGACTTAAATTTAAGACCCCAAATTATAAAACTTCTAGAAGAAAACATAGACAGTAGACTCTCTGATATCATTAACAGTAATTTCTTTTTGAATATATCTCCCAGGCAAGAAAATAAATAAATAAATAAATAATAGACAGACAGACAGACGGACAAACAAACAAATGGGACTAAATCAAACTTAAAAAGTTTTTGTACAGCAAAGGAAACCATCAACAAAACAAAACGACAATCGACTGATTGGGAGAAGATATTCGCAAATGATACATCTGCTAAGAGGTTAATATCCAAATTATATAAAAAACTCATACAACTCAACAATAACAAAAAACAAACAGTCTAATTAAAATGGGCAGAAGACCTGAACAGTTACTTCTCCAAAGAGGAAACACAGATGGCCAGTAGGCATATGAAAACATGCTCAAGATCAATAATCATCAGAGAAGTGAAAATTAAAAACACAGTGAGATATCACCTGATACCTATTAGAATTGCCATCATCAATAAATCAAAGAAAAACGAGTGTTGGCAATGATGAGGAGAAAAGGGAACCCTCATACATTGTTGGTAGGATTGCAAATTGGTATAGCTGCTACGAAAAACAGTCCAGATATTTCTCAAAATATTAACAATGAATATTCCTTTTGACCTAGCAATTGCACTTCTGGGTATTTATCCAAAGAAAACCAAAACAATAATTCGTAAAGATCTATGCACATCAATATTCATGGCAGCACAATTTACAATAGCCATGATATGGAAGCAAACTAAATGCCCATCAGCAGATGATTGGATAAAAAAGTTATAGTTCATATATACAATGGAATATTACTTATCCATTAAAAAAAGGAAGTCCTACCATTTGCAACATGGTTGGGCCTAGAGGTTATTACACTGAGTGAAATAAGTCAGACAGAGAAAGATATCATATGATTTCACTTATATGTGGGATCCAAGGAACAGAAAGAACAAACTAATCAAAAACAGACTCATAAATATAGAGGACAATTTGGTGACAGACAGAGGGGAGGAAGGATTGGGAGGTTGAGAGATTGGGTGAAGGGTTGAAGAAGTACAAATTTGTTGTTGATAGATTGTCACGAGGATGAGGAGGATAGCATAGGGAATGCAGTTAGCATTAACATATTGGCTAGGTGAAAAACCAGAGGAGAGAAGGAACAATTAGGGGGATCGTTTTATAAACCATATAAATGTCTAACCAATGTACTATATACTTGAAACTAATAAAAAAAATCTCTTTATGAAAAAAAGAACAAGCTGAAAAAGTAAACTCTGAGGTCACTAAGCCACTGTCAACTCTTAAGCCACCTCAAACCACTGTGGCTGAAACACAAACAGCCGTTCTTCCTCTCTAGGGTCAGCATGTGTTCTAGTTGGGCTTATTTTTTTTTTCAACTTCTCTATAATTTGGCCTTTGTTTACATTTAATAAATTAAACATGTTTCTCTAGGCTGGTAGTTAAACCAGAAGTTGAACCATAGCATTTTACACACACAAAAAAAAAAAAACAATGAAGATACAGCTACTTGTACCAGCTTCAAGTAACATCAGCATAATTCTCAGCAAATCATCACTTAAAATGAAAATGCAATTGTTTTATTTTTAAATGACCATTTAGACCTTGATTCTTTTTTCCTCATAATAAGCCTCTATGTTGTTGCAGACATGACTCATCCACATAAATTTATCTCCCTCAAAGGTTTATTCATTGAGGATAGAGAACACAAAACACAGAACAATAAGCTTGACCAGTTTGCAATCCATCCAGGTACCAGTTATATCGAATTGTATGATTTGTAGAGTTCCTAGAAACTTTTTATAACACTGCAGGTTATAAAAATTAAATAATAATTTTTGTTAAAGAAAGTAACAATTTGAAAACTTACTTAGCAATTCAAAGGTTGCTATTTCTAGCCATATATTACCTAGTTCCCTACTATTTTTATTGTAAAATAGTAATTATATAATATTGGTAGAATTCTCAACTAACTAAATGATTCTTAACAACCCTTCTACCTATCCCAGTTTTTTCATTTCCTCTGTCAGCATCTTATTTCATTATTTTTTCTTTTTGCTCAGAGATGGCTATAACAGCTGCCACATCTGTTTCCTTAAGCCCTTGGCCCACTTCAGACTACCCTGCCAATCATTCTTCCAAACACCTTTTTTTCACCTTTATTACCTTGCTGAAATTATCTTAGTAACTCCCTTATCTACTCTATATATCCCAAATTCCTTGCTCTCACATTCAGCAGTTCTATGACATAACTCCCTATTTAGCTACCACTGTTCCTCCCTCCCCCATCACCTGTCCCTTCATCCCAGCTGGATACATTTGTTCTCTCAGTATTCCTCCTTTTATCTCTGATCTCTGATGTAGACAGTGTGCCCTCTTATCCACCCACCCAAACATCCTATCTCAGGCTCAGTATTACTTGGCATTAGATTTGTAACTCTTGCTGAGTTTTCTTTTTCAGTGTTTAATTTGTATCCAGTGACTCTGAAAGAAAGTTGCATTCCTAGTTGTATCTCCAACCTTCTTTAAAGATGATCAGAAATCAAGGGTCACATACACCCATACACTCCACCATTTCTTCTTCCTCTCCCATCCATAAATTTTTGAGCTAAAGGGGCCCAGGTCTGGCTCCAAGCGAGGCCTAATCACTTCTCTGAGCTGTACTTTCCTCACATGTGAAATGGGGATAGCACCCATCTCATATAATTATTGTGAGAATCAAATGAGAAATCTATAAAACTAATTAAATTATCTGCTGCTTCAGAATAACTACTCAGTATTATTAGTATTAATAGCTAGTATTTTTTTTTTCATATCTTATTACCATCCCTTTCTGTTTCTTTTTTTAATTCTTGCAACATTTAAAGGCCTGGAGACAGTTTCCAGGAAGATGTGAGGGTGGCCAAGGCATGTTTTGCTGTGGACAATAGGCCTAACTCATCTCCCCCTCCTCTCCATGTTCCTCTTTCCATTTCTTTGAGCCCTGAGAAGTGAGGTCATTCATTCCATGGGAGGGAAAGATATGACACTCAGAACTGGACTTTTGTTGTTAATAAAAAAAAAAGGAGGCTTTTACCCTGCTTTAATCTGGGACATAGACCTAAGTACCGCCACAAAAGACACAGGATGGGTACTTGCAATAATTAGATCCTAGTAGTTCATGCATGGTAGGTGCTGTTAAGGTCCTGTTAACAAAGGTATTAACACACTTAAAGCCACTTGCAGACAAGGTCAAAAGAACTGAGACTATGCCATGCAGGCACTGAGGATGCAGCACCACTAAGAGAATGACCTATTTCATATGCTGTACTAATAAGAGCCAAGCCCCATTACTATAGAAAATTATCTGCTAAGTCGTTTTGCTGAAATTTGTCAGTATTGTCAGTATTTGACTGAGCTAACTTCAGGAAAAAAAATAGTCTTTTCACAGAGATTCCCTATGGACAATTTTTTTTTTTTTACTTTTCTTTATGGTTCTTGAGGTAAAGAACTGTGACTCCATAAAAGTCAATGCCTTTCTCCCTTCCTCCTTTCTTGCCTGATAAAACATATGTCTATCAACATTACCTGGGTACTTTTTATACAACTCAGAATTGTTTACCAAGAGCAACCCTCCAACCTACCAACTTTTTGAGTGTAGGTAGGTTATTCTGTACTCTGAAAACTTTCAAAGGTCCTTTGGAGCCCAAGAAAAGGCCAAACACCCCTGGCTCATTTCCAAAACACTCCAAAATTTTGTTTTAGCCTACCTCTTCCATTTTGTCTCCCAGAACTTCCTATGGCTTACCCCATGTTTTAGGCTAATTCATTCATTCATGTAAAACATGGTATTTGAACAGCTACTGTGAGCCAGTCCCTGTCTTACATATTGAGGATTCAGAGATGACCAGGACACAGTGCCTGAGCCAGTGAGACTTAGACTCTAGCAAAAAAGGCAAAATGTTTTTTAAATTTTAAAATTTTAAATATACTTTTGATAAACATAAATATGCAGTATGCAATGATAGTATATCCAACAACAAAACACCTTATCAAGTCTCTGGATGTTAAACCTTGTGAAACAGTACAATCTGGGCTGAAGATTCAGTGGGTATTACTCAGTAAAAGTGGAATAGGCAAAAGGAACATTCCAAGCTAAGGGAATGGCATACCCAATGGCCCTGAGGCAGGAAGGTGTTTGGTGCAGTAGAGCAGAGGAATAATAGTTATGTCTGGAGAATTAGGCAAAGGCCAAATCATGCAGGACTTATGAAATAATTTAAAGATTTGATCATTTTTATTTTACATAATGAGATTTTCTGCTTTGAGCTTTTGTGCATTCTATTCTCTCCTCCCTCTCTATATTCTAAATAAGATTTACCCTGAAAAGCCTCTGCTGTGTCTTTCATCCAGGTATTCTTATTTTTTAGAGCTGAGCACTTCGAGGTGGGAAGAGGTTTCTCTGGTCCTCAGTCCCCAGAGGCTTCATTTTAAATACCTTGACAACGTTTCCTCAGTTAGTTAGCTCAGCATTGGGCCTCAGAAATCCAAAAGCTCCTGGAAGCCCAGCTTCCCAATGCATACCATGCAGACATTTTCTATAAGGTTTATCAATATCATTAAGGTACTTCCACCAAATGATTTGGAGTTCCCTTCTCTCTGAACCTTCTTTCCTCAAAAATTTCTTAACTGAATCACTCCCCCTCTGTTAGCATTGTCCTCAAAGGTCCTTGACGTGATCTCAAAAACTCAGACTTTAAGAAAGCGAAGCTGGGAAAACACATGTTTTATAATATCTTTTACTCTTGGCCCTGTAATTTAAATAGTGAAAAGTCTGAGTAAGGAAAAGGGAAACATAAGTCATCCTGCTGTATTTTCACTTACCAAGTGGATGGGAACCCTACTTGTGCTGTGAGTCGAATTTTCTGCAGTTCCAACACACAGAATAATAATGGCTGTGTGGATAGTTCCCTGTTTTTCCAGGAAACCAGTTGATGAGTCTGTGAAATAGACAATTTTCTGGTACCTCTTTGGAGGGAGGGTCTCTTGCTTTCCCAACTCTGACCACAGAATAGTTCTTAAGTCTGGATAAGGCTCAATGGGTCTTACATTACCAAAGCATTAGCCAAAAGCAACTGTATGAAAATTCAGTTCTGGTAAATCATGAGAGCTGCTCTTTTACCCAGACTCCAACCACAACTTTAACTTTCTCTTAGTTTTTACTTTGTAGGATGCCCATATTAACCTATCATTCAAACTCAGACACCTTGAAGAGTAGAAAATTAGGGCTATAAATAATTCTGCTCGGCAATGGGGCATAAACTGAGATGGTCCTGAGTTAACCAGAACTTAGGTCACCATATCAGTCATTCCCCAGGCTCTGGGTCCCAGATTTCAGACATCTACATTAGAGGACAGATTGGGAGGGTATCTGTTATATAACATGCCCACTTTTCCTTAGCTGGGGGCCTACTGGCAGCCTGATGAGTGTTTCATTCTCCTTCTTTCCTCTTTCTACTCTTCTAGTTCTTGATGTTTAGTTCCAGTCCCTCAGTCCCTCTCTAGTCTCCCAAGATACCCCAAGCATATGTTAACTCCAATATTACTAGTAGTAGGTTTTTACACATGATCTGACATGAAATATCCATTTTCCCTACAAGCAAACAAAAAGAGAAACTTTTTCACTTTCCTAAACTCTCGAAAGGCTTATTGGATATATTCACCACTTGAGACTAAGAAGCCATCTTCTTTTTGGAATTTTATCTCTAATTCCAAGTCTCATTATCTCAGCCTCGAGACACCATGTCAGCAGCTATTAGAAGGTATATAACTTTGATGATGTTTTTTGGTCCTTTCTCCAGCCAAATGGCTTTCTGAAGACTATGACTAGGATTCTGACCTGATTTTCCAAAAACACTATAAAGTGGCTGCTGAGGCATTTAATATTTCAGCAAGTTTTTATCATTCTCAACTAGCAGGGTATGGGTAAGGCCATTAGAATAAACTAGTTCATGACTGGTTTCTGCAAACTATCAAGTTGTGCTAATACCTCCAGGCTCTCCTTTGTCAGTTTTTATAAAAGGAATTCAGAGACAACTTAATATTCATTAATGTTAAGTTTGGAGTAGAATATGCCCTTCTATTTTATCTCTACTCAATCTTACTTTTAAATAGACACATACCTAAGTCTGAAGATTCTGAAGTCAGAACTCTCTCTAATCTTTGTTTTAATGACAAGATATTAACTTTACTAAATGCATCAATCAGGGTCCAATCAGGAGACAGGAACCACACAGGGAAAGTTTCATATAATAAATTAATTAGTGAAAGGTGGTTAACTACTAACCAGGGTAAAAAGAGACCTCTAAAGGAATGAACATGGGAGCAGCTACTACATCTTGGGCTAACTGAGGGTACCCAAGGAAGACACACACTTGAAAGAGGGATTTCAACCCAAGCCTGACATTCAGACCTGAAAATGTGGCTGTGGACCACACAGGGTTCACTCAGGTGCCAAGTCTTCAGACTTAACTTGATGGGTATTTAGAACATTTACCTGACACATTCTCAAACTTAAAGCCTGTTTCAAAGTGCATAAAAATTCAAACACCATCTCTGAAGTATTATTTTATTTGAGGGTATGATGGTCTTCATATCTGGGTCATGGACTCATATATCCTTCCAGTGTTGCCCATCTGGACTCAGGACAACCTGCCTTTACTGCAGTACCTCTAAGGTGTGCTGCAGGATCCAACGGTTTCTTCTTCTAAGTGACATCTTCATGTCTAGAAATTCTGACTACTTCTGAAAGGCCATAATCATCTTCTTCAGTAAAATAGCCTTCCCCACTACCTACCCCACTGCTTTAGTCTGTGACTCAGGTGCTACATGTACACTTGGTGCTGTGTAAGTGTTCAACCAGGGAATTCTGCACCTGTGAACCCTTCCTGCTTTTAACGAAGCAAAGTCACCACAGGGACTTTAAAGTCTACCTTTTATGACCCTGTTTTTAAAATTATTATTTTTTGAATAAAAGAGGCACAAATCCTATTAGGAAGATATTAGAGGAATATTTTCCATCTTTTCCTTCCTCTTACCAAGAGCTTATAACTTTGCAAAGGTTTTCAAAGTCATTCTCATCACAACACACTGGCTTATGCCTAAGGGGAACTCAGAGCTATACTCTTCCCTGAGTAACAGTCGAGTGTTCAGCAATTGTATCAAAATACGTTGGCCCCCAATCTAAAGAACTATAATCAGTCTATGGAATAGATCTGGTCTATGCATGCATTGATAATAAAGCTGAGTAAATCACTATGTAGCAGATATAAAATTCAGTTGACAAGCTCGCATAAACAAGAAATGATACACTATTTTAATTCCTTTAAGTAAAATCAAATCAGACCCTGAGCACCCATCCATCTCAAATGCTCCTGGAGCTCTCCTGCCTTGGTTGTTTCAAGGATATGGGGCCTTAGAGACCCCTTTATTTATGTCTTTGGTTTACCTGGTGATGCCCATTGCCCAACCCACACAGTTCCCTTGGATCAGACGGTTCTTCTGTGAATATGTAGAATCTAAGAATCTTTACCAAAGTCAGAAGCTCAGTCCCTGGCTTCCTGTCTTGTTAGATAAATCACACATGCAGATATTTTTTCTGAGAGCCTACCCTCAGACTACTCCCATCCCCTGCAGTGACTCATGCTAAGTACAGCCAGCTCCTCAGATTCTATTCTACTCTAAAATCCAACAGCTTACTTATTGTGAAGAAGTTACCCACTCTTTTCTCGTTGACACAGATACTTAGCATCATCTCTTCAATGAGCTCAGGCTTTAGGACAAAACAAGCCAGGAAGGTAAGTGTCTAATGTCAGCCCTGCACATAGGCCTTCATCAAAGCAAAGAGCTGCTAAAGGATCTGGTTGTCTCAGGGAATGAAGGACAAATATTAACACATGGTAATAAATTTAATAATTTTTTTTAATTTAATAAATTAACTCACAGCTATAGATAATTGGTTCTTCTGTTTTATAACCTTAGCACATTGCATTTTATTATCTTTGGCCATGTCTCTACAAATATACATAAATATACACACATATATATCTTTATTTCTTTATCAGTTAATAAAATATAAAAAGAAAATAATATATTTATTCTTCTATAATGGCTGATAATAACTAGAATGAAGTAGGTCTTGGTAACTATTTGAAAGAAATGAATGAATGAATGTTTGTAAAACAATGATAATGCTGTTTCAAATTTTACATGTAAATTACGCTTTCCAAGTAGAAAAACATAAGACTAAAAACGTTGATACAATTAATTTTACTGTCAAAGTCATTCAACTGCTATTAAACATCATTCTAAATGTATTTGCCCACAAGCTACATGTGGTTAAGGATATTAGATTTCTGATGAGACTAAGGAATAGGCCAGGAAACATCATTATTTAGAATTAGTAGCTCACTCCTTAGGAAGAGTTCTTGTCTCAAGGCTGCTAAAAAAAATACAATCTATATTTTTATCTCCCAAACTAAAATACCTTGAATTTCCTAAGTTCTGTTTGAATACTCAGGGTCTAGGTCTACAAACCTAGACAAAGGTCATCCTGCAAGTTGACTCCTAATGACAACATCTGGTCTTGCCCTCCAGAAGAAACTCAGATGATAGGAATGTGTGGTGCATTACAGGTGCATTGCACAGATATTAACAAAGTTGAAAATGGCATTGCTTGAGGATATTCTTAATAATTCTCATATGTTCAATCCACTCTAGTGAGGCTAGTAAATATCTAGTTTCCCATTGAAATCAAAAGATGGGTAACCAGAAAATATTTCACAGAAACATAAGATTCCTTAAGGGTTTAGAGCTCAAATTTTCTTCCTTATGTTATGCTCTTAAACATTAATTATTACAGGGCATTCATATAGAAATACACAGGGGAATAAACTGTATTTCATTGTCTTAGAAATACATTTGCTTCCATGAAAGGACCACCTTCTTTTCTATCTTAAACTCAATTTATCTTGCCACATTGTTAGATTAAGGCATTTCCTAAATATTTTAGTGTCAAATAAAACCATCACCCTCATTAGCTTGAGGAAATTGGAAAGATCAAACTGATGAGAACTGTCAAGAGTTCTAAGTTTTCAATTTTTCATTGTGGCAAATAGACCAGCCCCGTGTTAGTCATTAATAACAAAAGCTAACCTGGAAGGTACATATCCACACACATACACCCCCGTCCTCCCCAACACCATGCACCTGTGCATATGTGAGACAGAGAGAGAGAGAGAGAGAGAGAGAGAGAGATTGTAGTGGTATTTTGGACTTATTTAAGGTGCTTCATCATTTAAATCTTCTGAATTCTTCTCAGCATTTTCTACTTAAGAAATCATTTTGAGAAAGCATTAAAAACACAGCAAATGTCAATGTAACATACAAATATTCTTAATGTTGTAGCAATGTACTTTGACCCTGAAAAACTACTATCCAAGAAATAAACTGAGATTACAGTTTATTCCTTTGAATCCAGTAAAACACAATTTTATATCATTTACTTGGTCAAAGACTAAATGTGGAAATCTATGAGGTATTTGGCTTCCCACTCCAATACCAACCACAACAGCAACAACAACAAAAATTCCTTGATTCAGGCAGAATCTATTAATAAACTACACATAGATAGTTATGATTGCTGACCACAAATTAACATTCTTAATAACATCCCAGTAACCAAAAAGAGTTGCTGAGGCTCTGAAGAAGATAATTCTAGGAGTAATTCATGCAATAAGGTGATAAGATTGAATACAGACAAAAAGGGCGTTCTAAAAAGAAAACATGGGTCTTGTATTTTAAGGTAAGACTAGGACAAAAGCATGAACACATAAATAATAAATCATTTTGAATTTTACAACTCAAAATTTGGCTTACAAACCACTTGAATTGCATTTCTCCATTTCTTTGATGAGAACAAATGTCTTTTTAACTGCCCTGAACATTCAGTAGCTCAATGTATGGCATGATCATTAAATCAATGAGCCAGCTTTTAGAAGCAGCTTATGATAATGAGCCATGCATAACCATTTCCTTTACTAGTACTCAGCCATCATTTTACTTTACTTTGCTCTTCCGACATCAACATCAGTGCTTTATTTTAGTGCTACAAAAACGAGAGTTTGAGAGCAGATTCAACCTTTCGCTACACATTCTCCAACTCTGATTTTTCCCTGTAATGTCAAAGAATGTTCTCAAAGAAGACAGCCAAAGGAATAAAAATTCCTAAATGTTCAACATTTTCACTGACATTAACTCCTTCATATGCATAAGTTGTTAGTTAGCCAAAACAATCAGTCAACAAATATTTATTATGCATCTGCTATATTCAAGGTTCTGTGCTAGCTACAGAGAGTAGAAAGATGAAAAAATATTCTCATTCTCACCTTCTAAGATTCCAAAGATTCTTATATTCTTATAAGATTTTTATATTCCAAACCAAGAATGGCAAATTATTTTCTTCTCATAGGCCACTGTCAACTTTTTAATCAATTTGAATATAAAATTCTCTTGACCTCCAAGTTGACCTCAGAAACTTTCTCAGTGATTGAAACTAGTGTGCCAGATGAAACTTATTTGCCATTGATGAGCCAAATGATGAAATAGAATAGCTATTACAGAGAACAAACCATAGATAGTTTAAGATGTACTCTAAATGGATGATACAGACATTAAGTTCCTTAGAATTTCTAAAAAAGAGCCCAGTGTGGATGGGAAAAAAAGTCTTTCCAAAGGATTTAGTACCTCAACTAGGTTGCCTCAAAAGGTAACTTGAATTTAGCTAGAGAGAATGAGAGTGAATGTTTTAGATAGTAAGGATGGCAACAAAGACACAGAGGCAGGAATGAACAAAACAGGCTTTGAGGATAATTAGGACTGAACCAGCTTGATCAGAGTAAAGATTGATGTGGAGAATAACATAGCAGCAAAACAGGATTAGAGAAGCATGTAGGGAGTTGATTATAAAGGGCCCCAAATGCCATATTTGAGTGCTGAGCTGTAATCTGCTTCTCCTTCAATCCTAATTTGAATTAGCTAGAATCTAAATTGGATTGATAGTCTTAGACACCTAAAACAAATTTTGTGCTATTTACTCTCAATTTGCCTCACCCAGTTCCAATTTCTGACCATCCTTACTGTGCCCTATGCCTCAGGATGTTAAATTCTATGGAATTTAAATTCTATGGAACATATCTCCAGGCTCTCTTGCCCTCTCACTCTGGAATGGTTCCAGCCAAGACACCTGGAGGAGATCAGAAGGCAGAAGAAAAGAGAATGTAAGTGTTAAAATTCTCCACACCCTCTGCCAGGCTATGATTTTAGCAGACACTTTGTTTACAGCTTATTTCAGGTGGTCCCTTTCCCACAGCGACAGCTCTCAATACAGTCCATTAACTTCATCCTCACTTCTTGCCCCATGAGACCTAGAGGTGTAACAGCACCCTGTTATTAGTTGCTAGGTATGTAAACATCTTTGTCTCTTAGTTCCCTTAACCTAGCCACATCTTTGTCCCCCTTTTCTCCAATCAACACTTTGAGGGCACCAGCTTTCTCTTGCCAAGATTCTGACTACTACAAAATTCTACTCTTCATTAAAGAAGAATCAACCATATATGATGCCAAGTCTTTCTCCAGTTTGGTGCATTAAGAATTAAATAGCTCTGCTCCAAAGAGTTACATTCTCCATCCCTTTGTAATGTTCTCTATCCCTTACCCTATGCAAGTGTAGCCTATGAACACCTTAAGAAAAAATGGAAAATCAATTCATTACATGCCAACTCTAGTAGGTTGGTAGCAGAAGGCTACAAAGCCACACCAGGTTTACCAGAAAAATTTTTCATGATGCAGGAATGATGTCTGCCCTGAATACAATGCCTTTTTGCTGATCTGTATTGCCCCATACTACCAAATGTCCTTTATGCCTATGCTTTCAATAGTCAAAGCTCCACTCAAGGTATTAGACATATCAATTCTGTGTGACCCAGTACAATGAAGACCAGCTAATTGGCCATCACTTTAAGGTCACCTAGGAGATCCTGGAAACCTTATTGCTGGGTATTTTCTGGCTGTTGACACATGCTCCCCACCTCCAACATCTTCTCCATCCCTCCTGAAGGCTGTTCTACCTACTTCACTTAAAGCAGAAGCTTCTCTCTAAGATTATTATCAACACTAGGTCAAGATATGCCAGAAAAGTAATGCCTAAGAGATAACACTGATTTTAGCAATCTCAAAGTTTGCCTCTAATGATACACTGTCTAGGCTGAGTTAGATTCCCACTAGGAAGACAGTCCACCCGAACTTTTAAAAGGTATTTGTCAATAAATATAGACCTCACTCTTTTGTTGTGATTCATATGTCAATTCTAGATTTGAAGTTTTACTGGGTTCTACCTAGAACTATTTTGAAGAATTTCTGATTTCAGAGATTAAATTAGGTCTTGCTTTTTGTTTTGTTTTATTTGTTTGTTTTTTAGAGAGAATCAATTGACCATGACTTGACTTATTTTTTTAAAGGAACTCAAGATTTTTCATCCACATTCAAGGCTGACATCCTCTACCTTCTTTTAGATGACAAACAATACTATCTGTTTTGTTATACTGAAATGTTGCAGCAGCATTTGACTCCAAGAACATACAGTAGACCCAGAAACCAGAAACGTGAAAAATACCCTCACAGTCTGTCTCCTTTAGTCTAATGAAGTCCTGATGCATATCTTTGTAATTGTAGGTCTACAAAGACACATGTGTCTTATGCTAGGTAGACTTGACTCATCAAAATGCTGTCAGAAAAGAATAGAATGAGCATATTATTGAATTGTTCAAATATATAGAGTTGAATAGATAACAAGGAGGCTTTCAACAAAATTATTTACAAAGACAAGTCTTACACCATTTGGATTTCTAATACAGAAGAATCTTTGTATTCCCTTCATTCTCAATCCTTCTAATAAGCCAAAATAATTGACTGTATTATTGTTATGAATTGAAAAATAAGAGTACTTTGTGGCATTCACAGAAAGACCTAACTAAAAAGCATAACATTTAATTCATTCCTACATTTTCCAACTGATTCCACATAGAGTCATTTATGGAGACTGATTGCTGTCACTTCTGAATTTTAGAGAAAATGTTTTCAACACAGCATTTCCCACGTTCTAACCATTTAGTATAGGACATGCTCATAGCCAACGAGTTCTGGGTCAGAATTAAGTTATTGAAGAAAATTGTGGGTAGTATTTTTGACACCACTAACACAAAAAGCTAACAAACCATACACAGTGTATCTTTACTGCTTGAGCACTGAGTGCAGCAGCTTTTTATAGCCATCATGATTCATCCAGCCAGCATACTCATCGTCTAGTAGTAGTACATTACTCTTTCTACCACAGGTACAATGTACCTATAAGAATTTTTTAAAGGATCTGAGGTCTTCTCAGATTATATCATTCCCAAGAGAAGTCTTTTACAACTTCTGACTCTGCTCTCAAGTTAGTGATAACTTGCAATGTTAGACTTACCGCTTTTCAAATAAACAGGTCATCCCAGCCTAGCACCAAGCAATCATTTATCTAAGGGTTCTGTAGCAACTTGACACTTTTAGCACACCTTTGGAGCCAAGAAGCCATAAATGCTGGAATATTTATCTATATGTATCATTCTTTGTCAAAGATGACACTGCTGGGAATATCTTCAATTAAACTGAGGGAAAAAGATCAAGCAAAGTGGCCCACGCACTGCTGTCTCTTCTTAATTATTAATCTCCCAAACGAAATTTTGAAGGGGGCAATTGAGAAAGCTAGGAAATGGAGGGGCAGAATGACCCATGTAGAGTAGATGTTCAATAAATAATTCCTAATTAAGCAAAGAGATGATTAAGAGAAACATGACGTACATGTTTCCTAGGACTGCTGTAACAAAGTATCAAAAACTGGGTAGCTTAAAACAATGGCAATTTATTCTCTTACAGTTCTGGAGGCTAGAAGTCCAAAATCAGTGTCGTCAGGATCACACTTCCTCTGAGACTCTGGGTAGAATGCTTCTTTACCTCTTTATAGCTCCTGCAGGTACTCATCAAATCTTGGTGTCTCTTGGCTTGCAGCTGCATCCAATCACTTCCTCAATGTCATATGGTCTTTTCCCTTTGTGTCTCTATCTTCACATGGCAATTTCCTTTTCTCAAAAGGACAGCAATTATTTTAGATCAGAGTCCACCCTAATGACCTCATCTCAATTTAATCACATCTGTTAAGACCCTATTTTCAAAGTTACATTCACAAGTACTGGGAGTTAAGACCTTAGCATATCTTTTGAGAGGACATAGTTCTCTACCCATAACATGAGTAGAGAAAATGAACATATTATAAAAATAATTCTGAACACTGATATAATAACTATAGTAATGCTTACTAAGCCCACACAGGTCGGTTGCACCTCTTCAGTATTTTCTTTATTGTCTATATCTCATCACTTTACACTTTTTATTCAATTTTTTCACTTTCTACTGGCAATGTTTTCTAATCATCACAACCAATGGTCATTAATTTCCATCTCTTCACATTTTCTTCAGCTGCTAGATCTTCTGACCACACACAAGAGAATGTTTTGTTGTTGTTCTCTGTAGCAAAGTAATATCAAATTATTGAGGTACAAATGAAGGATCACACCTGTATTTTTGTTTCCATTAAAACTTATTATTTGATCCATGATGAGATATTTTCTACTAATTTCAACCCTGGTACTAATGTTAAGTGCAGATTCTATGATAAAATCAATCACCTAGGCAGTTGTCCTTTACCTGTCCTTTCTTCTGAATTTGACACATTTACAACTATCTGGACGTTCCAAAATTACTCCTTGAGCAAATATTAATTGAAATTCTAGCGTTTCTATAGTCAGATTCTCCATCTGTACTTCAAAACTCATTTCTCATTTCCTGGGTAATATAATCCCATTAGTGGCAATCATTTCCTGCTAAATAAAGCAAAGCAGATAGTTCAAAGTCATGTTGGAATCCTTTGTCCTCAACATTCAATTTGTCTCCAAATCACGTCAGTCTATCTTTAAAACTTACTCTTACTTTGTTCATTTGCTTTCTTACAACCTTGTCTCTTTTTATAAGATTTTATAATTGTGTAGATCTTAAAGCTTTTTGATGATGGAAATCATACTTGAATCACCCATAGGGCATAGATCAGGGTCTTGCACATAAAGTATCAAATTAACTGAAGCACATCATTAGGGGGAAAAAGAAACTTAAGATACTATCAGATGTAAGTTATATTGAAAGACTTTTTATAATAGGGTCATATTTAAAAGAGCAATATCATGCCATTTAACACCCCCCTTCCCACTACTCTTACCCCAGCTATCCTTTGAATATAATAATCCTGTTCACAAAGTCTTTTCCATGCTTCTCTTAAGATCACTTCATGATCATAGAAGTATCAGTTTTGAAATCTTGAATGGGTGAATAGCCCTAGTACTGTTATTTTGTCCATAAAGTAGTGAATAAAGCTGCTCAAATCTACTGTTTGTTTAACCAATTATTGGCCCATTAACCAGAAAACTAATATCTTTATAAAGATACAAGTTAGCATAGTAGACTCAAGAAAACTGTCATAAATAACAGAAAAAATGTCTGAGTCTGTGACAGACTTTGCAAATGATCTGCTGTCCAGCTCAAACTTAATGTGTCACAGAGGCAGCCAATTTGCTGTAAAGAATATTTATATTTTTAAAAAATTCATTTTTACCTAATACCTATATCTTTTCAGGTGTTTTTAATATGTGTCTCTGGAAATTTTACTATATTTTACACTTTCAATATTAATTAAGGAAACTTGACATGTTCTAGAGATCCTTTATGTTTCTAAGGTCTATTTTACAGTCTCTAATTTATGAAGTAAGCTACTGGAAAGGAAGGCTAGATGGAGTATTTTGGCAATAATGTGATAACAAATAAATGCACTAGTCAGACAAATGACAGGATAAAATATTTTCATTAAACACCCTACCCATAACAGCCTATGTTGGCTTGCTCTCCTTACCGTTTTAAATGTTACCTAATCTGTTCCTTTATGTAAGCAACTCAGCAAGACATTATTTAGCTCAACACACTAATTACTTTTGAGTAGCAATTTAGAATTTTGAAAGAACTTTTGCATGTTTATTTCACTGTCAAATGGCTGTATCAGTCAGAGTCAAATCAGGTTATCAGAGCTACCACATATATTACAGATTTAAGGGGTTTTATAAGGGAATGAAAGTTCACACAGATGTGCTAGGGGCTAGGCAAATGGAGGTCTATAAGGGGGAAATAAGAGCACTGAATAGAAAATAATCACTAACCATGTCAGCCAGAAGTGCCAGCTCTAGCACACAGGAGGGAACTTTAGGGAAATTAACAACTGTACAGATTTTATGAATTCTATGTCTTCTGTGGAAACTGCTACTCTGGGGAAGTTTCTGTCTCTGTGGAAATCACCACATTCATGGGCCTGGAACCAAATGCCTGGTGGGGGGCTTAGGACCAACATTGATCACCAGGGCCAAGAGTCAAGAAATTGAACTGAAATAAACTACATTCAAGAAACTGAACCAAATGCAAAGCGGGAGGAGAATGATGACACCTGGTTTTATATAGGAGTCTGTCTATCACTTTTGTTTGTCTTCCTCAAGTTTCCAAAGTATCTCCAAATATCACGTGAGTTCTTCTTTGATTCACAGTAACTTGGAACCATGCAGGATAGGTGATTTAGGTAAACGTAATTCTCTACCCTGGACAGAAGCAGTGATGCCAAGTTTGTGCTATTGTATTAAGATGTCAAAGTCAGATTTTATTACCCCATCCTATAGATGAGGAAATTGAGATACAGTTTGCTTAAAGTTACCTGGTTCATAAATGATAGATTCAGACAAAGGATTTAAACAATTTATGAAAGAAGAAATCCAAATGGCATATAAACATTTTATATCAACATAATTTATAAATTAGATGTCATTATCCTCCCAAAGTAGAAAAAAAAACTGTAACTTTGACAATACCAAGGGTTGCTAAGGAAAAGGTTCTACTACTTTGGAAAACAGTTTGGCATTATCTAGAAAAACAAAAATACCCTACCTTATGTATCAATAACTTCTCTTCTAAGTATAATATACCCTAGATACACACACACACACACACACACACACACACACACACACACATACACATATACATACATATATACATATATATATAAATGTTTGCAGCAGTATTGTTGATATTAATGTAAAATTGGGAAAAAACAAATGCTTCTCTACAAAAAATAAACAAATTTTGACATATTTACATAATGGAATACTGCACACAAGGAAAATGAATGTATTAATTACATGCAAATGCATGGATTAATCTACAAACATGATAGTAAAACAATAACTACTTTAAAATTTAGTTATTTACCTGCTGTCCTTGAAGTTTTATAGAGCTTAAATGTTTTACCCTGACTATGTTCAATAAAATACACACATAATATTTAATGTTTGTGCAGTTCAACATATCATTTTTAAAATCTAAGACAAAAAACATCCTTGAATCAATGCATTTTTATAACGTACAAAATTATCACTAACCTCATAAATCTGCATCATGATTCTCATCTCGCATAGCACAGCTGTTTAAAAATAGGTCAAATCCATTCTGGTCCTTATATATCTAATGAAATGCCTTTAAACCAAAGTGGAAATTATTTAAAAAATTATTTTAAAGTCCTATTCTTAGGTCCCAAATGGCTTTATTGTAGATATAACCAAAAGAGTATGCAGATTCTTTCCAAGCATACAGATAATAACCACAAGAACTGACTCTGGTTTTGGTGTGCCACCTAGATCCTCTTTACTGAGTCAGCGTATACCCAACTCCCAGCTGCTGACACACTTCTCAGCAAGACTGTCCTCAGCTGAGGAGAGTCACTTTGTCTTAAAACCGTGGGGAGGTTACGCCCCACCTGAGGGTCAGAACAGGTGAAAAGGACGGGTTCTGTAGCAACATTCACACTCCAGAGCTCCCTGTGGGATCAGGCCAAGGCTAGACTTCTGAAACACATCTTTATTTGGTGCCTCTGCTTCCTTCACTCCTTTACAGGTTTCTTTAGAGAACATTCCCTCTGTAAATAAGTGGCTCAAGAATCTCACTGTTCTAGATACTTTACCTAAGACAGTTGGTGCCAGGAGTAGATGTCCTGGGGATAAAGAATATGAAGTTGTATAAGGGAGAATTTTTTAATAGTGGGACTTTCTCTCTGTTTCTCAATTTAATACCATGGAAAGGGATTCCTGAATCTAAATATGCTAATAAGATGACTCTTAGAAGCTTGAAAAAAGTGATGGCTCGCATTTAATGTGTGCCAGAATTGCTGTGGCAGGCTGTAGAGGAAGACATTAACAGGCTTGGGGAAGTAAGCATGCTTGAATAGAACTATCATATAAGATAATAAAACCCACAAAATAGTGATTCTTTCAAACTACTATCTTAGTGAAGGTAAAACAGAAACCCCTAAAATCAGCACTCCCCATTCTCAGCTAAGATAGTAAAGCAAAAATATTTGCATCCTAAGTAGAAAGAATAGCAGACATCAGCATCACCCTCAAAGATGTAAATGATGCAGGGGTGATAGTCTCATCACCTTTCCATTTTATTTACCAGTCTGTCTCCTGCAAACATCAGTCTGGATCACAACACATGACAATTAAATATGCTGTCTACTAAGTAGCAGCCTCAGCTGCAGTCAATGTACCAGATGTGGTATTACTAGAACAGATCTTTAACATGACCTCTAGTACGTCTCAGCTGGCATGGCAGATATGGTCTTTCCCATCAGGTAGGAGAATCGAAAACAGTTTTTATGGACATTGGATGAATAACACTGTACATTCACAGTTTTATTCCAGGGCTCTGTTTACTCTCCTGCTTTTGGTCACAATACTCAATTCTTTACATTGATCAAGAAAGGACTAAAAAGAAAAGGAGCCTATAGATTGTCTCATCTTTTTCTTTCCTTCTATGTCATTATTTTCATGGTAAATTGGCTAATACTAGAATGTATCATGAGTGAGAAAGGATATGATAGGGTTCCTTGGTTATTTGTGTTTCTTAGAAAACTATGACCCTTCTGCATTCAAAGCAAGTTCTGAAGCAAATGGGAAGAAGCATGACCACTTGAGCTGTCAGCAACCCCTCTCCCCAGCTTACTCAGCTGTAAATGTATCACGCTTACCTTGCACTCGCTTTGAGTCTCACTAACTCCCACGCATCCTGGATCCACCAGAACTCTGTGTTCATAAAACAACAAAAATACCATATGCAAATGGAGCAATGAGCAACAGTAGACATGCATTTTGCATTTATTTCTTCTGCTCTCACACATATTTTATTGTCTCATCAGATTTCACTTACAAACATAAATTCAAAGATAAAATTTTTAAGAATCCCAAGATGGTGACAGAGCATTAAAACAAGCACAAGGCACTTCTGAGCATTGGAACCTCATGCAAATGAATAGGTCACACTCCACTGATACTGGCTCTGCCAACATGATGTTTTGTGAAAATTTTAATGAATAAATGCATGATGAATCTCACTACCAAAGGAAAAAAGAAATTCAAATTCATATAATAGTGAGATTTTTTTCACCTATCAATTTATCAAACTCATTTTTTAAAATAATAATACCTGTAGAAGTAAAAGTACAGCAAAATGGAAATTATTAGACCACACTGGTAAATTGTTTCTGCATTTCTACTCTAAAGATTCTTAGCAGGGTTCACATTATTTAACATAGCAATTCTACTTATGTAAATCTAATCTAAAGAAATATTTCAAAGCAGCAAACAGATTCATATTTGACCATGTTCATCACAGCATTATTCTTAAGGAGAAAGAATTAAAACAACCTAAATGCCTAAGGGCGAGGCACTAATTAGAAAAAATTTAACAATTCTATATAATAATATCAGGCCATCATACAAAGCACATACATGAAAAATATTTGTTGTCATGAAAATGCCTCATTATTTAACAAAAGGGAATAAAATTATATATGCATTATAAATCCATTTTAATGAACATATATAAATATTATATATACACATATATATTTTTTCAGATGAGAAGGAATTTGGGAATACATTAGTAATGCCAGCCCTGATAGCAGGATTACAGGTGATGTAGCTTCTTTACATTTACTGCTTCTCCTTTCTTCTACAGTCCTTAACTACTTTCGAAATTAAAAAAAAAATTTCAATCAGAAGAAAAGTTTCAAACTAATTCCAAGCAATTTAGAACTTTATTATTATTGTAGAATGCTTTCACTTGTTCCTGGTATATTTTTCATACTTTGTGTTTCTCTTCATCTCTTCAATTGCTTTGTGAAATGAATTGCTCTTAGCTCATGCTATTAAGTCAAAGAAAGGGAGATAAAACAGTGTGAAGGAAATAATGGTTATATTGACAAAAAAAAAAAAAAAAGAGCCAGACACTCAAACAGATTGTATCTTTGCTATTTTTACTCATGTACAAAACCAAAATTTCAATTGATTTTTGAGGCTTTAACCAAACACTTCTTATCTTGACCCTCTATGAAATGAACTGTGGCACAACTGCTACAATTAGGTATCAGAAACACTGTAGAAATGGTTTTAAGAAATGGCTGCAATTATTTCCTCTATAATTATCACTATTTTTTTCATAGAATTTTAAACAGTATTTTTTAAACATTTCTTAGTTTTGTAAAAATGAGGAGGAAACTTAAAGGAAAAAAATACAGATATATATCACTATCATAAAGTGATCAATACTTAAATATTCATGACACAGATACACACACACAGTGTCCTTTTGATAGAAGTCTAAAAGGTCATTGCTAACTCCATATTTAATTAATAGGAAAAGCAATGAATCTAATCTCTTAATTTATTCAAGCCAATATGAGCAACTGCCTAAGGAAAAACAGTTGGTAAATTCTTTCTTAAAGAGCCTTAAGTTGTGTTTGAACTTTTTAGTGAATGAAGAATGTGTCATCTCTTCTTCCCTAACTAGGTAAACATTTTGAGGGAAAAGATTTTGACTGAAAATATTTAGGTCAAGATGACCTGCCCTTTCCTAGACTAACTCCATTAATGGGGAATTTAGGTCCTCACTGCAGGAAATCTGCAGGCAGGGCCCCCCTCATGTCAGGCTCAGGGGGTTTGAATTAACCCAGGAGTCTCAAGGTTTAAAGTAACTCAAAAGGTCACTCACTCTATTGGTTCTCAAATAGGTCCATTTATGTTGTGGTTCTAGTGGTTCTCTGTGAAATAAGTAACACAGAGACAAAATAAAGTGTTTCATAAGGCTAACTTTGTTCAATTTGAAGTCATGTTTTTTAATCTCAAAAAATATCCTTTTGACTTTTTTTGGTGTTAAAATATCCTTTTTTAAAAAAAATGAAAAGCTAATTAAAATTTAGTGGCTGTCTTATTTTTTTTTTAATGTTTTCACTAAGGAAATAGATGACCCAATGTGAATTTTCTCAGAAGATTCTCTGTCCATGAAAATCTAAAGTCCAAGATAGGGTAAACAAAAAGCTTATTTCTGCCCAAGCCTGATGCAACTGGTGAGCAAGAATCTGTGGGATGTGGTCGTGGGCAGTTAGTAGTTTTGGAGGCAAATGGAATAAGATTTGAAAGCTATATAACTTTAGGGAAATAACTTACCTAGTTAAGTGATTCATTTATTTGCCTGTGCCAGTTGAACTAATGCTACCTTTGTCTCAAGTTTTTGTGAAAATTAAAAACTCAGTGGTTGGCTCTTTAATAGCTCAATGCAAATGCCACCTTTTCAAAGAGGTCTTACTTGCTCTAGCTTACCTAAAATGCTCTCTTTTCTTATCCATTCATTCAGCCATTCTCTACCTGAATTTAGAGTAGTTTTCATTCTCTGGATTTATTTTATTATCCCAACCAGAATATAAGATTCATAAAAGAAGGGAGCTCATCTGTCTTATTCCCATGGCATCTCTAGCAATTAAAATATATTGCAAAACCATGGTACTATTCAATAAATATTCATGACTAGTGAATGAATATAAAGTGTTTGACACACAAAAAAAGATTCAATAAACATTAATTCCCTTCTTTCTGAATGAGAAAAAAAAATAAGTCCATCTTCCTAAAATGTCACGTAAGTCTTCATTTTCTGAGACCATCAGAACTCATGCCCAGCATATAAGATACCTCTCTTTCCAAAAATGTTCCCAGAATAGGAAGTAATTCTTTAGATAACTGTTAACTGATAAGGTCATCATTATTTCAGAGCTGGCTATACAATTAAGAATGATTATGTGATGGCAACCTCAAATTGGTCTTTGGATGCATATTTAGTCTACAGAATAAAGAGAATGCCTAATATTTGGGATTCACACAGATTGCCAGGGAAATGTTATTTATAGTCTTCCATTTTAAGACTATGTAGACTTAGTAAATGTTAAATGGAACATAATCGTGCCAACTAATATTAAAAAGTAAAAAGAAGGCTTCTGATGGCAGAGCAGCAGATTACCTAGAGCCTGCTGAAATGGAGCTCAAGACCATGAGAGGATATATTTAGCCCAGTAGGCATAGCTGCTTTCCCCCATCCAACCATGGTACTGTTGGCCATCGGTAGATTCTTCACCAACTGGTTTCTCCTTTATGAGGTCATCTCCACCAAGTGGTCTCAGAACATCTACAAAAAGCTCCTCTTCTCATGATGGTCTCACTCTTCATGGGCTTTGGGATCTTCTTCATGATGCTTTTGGTAGGCTCTTTGTATGAGCTCCCAGGGGTTCCAACCAAACAGCTTTACTGAACTCCTGTTTTTGTAAATTATTTTTTTCAAATATTTGCTAAAAGTGTCCTACCTACTGCTCACAATAAAGGCAGATGTGAGGAAAGGGAGGGAAGAGGAGAAAGGAAGAAAGGAAGTCAGGAAGTCAGGAAGTCAGGAAGGAAGGAAGGAAGGAAGGAAGGAAGGAAGGAAGGAAGGAAGGAAGGAAGGAAAAGAAAAGTATAATATTGCCATAGAGCATAAAGGGAAACCATAAATAAGAAAGTCAAAGGCTTCAGAGTGTCTCTACATCTCAAAAACTAATGCCTCAGGGAAGGTCCTATATACCTGAAATTTCCTAAATGCCCCTTCCTGAGGAAGGTGAGGCTCAAGCCTAACAAAGAAATGTTTTCTGGCCATAATGCATGTGTGTGTGTACGTGTATGAGTGTGTGTGTATGTGTGTGTGTGTGTGTGTGTGTGCGTGCGTGGGGAGGGGCAAGGAAACAAGAATCTGAGTGGGACAATCCCTGTATTAAGTGTAGTTGTCATTCATTATTCAATCCAAGTACTAAGTGCTTATGTTTCGGGGATTGATAGCCACTCAAACACATTTGTCAAAGCTCTAACTCTTCCCTTGCCAAGAATAGTATCCTGTGCAGCTGTGGGAAGTAGTAGGAAAATGCGTCAGGTAGCATTGGTGGACACACAAGCCAAGACTTGCTGTGCCAATACCTGTTTAGCACAGTGTTAGGTACTATAAAAAAAAAACCTAGATTTCCAGCTCAAGGTAAAATGTATTAAAAGCTTGGAAATCACCACTTCCATGCTTAGGAAAAGAAAATGGTAAATAAACTAAAAATCATGACTTTTCTTGGAAAAATCAGAGAACTGAGGTTGTAGGGCAAACCGCTGTGCCAAATCCTGGAGATCCTCAGCTGAGGTACGCTCATAATGAACAGAAGCTACTGGAATCATAAACTGGTAGGAACATTTAAAGGGTAATTTTGATGAATTGTTGGAGGCCGAGTATGGACTAGCTTAAAAGTGAGAAAATCCTGGGAGCTACAGATCTTAGGGGGCCCTTACACTTTCATGGATTTCACCTCCAAGAACCCCACTATGTTCTCATGATGAAGAGACAAGAAAGATCACCTCATGACTATGGCAAGGGGAGGGCAAGACTACCAATGTACTCTTGGTAATGTACCCAGAGGGTTTTCCATAATGAAGACGTACTCTACGTATTCTACCTAGAAGAAGGACAGTTCTTCCAGTATAGCCCTCTCTAGCTTTCATCTAATTTAAAAGAGGGGGAAAGGAAGCTAAAAGAAAAACACAGGTGAAAGCCGTAGCCCAGAGATACAGAGCTATTAAAAGACTGAGACTTAATCATAAGATTATAGAATGCTTCTCTTCCCTATACCTTACAACCACACCAAAAGTATAATAACAGTAGATTCAGCTGAAAAAAAAAAAAATACAAGGCTCAGACTCTACTTAAAAAGGAATTTTTAGAGAAACTGAAAGTCATTACTAAAATCAATAAATGGCTCCACATCTAGCCCCAATTCCCATTTGGGGAAATTGGAAGAAATGTTGGATTCCATAAGCAGTAGCTTAAGAGCAAGGCCTATTTGCCCTTCAGTAGAAGCTTCCTTCCAACTTTTTTCTACCAAAGAAGCTGCACAGGCTCTACAATATAATTCCTTGCCTAAACAGGAAAGTAATGAGTGGTAAGGGATTGGTGTCTGCCATATTCAGAGGTTTTAAACTAAGGAAAAAGTTTCTTTTGCCTCAATAAGCTGTGTCACTCATAAAAATCTGTATTAGTCAGGGTTCACTACAGAAAAAAGAAAACAATGGATGGATAGATAAAAGATTATAGATGATAGATAGTTGATAGATTAATAGATTAGATAGATAGATGATGATAGATAGATAGATAATAGATGATAGATAGATAGATGATAGATAGATAGATGATAGATGATAGATAGATAGATGATAGATAGATGATAGATGATAGATAGATAGATGATAGATAGATAGATAGATAGATTGATAGATAGATAGATAGATAGATAGATAGATAGATAGATAGATAGATGATAGATAGATAGATGATATTTAGAAATAAATTTTTTTCAAGAAATTGGCTCACATGGTTGTGGAGGCTTTGGACAAGTCCAAAGTCTTCTCTGGGCCAGCAGACCAGAGATCCAGAAAATAGTCAATACTGCATTGAAGGTCCAAAGGCAGTCTGCTGGCAGAATTTCCTCTTCTTTTAGGGAAGTCAGTTCTTTCTCTTTTAAGGTTTTCTACTGATTAAATGAGGCCCACTCACAATACGGAGGGCAATCTGCTTTGCTCGAAGTCTCCTGATTTGAATGTTAATCTTATCTAAAAAATACGTTCACTGAAACATCTAGAATAATATTTAACCAACTATTTCATTATCATGACCTAATCAAGTTGACACAAAACTAATAATTACAAATCCACCCCTTGTCAACTTAACCCCCAGACAGATCTCCTTAAATCATACTTAATCTCTAAATAAAGACAATAACGAGGTCATATGCACCTGACATAACACACCTATCCTGCATACACCAGAAATACATTAGCTTTTTCACCACAAGAGGATGTAAAGTCCTTCAGTAGTATGCAACTTTTGCCAGCAAATGTCAGTTCTCAGAACAGTGCCCAGGAAGGATCCTCACTAAAAAACAGTAACAAATACATGGTCTCCCACAGAATGTCAATTTTATGGCTGCTATTTTAAGAAGTACTTTAATTATCTGTTTTCTGGGCAAGAAAGATTACCACATAAAACCATTTTCTTTTAGCTGGTGAATTTTCAAACTAAGCTCTTATTACTCACTCTGACACAAATAGTATATAAAAGAAAAAAATAATGAATTGGATTCAGAATTTCTCTTGCCTTTTCTTACTTTCTCTATATAGTATTTTAACCCTTTGTGGGAAAAGACAAATTTTACATCACACAAAAGATACTTTATGTGAATATTTATTAGTAATAATAGATTAGAGACTTGGGAAAAAGTTAAACAGTAAATAGTTGATATCTACGAATTTTCCACCGTAAAGACTATAGTTTAACTAATAATACATTCAAGAGCCCAATTTCTTCAAAAAAAAAAAAAAAACTTACCAATGGGAAAGATACAGTGTTGATAACTTGGGATATTATTAGCTTAGGCTTGCCTTCTGCCTTGGTTCACAAATGCTTTTGCCTTGTAGAATTTTTAATAATATCCAGATCTCCTGCTTGGTAAATGTAAGTTCTAATATTATTTTTAGAAGAGTACTTAGATATGTTTTATTCCTTGTAAATAGTAGGTGCTTAATCATATTTGTGGAATGAATATAACAATAAATATCAAGTGTTAAAACCACAGTGAGATAATAACTCACACCTGTCAGAACAGCCTTCATTGATAAATCAACAAATATCAAGTGTTGGCAAGAATGTGAAGAAAAGAGAAGTTTCATGCATTCTTGGTAGAATTGGAAATTGATGCAACCTTGATGGAAGACAGCATGGAGGTTTCTCAAAAAATTAAAAACAGAACTACCATACGACCCAGCAATTTCACTTCTGGGTATTTATCCAAAGAAATCTAAAACAATAATTTGAAAAGATGTATGAATGCTTATGTTTATAGCAGCTTTTACAGTAGTCACAATATGGAAGCAAACTAAGTGTCCATCAATAGATGACTGGATAAAGAAGGAGTGGTATATATATACAATGGAATGTTACTTGATCATAAAAAAAAATAAATCTTATTTGCCATGACATGGATGGACCTAGAGAGTATTATGCTAAATGAAATAAGCAGACACAGAAAGTCAAGTACCACGTGATCTCACTTACATGTAAAATGTAAAAAGAAGAAGAAGGCAGAAGGAGAAGGAGGAGGAGAAGGAGGAGGAGGAGGAGGAGGAGGAGGAGGAGGAGGAGGAGGAGGAGGAGGAGAAATGAACAAGCAAAACAGAAACAAACTCATAGATACAGAGAACAAATTGATGGTTGCCAGATTGGAGAGAAACTGGGTGAAAAAGCTGAAGAGATTAAGAAGTACAAATTGGCACTTATAAATAGTCACAGAGATGTAAATAACAGCATAAGAAATATAGTCAATACTATTGTAATAATTATGTGTGGTGTCAGGTGGGTACTAGACTTTTCAGGGTGATCACTTTGTAAGTTGTATAAGTATCTATCTATCACTATGTTGAACAACTGAAAATAATATAATATTGTATGTGAACTGTAATTGAAAAATGAATTAATTTTAAAAAAAAAGAAATAACAAGTGTTGGCAAGGATGTAGAGGAAAGGGAACCCTGTGCACTATTGTTGGAAATGTAAATTGGTGCATTGCTATGGAAAACAGTATGGAGGCTCCTTAAAAATTAAAAAAAGAACTACCTTATGACCTAGCAATTCTACTTCTGTGTTTTTATCAAAAACAAAAACACTAACTCAAAAAGATACATGTACCCCTATGTTCACTGCTGTATTATTCATAATAGCCAAGATATGGAAACAACCTAAATGTCCACTGATGAATGAATGAAGAAAACGTATATATAAAATGGAATATCAGTCAGCCAAAAAAGGGAATTAAATCTGCCATTTGCAACAATATGGATGGGCCTTGAGGTCATAATGCTAAGTGAAGCTAAGTGAAACAAGTCAGACAGAGAAATACAAATATTGTATGACCTCACTTATATGTGGAACCTGCAAAAAAAGGGGAAAAAAACACAGATACATGGAACAGATTGGTAGTTGCTAGAGGCAGGGGGTAGGCAGTGGGTGAAATGAGGGGAAGGGGGTTAAAAGGGACAAACTTCCATTTATAAAATAAATAAGTCATAGGGATGTAATATACAGCATAATAACTATAGTGAATACTGTATTGCATATTTGAGAGTTGCTAAGAGAATAGATCTTAAATGTTCTCATCATAAGAGAAAAAAATTTTGTAACTATACATAGTGATAAATGCTAAGTACTTATTGAGGTGATCATTTCATAATATATACAAAGATGGAAGCATTGTGCTGTATACCTGAAACTAATACAATGTTATATGTCAATTATACCTCAACTTAAAAATAACAATAATAAACATGCAAAATGAATAATTTTATTTTAAAAAATATATTTTAAAAAAGAACTATAGATTTCTATTTAATCCACAATCACTCACAGCATGTGCTTATCAAAAAGTAATGGAAGGTAAACTTGCCTAAATTTCTCATGCTACCATAGCTCATTGAATCTGAAGACATTAACTGTAACACATATAATTTCTTTTTACCATTAAGAAATTTATGTGCTACCAATTACACTATGTTATGCCATTAACTGTTAAGAATACTAATTTTATAAATATTAAAATGTGTATTTTGGAATCAGTATGTATGGTATTAATATTGGTAAACTAAACTGCTAGATCCTCAAGAGAAAGAAATTCATTTTGTGTATCCAACAGAGCTTTGTATACAGTAGGCAATATATACAGAAGGGAGAGAGAGGGAGAGAGACAGAGAGAGAGAGAGAGAGAGAGAGAGAGAGAGAGAGAGAGAGGATTACATCTATAAATTAAAGAAACAAAACATCATACCAAAAGTAAAATTAGCATTTGGAAGAGGAACTAAAAGCTGCTTCACCTCGGAACTGAAGTGGTAGAGTGGAATGAATTTGGTCTAAGGTTAGAGGAGAGAAGAGCTGCAGGCTTATTGGGTTCTCCTAACCTGTAGCAGCAGCAACATGCCCCAGAGTTCCCATCCTGTGCCAGTCCAATAAGGTACTAAAATTATAATAGTGAGACACCTGCCCAGGCAACAGTCTTCAGAAAGACATTCTGACACATAAATTGGTTCCAGGCCTCATTAGAAAGGACTCTTTAGTAAGTTTTTTACAAGAATGAATTGTGTTCTTCCAAAATTCAAGTCAATCCAGAATCTCAGAACATAATCTTATTTGAAAATAAGGTTTTTGCAGACATCAATAGCTATGTTAAGGTAAGGTCATACTGGATTAGGAAGAACCCTAGCTCCAGTGACTGGTGTCCTTATAAGAAGGCCATTGAAGGTAACAAACAGAGGAGAAGATCACGTGAAAACAGAGGCAGAGATTGGAGTGATGAAACCACAAGCCAAAGAATGCCAAGGATTATATTGATAACCACCAGAAGCTCGGAGAGGCAAAGAAGGATTCTTTCCTAGAACATTTGGAGAGAGCCTGGCTCTACCTTCATTTCAGACTTTCTAACCTACAGAACTGTGCAAGAATAAATTTCTGTTGCATTAAAAGACCCAGTTTGTGGTAGTTTGTTATAGCAGCCCTATGAAAGTAATAGTGTTTACTAAAATAATAGTAATTAGCAAGTAGAATCAATAATTTTATGGTTTTTAAAACTGCAGGAGTTTTTAATTTCCAAGAGTAATATAAACTCAATCTATCAAATTAAAATATAGAAATGTACAAAGGTAAAAGTAAAATACCTGCCTTTACACACAGATTCCACCCCTAAATATTTATACTTTTTAACTTTTCTATGAATATACACATAAGCACTATTTTTTTTACAAAAATGGGATAATTCTATGTATGTGTTCAGCTTGCTTTTAAAAGTAACTATATTATAAAATATATGGGTATTTTTACATCCTAATATATAATCAACATCATCCTTTTAATAGGCTGTATAATATTTCATTATAGCCACCCTCTCATAATTCACATTTTATTCAATATATGTTTAGTTTTAGCTATGGTGTAAACATTTTCAAGCAGTGAAAGGGATAAATAAGTAAAAAAGAAGTTATATTGCAGTAAGATATACTTCAACAGGCAAGAGCACAGAGGACAGTGGAAGGAGATGGGAAAGATGTTCCAGGCACATGCAGAGAAGTGTACAAATCACAGGAGATAAGAGAGGATAAATTCCTTTGAGACAAAACAAGCGATATCTCGTCAGTCTCCCAAATGATTGCAAAGAAAGAATGAGGCACATGAGCTCTGAAAGGTTAAACTTGATCTGTTTTCCTAGATTTAAATAGACTCATTTTGAGAAGGTTATATAACATTATTTAATGATCAGCTGGATTAACACAATGCACTATGTGGCCTGAGTACTTTATCAGTATAATTTATTTTACAAATACCTTAAAAGATACACACTTCATTATCCTTCATTATCATATGGGTCTTGGCTGCTGGCACATGGGCCCTAATGAATCATTGCTTCAATATCTAGGAAGCTTTTTCAAGGATGCAGCTCAAGGTGGGGCTCCAGATAGGTACCATCCTAGCAAATGAGGCCAAAAAACATAGCAAAAGTGATCTTCAGTGTTGAGATTTCTGAAAGCGAAAACCCCAAGCTCGGTCTAAACGAACCCTATAGAAGGATGATTTATTACCAAAGAACAGAGGAAAACGATTAGCCTTAATAAAGAACCTTGTAGTTTATGCAAATTAGATCTGATTCACAACTGATCTTGAACTTGAAATTCTCAGTAACTTCTAATTAACTTTAGTCAGGAGCATGCCTAATGGGCCTTTTGTCTGAGGCCTTGATGTACTGCCTGGCTTTATTATTCAGTGATAGGGTGGGAGGGCACTTGCCTACAATTTGGAATGAAGCAAAACAGACTAGATGCCAAGTTACTTCCCTTTGAGAATGCCTGAAACCCTTTCACCTCATCCCTCTCAGTTCTAGTTACCAGAGGGAAAGCAAATCTAAATCTCCACCTCCAATTATGAAAAAGGGCTCAATTGCATCAGAAAAAGATTAGGAAAGATCCTCACCACAACCCCCGGCTCCTCCATCAAAATCAGTTCCAGAATGTAAAAATTACTTCATAATCTAAGTGTTGATACAACAAGAACATCCAATTCTTAATTCTGTAGATCTTTGGAGTAGAATTGGTACGATTATCAGGCTGGCAGAGCTACAGTCCCATAGGAAATAGCAGGGAAGAATCTGTGCAATTTCCTTCAGATAGTTTTACCTCACCTGATTTTTGTTTTTAATCTGAAATAAACATGTAATGGAAGTGACAATTGTGTTATGAAGGATAAAGTATTGTCAAATTATTCTCTAATGCCTCAGGAACTGCTTAGAGAATTCTTGTAATAAGGGTGCCTGCATGAGTTCTGGCTGAATGCTATCTGCTCACCCACAGGTCAGTCTGAAAGTGTCTGCAGTAAAGGAGTCTTTACTGAGAATAAAGCTTCATCCAATTACAAAAGCAGTCTATCAGTGGCAAGCCCAGGGAAACTTCCTCAGTTAGTTAAGGCTGGCCTTATATTCGTAACTTCTTGCTCCTAGTTTTAGAATATTTTCTATTTAGCAGATTCTGCTTCCTAGTTTTATTGCTGAATCAGCCAATGAGAACTAATTTTATGTCTCCCTTGAATCCTGTCAATCTGACTTATTTTGTGGGGAGAGAAAATGGGAGGTCAGCCAAACGAATCACTTTTCACAGCCTCTCAGGCAGCCTTTCAGGAGAAACTCAACGAAATCACATTCCATTCACTGGGAAGGATTATTTATTCAGAGCACGCAGCAGCAGGGGAGTTGGGTCAGTGGAGGGGTGCTGGGCAAGCATGCCAGAGAGCTTCCTGCACCACAGAACCAACCGGGCCTTAATGCATTTACGGCTCCAACCTCAGTCTTTGGATTCCATGAACCGATAAATTTTTAAAAGTCAAAGCATATTTACCAACTTTTTATTTGGCTTGGTAAGCAAATTAAATAAAATCAGTTGTTATCTACTATTGCCATTGTTTCAGAAAACGAAGTTTTTAAACAGAGAAGCACAGGAAGTTCTTAAGAATTTTTAAAAATTCAAGCTTAAAATTATCATTATGAAACTCTCATGATGTTGTCTTTGTTTTTTCCATTTTTCTTCAAATTGGTAGAAACTTTCTCATAGTGAAATGCCCTAAGACAAAAATGATCGTTTTCCTTCTGATTCAAGAGACAAAGAAGGAAATGAAACAAATGAATCAGAATGTGACTTTTTATGTCAGTCTGTCTGTCTGCTTCTCCAGCAAACACATCTGAAGATCTTTTCTGCCCTCTCTACCTCTCAACCCCATGTCAGGACCCCTTCCAAATGCCCCAAGAACTTCAGATACCACACTGTCCTTTCAATAAGTAGCAAATTTGATATTCAAAATTGAAAACACATTTTGAGAGAAAATCCCTGTTCAAAAGCCAGTGTCTACAAGAGAGAAAAAAATCTATTGCAAGAAATTTACACTCTGTAATAAATACCGGTGTTCTTTAAAGAAGATTTGTCCTTTCCAGTGCTGATGTTCATCACAGACAACACTGTCGCAAAGCCACCCCATGTTGTTTATCACTGTCCTGCTACTATCACATGGGTTACCTCAGTCACTTCTTATGCTAGGCACTATGGGGTTAGAGAAGTAAATGTCACAAGCCCTTTGTGCTTATTCTTTGGACAAGTTGCTAAACATCTCTGAGACTCTCTAATCTGAAACGTGTAATGTAATCCCTCTCAATTTGGCATCATTGTCAAGATCAGATAAGATATGTAAAAATATCTCATAAACTGTAAAATTATTTCAATGTATGAAGTATTAATGATGTTGCTTTTTAATAAAAGTGTTGAAAAAGTAGTAATAATATTTTTAAAATAACCTCTAGAGTAATAATAATGATGATGATGACAATGATGATGGCAACAAAAAGAAAAACTAAGTAAATAAATAAGTTCTCTAGGGATTTTGGTGCCAGATATTGTATTAAGTAATTTTCTAGAGAATTTGCTAGCTTTGCCAACAAAAGTAGCATAAACCAGAAATGAGATCCAAGTCCTGATTCTGTCTAATCCCATAAACCCTATGAGCTGGGCTTAGCAAAATCTTCTAAAGCTACCAAGAGGACATTTGTTTTTAAAGTTAGACTTAGGGAAATAAATAAATAAATAAATAAATAAATAAATAAATAAATAAACGAACTAACTAACGAACGAACAAATAAATAAATAAAATAAGCAGAGCTTAGCCCTCAAGCAGATGATATAACATTAATTGATGACAGAAAAGAAAGAAAGATATTCAACTATTTTGTTTTCTTTTACACCATCTAGAAAAATAATTGTGAAACTGGACAAGGTAGAATAAATACTAAGGAAAATATTAAGGGAAAACCAAAAACTTAGAATAGAATTTTGACACTAGAACGAGACTCAAAAAATCATAGCCCAATGTTTTTGGCTTACAAATACAAAAGTGATGGGATTAAGTATTTTGCTCAAAGTCACAATTTAAGCCCATGGCAGTGTTTGGGTAGAATCAGCCACCTGACTCCTGGTTCAATGATCTTTCTACCTATTGCATTTGAGGGATAATAATGAGGAACAAGTCCCTGGGTTCTAATGAATTAAGTGGCACAAAGCACTAAAAAACAAAATTACAGAATGTCTGGTGGCAATTTTTTAAAGCACAAGAAATGAGAAATGTAACAGAAGACTAGAATAAACACCATTAATTCAATAAAGGAACTGCTTACCTGATTTGCTGACTCTGCGCCTGAATGTTGTCTTAAACAGCAAGGAGAGTTCACAATTCATTTAGCTATATATCAATACCTAGGGAGTTTCTTAAATTTAGTATAATATAAAAGTTTATTGGAAATCAGTACTCCTTTACTAAAAAATAAGAACTGTATTCACCTTAATATATTAATATGAGCTATATTACCTACAATGATTAAAAGAATTATTAGCCATTTTTAAATAAAGTTTAATAGAAAAAATTAAATATTAATGTTGACATTTAAGTAATCTCCTATAATTGTAATAATTACTATAAGGTTGAAGTAATTTTCTGTTTTGTAATAAATTATTTGGTCATCACATTTGTCATTCTATGTCCAAGGTACAAATGAATAAACTAAAGTTGCTGCCTTGTCCTGGCCACACTACATAGAGTGGCCACTGTAAGAGGTTATTCAGTGTAAGCCCTCTGCCTTTTTTATTTCCTGACAGTTATAACAAAAAAGAGTCTCTACAGTCTGCATATATTTGCAAGAAAAAAGATTCAGTGGACTTAATATTCTCCAAAGCCAAGCCATTACCAAAACTCATCAAAATGCACAGGGCTATGCTATTATTTTTGTTGTTCTTTAATTATCTGGATTATAGATGTTGCACTCTTAATAATGGTTTGTTTAATCTGTTATTGCCTCCAATGTATTATATTCCAATGTGTTATTGTATTCTAATGTGATTTTCCCAATAGAATAGTATGTCTACTTCAGTCCAGCTTTACATTTCAAACTCCAGCCATGGGGAGAAAAGCCCAGAAACAGAATAGCATAATCAATGTAGGACTCACCATTGGTTTTCTTGGTCAATAGCTTTCAGTAGTTACAGTGAGTCTTTATCAACTGGCAGCCAAACATCCTTCTGGCAGAACTTCATTATACCTGTCTGTGAGAAAAGAAAAAAAGAAATGTCTCTCCTCAGCACCAGTTTCTCCCAAAAGTGAATTTGGCTTTTCTTTTAAGTCAAGCTATCACAATATTTACAATGGTAATTGCATGGTTATATATTTTGTGACAAGCCAAGCCATCCAGATCTCTTGGTATTTTAGGGAAGCAGACAACGGACATCAAATTTTATTTGAAACTGCAAAGCATATGATTGGAGTTCGAGTTTAAATGTACAATCCTTCTTTCCCAAGCAAGTAATGATAACCTTTAGCTGTCACATTGCTGGGCTAGTTTTGGTTCTTCTTTTTATTGGAGACATTCTACAGACATTCTTCCATGTGTCCTATGCTGCATTTTTATAAAGTCTAAAATGGTAGCCTTATTGAAAAGACAGAAACATTTGGATAATAAAAGATTTAGGTGGATTTGGGCTGAATGGTCCACATCCTCCAAGTGCTGCAACATACATTAAATCCTTGCTCCAGGCTACGGCTAGGAATTTTAAGCACTTTATATACTAATTGATTTATTCCTTACAAAAACCCTATGAAGTAGTTACCATTATATCCTCCGTTGTAAAGATGAGGAATTGAAGAAGTGAGAGGTAAAGGCACCTGCCCAAGATACACAGCTAGTGTATGGAAACAGGATTGTCCCCAGGTCTGACTTCAGAGCCCAGGCTTATTTTCCCTCGGCCCCCTTCCTCTGCCAACTGTGTGTAGATCTATAAGTCAGGCTTCTTAAATCTGTATATGGCATGAAGTCATGAGAGCTGGCTATTTTGTTGAATGACAGAACTGAGACAAGTGGAAAATAATAAGATAAATAGGATAAAAATATTAAGCACACATTTAGATTCAGCAAAATAAATTACATACATATAAAAACAAGTCCTTTCATTAAATTTACGTAAAAAATCTGAGTTGTTTCAGTTGACAAAAAGCTCAATGAGTTAACAGTGTTCCTATTAAAAAACTCACCCTGCATATCTATCCAGACCAAGGAAAATGGCACTGCATTTCTCAGTATTTAGACCATCTCTGGACAATTGAGTTGTTTTCTGATATTTCATTTTAAGGAAGACCTTGGTCATTTGGCATGAGCTCAGAAAAGCAAGACTATGATAGTGAGAAAATCTCATCAAAGGCCTGATGGTAAAATAGAATATATTATGCTTGATGACAAAAAATTTTAGGATGGGCAAGGAGAAAAAGTAGGTATCATAATCCACACAAGCAAGATTTAAATCTTTGCTGATTGCAAGGTAGTCTTCTGAACTATAAAGAGGTTATTCTGATTTTCTCCAAACCAAACCAGGATCAATGAGCCAAATTTACAGGAAGCCAACTTTCAGCAAAATATTCAAGGAAGATGTTTCTCATAAGTAGAGTTATCTAAAATTAAATGGTTGATCAGCAATGAGTTAAAGAAGTTTTTATGTATTAGATACACTCACTGGAGTAGATATGACTTAATTAAGTTAATGTGTGATATTTGCTTTAAAATAGTAAACAAAAAAAATGTGGATTGTAAATAGCTGGAACAAGAATAGCCCAACATTGATCATTGCTTAAGAAATATGATGAATACTAAGAAAATACTTATACATTTGAATGTGATTGAAATTTTTACTTACACAAGAGGAATACATTGCCTCAGGCAGTAGTGAGATCTGTGCTTTGGGATATGATCATGTAGAGATTGCATGTCTACTTGAAAAGGATATTGCAGAGTGTACAGAATGTTAGACTTCAAGGATCTTTCTGAGATTCTAATTCTGGAAAAGAAGATAGCAAAATTGTATAAAGTAATTCAGAAAAGAAAGTATCCCCTACCCAGATTCTTCTATTATTGACAGATTTGTTGCTACCTGCTCGTCATGTCTCCTCTCCCCTGGAGTGTGGGTGAGCCCTTTAAATATGATGAGATATCACTCCCATGATAGAACAAAAAAAAATTTGCAGATATGATTGAGATCCTTAATCAGTTGACTTTGAGTTAATCAAAAGGGAGATTTATTCTACGTGAGTTTGACCTAATCAGGTGAGCCCTTAAGCAGAAGCAGACAATACTTCTGGCCTAGACTCAAACAGCCATGTTAATAACTGCGATGGACAAGGGTACCTTCTAGGAGGTGAGCGCAGTCCCCAGAAGACAACCGGCAAGAAAATAGAGATCTGAGTTATACAGCTGCAAGGAAATGATCTCTATCAACAAGCGAGCTAGGAAGAGAACCTCAAGCCACAGATGATTGTAGCCCTAGCTGACATCTTGATTTTTTGTTTTGGCAAAACTCTGAACATAGACAAAGCGAATCTATGCCAAGAATTATGATCTGCACAAATTGAGACATAATAAATTTGTGTTGTTTTAAGTTGTTACACTTGTGGGAATTTGCTGCTGCAATAGAGAACTAATATACTACAGCATAATCGGGGCTATTCTGTCTTTTAAAAGAGACATTTAATTATTATGTTATGATTATTATAGTGCTAGAAATATTATGGAAAGCAGAAAAATCAGATTGATGAATAAAACATCTGTACAATGAAATACCAGAGAGCCATTAAAGTAAATGAAGTTGGTCTGTATGCACTGTTATTGAACAATCTTTGATATATTTGTCCAGCGAAAAATAAAGAACAGATTATATATACAATATGATCACATTTACATTTATAATGGTTATATAAGAATAATTGTATATCCACAGACAACTTCTGGAGCAACAAATAAAGAACTATTAACAATGACTATCAGGAAAGAAGATTAGAAGTCCAAGGTAAGGGTAAGAATAGCTTTCCGTTGTTTAAACTTTGCACTGCTTGAATTTTTACCATATATACATATTGCTTTTCAATTTTTATTGAATATGTAACTGAAAGCACATCACTTTATTGAATATGTAACTGAAAGCACATTGCTTTATTAGATATACAGTTGTACAAAAGATCATGGAGTATCTGCTTATTTGGTAATTCATTGAATGAGATAGGTCTTAAAAAATTTATGGCCAAACAAAGAATTATAATTTCTGAATAAAACTAGGAAAATGGTCTGGCAGTTAATGAAGTCCCCAGAGGGCATAATAAGAAAGAAAATGCCAGTCCTACAAGTATGGAAAATGTTAGGCGTTAAAGAAGCACAGTATCTCTGGCACTGCAGAGTCAAAGCTGCTATATAAAGTGCTTTGTCATCCATCTAGGGAATTCTGAATATGATGAGTTAGGTGCTCGGGGAGGTAAGTTGAGTTTGTCACTGGTGCCTTGAGTCCCACCTCCTTGGCCCACCTCTGATTTTAGCCGCATCTGTGCTGGATGGTTCCATGTGCCTTTACAGTTTCCTATCCCATCAAACCTTTGCTTTTCTGCTTAGGAGTTTTTGCCAAACCTGTGGAAAGCCACTCCCTGGAAGTGCTGGGAGGTTAACATTTCTTATGGTAATCCTTAACCAACAGCAATAAGAGCCAGTGGATAAATGCTTCTGCCTCCCATGCCTAAGGGAGAGAATCTGGGGAGGCATTCAGAGAGTTGAGCCCCCATCACCTACAAGAGCGGAGAATATTTATAATGCAGCCTTTATTGACTTTTCCTTCTTCTATCTCACTCCTCTGAACTTTCCTCCTATTTCCTGACGTTACTTCCCAAATAAATTATATGCCCCTAAATCCTTGTTTCAAGCTCTGGTTTTATGGCTACCCAAACCAGGACAATGTTTGTTAAAGAAGGAACAGCAATAGAGAATTGTTTCTTGCACATTATTTTAGTGGCAGCCTAAATAATCTAAAATCTCCCAAAAGTACTCACAGTGCCCCTCTGAAAGAAAGGATTCTACAGTGTAATAATGGGTGGCATCCTATCCCAGAGAGAGCCCATTGTGCTAAATACGGCCTGTTCTATGAGGGCTAACCTGTAATTGCTTCTGGTAGGAGATATTTCAAATACTCACTACATTCTCCTTACTTTCATTTTACCTCATTATGTTTCGTTATGCCCAAGTAACATAACAAATAATTCCATTTGGCCCTTGCTATCTATTGCTTTCCAAATATGAAACAAAATGCTTACCATTTTCTTACTTGCTGCTTAGCCAATTTTACACAAAACTCCTCTTCATCTCATCTCATTCAGTCATTTGAATTTATGTGAATTTTTTCTTGCTGTCTATATGTATGGAGGGAACCTAGGACGGTCTTAGTAAGACTTCAATTTGAGTAACAGGAACAAAGATGAAATAGCATCTTTGTCTATGTTTAAAATTCTTGCTACATTGCAAGAACCAGTAGAATCTATAAGCCAATTTACTTCACAGGGAAAACTCCAGATTCTCAGATTCCTCTCCATCAAGGCAACTATTTATAATAGATCTTCCTCAGACATACCTGTTCACTTTGCACTACTCCTTTTGATGTAGGTATAATTAAGCTGGTTGTAGCCCCACTTGGCCACCATATCCAAGAGGGAAAAAAAAGTAGCAATTCAAAATGATTGCTCTAACCATGCACTTTTCTCTCTGCCTTGTTCACCCTGACAGTGGTTGTGTGGCTCCAAGTCTCTTGCTGTTAATATCAGGAAAGATTTTATTCTTTTGGATATCTTTATCAGCCTCTTCTTCTTTCTCTAGTTGGCTTCCCCTGGGTCCCAGCTGGTCTTTTAACAAAGATCTCTGTTTTCTAAAGTTACTGAGGATACAGAAAAGCCTGTCTGTTATCATTCCCCACATTTGCTCCTCTGATCACCTCCCTTTCTGCATGTACTTCCTCTCCAAATCAATTTAGTTACTAAGGCTCACTAAGCAGAGGTCAGTTTTACTATAAATTAGGTCCATATCTGCAAGTCAACTAAGCAAAAGAAAATTAGGGGAAAAAATAAAGCTTTAACTCTTTTTAGTAACATTGAACCTCAGGGAAATACCTTATCGTAAGTCTGACATTGCTAGATTAAAACAAAGGACTTAAGATACCATTTGTCTGATTATATGATCAGGCTAATACTTCATGTTAATACTTCAACGTATATTTTGAAATTTTATGGCACTCACCGTGATACAATTCTGAACAGCATATGCAAAGAAGCGGGTATCAGAAACAATGTTTATGAGGTGGCTATCCCATACCAGACACACTTCACACATGGCTCATTTGATTTTCACAATAATCTCTGTCCTACAAATGATCAAACTTAGTACAAGTGACCTGCTGAACTTACTAGTTACACACACAGGTATAACACAGTCTCTCCACTTGCTTCACCATTGATTGCTTCCCAGTAACAGACACACTTTCACAGCTGTTCTACATGCTCACAATCATTCTTACAGTCAGCATGTGCAATTTGGATAGAGCTGACCACTCCTTCCTGCTTTGTCAACATAAGGAATATGGATTGTTGAATAACTAGAAAGGCCAAACCTTAAATACTTGTCCTCTTTAGAGGAATGATGAGCTATCATCTCTTATTTCTTGCTAACATTCCTGTAATGTCAGAAAATATTCTTCATAAATCCTATTAGGAAGCTGTGTAAGACACAGTGTGTTGGTTGGCTGTCCCAGCTATAATTCCCAACCCATTATTCCTAACCACCTTCTGTGAGTGGACATAAAAATCCCTTGTGGCTAAGATACATGCCAAAGTTGACTAAGGGATTCTGGAGAAGTTCTTTTTTTCCCCAATATAGATGCCACACATCACTTCTATCCTTATTCTTACCTTAAATATCAATGTAATGACTGGACCCAAAGCGATCATCTTTCAACCATAAGGGAAAGGCCAAGAAAATCATAGCAACTGGGCCACAACATGATTAAGCAGCTGAATCTACAATAAGAATAATGGAATTGTAAACCTTTCTTTGTTTAAGCCACCATAGTTGGGTTTTTGTTATTTATAGCTGATTACACTACTAACTGATACAGGCACAAAATATTTACAGTACAGGTTTGGTTTCTTTAAATGAGATGGTATTTTACTAACAGGTGTCAATCTGAAAAAAAAAAAAATTTAGAGCAATACTGTCCAGTAGGATTTGTGATAATGGAAATGTTCCATGTTGGCACTGTTCAATACAGTAGCCACACATGACTCTCAAGGACTTGAAATGTGGCATGTGCAACTGAGGATCTAAATTTATATTTAATTTAATTTTGATTAATTCAACTTTAAATTTGAGTGACTAGTGGTTACCATATTAGATAGTACAATCTAGATTTTTTATGAATCATGATGTCTGTGTTTAGGATAAGAAAGTGAAAACATGTACAAACCTATTTGAGGCAACTGCATTATCTTTTATTGAAGCTGAACATAGAAAAATTATATAGCAATAGTCCAAAAATAGACAAATCTTTTAGCAGTTTTGAGAACGTCTCTATTGTCATAGAGTAATCTTTAGCTAAAAGGTTGCTTGTGGTCCTGAACTAGAACATGGTAAAGTATATATCTGTTGGAGGAGGAGAAACAGTGAAATCTAGGGCTAAAAACACAGAATACTGTTTCATTTTTCTGACAGGGCACCTCCAAAACATTGACATAAGGGAGTAATTATTCTTAAGGGACATCAGTTAAGTCAAATTTCTTTCTTTTCATCCAAGTCACTACCTCTATAAGGACAACAGTAAGCAAGGCCTACTTTCAGCAAAGAGTATCTTCTAGGTGCTCCACTCCAATTCATCAGCAGGACTCCATTCCAGATTTCATAACTTTTTCTCCAGTCATATCCACTCGCCACTTTGGTGGTCTATCCTATGGTCTTATTCCCTTACTCCTGGAGAAGTATGCTATGAACAATTGTTTTCCCCCTACCTCAAATTCATGTTGATGACCTAACCCCTGGCACCTGCAGAATGAGACTGCATTTGAAGAGAGTCTATAAAGAGGTAATTAAGGTTAAAAAAAAGTGATGATAGTTGGACTTAATGCAATATGACTGATATCCTTACAAAAAGAGGAGATGGGGACACAGACAACACACAGACTGAGGGATGGTGGCCATCTGCAAAGCAAGGAGAGAGGCAACAAATGAAACTAAACCTGCTAACACCTTGATCTTGGACTTCTAGCCTCCAGAATTATGGGAAAAAAAATAAATTTCTGTTTTAAAGCCACCTAGTGTGTTGTATTTTGTTATATCAACCCAAGAAAACTGATATATAGTACCTCTCAGTTTTCTCTTGAACCCTCTCTAGGGCCTTTGGCAACATTCAGGCAATATTAGCTAAGACAGGAGCACTGCAGCATCATAGGGGAGCATCATGGGGGAGATACGCTCAGTAGTTGGAGCTCTGAGGTCTACACAATTCACATGTATGAAACTATCTCTTCAGTCAGTGAGATGTGTAAGAGGGCAGGAGGAATAAGTATAGGAGAATTAATCACAGAAAAATCTAGATCTTAGATAGTTAAGCAGCAATTATTTCATACAATGTGAGGTCTGGAGGAGACACTAGAGCTAATTTAGTTCAACACCTTCTTTGTTTAGGCAATAAAACTGAGGCCCTGAAAGGATAGTGGTTAATCTAAAATCAGTCCATCAGTGGCAAAGCTACATATTGGTCCAGGTCTCTATTTTACTGTTCTTTCCTTCATTCCATCCTATTTTGAGGAAAGAACATATTCAGCTTTTTATATTTTTTATTAGAAATACATTGCAAAAGGCTTATAAAGAAAAACTTGTATTAAAAAATTTAGCTCTCTGTCCCAGTTTTAAATCCACCATTTATTATTTTATGTCCTTAGGTAATAATTTAACCTGTTAAGAAATTGGTTTCTTAATCTATAAAACGATGGTAATAATGGCTGCCCTTTCTCTCTTTTAGTATTGTCTTAATAACCAAGAAAAAACAGAATGCATGAAAGTGTGCTTTGAATATCGCAGTGCTTTATCATTTTAAGGTAATAGTATTATAGTTTATTGTGGCTGAAGGTTAAAGTCCATTTTTTATTACCTATAACAATACTTTTAAAACAAATCCATTGTGTCAATATAGATATAAAAAATAACTTATTTTGAACCCAAACTGAGCACCAGAATTAGTCATCTCAATAGAAAATGTTCATGAACTTTGGAAGATGATGGACTGGTCCCTTGCACCTGTGTTTATGTTGCTGGAGTAAAGTAACTGCCTGTGGCAAAGAAATCAGAAAATCTGTGGCTCATTTCCCCCTTGATTACAAGATGATAGATGAATGTTCATATACATCTGTTTCTGAGGGCTTCAAATAAACATATATTGTAAATTCAGGTCAAATATTTGGAAGCCACTTACAAACAAATCCTAAGAAATCACCTCTTGCTGTATCCTCTCTGAATCCAGTTTTGTTGGGAAATTGGCCACAAGAATAAAACTATTTATTAACTTCCCAGCTTCCTTATGAAAGAACTGAGAGAACAGTTTTTTATTTCTGATTCTGTTTTTGGTTCTACACTAGAGAATATATACAAGAACTTAAGTGGTATGTGTACCAGGAAATTATCAGGGAAGTCGCTTAGCTAGATGTGATCTCTAGAGCATCCATCTGTTGTATTAATATTTCACTATTCAATTTATCTACATGTATAAATCTGTTCCATTTGCTTATTAAAATCAGTAAGAATAATGAAACCCTTTGATAATCACCAATTGAAATCAAGACAGAAGTTACAGTCCCTTATCAGCTTCTGCTTCCAAGTTATTTGTTATTTTTGCATTTTATTTTAGCTATATAATATTTTTTAAATCGCAGTTCACATATATGAATAGTATAGGTAATAAGAGTTTGAGTTGCAATATTGTGTGTGGTACACATTAAAAGAAAATGCCTCTCTCGTAAAATGTATTTTCCCAAAGGCAGGGTCCTTTTCTGTCTCGTAGAGTTCTGAATCCATAGCACAGGGCCTAACACATGTCTTAAAAAAACAATATTTTAAATTTATTACACGAATCCATTGGCTAAAAGAATATTAGTGGACAATTATGTTTTCAAAATTGATTTTCTATTAATATCTTAGCGTTTTCTATTTCTTATAAATAAATCAGACAGGAAACACTAACAATTAACTGTATCAGTTATTAAGTTGTTGTCTCTCAGTTTTAAAGACACTCTTCTATACTCTGTTTTGTGATGCTGGGCTGAGACTCTGCAGCCACATTACTGCATTGCAGGTTGCATCCACAGTAGGCAATTTTAACATGGGGCAGGAAAATAAACGCAAGTCTAGAGGAGGAGAAAGAGATCTGTTGGCTTGCAACTCCTGTGAGTATCTTCCTAGCCAAGCTTCTTGACCTCAGCTATTTCCTTCCCATAGCAGCAGCTGAATCAACTTGAGGGATTTTTAACACTTGTAAAACCCACCCTATTATCTCCTTTTCTCCCAGAGATAGCAGTACCAGAGAGTGCCCCATTTTTGGAGGTTTGGATCCCAAGCCTATGTAGAACCTCCTCTGAACACAGAGGTCCCAATACCACCAAGAATCACCTCCTCCTCAGTCTAAATTTGAGCTCTGTGAGATCCTCTTATCTAAGTTTCTAAGTTTTAAGAATTACCACCCCTTCCCTTTGCTCACACAGCACACCTGGGGGTAATCCCTGCTCCTCAAGCTTTAGCAAGCCTCAGAATCACCTGTAAGTCACAGATCCCTGAACTCCACTCCCGGAGATTCTGATTCAGTATCAGAAATATGCATTTCTAACAAGTTCCCAACAACGTGAAAGCTTCTGGTTTTGGTTTCAGTTTAGATAATGTCTTTAGATGAATGTAGTAGTTAGTTACTACTCAAAAAGAAATGAGAGGCAAATAATCCAAGACATGCATTACAGTTAATCAAATTATCCCATTGGGATGATTGTGATGGAGTTTCTTGGGAGCCCAAGTGACTGCTTCTCTTGACTATTATGTCAATAAAGATAATCACACAGGCAGTGATGTGAGCTGGATTCTTCTGAGTGCCCTGACTTGCTAAAGAAAGAAAATGATCTTACTCTTGGATCTTACTCTTGATTCTTGTAAAAAAAAAAAAAAAAACTAAAAAGCTTTCGTGGCATCCAAAAAAAAAAAAATCCCTTATTTCTTTTAGCCACATGACCAATATTGCTGAAAAGCAAACATAAACATTAATTTTGTGATTTGCAGTATTCGCAACCACTCAAACTCTCTCTTTAATTTTATAATGCAGTGTCTCAAGGGAGCAATAGTGAAATCTGTTTAGACTTAAGACTGGGAAATTTGAAAATTCAAGTCACTCAAAGTCTCTTCTGCCAGTGGAAGAAGCTTGCTCTCCTATGTCTGGGGAGAGTATCCTTCTCTTGCTTAAAAATATTGCAATATCTTTACATAGAACAGTTGTCCAGCAGAATGCCCATTATCTTCAAGGTTAAATCCTTCAAAGGGAATGCACATTATCCCAACAAACCCTTATCATCACTAGACCCATAGCTACAGTCAGGTCTCTGCATGAAAAGTGAGCATTTTCATTTAATTTAGTCTTTGGCTGGGGCAGATGGGGTAGATAAATTTTGGAGAATTAGCATGGATTATTATAAACTTAAGCAGTTAATAACTCCATTGTAACTGTTGTTCCAAATATGAAATTTATATTGGAGAAAGTTATACCAACTCTAGTACCTGGTATGTAGCTATTGACCTAGCAAATTTTTTTTTCCTGTACACCGATTAAGACTCATAAGAAAAAAGTTCGCTTTACTCGGAAGCACCATCAGTACACCTCAGTACTACATTAACTACTCACTGCCATAACTGTTCACTGTAAACAGGGATTTAATCATCTAGACATTTCATAGAATGTCATACTGGTTTTGGAAGCAGAATAACGCTCCTACAAAAATACCTACATCCTAATCCCCAAAACCTGTGAATATGATACTCACATGACAAAAGAGCCTTTGCAGATGTGATTAAGGATATTGAAATGGGAGATCATCCAATATTAACCAGGTAGGCTCAATGTAATCGTAAGGTTATTAAAAGAGGACATAAGGAGGTTTCAGAGACAGAGAGAATGAAGGAGATGTTATGATGCAATCAGAAGTTAGAGAGAGATTCAGAGAGAGAGGTTTTGGAAATGGAGGAGGGGACCAGTCAACTAAGAAATAGCGTCCTAGAGAAGCTAGAAAAAGAAAAGGAAGTGGATTTCCCTTTAAAGCCTCCACAAAGAACATAGTCCTGCCGAGACCTTGAGGAATTCTGACGACTAGAACTGTAAGATACTAGATTTGTATTGTTTCAAAATACTAGGTCTATGGCTCTTTATCATAGTAGCAATAGGAAAGGAATATACTGGTCCATTACATTGATGACATTATGCTGATTGGATCTGATGAGCAAAAAATAAGTAATTCAGGTGCTTGATAAAACATATGTGAACCATAGGAAGGGAGATAAATCCCATAAAAATTCAGGACTCATTAACAAAGTTTCGGGAGGTTCTAGTCCTAATGGATCCTGGCTACCTTTGTACTAATTCGTACTTACTATTTTATCTAGTATAAAAATGCATTCTGATACTTTGATTATCTTTTGAAATGACTTGTTTTTGAGAGTCTCTTCAATAAAAATACATTTATTTTATTTCCTGCTTGTATAGTTGATCTTTTGTTGTCCGCATATTTTTAGTATTAAAAATACGATATTGAACACAGAATCAAGATGTTTAAAATTTGAATTTAGAAACTGTCACCAAAATAATAACTAATTATATTTTATAATGCTATAGTTTAAAACAGAAAGTAAATTAATATTATAGATATTTGTATAGATGCAGTATTATATATGCTTTCAAATTGTGAGATAAAAAAAAAAAAAGCCAGTTAAGAAAATAATGTGCTGCACTTAAAAATAAATCTCTTAATGTACACCTTTATTTGCTAAGCTTTTATAAAAGGTTTTGTAAAAATAAAAATCCTATGGCAATATAAAATCAAAATTACAATCATCTGCTAAACATACAATATATATTATGCACTCTGATATGCATTACATTGAATGAAAAGTTTGAGAAGTCATGGTTTCCACTTTCTAAAATCTAGCAATCTAGAGGTTAAATAAGTTATCAAAATGTCAAAACTATGTTATAGTAAATAACCACAATGTGAAAGTACATACCATGTAGTGACATTACTTGCCAAAAGAATTGAATAGTCACCAGAACAAAGCTAAAGATACCAGCAAACTTTGAGGAATTGAGATTTGAACTGATTTTCTAGGGAGAAGCAGAGAATATTCTAGTCAGGTGGCATGGCATAATGAGCAAAAAGCTCAGACCCTTAAAAGAGAGAGGAATAATTTTTAATACATTTTATAGAGATGAGTCTGAGGCTCAGAAAGGTTAACATTGGTGCAATTCTATATGTTGGAAATACCAAGATGTGTTCCTGAAAGGCTTAAAAAATTCAAGGGTCCTCAAAATGACCATGAAAGGTTCAGAGATGTCCAGTGCAACAACTTCTACAATCAGGGAATAAACATGATTTGACTGCAACATCTTTAGGAAAACTAAAATCTAAATTGGCACGGATGAGTTTCTTTTGCCATGATCATTTACTTTGTAAGTTCCCCAAATTTAACTGAAACCCACTGTGTTTTAAATTTTGTAAAGATAGACAGCACAGCACAATGGGAAAAGCTGATTCAAAGCCAGGCAACTGGAAGTCCTGATCCACCTGAACTATGTGATTTCTAATCTCAAACTGTTCTAAAATCCTATGGCAAAGGCAATAAGTAGCTTTGCAAAGCCGGGACAAAAACAGTTAAGCCAGAACAACATCCTTCCAACCCTAATCTCAATGCCTTGTTTAGGTTAACTTCTCTCTCGAAACTAATTAAAATCACTGACTTTTGTAGGACAACTTGCTTCTGTATATCTGACTCATTTTCTTGTAACGGTAGAAACGAGAAGAAACACAAAAGAACATAGTTCTGAATCTACATGGCCCCATCTGTATGCAAATCACCAAACAGAATGCAAAACATTTAACACCAATAATGTCAGGGTTATTAAAGCAAGTAATTTTCTTGATACTATTTTCATGAACCCTGTCAGAAATGTCTCTTGCAAGTCATTTAAGGTCTTAGAGGCTTTTCTAAGGAAACAGTTTCCCATATTAATACAAATCCCTTCCAGTTTTGAGTACAGAAAGGCTCTGGGGGAGAACCTGGGTGGAAAGGCTGACTGTACAAGTGATCCTCACTCACTTCTGCAACCTCGCCACCCCTTCAGAACTTTCTCACTGTGCTTCCTCATTCCCACTGCCTTGCCAGGGCCCCAGGCATACACCATTCCGAAGTCTTTTAAATTCTGGGCCAGTCTTTGATTCAAACAAAATCTCTTTTCCTTATCTTCTGTAGGACATGTAAAGCTACTATTTTGAAAAAGGCTTTAGGTAAAAATTAAAAGAAACAATCAGAAAGAAAAAAATCTAAAGGCACAGTCTCCTTTACAAAGTGTACATTCCTCTCTTAACTAATTTATTTATTTTCCATCTGCACCTACCTACTCCATTCTGCATCTGTTTGAAGCACAAAAATGACACTTAACTCTAAGGTTCAGCTCTTCTATTTCCTTCTTTGTCACCTTTCCCTCAAAGCTGCAGTGTGGGGTAGGAGTTAGTCACTCAGACCTGAGGAAATGGCTCGCCGGTGGGTTTGATGTGCAGTGCAAGTTTCATGCTCTGCTAAGAGAGACTCCTGAACAGCAAAGATACAGGAGGGAGCTTGAGACCCTACCTCTCATTCCCCGTTGGAGCTAATGCCTCGTAACTTCATTATTAGTCTTCTTGACTTCACACCAAAAAAACAAAGCAAAACAAAACAAAAAAACCCTCAGGAAATAATGCTACCATCATAACCATTATACAATGTAACTTTTAAAAGTTTCATGAATTTTTAAAAATTCGGGGCCACTCACCACGCCTTCCTCATTGCAGCACACAGCAAGTGGAGAACTTCCCAGCCCTTTCTTGAGTCCCCTTGTGCTTTCTCAGTCATCAGTGTCACACTGCACAGATGTAGCCAAAGGTGTAAGTTTCTCTTAAATTTGTGACTAAAATATTCATCATAGTAATAAATCCTTTCTCCAACTCCACTCTGATGCTGGAAATGACATATGACATTAATCTTCTCTTCCCTCTAGGGCTTAACCAAAGATCAAAAAAAAAAAAATCTTTTAACTGTAAATGGCTCTCAGTATTGATATATCCTGAAACTAGCTGTGTACATGAGGAAAGAAAGAAAGCTCACTTGCTTCTAAGAAAAGAAATCATGTTTTTCAAGCTCAGGACCTTACTCCTGACAATGAAATTAGAAAACACCATTTGAAAAGATACATTCAAAGAAAGAGACAATCTGTGAAGGGAAAAAAGTAGCTCCTAGAAATAAGTAAACAATTCTATACTTTGGATCTTTGAAAACAAAAGTACTTTACAAAGGAACACAAGCAGAGGAACTCAGAAGAATTGAAGTCAGTTATAAAACTAAATTGTTGAGATTCTTCTCTTAAGAAGAGGCTACAGGTAGTGGTCATCATTGTTTTTTAAAGGTTTCCTTGCCCACTATATAAGCAGAATTTGGGTGTTTTCCTTCCTAATGTACCTATAAGAAGTACATTTCAAGCCAGTTCCCATTGGCTATCGAATAAAGGCCAGACTGATCGGTAGAGCTAGCTTACAAAGCTCTTCATGACCTGGCCCCAGCTTGACTTTCTGGCCACATCTTCACCATAATTTCCTATTCATCTTCTGCTCCAGCAGTACTGATTATTCACAATTTATAACATTTCCTCAGGTTTCGGCACAGATATACCTTGCTAATTTTGGAATGCTCCCCTCTCCCATCTTACTGTTTAGCTAACTTCTATTTTTCTTCCAAGACTCAGGGTAAGTGTCAGCTACTGGAAGTCTTCTCTGGTTCTCACAGAAGTTCCCTCTGATGAAGCAGGCCCCTCTCTGTTCTTTTTGTCTTCTGGACTCTCTGTGTTCATGCCTGCACTGGGTGAATTTAGTTCAGAAAGTCCTCTAATGGCACAATGATTTTAATCTAGTATTCCTCATGAACTGAATTGACAGAGAGATTTTTTTCAAACTATACTCACAGATAGTGTTTGGTAATATGAATATCCAAGAATAGCTTTAAAGAAGATATAATGCCAAATGCATTAAATGACAAATTTTTGTACATTTTAAATTATACTAAGGTTTATATTCTTTCATGTCTTTGAAGCAATTCATTTTATTTGTGATTATTGATGTATAAATATAGAGAGATTTCATACTCTTTGAATAGTTTCCAGTTTAAATTTTTATAGCTTCCAGGAAATATAAGCTAACCTTGAAGTACACATTTACAAAAGCAATCGTAATTTTATATATATTATGCATGCCTATATGTTGTACTTTCTTTTTTTCTAATAACCTCAACCTTAACCCTAACCCTAACATTGTACTTTCTTAAATAAGACATTCTATACAATCAATTACAGCTAGATAAATATCATCACAGAAAGCTGCTGGAATGACTAGGGTAGCATTAAAATGGGCATTCTCCCTGTCCAAAGTGTTTTGAAGAGGGATTAGAAGATGAAGAGGATATGTCTTTTTATGGAAGAAATTAATAAATACTGTAAGACAGTGTATCTGTATGATCTGTTGGTAAACATTAGTGAATTATACATGGCAGTGAATTTTGCCTTATTAAAGTAAAGAAATGTGAATAGTTCTGTTTTGTCAAAGTAGAAATTTTAAACCACTAGGAGAAGAGAAATACAAACTTTGAGTTGGGGTGGGAACAGGTAAAAATAGTATGTAGGCTTAGAGTGGAAGATGGGAATAATACAGAGGTCCTAGGTGACAATTGAAAACATATACTTTTTTTCTTTAATGAAGTTTATTGGGGTAACATTGGTCAATACAGTTCATTTTCAGGTGTACATTATCATTTGACATCTGTATATTCTATTGTGTGTTTACAACCCAAAGTCCAGTTTCCTTCAGCTACCATGTATTTGATACCCACTTTATCCTCCTCCAACCTCACTATATTTAAACTTTTACCCTGTCTACCTCTTCTGTCCTCCTCCACCTCTTACCCTCTGGTAACCACTAGTCTATAGTCAATGTCCATGAGTCTCTCTTTGTCCTGTTCATTTGTTGCTTTTAGGTTTATATCCCACATATAAGTGATAGCATTTGATTTTCAACTTCTGTCTGGCTTATTTCGCTTAGCATGATTACCTTGAGGCCCATCCAGATTGTCATAAATGGCAGTATTTTATCTCTTCTTATGGCTGAGTAATATTGTATATATTTACCACAGCTTCTTTAACCAGACATCTATAATAGGACACTGCAGTTGCTTCCATGTCCTGGCCACTGTGAATAATGCTGCTTTAAACACTGGTGTGTAAATATCTTTATGTATATAAGTTTTCAAGTCTTTGGATAAATACCCAGTAGAAGGATTGCTGGATCATATATGGTAGGTCAATTCTCAGTTTTTTGAGGAACCTCCATACTGTTTTCCATAGTGGCTGTACCAATTTGCAGTCCCACCAGCAGTGTCTGAGTGTTCCTATTTCTCCACAACCTCTCCAGCATTTGTTGTTATTTGTTCTGCAGATTCTAGCTACCAGGTGTGAGATGGCATCTCATTGTGGTTTTGATTTGCATTTCCCTAATAGCTAGCAATGTTGAGCATCTTTTCAAACAATTTTTGGCCATTTGTATGTCCTCTGGGGAGAAGTGTCTATTCAGGTCCTCTGCCCATTTTTTGCTTGGATCATTTGTTTATTGTTGTTGTTATTGAGTCATATGAATTCTTTGTATATTTTGGAAATTAGGCATTTATCGAAGGCATTGCTTACAAATATATTTTTCCATTCGGATGGCTGTCTCTTTACTTTATTGACAGTTTCTTTTGCTGAGCAGAAGCTTTTCAGTTTCACGTAGTCCCATTCATTTATTTTAGCTTTTACTTCCCTTGCCTTTGAGGCCAAAGTCATAAAATCCTCTTTAAGTCCAAGGTCCTTGAGTTTAGTTCCTATGTTTTCTTCTATGCATTTTACTGTTTCCAGTCTTATATTCAGGTCCTTAATCCATTTTGATTTAATTATGGTGTGTGGTGAGAGACAAGTCTAGTTTCATTCTTTTACAGGTGGCTTTCCAGTTTTGCCAGCACCATTTATTGAAGAGGCTTCCCTTTCTCCACTGTTTTTGGCTTTTTTTGTTGAAAATTATTTGCCCATATAAATATGAATTTCCTTCTGGACTTTCAATTCTGTTTCATTGGTCCATGTGTTTGTTTTGCTGCCACTACCATGTAGTTTTGATTACTGTCGCTTTGTAGTATAATTTTGAGTTTGTCAGAGTGATGCTTCCAGCCTCGTTCTTTTTTCTCAGGTTGTTTTTGGAAATTCGGAGTCTTTTGTGTTTCCATACAAACCTGATGATTTTTTTATTTCTTTAAAAAATGCTGATGGGGTTTTGATGGGAATTGCATCAAATTTATATAATGCTTTGGGTAATATGGCCATTTTAACTTGTTGATTCTTCCAATCCAAGAACATGAAATATCTTTCTATTTCTTTGTATCTCTTTCAATTTATTTTAATAGGGTCTTGTAGTTTTCATTATATAGGTCCTTCATGTGTTCGTTAAATTTATTCCTAGGTATATTATTCTTTTTGTTGCAATTGTAAAAGGAATTATTTTTCCCACTTCTTTTTTTGACACTTTATTGTTAGAGTATAGAAATACTATGGAATTTTGAATGTTGATTTTGTACCCAGAAACTTTATGTATTTGCTTATTGTTTCTAGTAGTGTTCTTGTGGAGTCCTTAGGGTTTTCTATACAAAGAATCACATCATGCACAAATAGTGATAATTTGACTTCTTTGTTTCCTATTTGGATGCCTTTTATATCTTTCTCTTGTCTGATTGCACTCAGCAGGACCTCCAATGTTATATTGAATAACAGTGGCAATAGTGGACAGCCTTGCCTTGTTCCTGATCTTAAAGGGGTAGTTATAGTTTTCCACCATTAAGTATAATGTTGGCTGAGGGTTTGTCATGCATGGCCTTTATTATGTTGTTACTTTCCTTCTATATTGATTTTGTTAAGTGTTTTGATCATAAATGGATGTTGTTTCTTGTCGAAGGCTTTTTCTGCATCTATTGATATCATCACATGATTCTTATTTTTTAACTTGTTTACATGGTGTATCACATTAATCAGTTTGCATATGTTGAACCACCCTAGTGCCCCTGGGTTGAAGCCCAATTGATTGAGGTATATAATCTTTCTAATATGTTGCTGTATTAGGTTTGCTAGTATTTTATTTAGGATTTCTACTTCTGTGTTCATGAGAGATATTGGTTTGTAGTTTTCCTTTTTTGTGTTATCTTTACCAGGTTTTGGTAAGAGTAATACTGGCCACATAAAATAAGTTGGGAAGTATTGCCTCCTTTTCAATTTTTTGGAAGAGTTTGAGGGGAATAGGTATTAAATCTTCTTTAAATGTTTGGTAGAATTCACTGGTGAAGCCATCTGGTCCTAGACTTTTACTTTTTGGTAGGTTTTCGATGATTGCTTCAATTTCCATCCTGCTGATCAGTCTATTTAGATTTTGCAGTTATTCTTGATTCAGTCTAGGAAGATTGTATTTATCTAAATGCTGGTTCATTTCTTCTGGGTTATTATATTTGGTGTTATGAACTTTTTAATATTATTCTTGTATGATCCTTTGTATTTTTTGTGATGATAGTCATTATTTCTCCTCTCTCATCCTTTATTTTGTTTATTTGTGAATTCTTTTTTCTTAGTGCGTCTAGCCAGGGCTTTGTCAATTTATTAACTTTCTCAAAGAACCAGCTCTTTGTTGTATTTATTTTTCTATTCTTTGGTTTCAATTTATTTCTGCTCTAATTTTGATGATTTCTTTGCTTCTGTTGACTTTAGGTTTCATTTGTTCTTTCTCTTCTAGTGTTTAAAGATGAAGCATTAGGTTGTTTATTTGGGCTCATTCTTGATTTTGGAGGTAGGCCTGTAATTATAAAAATTTTCCTCTTATGACTGCTTTTGCCATAAGTTTTGATATATTGTGCCATCATTATCATTTGTTTCTATGTATCTCTTGATCACTCTTTTTATTTCTTCTCTGACCCTGTCATTCTTCAGTGGCATGTTGTTTAATCTCCATGTGTTTGTGTTTCTTCCTGATTTCTTTTTGCACTTGATCTCTAGAGCATTATGATCAGAGAATATGGTTGGTATGATTTCAACCCTCTTATATTTGTTGAGGCTATGTCTGTGTCCCAGTACATGGTTGATTCTGGAGAATGTTTCATGTGTACTAGAGAAGAATGTATAAGCAGCTGTTTTGGGATGAAAGGCTCTGTAAATGTCAATTATGTCCAGTTGGAATAATGTGTCATTTAAGGATGTTATTTCCTCATTGATTTTCTGTTTGGATGATCTCTCCATATCTGACAGTGGGGTATTTAGGTCCCCTACTACGATAGTGTTTTGGTCTGTTTCTCCCTTTAGTATTCTACATATTTCAGGGCTCTCTGATTGGGAACATAGATATTAATAAGTGTTATATCTTCTTGTTGCATGATTCTCTTTATCATTATGAAGAGTCCCTCAGTAGCTTACTTTACCTTTTTTATGTTGAAGTCTATCTTGTTTGATATTAGTGTTGCTACTTCCACTTTTCTCTGAATGTCATTTCCTTGAAATATTATTTTCCACCCTTTCACTTTGAGTCTATATTTGATTTGGGAGCTGAGATGTGTCTCCTGGAGGCAGCATGTGGTTGGGTTTTGTTTTTTAATCCATTCTGCAACTCCGCCTTTTTATTGGTGAGTTCAGTCCATTTATATTTAGGGTAATTACTGAAATATGAGGTCTTCTTTTAACCATTTTATCTTTTGCTTTCTGGTAGCTTGGTATTTCCATTGCTTCCCTGTCCTTGTGTTTCTGTTTTCTTTATTTTGGTTGGTTTTGTGGGTTTTCCCTCTGGTTCTTCTTGTTTTATGTTATGTACTTCAGTTCTAAATCTTTGGGATGTGGTTACCATGATGAATATGTAAACGATAGTTACATATGTGTGTGTGTGTGTGTATCCATTTTCTTCCTTGTGTGCCTAACCTCCATTCCCCTTTGCACATTTAGATCTCTAAGTCCTCCCCTTTTTAGTCAAATTGTTATCTCAATTTGTCCCTATGTATGAGGAACTTTCATTACTATCTTTTTATAATAATTCGCTTCTTATTATTTAAATTTATAATGCCCTGTTCTTAGTAAAGGTTGCACTCTTCTGCTTCAATTTGCCTGATATCACTTTACTCCTAATTATGTACTTTTTATTGTTGTTATTTTGTTTTAGTTGAGCTGACCCCTTTCAGTATTTCCTGTAGTGCAGGACTCATAGTGGAAAATTCCCTCAATTTTTGTATTTCTGGAAAGGTCTTTATTTCTCCTTCATATCTAAAAGGAGAACTTAGCTGGATATATTATTCTAGGCTTGTAGTTTCTTTTACTTAATAGTTTAAATATTTGATTCTATTCATTTCTAGTTTGTAAGGTATGTGTTGAGAAGTCTGAGGATAATCTAATGGGTTTTTGTTTATAAATTATTGTTTTCTACTCCCTGGCTGCCCTGAGAATTCTATCTCTGTTGTTGATTTTTGATAACTTTAATACAATGTGTCTTGGTAAAAGCCTTTTGGGTTGAGATAATTGGGTGTTCTGTTGACTTCTTGAATACCAAGTTCCAGTTCATTCCTTAGATTTGGGAAATTCTCATCCACTATTTGTCTGAAAATGCTTTCTTGTCACTGCTCCTTTTTTTGTCTTTGGTAATACCCATTATTCTTATGTTTCCTCTTCTGATGGTATCAGCTAGTTCTTATATTTCTATTTCATTATTTTTCATTCTTCAGTTTCTCTCTTTTCCTTCTGATTTATTTCTAGTTTTCTGTCTTCAATATCACTGATCTTTTCCTCCATTTGGTCGACTCTATTTCCCAAGCATGCTATTTTTCAACTCTTGCAATGTGCTTTTTATCTCCAGAAGATCTATTCTGTTCTTTTTGAGGGCTTCAATCTCCTTGTTCTGCTCATCTAGTTGTTTCTTTAATTCCTAAAATTGTCAATATGACTCATTTCGGAACTCATTGAGTTTTTTCAAAAGTACCATCCTGAATTCTCTGTCATTTAAGTTGTATATTTCTATGTCTGTCAGCTTATTTTCTGGACATTTTTCTCTTTCTTTCTAAGACGCCTTGTCGCTTTGGTTGTTCATGCTGTTTAATGGACTATTTCTCCACTTGAATATTAACAGATGTTTATTCTGCTGTTTTTTCAGGAAGATTTATTATACAAAGTGTCTCTTTAGCCTATTGCAAAGAAGGTGCTTTTCTTTTGGTTTCCAGTAGATGGCATCTAAGCCTCTTGGATCCCGGCTTTATATAAAGTCTTTAAATTTCTTTTAAAATAATTTTTTTGTATATATTTAATCACTCTCGTTAACTTCAGTTTCAGTCCCTGTCAGCGTCTGCAACAGTCTCAACAGCACTTGCTCAGATTCCCCTGGGGCTCCATGGTGATTGGTCTTGAAGGGCATGGAGGGAGGGGTCCTCTTGGCTAAGTATTGGGGGCTGTGTCTCAGCCTCAGTTTTGCAGCTGGGGCCAGTAAAAATCAACTATTGTTTCTCTGCAATCCAGGCCTGCTTCTCTGTCTTCTGCCCTGATGATTGGGCCCTGCTACCCACTGCAGGGAACTCACAGCAGTACCAGGCAGGATTGTTCAGGGAAGTCCCCACACCTTCTGCAGGGAGCTCTGGAGGCTGTGAGCGCCTCTTTTCTTCTCCCAATCTACTGCTCAACACCCAGGGTTCTGACCTGTGGTAGCTCTTACGGTCAGATCCCATGCTCACATGTGCTGATGTGCAGTTTGGGTGGGGTGTTTTTTTTGTTTTTGTTTTTTTGGTTTGGGGGGGTTGTTTGTTTGTTGTTTGTTTGTTTTTGAGTTTTAGATGTTCAGCTAATTGTTGTTTCAAGGAGAGGGATCTGAAGACATCTTTTATTCTTCCATGTATTCCCACCTTCCAGACATGTACTTTTTAAATCACAATAAAGGTCTATTCAATTGTAATAAGCAATTGGTAGTTGCCATGGCTTCTAATAAGGACATAGACAAAGACAATTGTTCTAACCATGAGAAACTTGAAGCGGAGACAGATTGGCAAGAGGTTGTTTAGAGATAGAACCCTAATGGAGGAGAAAGGGAAAATGAGAGAGAAAAGCTGAGAAATAGCACCATAAGGAAAGAGTCAAGGATAATTTCATAGTTACACATCAAGAAGCTTAGGAGTCTACTGGTCATCAACATTAAAAATAGGCTAAAAGATAGGAGAGCACCTACAATGTGATGATTTAGTATTGAAAAATGTCATCCACCTCAGTACATGATGTCAATTTGTTTCAGATCAAATAAATCCCCACAGAAAATTTGGAAAGCAGGTTATAAAGGGAACAGAGGTGATATGGAAAAAAAATGATTCTAATGATCAGCTAGAGTATAAACTGACAGAAATCGTCAGCAAAAAAAGCTTAAGAAATAGAAGTTTTCTCTAGCTAGTAAAAGTTTTTAAAATGCTAAAATAATGAGAAATAAGAGCAGCATGATATTTGTCAAAAGAACTGGCAGACACAATTACGTAAAACAATAGGGAGTCTAGGAATGATTCATAGTATATATAAAAGTGTAGTGTATGAGTGACATTTCAAATCAATGAAGAGAAGTAAATTATTTAGTAAGTGATGCTAGAATATTTGGTTAACTGTTTTCAAATAAAATGTGAGATTCCACCTTCACATCAGATACTGAAATTAATTCCAGTTGTATTAAAAAGTTAAATATCATACACACACACACACACACACACACACACACAAATATATGTAAAATTACATTTGTTTAAAAAAAGAGAGAGACAAAAAGGAGAGAGAGAGAGAGACAACAAAATTGAAAAACTTTTAGCTAGGTTGACCAAAACAGAGAAGACTCAAATCACTAGAGTCAGAAATGAAAGAGGGGACATTACTATCAACCTTAAAGAAATCAATAGGCTTATAAAGAAACACTGTGGACAGTTGTGTGCCAATAAGTTAGATAACTTAGATAAATAGACAAATTCTGAAAATCAATTAATGTAATATAATCTGTGGATAGAACATAATACAAAAACAGGGTCATCTCAACAGAAGTAGAAAAAAATTTGATTAAATTCAATACTCTAATAGAAATACTCAACAAAGTAGTAATAGAAAAGAACTTCCACAACTGATACAGAGCATCTATAAAAAAAATAAAAAAACCCACAGCTAAAATAATCCTTAATGGTGAAAAACTGCATATTTTTCCTCTAAGATCAGAAACAAGCTAAGGATGTTTGTTCTCACCACTTCTATTCAATGTCAGATAAGAAGTTCTAGAGAACGCAATTAGGTAAAAAAGAAAAGAAAGAAAGAAAGAAAGAAAGAAAGAAAGAAAGAAAGAAAGAAAGAAAGAAAGAAAGAAAGAAAGAAAGAAAGAAAGAAAGAAAGAAAAGAAGGAAGGAAGGAAGGAAGGAAGGAAGGAAGGAAGGAAGGAAGGAAGGAAGGAAGGAAAGAAAGAAAGAAAGAAAGAAAGAAAGAAAGAAAGAAAGAAAGAAAGAAAGAGAAAAAGGAAAGAAGGAAGGAAGGAAGGAAGGAAGGAAGGAAGGAAGGAAGGAAGGAAGGAAGGAAGAAGAAAGAGAGAGAGAGAGAGAGAGAGAGAGAGAAAAGAAAATTTAAAAGTTGCCCAGACTGGAAAAGAATAAATAAAACTATTTCTATTCACAGAAGACATAATCTTGTACATATAAACTCCTAGGGAATCCACCAAAAAACTACTAAAACTAATTAATGAGCTTAGCAAGTTTGCAAGGTACAAGATTAATAAACAAAAATCAATTATATTTCTGTACACTTGCAATGAGCAATCTTAAAATTAAATTTTAGAAACACCATTTATAATTGCATAAAAAATAAAATACTTAAAAAAATAAATTTTTCAAAAGAAATGCAAAGCTTATACTCTGAAAACTACCAACCATATTAAAAGAAATTAAAGAAATTTTAAATTAATGGTAATCATCCCATGTTCATGAACTAGTATGCTTAATATTGTTAAGATGACAATATTCCTCAAATTGTCCTACAGATTCAGTGTAATCATTTTTAAAATTTCAGCTGACTGCTTTGTAAAAATTGATGAGTTAATTCTAATATTGATATAGAATTATGAGACCCAGAATAGCCAAAGCAAACTTCAAAAAGAACAAGGTATAAAGATTCACCCTTCTCAATTTGAAAATGAAAGAAATCACCAGAACGTGCGGCAGTCCGAGAGGAATTCCAATTTATTAAATGGAGTAGCAAGCTTATATAGGGGGAGGATCCGGTTGGGGACGGCTAGTAGTTGTGTCGGATGTTGATTGAATAGTGGTAGGGTGGCAAGTGTTGATAGGTCTCTTGGACCGTCACTGGGGTGGAGGGGACTTTTGGCGCCGGCGGGCTTTTTTGGCGCTAGTGGGGTTGCTAAGCATCATGGGATAGGGGATTTCATCAGCTTCACTTCAGGTAAATGGAAAGTTACAGGGTTTGAAGAGGTGAAAAGTTAAGGGTCATTATGTTCCAACATTCCCCCCTCTTTGTTTTTGGGGAGAGGGGCGATGACCGTCTCAAGCTACTTCCTGCTGAAAGGGGGCATAGTTTTAGGGTTGTCTGGGGAGAGGAGGGGAGCTGTTGCGGAAGGGAAAGTTGGAACAAAAGGCCTGTATATAGTCCCATGTTAGGTGGGAGAAGAAGATAATTTCTGTTGGCGTGAAGTCCTGGAGGGTTCCCTGCAACCAGAAATCGTTGATCTGTTCAAGAAAATCTTCCCAGGAATCCTCGGGGTGGAGGGTCCACAGGTCGGAGTCGAGAGCCTCCAGGAACTGTATCCAGGTAGCCATCAGCATTCAGTGAGTTGTTCTCTAAAAGAAATGGGATCCTGGGCCAAAGGACGGTAGTTATAATTCCTGAGGAGAAGCTGATTAAAGGTTTGGTTAGAAATTTTTCCAACCTGTGTCTGAAGAAATTTAATTAAGCAGGGAAGGAAGAGACAGCCGAGAAGGATTATAGTGAGCAGCCCTAGAATGGGCCAGAGCCAGGTGAGGAGGGGGTTTTGAAAAAGAGATGTCCAGGTGGCGGGCTGGGCATTAGTTTTGTAGAACGAAGTGGCTAGGTCTTCAAGTTTTTTTATGTTGGTTTCAATAATACCTGATTCATTAACATAGTAACAGCATTCTTCTTTTAAGAATAAGCAAGTTCCACCTTTTTCTGCAGTTAGTAAGTCCAGAGCCCTCCTGTTTTGTAAGGTAACCTTTGCGAGTGATGTTATTTGTCGTTGGAGAGAGCCTAAGGACTCAGCAGTAGATGTAAAAGCACCCTCGAGTTTAGAATTAAGATCGTGTACGGCCCATAGAGTGCGTCCGAGGCTCCCGCCTCCCAATCCAATTCCGGCTACCGATGTTGTAAGAGAGATTCCAACTAAGACTGGGAGGAAGGCCGCTCTCTTATGTCTAGAGGGCAGGTTGAGGAGGAAGAGTAGTTCAGAGTTAGAATAGAGGGTGAGCTGGGGAACAATGGTGACAGGGAGGCAGGGAGTAATAATGTTGGGAAAGATGACAGTGTAGAGAGTACCGTTGCACCAGAAAAAAGAACCCGGGGACGCTGTGGTGAGATCAGAAATGGTGATGTTATAGTCACAGTGGAAGGGCGATGATAGAGAGGGGGCAGAGTTTCCTAGGAGGCACAGTCTGGGGATAAGGGTGTGATTGGACTGATCCTCGGGTTCCCATAAGGGAACATCAGGGAGATGGGAGGGGAGTGTATGTTTCGAGGTTTTAGAAGGAAATGAAGTTAAGTTTAGGGGGACAGCGGCCAAGAGTGGTCGTTTGAGAGACGCACAAAGAAAACAGTTTTTGGGAGATGTGGAAGGGAGAGTGTGGTTAAGAGAGATAAGCGTTTCGGAAAGGATTTGTAGCCAGGTGTAGGTGGGTAAGGTAGTTGACTTGTCGGAGTCAGTGGACCCTAAGGCCGAAATGAGTTGAGTCTCTTGATGTTTGATGTCAGTAGATACTAGAGAAACCGAGTGATTGATGGGAATGTATTGGCGGGTGATAGTAAGGCGTCCGCAAGGGTGAGAAGCATAGCCATTACAGTAAAAGGCACCAAGAACTACCCCCGCCCATCTAGAGTCCCAAGAATCTTCGATGTGGAGTTTGAAGGAGCCACCTGAGACCTGTAAAATATTACCACCTACCTTGACCTGTTGGAGATAGGGGTCATGGATTTTACAGGCCCAGTAGGGACAGCCACCATAAGTTTCCGGCCATCGTTTGCAATAATCCTGTTTTTGGTCAAATAGAAAGCAGACATAGGGATGGGTGGCATGGGAGATAAGCTTACTGTCTGTCAGGGGTATAGTGATTGGCCCAGAACATCCCGCGAGGGGGCAGTCAGCAGTGGCGGTAAGGCGAGTGAGTTGGACTTGTTTTTCAGTGTAAGTTTCCTGAACCTTGAACCTCCAGACAAATTGACTGGAGGAGAGCCCAGGGTAAGGAAGAGAGACTAAGATAGAAAAGATAAGAAAAAGCGTCATAGTTTACTCTGGGATAGGCGAAAGGCGTTCGGCGCGAGTGATTTTGAGTTTAAGGGGATTGGATGGGTGTGGGGAGCAGGCGTAGGTATCGCAGTGGCTGGTGTTTTCTGCCGTCCGACTGGAGGAGAGGCTTTTCGAGGTGTATGCCTTCAACCTGGAAATGTGAATCCAAGGGGTTAGATTTTTGTCCGGAAGGAGTAGTTTGGCCGCTGTTGGAGTGGTTAGGACAACTGGGTAAGGACCCTCCCATTTTGGTTGGAGGTCCTTTTTTCCGTCAGGAGGGGTGTAGAGGACCTGATCGCCAGGTTGTAAGGGGGTTAGTATTTCTGACTTACGGGGTGCGGGCAATAGCCAGTCCTGATATTTCCATATTTCACCTCTTAAGTATGACAGGAGGGGAATGGTGAGGGAGGGGGGAATGGCAGAGTTGGAGGGAACTATGCCAGGGGGTAAAGGGCTACGCCCATACATAATTTCAAAGGGAGAAAAGTTGGTAGGTTTTTTTGGAAAGAGCCTAATCTTTAGAAGAGCCAGTGGTAGTAACTGAGTCCAGTTGAGATGTAATTCAAGCGTTAATTTGGTAAGGAGTTCCTTTAGGGTCCTGTTAGATCTCTCAACTTTTCCTGATGCCTGGGGTCTATATGGGCAGTGAAGATGCCAGGGTAGAGAGAGAGACGAGGCAAGATTTTGAGTGATCTGAGCAGTGAATTTGACGCCGTTGTCAGATTGAAGGGAAGAAGGCATCCCAAACCGAGGTATTATATCAGTCAGCAGGTGTTTGGCGACCGTGGACGCCTGTTTATTGGTACATGGGAATGCCTCGACCCATCCTGAGAAGGTGTCCACGAAGACTAACAGATATCTGAGGCGCTTTACCGGAGGCATATGGGTGAAGTCAATCTGCCAATCAGTGGCAGGGGTAGTGCCCCGCGCCTGGTGTGTTGGATATGGTGAGGGTTTGAGATTAGAAGCAGAGTTGACTCTTTGACATATGGGGCAGGTGCGGGAGAGGTCTGCTAGTTGCTGTTTTTCTGTTGTGGTTATGGGAAAGAAGGTCTGGATGAATTGGGTGAGGTTGTGAGGACTGGGATGGAAGAGGTCATGCAGCATTTGAAAGTTTGTCAGGAGGCTGTGCATCATGGTCCGTTGGCGAGAGGTATAAAAGGGTGGGTAGAGTGGAAGGTGGGGGGTGCGAAAGGGCCGCCTGTTTAGCTGCTGCATCAGCCAGATTATTGCCTTTAGAGTGGGGTGAGGTGTTATCCAATTGATGTGCCTTACAATGTATGACCCCGAGGCAGGTGGGTAGGTGTGAGGCTTGGAGGAGCTGACTAATGAGATCTGAATTGGTTATTGAGTTTCCACGAGTTGTAAGGAGTCCCCGTTCTTTCCATATTTGAGCATGAGAAAGGAGAATATGGAAGACATATTTGGAATCGGTATATAAATTGAGAGTCTTGTCACGGGAGAGGACACAAGCCCTAATAGCTGCTACGAGCTCCGCCTGTTGGTTGGTTGTGTTGGGGGGAAGTGCATGAGCCTCTATGGTGTTTTGAAGAGAGACTATGGCATATCCAGCTTTAGGAGTATTATGGTATCTAAAGGAGGAACCGTCCGTATACCAATTGTGGTGTGCCGAGGGTATGGGGTCAGGTTGAATATTGGAAGGATGTGATGTAAAGGCATGTAGAGTTTCTAAGCAGCTGTGAAGGGGTTGGGGGACATTAGTCTGGACGGGAAGGAGGGAGGCTGGGTTTAGAGGCGAACAGGGCTGAAAGGAGATTGAGGGATTTTCTAAAAAGGCTGTAAGTAAGGAGAGTACTCGAGATGGAGGGAGACTTTGGAGGGCCTTGTAAGTGAGCAGGTCTTTGAGGCGATGGGGAGAGAGAACAGTTATGGGAGCACCGAAAGTGAGTTTGGAAGCTTCTTGTTGAAGTTTCTGTGCTGCAGCCAGGGCACGTAGACAAGGAGCCCAGCCCCTAATGGTTGGATCCAGTTGTTTAGAGAGATAAGCGACCGGGGCTAGCAGGGAGTCCCGCTTTTGTGCCAAGAGGCCTAAGGCCTGTCCTTGGTTTTCATGAGAATACAGTAGGAAGGGTTGTGTCAAATTGGGTAGGTGGAGAGCAGGAGCGGAGAGGAGCTTGTCACGTAAAGAGCAAAAGGGAGTAGCAGGAGATGTGGACAGAGGTTCTTGGGGGTCTCCCTTGGCTAGTTCATAGAGGGGTTTGGCCAAGAGAGAGAAGTTTGGGATCCAAGCCCTAAAATACCCAGCCAGTCCTAGGAAGGATAGGATTTCGGACTTGGTTTTAGGAATGGGCCAGGAGGAAAGGGCCTGTTTTCTGTCTAAGGTGATGGACTTGTGGTGAGGGGTCAGGGTGAAGCCGAGGTAGGTGACAGAAGTGGTAGAGACCTGTGCTTTGGACGGAGACACACGGTATCCATGATCTGCGAGAAAGTTGAGGAGGGTAGCGGTATCCTCTTGGGAATCCTTTTCGGACGGGCTACAGAGAAGGAGATCATCTACATATTGTAGAAGTGTGGATTGAGGACAAAGAGGACGGAAGGATTTTAAGTCAGAGGCTAGGAATTGGCCAAAGATGTGTGGGCTATCCCTGAATCCTTGAGGGAGGACTGTCCAAGTATATTGTTCAGAGTGCCGGGTGTGTGGATCGGTCCAGGTAAAGGCAAAGATATCTTGGGAGTCAGAATGTAAGGGAATAGAAAAGAAAGCGTCCTTAAGATCTAGGACGGAGAAATGGGTGGTGTCTGAGGGGATAAGGGAGAGGAGGGTATAGGGATTAGGTACTAAGGGATGTATAGGAACTACAGCCGAGTTGATTGATCGTAAGTCTTGTACAAGTCTATAGGTCCCATTAGGTTTTTTTACTGCCAGGATAGGGGTATTAAAGGGGGAGTGTGTGGGGCGTATATATTGTTTGTGGAGTAGGTCTTTAATGATGGGAGTGAGGCCGAGGAGGGCTGTTGTGGTGAGGGGGTATTGGGTCTGATGGATGTAGCTGGAGGGGTCCTTTAACACAATTTTGACGGGGGAACAATGTGCTGAGGAGGGGTTATGGACATCCCACACTACAGGGTTTACAGGGTATGGCAGGGTAGGGTGTGGGGGAGGATTATTGGATTCTTGAGAGTCAGATAAGGTCAGGGCCAGGATGAAGGAACTGGAGGGATCTGAGGAGGGGATTGAGATGGAAGCTCCAAGCTTGGAAAGTATATCTCTTCCTAGCAGAGGAACTGGGCATTGTGGGATTACTAAAAAGGAGTGTGAAAAGGAGTGGGGAGCGTTTTGTAATTGGCAAAATAGGAGGGGGGTTCTATGAGGGAGTATGCGTGTTCCCCCTACCCCGACAATAGGGGTTGAACTGGGTGTGGTAGGGCCTCGGAACTCCCTCAAGAGTGAAAAGGTGGCTCCAGTGTCCACTAAAAATGAGATAGGCTGACCGTCTACCACCAGACTAACCCTGGGCTCTGCTTTAGTAATAGTAAGAGTCGGGACAGGCCCAGGGCCCCGTCAGTCATTGGCTAAGGCGATCCTAGGAGGGGATTGTAGAGAGTGGAGATTCGTTGGTCCATCTCCCCTTCGGGTGGTGGGACAATCGGATCCCCAATGTCCCATCTGTTTGCATTTAGGACACGGCCGGGTGGGGGCCCGGGGCTGTGGACACGCACGCGACCAGTGGCCTTCCTTGCCGCATTTAAAGCACACTCCGGGAGGGGTCTTTGTGGTAGGGTTGGCCTTTGTCTGTTTGGACACTAGTTGAGCCACCATCTGAAAGTCGGCCTGGCGTGCCTTATTACGGAGTTTTTCTTTTTCCTCCTCGCGGCCGTGAAAGACCTTAAAGGCAGTGGAAAGGATTTCGCTCTGAGGGGTTGCCGGGCCATGTTCTAGTTTTTTTAATTTTGTTTTTATGTCGGGGTAGGATTGGGCTAGAAAGAGGGTCATTAAGATATGTTTTCCTTCGTCCATGTCTGGATCTAAGCTGGTGTACTGTCGGACGGCTTGTGTTAATCTGTCCAGAAAATCAGAGGGAGTTTCTTCCTTTTTTTGTATAATGTCTTGGACCTTCTGGAAATTAACTACTTTCTGGGCAGCCTTTTTTAGACCCACTACCAGACAAGAAGCGAATCGGTCTGGGTCTTGGACACCTTGAACAGTGTTATAGTCCCAATTAGGATCTCTATCCGGGACTGCCTCAGGTCCAATGGGAAAGGTAGGGTCAGTTCGTCTAGTCTCGTTGGCATGTGTTTGGGCAGCATCCCATACCCTATGGCGTTCCTCTGATAGGAGAGTATTAGCCAGGAGCATAAAAATGTCCTGATAGGTAAGGCTGTATGCTTGGAGCACCCATTGGAATTCTTTAATATAGGTGGTGGGGTCAGAGCTAAAGGAGCCTAGCTTTTTTTCAATTTGGGAGAGATCAGAAAGAGAAAAGGGCACATGGACACGGACTATCCCTTCTGCCTCTGCCACTTCCCGAAGTGGGGCCATTAAGGTGGGGGGATTGGAAGGGGTAGAAAGGGAGGGGGCCGGATGTGGGGGAGGGCCACGGGATCGTGTGTGTGGCAGGCTGAATGGAGGAGCGGAAGAGATGTGAATTGGGGGATGTGTGTTAGAGGCAGGTAGTGGTAGGGGTACAGCCGGATTTTGGGGTGGAGATCGATACGGAGGAGGCTCGGAGCAGGCGGGGAGGAGGAGGAGGGAGGGGTGGGCGGAGATGGCTTTGGAGTGACGGCCAAGAGGAGTTGGGAGGGAGAGCATGAGGAGCAGAGAGCAGGGTGTTGAGATAGGAGACGGAAAGCTTGAACGTAGGGGATTTCTGTCCATTTGCCCAGGCGCTGGCAGTAATTGAAAAGATCATGGATGAGGTTAGAATCAAGAGACCCCTTGGAAGGCCAAACGGACTGATTATCTAAGGGGTATTGCGGCCAATTTTGAGTACAGAATCTGGTGAGGAGTTTAGGTTTGATGTCTCCCTTTAAAGAGAGTGTGGAAAGGTTTCGTAAAAGACATTGGAGAGGAGAGTCTGCGGCGGGGGAGGAAGAGGAGGCTCCCATAATGTTGGAGATACGAGGCAGGAAAAGAAGTCTCCGAACGGCGGGAGAACCTCCGCACAAATATATAGGGCGTCCCCTATACAATGTGGGGGTTCCGGAGGGTTCAGTAGAACCGGTTAGGAGACCTCCCAGAGGTCGTCACCCATGGGAGGTTCCTAATTTGAGTCCAGGACTCAGGATTCGGAGAGTGCCGGTACCGGGCTTTAGGAGGAAGGCAAGGAACGTGGAGGAAAAGTATAGGAGAAGGAGGGAGCCAGCCCCTTTCTACCCCGCGCAGGTGTTGTCCCTATAAATTGGTGTAGGGTAGGACGAGGGTCCACCGTAGTCTTGAAGACCGTGGTGGGGTGTATTCCCTCTCTCCTCGGTAACGTCAGGAGGCCACCGGATGGTCACGGCTAGTTCTCCTGCTGTAGTCACCGGGGAGTGTCCGTCCCTAGAGGGGTTACTCACGGAATAGCCGGTTGGTCGGTGGTGACTGTGACGAGCCGGAGCCGGGTCAAATGGGCAGGGGAATTCCGGACTGGGTCATTCTAGGTGGCAGACGGGAGACAAGGGGCCTAATGAAGGCACTCCTTGTCCCGGGTTTCGGCACCAATGAAAGAAATCACCAGAACGCGCGGCAGTCCGAGAGGAATTCCAATTTATTAAATGGAGTAGCAAGCTTATATAGGGGGAGGATCCGGTTGGGGACGGCTAGTAGTTGTGTCGGATGTTGATTGGATAGTGGTAGGGTGGTGAGTGTTGATAGGTCTCTTGGACCGTCACTGGGGTGGAGGGGACTTTTGGCGCCGGCGGGCTTTTTTGGCGCTAGTGGGGTTGCTAAGCATCATGGGATAGGGGATTTCGTCAGCTTCACTTCAGGTAAATGGAAAGTTACAGGGTTTGAAGAGGTGAAAAGTTAAGGGTCATTATGTTCCAACAGAAAAGACTTAAGTACAAAGCTATAGTAATCAAAATAGTGTGGTACTGGCATAAGGATAGACTTATAGACTAAAGAAATAGAATTTAGAGCCTAGAAATAAACCCATGTTCAACAAAGATCCCAAGATTATTAAATGTGGGAAGAATAGTCTATTTGACAAATAACTCTGGGACAATTGGATAGCTACATGAAAAAGAATAGTTTTTCCATTTCCAAAACTTAACTCAAAATAGATCAAAGATCTAAATGGAATAGCTAAAACTATTCTATAAAGCTATTAGAAGAAAATGTATGGGTAAATATTGCTAAATTCAAGACCATCACCTTGAATTTGGCAATGGTCTCTTACATATGACACTAAAAGCAGAAGCAATAAAAGAACAAATAGATAAATTGGATTTCACCAAAATTTTAAGAAACTTTGTGTATCAAAATCACTATCAAGATAATGAAAAGACAACCCACAGAATGGGAGGAAAATTTTGCTAATCATGTATCTTATACAGCTTTAGTATCCAGAATATACAAAGAACTCTTATAACTCAACAACAAACAACAACAACAAAAACACCTGATTTAAAAATGAGCAAAACACTTGAATAGACATTTTTCTAAAGAAGATATACAAATGACTCACAAGAACATGAAAAGATGTTCAATATCATTACTAATTAGGGAAATGCTAATCAAAACCAAAATGAGAAAGCATTTCACAGCCATTAGGTTGGCTATTACTTTTTAAACATGAAAAATAATAAAATGTCAAAGAACATGGAGGAATTAGAACTCCTGTACATTGCTGGTGTGAATGTAAAATGCAGCCATGGTAGAAACCAGTTTAGCAGTTCCTCAAAAAGTTAAAAATAGGATTATCATAGAATCTTGCAATTCCACTCAAAAATGTATACCAAAAATCATTAAAAACAAGCACTCAAATACATATGCCTGAATGTTCATAGCAGCACTATTCACAATAGCCAAAAGGTAGAAGCAACTAAAATGTCTATAAATAAATGACTAGATAAACAAAGTTTGTTATATCCATATAAGAGAATATTATTTGGCTATAAAAAAGAATGAAGTACTGATACACAACACAACACGGATGAACCTCGAAAACATTATGCTAAGTGAAAGAAGTCATTCAACTAAATATTATATGATTCCAGAGTAGGCAAATCTATCCAGACAGAAAAAGAATTAATGGTTGCTGAGGGCTGGGGCATGGGAAGGGAAGAATAGAGGATGGAAGGGTGATAGAAAAAAGTTATAGAGTTCCTTGCTCCAGTGATAAAAATACTCTAAAATTGACTGGGAAGTTTGCACATACCTGTGACTGTAATAAAACTCATTGTAAATGGATGAGTTATATGGCATGTGAATTATATTCAGTAAACCTGCTTAAGAAAAAAGGAAGAGAGAGAAATGGAGAATGTACACAAAAATGTTAACTGAAAGTGAGATTGCAAGCAAACAAGTATAGCCAGTGGCTCACTTTAAGACTTCATTCGAACTTCAAAGGAAAAATCATTAAAAATCATTCCAGTTTTGGCCAAAATTGAGTAAAGGGACTAAATTTACCCTACTGCCTGAAGCAACAAGAAAAAAAAAGCACATAAAAACCATTCTTAAGACACTAGAGATCAAATAACAAAGGACAGTGATCACTAAGAGACAGAAAGCAAACAAGGTGAGGCCCCACCCAGATTACCTCATATTGTCTTGAGTTTCCAATAATACTGCAGGGAATGGGAAACCAGTAAGTGCCCAGCAGACTCCCTGAATGGAGAAGATCAAAGCTGCAAGAATTCTCAGAACAGACACGAAAGAAGAGAAAACTGCATAGAAAAGGAGATTTGTGGAGAGTTCCCCTCAAGTTTTCATCTGTCATTAGCAAAAGTCCCTAAGGATGTTAGCTAGGCCAGGGAAAGAACTGCGCCAAAAAAAAAAAAAAAAAAAAAAAACAGAGAAAATCATGCCTGGTTTTCACCCAGGTCCAAGAAAAGTGCCTGTTCCCAATGACCACACAGAAAAAAAATCATGATACACAGGGCACTGGGTAGAAAATACAAAGCATCTCACCTCAGTGGTGGTGGGTAATGGGCCCTGGACAAGCACTGCTGCAGTCGCACCTAACAAGTCTCACAAGTAAGAATAGCCACAATATAGAAAAAAAAATCATATATTCTCAAAACTCAATAATAAGAGAACAAACAATCCAATTAAAAACGGAAAAAAAAATCTCAACAGAAACTTCAAAGATACATGGAGGCCAAATAAGTACATGAAAAGATGTTCAACACTATAGGTCATCAGGGAAATGCAAATTAAAACCACAATGAGATACAACCTCACAGCCACTTATGGCTAAAATTTAAATGACTGTCCATACCAGTTGTTGGTGAGAATGTGAAATAATTGGAATTCTCATATACGAGTGGTGGGAATGTAAGATGGTACAATCAACAGGTGACTAAATAAATTGGGACAATCTTACAGTGGAATAATATTCAGCAATATAAAGAATTAAACTATTGATACATGCCACAGTACAAATGAATCTCAAAATAATTATGCTGAGTGACAGAGCAGCCAGACCAAACAAACAAACAAATAAATAAAAGCACATCAACTATATGATCTCATTTATATAAAATTCTACAAAATGCTATAACTAAACTATAGCAACAGAAAGTACATCAATGGTTGCCAGGTCACAGGCAGGAAAAGGACAAGGAGGGACAGAAGAAAGGGATTATAGAAAAGGCGTGAAGGAAGCTTGTGGTTATGACTTCACAGATGTATACAAATGCCAAAACTTTTCCATTTGTACACTTTAAATATATACAATATATCAATTAAACTTTAACAAAGGTACTTGGAATAAAGGTCATGTCGAGACAGTTTATAATTTTCTGCTATATAATGAAATCCATATTGATACCATATGTTTTACCTACTTTTCTCAATAAAAAATAATTTGTAAAAAAGAAATCATGGCAATTTGTGATCAAATAAACCTTAGATATTACTTAATAAATACCCCTCTTTTTTAGATGGGTAAGTTAAACCCAGAGAGTTTGATCTGCCCAAGGTCACACCGTTGGTAGCAGCTAGGGAAGGACTCTTGTCAGTGCTCTTTTAATACTCCACAACGCTTTGAGTGTTTCAAACATTATAAATAAAATGTTCTCTGTGAACATACAGACTATATATGGTATTACAACCACTCCTGAGGCTCATTCTCTTTTCATTCGTTTGGTAAGTATGTTTATGAATGTATACACTTTATCTGAATTATTTACACACTGAAAAGCATTTATTTAGTGGCCTTAAGTTTTGAAATGAAATGCATTTTTTATGTGAATGAGCTTGATAGATCTGTCTGATAACAGGAGGCTTATAAAATAGGTTTTATAATATTTGAATTTCTTACCCTGGTTTGTGTAAAAAAAATATATAGACCATATCTTTACTTTGGCTGTGTAATTAGATGTTTATATAGTATATATACTTAAAACAAATCTAGGTTTATTCCCAACTCTGGTCAGTTGAACTAAAAGTAATTTGGTACTGGCAATATGAAAATGTGTCAAGATTTGCAAACAGTCCTAAAAAGCAAAGTCAGGTCTTTTGAAACTATTCTTGACTATAGAAATCTGATAACCAGGATTCCCTTTGAAATACTAATGCGGTTGTTATTCATTATCGGAATGTGGGAGACACATTCGGAGATCTGTTTTTAAAAATTAGGCAAGAGGACTTATGTTTTCTGCTGTAATCAGTAAATACTACAAATCTACACTGTATTGAACTTTTGACACCTTATCACCACCTCTTTCGGTTCTCACCTTTTCCCAAAAAACAAAGAAACAAAGTCATATAACGGTCTCTCCATGTTTCCTCAATGCTCTCTTTGCTCAGTGCAGTATTCTAGCAGGGCAGTGAACGCAGACTGAGTTGAAAAACTTAGAGGCTCCGTACTTATGGGCCAGTCTATGCATTACCTAAACCCAATGGCTTTTAAGAGAAAAAATGTCCAACATGTGTAAATATACATAATTACGACCTCTAGCAGCATTCGTTCATAAGATAGTTGGAAACATTCCCCATATGTGCTGTGCTCAGCAAACATTAAGCAATAATCCTTTTGCTTAGCCCTGAGGTGGAAATTTTTGCACATTAAAAGAGAACTGAGGATAATAGCATTCCTGCTGCACAAGCCTTGGCCTAGAAGAGTGCATATACAGCACTTAGCATTTACAATGGGCACGTGATAGATCCCGCTACCTAGTAAAAACCTCATCCTCAGTACCTGCTAACATTTAATTCTATGTAGTTTAATATTGATTTTTAAATGCTGCCTTGACCCAGTCTTGAGGACCTGGTTGAGGCTGGCCATGTCTCCTTCTTGAGCATCCAATTAAGTCCGCACCCCAGCTACCCTCTTATATGGGCTCTCACACTCAGGACCACTATACACCTGTTTTATTGCCCTAGAACCGGGTACCAGACAACCAGAGACAGAACCTATGTGTAAGGTAAACGCGTGACATGCCGCTGACAGAAGTTTTAGAAGCAAGCGTTTATTGGGAGAGCGCTCCTGGGCGATGTTCTCTGGTCCAGAGAGGAGAGGGGTCAGAGAAGTCATGCCCTGGGGTGAAAGGGCGTGGATTTTATGGGTTATGTGGGGGTGGGGGTATAGGGTGGGGACCGTTAATCGTTAATCAATGCTAATTGAGCCTCTGGATTAGGGTGGTGACGCCTAGGGCTTTAGGGTGGGCCCTATTCAGGTCTGGATTCCCGGTGTCAAGCTGGGGAGTCTCCAGGCAGGCATCTGGCTGGCCCTTCCCCCGCCAACCTAACACTATGTCCCCACATCCCACTGAAATTATTCAAATTAACCAATTCAAAACCTGCATGCTCTGCCTTGAATCTTCCTTCTCTCAGAAGCCATAATTAAGGTGCTTGCCCACAGTTCCCCTCCTGCTATGGAACTGTGGGCACAACAAACCATAAAACTCTTTCTGGTTTCTCTCTTTTGATATGTTCTGGCCTCACCATACCTTAGGGAGGAGAGAAGGAAGGGAGGGAGGGAGGGAGGGAGGAAGGGAGGAAGGGAGGAAGGGAGGTAGGTAAAGGATTTTACTTGCTTAAAAGTAACTTTTTTGTGCTAAATTTAAACTCAAATCAACAGTAGGCTTTTTATGAGAGAAGTTTTAAGATGCATTAACAGTTTACAAAATATAGACTATGTCTATTACATACTGAGTCCCTAATGAGTGGAGCCAAGTTGTTATAGCCTATTATATTTATCACGTAATTTTGCAGAAAAGCAAGTGAGGTCGAGCTACTCATACCTATATTAAAAACATTAAACATTGTCTAAACTGACAGAGCTAGCAAATCGTGAAGCTGGATTTGAACCCACGTTTCTCTCAACTCAAAATGTAAGCTCTGAAGCACTGTGTGATACTACCCCCAAGTAGCTGCTCACCCAACAAATGTTTATTGAGCACCTATTATGTGGCAGATGTTGCATTATGTGTTAGGGAAAAAGACACCAAATTCATGCTCAGGTATTTATTTTCTAGTGACAAAGTAGTTATTCATCTATAAGAATCAGATAGTTGATAAGTATTTGGTGGAATTTTATCCAAGGTGCTCCAGAAATATAACAATTTACTTAATTAAGCATTACCTCATAGGGTACAGATTTCTAATACTGCTATTCTTTGCCCCCTTCCTACACATACACACATGCACACTCTCCATTAAACTTATTCTTTTGAATAGTTCTTCCTCTGCTCAAGAATGAAATTTCAAGAACATCTGGCAAATTTTTCTGACAATTCTCAAGTATTAAAAAGTCTTTATATCACTTTTAGCCAAAATAAGTGTATCTTTCAGTAACTGAAAAGTGTAGGGCTGAACAATAATCAAACAGTGCATGGAAAGTTAAAACTTACCCAGCTCAAGCCTGCTCCAGCCCAGGGGTCCTGCAGTGAGGGAGCCAAGTGTGGTCACTGGCACCTGCTTCAATTCCTCGCTTTAACGCTTTGCTCCCCACTCCGACTCGATGGTTTCTGACACCCCAGGAGTCAGGGGACAGGCAAGGAGGGCTGTTCTCTGAGTGAGGTGGATGTTTACACTCATTAAGTACTTCTCTATGTGCCTCAGAAATTCAGAATCCCCGCCTGGAAGCCTCCCATTGCATGTCCCAGAACAGAGGTGATACCTGTAATTCCACTGGCCTCTTCCAAATTCCATCCTCAGCCCTGACAGTCCAATGCTCCCCCATCACAGATTATCTTGTTGAAATTCTATTGACAGCCCCCACTACCACCACCATCACCTGAAGCCCCTCTGAAGACTGGCTCAAAAGATGTTTCCTTCTTTCGCATGGTCCTTGGAGAAAAAACCATCATTCCTGCCACTGGCAGAAGGTCAGCTTTCTCCCAATACAGCCCCAATGGCTTCTCAACCTCAAAGCTCTTAGACCTGAGGAAGATGCCACCTACTGGGTACCCAGTGCTCCATAGAAAGCTCTGTTTCCCACAGGCCTGAAGTGAATAGGAAGCACTTGGCTGGCCTCCTTCATGATGAGGGAAGGGAAGATGCAAACCTCAGACCTTCAGCTTCCACTCAGTGCTTTTATACCCTAGGTGACCATGTCCCTGACATATCTAATTAGGTGGTCTGTCACCTCATTTTGGAATAGAAACATGTTCAGCAAATATTGTTTTGTTTTCAGCCTTTGAGGCTATAGTTGAAATCAAGACAGAGTCTCATTTTACTTGGTTTCAGAAACATAAAGAAGGAGGCTCATTACAGTAAGAAGCATGTCACACAGCAAAAATTGTCTCTATATGATCATTTTCTAATATTTTCCATTAGGAAAAATGATTTTGTCTTCTAATTCTGACTCTGCTCCTAGAAATACTTTGTGAACTTGAGTAAATAGTTAGTCCTCAGAGTCTTCACCTAAAATTATTTTTAAAAACTATAAAAATAATAGTTATTAAAAAGTCACTCCAAGAAATTATGGCTCTGTCATTCGAGGCTCACATACATCAGTTGTCTTAGTCCAGAAAATAGGCAGAAGACTAAAAATTAGCCATAGAGCAGCAGGAAAACCAATTTTAAATAAGCCTAAGTATCTGACATCATCCTCTACCTCTCCACGAGGAATTAAGAATTCTCACCTTCCAAACTCAAAAGCAAGTCACTCCTTGTGTCCCAGTCTGGTCATTGAGCTTCTACATCATTCTTTTTGCCCAGTCCCTTACTTTGTTAACCTGGCTCATTAAGGAGTAAGCTCATCCAGGACTATTCTCTTTCCAAAGACAAGGACTGGTTCTACATTTAAGCTGGAGTGAGGACTTCTCTAAAGTGAGCACCTCCTTATTTATAAAAACCCTGTACTCCTGGAACCACAGTCTTCCTTGCCTAAAGGGACCCTGCCACCTCAAGATGAACGTCCTTGTTAGCTAGCTGTTTCCTCAGCCTGGAATGGGACACAGGTCTACTGCCACTTCATCAAAGTATCTACCCAATCCCAGGATCAAAGCATCAACTTGAGGGGAAGTCTTGAAATATTTTTGCAGAAATTACTATCTTTATAAGTGTGCTGGCAAGTGAAATATGAACTCAAAAGATGTCACATCATGCTATACTTTTTATCAGAAAACAGTATCCCAAAGCAATTCAATTTAAATAGGTTTATATTAAGTGGACTTTTCTGGTGCTAATTTTACTAGGAAATAGGAGACATACATATAATGGAATCAAAAATATAACAGTGGTAGCTTTTCATTAGCAACAATAAACACCGAAAATAATAAAATCATGTCTTCAGAATTCTCAAGTAAAATCACTTTATAGCAACAATTCTATACATAATCAAACTACTAATAAATATGAAAGCAAAAAAATGGCATGTAAGAACTCTAAAGGTTTACCTTCCATGTACTCTTCTAAAAAAATAAAATAAAATAAATAATAAAAAAATAAAAAATAAAACATACTCCAGCGATATTTTAAAAGTGAAAGGAAGCCACACTTGGGAATAAATATACAAGAGCTTGATAAAAAAATATATGCACATTATTTAAAATATTTTTAAAGCATCAAAGATATATCAAGATACCTAGGTATTATAGGACAGAAATCCAAGACTTGAGAAAGGTTTGCCCTATGAGCATTTGCAAATCTGGAAGAGGTAGCTTATATGTGTTGTTGTTAGCCTCTTATAACTAAGGGGAAAAGTCAGAGCTCAGGGCCCACCGCATACAGGGACTGGGACCCCCAAAGGGCTACTCCCTGAGGGTAGAGGCAAAAGAAAAATAAACCAACGTTTGCCCAGACTGTGGCCCCTCTTCTTTTTAAAATCTCAGTAGCCCATAAAAATCTCAGGCTGTGAGCTTGTAGTAAGGACACCCTCGAGTGTGAGCACTCCTCTGTGGAGAGATTATCATCCTATGCTACAAATTATTCTGACAAATACTTTTTCAAACATGACGTTGAGCACACACCAAAGCTTGAAAAGATACCATGAGCAAGAACCATCAGTGGTAAAAAATAATCAAAATAGTCATGAGCATTATCAGACACAATAAAACCATGCTTACTACTTCCAAGGAGAAGAAAGTAAGCGATAAAAATTTCTGTAGGAAACTGATGACCATAAAAAGTGACTTGGCAAATTTCAAAAAGCAACAAATTGAAATTTGAGAACTGAAAATTTTATTAACAAAATTAAGAATTCAATGGGAATTCAATAACATATTGGACACTTGAAGAAACAGTGAACTGAAAATAGGTCAGAAAACACTCTCTAAACTATAGTATACAAGCAGCAAAAAGATGAAAAACATGGAAGAGAATATATGACAGAGAATTCCATGAGAAATTCTAAGTTCTAACTCTAGATGAAGAAAAGAGAGAACAAACACAAGCAATGTTTGTGGCAATTTGGGTTCAGAATTTTCCAAAGTTGATGAACAATATCAGATTTAGGAATCCCAATAAATCCCAAGCAGAGTAAGCAAAAGGAAATCCACATCTAAACACCATAGTAAAACTGGTTAAAACCAAAGAAAAAATTCAATGCAGTCAGTTACTTGTCTTTAAAGAAATAACAGTAGACTGACAGGTAAATTCTCAACAGCAACAACAAAAGTCAGAAAGAAACTGCTAATCTAGAATTTGTCACCAGCAAAAATACCTTTTCAGATGAATAAAATAATTAAAAGACTTCACCATTAGGAGATCCACAACTAAAGGAATTTGTAGAAGATGTTTCCAGAGAAAAAGAAAATGATTGCTGAAGAAGATTAAGAGCCAAAAAATACAAAAATGAATAAAAAGTAAAGAAAATTGAAAATATGTGAGTAAATGTTAGCAAATACCGACTCATAAGAAATAATAATAGGATGTAAATGGGGTCAAGTATTCTAAGCTCCTTGTAATAACCAAGAGGAGAGTAAAATTTTCCATTAATATTAGACACTAGTAAGTCAATGACTCATTTAGAAATCCTAGGATGAACACAAAAGAAGAAAGAAAGAGTATAACACTGCCAACTAAAAAACAGTGGGAAAAAAATGATTTAAAAATCAACTGAAAGTTAAGAAGACCAGAAGTTGTGAGTCCACAGGATTTGAGGATGGTTGCCTTACTACAGTTTCTCTATTAAGTATCTGGGGCCTCCATAGTCTCTAGCTATCAGAGTTGATACTAAATCAATTTGCTGGGAAAAGCAAACAATCAAAGATTCTGTTTTTTTTTTTTTTTAACACATAAGGATGATCTGAGGAATGCCTCAATTATTCATAAATCATTCCAACAAACTTGCTATGATAAGCACATCATATTCAAGATAGTCATTTCTTATATCCTGGAAAAGCATAGCAGATATGGAGATTCCTTATGAGACCCTGGAGATGCTCCTTCTGATTTTAATTCCTCATAAAGTAAAGATGAAAAATATGAGCTAGTCACAGCAGCAAATTAGGCTATTCCTGAAGAAATTAAAGATTTAATGGCAAAGTGTGACATAAAGAGGCAATATAAAGTCTGGAGGCAGGATTCCTCACCAAAGTGCTTTGTTACATTCATAAAAGAATTCAGGAAGTTAAAGATAACCAGCAAATGAATCAAAGATTTAGGCTCTGATTGAAGCATTTACCACTATGTTTATAAAATTACAGAGGAATGAATTTCTGTAAGGTGCCACAGATGTTTTCTACTTGCATTATTTATTCTGAGTTTTTCTTTGTGATCACAATCAAAGATCTCAATTAATCTTTCACCACCAATTTATGCTGACTACAGGACTACTTGCTTCTGTCATCAAAATCTTAAAATTTGTACGTCTGTTTTTGTGTGCATCAACATTCTGCAGTTTAGCTTTATTTCCACTCTATGTGTGATGGCCTTTAAAATTTCACTGCCTCTTGTTCCGAAAGCAAAGTAAAAGAAACTAAAAATGATTGAGTAATAAAAAATGTTTTTTCTTTCTATCTTCCAAGTTATCAGGTAAAACTGTAATAGATAAATCACATAAAAAATTTAATAAGAAATAATATAAAAATATACATGATTATTTGTAATGTAGCTAGTTTCTTAGAAGAAATAATTTCAAGACAACATATTCTCTGTGTACTTCTAATGCAGTAATTTTTAAAGAAAAATTTTCTATACATTATATACATTTTTTATGTTTTCTTACTAATTTTTTTTGACAGAATGAAGAAGCAATAGCCAATTTGTGAGTCATTATTTTCATAGAATGATTATTTCTCAAAGTGAGGTTTGGGGTTTGATTATAGTTTTAGTGCATGAAGGTCAAATTAAAGTCACTTTTATAAAGAGTCAGATATGTGAAATTTGAACATAATTTTAGAAAAATGATGTATACATTGCCAATGGTTAACTTTGTCAAGTTAAATAAAACCCTAATTCATTAGTTTGAAATTATTTAGATATAAGCAGATATTTACTCCCTTGCCTGGCATTTGTGCATAAAAACTTCTATTTATTTCAAATATTATTTATGTTTTATATACGTTCTTAGAAACTAGATTTTATTTAAAGTACTTAGTGTTTGCTTATTTATTTCCAGATAAATTTTAGAGTCTAGATTTTTAGATTTGATAAATATAAAAAATATTTCATTAATCAGTTGTGATTATTTGAAAATTCTTAAGTTTTAGGGTTTGTTTGCATTTGTGATTCTTTAAAAATGTTTAATATTTCATAGCCTACATAAGTTTAATGAAAATTATCATTTTAAGTCTAAAAATAAGTTAGTGATCACTCAAGTAACATAGATCTAAAATATAAATAAATTCATAAAATGTGAAAATTTTTTTCACATTTTTAACTTGTCAACATTAATATCTTGTTTGGCTCTATTTAAATTTACTTTAGAGGACATGATTCCATAGTGTAGCCATTAGCTCATCTGCTTTACATGCAGAAGGTCATGGGTTCATGCCCCAGTGGAGCCACAGTCCATGGTCTATGGCCACACCGCCCTGAACAAGCATGATCCCATCTGATTTTGGAAGCTAAGCAGGGTCAGTCCTGGTTAGTACTTGAATGAAAGACCACCTAGGAAGACCATGTCCCGACCCGCGGGACCTAGTTATTCGCGGGCTCGAAGAGGGTCCAGCCTGAAAGAGAAACGGGCGAGAAAAAGGAGCGGAGGCAAGACAGTATTCTGATCAAGCCTCAAATTTTTTATTTTAGAGCAGGTATATTTATACAGAAGAACAAAGGGGGGCAGGACCGACTAGGCAAGGGGATACTTGTTACAATTTCATTGGTCCTTGGTTGATGGGGTTAGGGGGTACAAAGGTTAGAAGTGAAAAGAGGAACAAGGAGGAGAGGGGCTCCTTGGGCAGGTCCACAGCCATTCAGTAGGTCCTTCCTTATCCGGCGGGTATGTTAATACATTCTGTGGTTAACTATTCCCTGGAGCATTATCTGCTCCTGCATTCTTTAGATTGTTAACGGCCAGGTTCTATGCCGGGGGGCTGGGCGGTCAGGATGAGGGTCTTTTGGCTCCCAACATATCCTCCCTTTCTGTTTTAGAAAAGGTGGGCCTTAACCGAGTGGGGGAACATTGACCTGGTTCCTCCCGCGGGCTATGTGGGCCCGCCTAGTATTTGGCTCTTGGTATCTTTTGGGGAGGAGAGGCAGAGCCGTTTTGAAATAGTTTTTGGATACCAACCTCTATGCAAACCAGGTGTGTTCTCAGGGAAATACAGAGGGGGTCTCTTTATTGTGACCTTCCCTTGCAGATGCTTTGCTCTTGCACCCATCTCGGTGCCCATACCCCCCCTCGAGTTTTCGATGGGCGAGGGTAGACATACCTCTGTTCTATATGTCGTCCCCGTAGGGAGGGAGCCAGGCAAAGTTATATTTCTCCTTTTACAGTGGAACCAGTGGTTAGGGTTTTGTATATAACCTGAAAGGGATTTTAAAGAAGCCAATGTAAATTTAAAGGTGAGATAGAGGCCAGTGGGGATCTTGGGTCTTCGGGGTTTTCATTATTATAGTCGGTGGTGTCATCACTCTGGGTAGCCAAATGGTGATAGTGAATGTGGACAGGTTTGGCTAGTAAGGCATCTACCTGTTGCTTAATGAGATCAGTTATGCGCCGGAAAGTCCAGGGCCCAAAGGTTATAAGTAAAAGAACACAAGAAAGGGGGCCGAGGATGGGAAGAAGGTAAGGAAGGAGCCCATTTAACCCAGTTAGAAAGGGGTTCTCTTGGAGCTCTCTGCATCTTTTGACGAGGTCTTCTTGAAGTTTCTTGATCTTATCTCGTACGATCCGATCCCAGATCTGTTGGCGTAGAAGCAGCAGCGTTCCTGTAAAGCCAAACAAATCCCTCCCTGCTCTGCTGTAAGAAGGTCTAAGCCTCTGCGGTTTTGTAACACTACTTCAGCAAGGGAATCAATTTGATCTTGTATGTCGCTTATGGTTCCTGAAAGGGCTTGAACATCATTAATTAATTGATGGGACAATTTGTTGTAGGAGTGGACTGCAACGCCAACTCCAGCTGAACCAGAGGTGAGTGCCCCAGTGATACCTAAACTGACAAGGAGGGGGATGGCTTGGATGGCTCGTTTGTGTTGTCCTGCTATGTAATCTAGGCTAGGGAGGGGGACCGGTTCGTCTCCCGGTATGATGGAGATGTCTGGAAAAATATTAACTGATATACAGAGTCCAGTCCAATTTTGTGGTAAGGCAGTATATGCGAGATTATTTCCACATAAGAACACTTGTCCGGGAGCAGGGCATAATGGCCCAGTGCGATTAAAAAGACTGGAGCAATTGGTAAAGGTGACAAACCCTACATCAATGTCGAAGGAGTTATTCTGAAGCAGAGCTTGGTAGTAAGTAGAGGAGTTGAAACCTACAGGCTGAACTCTAAAAGGAGGGCTGAGACTGCAATTACGATTATGGTCAATAGACGAGTTTAAGACTGGGATAGCAGTGGGCATAGGAATGCCTATAGTCATGCATAGCCAGCAATTTGAGCAAGTTGAGGATTAGAATTATTTAAGGCCCATAGAGTAGTCTCTAGGATATTAATGGTTTGGGTGTCTATGTCAATATTTCCTCGGGATCTAGGAATAGCTAGGGGATGATAAGAAGGGGGGCGTAAAGCCTTTTGGAATTCCTCAAATTTTTGTTGTAAGACCAGCAAATTGTTTTTCCAACATCCTTAGATGCACCACAAGGGGCTATTGGGAAGCTTTCAGGGCCTACAGCTGACAGGGTATTGGCCCAGTTGCCAGTGTTAGGGGCATAACGTGCCCATCTTGTTAATTTAGCGGTGTAATATGTCTTATAACCCTTGGTGCATTCAAAACAAAAATCCTACTTAGACTTTGTTGGAAAATTTGTCGCTATGTTATAAGGTTTGATCACCTGGTTAAATAGGATTACAGGTCATTATGAAACAATACTTAGTTATCTATTTAACCAATGCAATAATAAAAGATTTCAAAGGTAAATATGACTATAAAAAACCTTAGCATTCTTAATGTTAAGACTGTTTTTAAGTATCAGTATTTAATAGATTAGCAAATTTATGAATATACCAATCTTATAATTTTGTAATCTTGAACAACTAGTAGAATTAGCATACGCACGACCTGCCGAATACAGGTAGAATAAAATTGTGTTTCTGATAACTTGAAGACACAACTACTTTTCCTTAACTTATAATATTAAACTATTCTTATTACCAAAGATTATCTCAGATCATGTAGATTTGATAAAACAAAAACAAAACATTTGTATTAGTTTCTATTTTTCTGACAATTTTAGGAAGACGTAATTTATCTATACGGTTCTTATTTTTTTTTTTTCTAAACCAATTAAAGCAGAGATCTTTTATTAATTTATTTTTCAATAAAAAATAAATTCCAACCTAAACTGAAGAACCAGCCAGAAGGGGGACTTGACTATTCAGGACTCCGCCCCACAGACACTCTGTAAACACTTAATTTTATGTTTAGTCATTCTTCAGACCTAAATCTCTAACACAAATGCACATTCTCTGCATTGTTTTAAAAGAAACCTATGATTACCACAGATGATATCTCGCAGCTCAAAGGCTGGTTTCAGGTCGAGTGGCCCCTCTGATGGTTACTCTGTTCCAAACGTGGGCTAATTTAGCTGGCAGAACCTTTGAAGGTTGAAGGGATTGACGCTCTAGCTCCGTAGTCTTGGGCTTGTTTCCTGAAATCCTTAAAATGGTTAAAGAAGTATTGAAACGGGGGAGAACATAGGACGATTTGAGAAGGAAGCCTGACCCATGTTAGTGAAAACAGGTAAGAGAAGAGAAAATCCCCACAAGAGCCAACTAAGCCAGGGCTAGGATCAGCCTTTCACCTAGCATCCAGTCGGGCGGGGCCACGGAGGCCAGACCTAAGGAAAGAATCAACATAAGTATAGGAGGGTAGCAGTACATTCGGCCAGCCCAGACAGACACAAGACAGACAAGACAAACTACAGATAACACAAACGCTAGCGCATCAGAAACCAGAACCAGAACAGGTACAGGGTCAGAGTCTGACGTCTCAGACTGACCGAACTAGGGAAGTATTGCTGCGTCCAACCTTCCGCTAGTCAACCAAGGGCCCAATCAGAGAGGAACAGAACTCAGGCATCTAGACAGATGTTAACGCAGTCTTATTCACCGGTGAAGCTGCTTTAGGTGGCTCGTGCCCAATTACAGTTAAAGTGAAACTTCTTTTCCTTCTGTCCTCATGAGCAAGGCTGCTTGGCGTCCGGGGCTGAGAAACATCTCTCAGCGGCCGCCCCCTGGACGAAGCAAGTCCTTACTCAAGTTTTAGGAGATCCGGAACAGAAGTTAAAAAGAGAACAGAAGTTAATCTTTTACAAAGCTAGCAGAAACTGGTCATTACAAAGATAAATGTAGCCAGGGAATTTGTTAGTTTTAAACATGGCCTTGCAGATGTTCTTGTTATCTGTGCCCTGGAATGTTGCGCTCTTAGCATATCAGAGAGCTCTTTGTCACAAGTTTCACAGCAGACACTAAGCAGTTAAAAGTTCTAGGAACTAGGCATTCTTGTCCCAATTAAAAATTGCTCAAGTAAAGATTTCTTTTGTCTAGTTTTGGGACTTTTAATTAACTTTTACCTTTTCCACATTTTAGTAGGCTGTCACATTCCCATTGGTTTTTAGGCACATATCAAATCTTGGATGTCCTATAAATTGCGGAAACTGAGATACCCCTATTACTTGAGTAGAAAATACTATTAATTTAACAGCCTGGACTCTCTGTTTAATATACTTTATAAGGCAATTTACTATATATGGCCTAAATAGCAGTCCTAGAAAAGCTAATATTAAAGGTCTTTGTTTTACTAAGGCTAGACTATCTCGAATTATGCCAGAGTGGTTGGTATAGAAACAGCAGTCTTTACTTAAAGTTATACAATCAAAGTAAGATCTATGCTTTATAAACACATTGGTCTTATATGCATGAATTAATACTCAAGATTCTTAGTTCATTTTACAGATTTTGAAACTAAACTGTTTAAAAGGTAAAATTTGAGACTATGGTTGATGCAGTAAATGAATATTGAAACAAACAAAAACTTTATCTAAATATTTACATTTGAAATAATGTTCTCAACTATTCAATATACTGTTTTTCTAAGTATAATAAGTACAATTACCTATTTATCATTGGCTTTTAACAATATTGTACACTAGTAAACAACACTTTACAGCAATTATCTTACGTGAAATTACAAGTGAAAAACAAATTTCTCAATAACAGTGAGTTATTAAATTCCTTTATCCAATAGTTGTTACAAAATTTTTTTAAAAAGCCTAAACACACAAACCTGATTTTTTTGATAGTAGGCGGGTGCATTGTGCTCTTAAAAGAGCTAAGGGAAGGAAGCTTACCTAGTTTTCACTAATTTCTAATTCGAATTTAGTCAACGTTTTCTTAAAAGTCCTATTTATCCTTTTTTCCTGACCTGAATTCCGTGGTCTATAAGCACAATGCAATTTCTACTCTATTCCTGGTACAAATTTGGGGAGCATAGAGAGGGGGCCTCTGCGGGGGCGCTGAGAGGAGCAGGGGCAAATCGGGGTTATAGTAGCGTGCCACCTCATTTTCCAGGACAGTTGTATCTCTAGAATCTAAAGGGTCATTATTTACGGTCTTGGAGAAAATTGGGAAGTTCATTGGGGCCTCTAAAGACGAGGCTTCTTTAGGGAGAGGGGGATAGAGAGAGTTTGAAGGGAGGTAGTCTGTAGGGGCGGCTGGCGGGGCCCCTGTAATGTCTATAAACTCTGAGGGAGACTTGGAAGGGATCCTATCAGAGGAAACAGAAACCACCGAGGCCGCTCGAGACAGGGGACGGAGACAATACTCCGCAACTGACAAAAGCTGTTGTTTATCCGGGTCACCAGATGCTGCCTCTACAATGTCACGGATAAGCCCCCAATAAGAGAAGACGGCTGCAGGGACACTATCCGGGCCTTCCCGATTTAGTTTATCATTTAAGTCTCTACCGACCTCTTGCCATTTTTTCCTGTGTATTTCTGGCCCATTTACAATAAACCAAGGACAGACGTTATCAACAAACATAAAGAATTTTATCAGGTCTTTCTTTTTGACTCTAACCCCTCTTTCCCTGAGGGATGCCTTGAGGTCCTTAATAAAGAGCGCCTCCTTAGAGAGTCCGCTGCCCATTTTTATTTTCTAATATTAGGATGTTAAGTAGCAGAATGAATTACAATTTTTTAGGGTCTTAATTGAAGAACTAACATAAAACAAAGACAAAACGAAAACAAGGATGGCCTTGGGCACCACCCGACTATCCGCGGCAATTCATGAGGTCTCTTTCAACGACCCGAATATCCGCGACAACTCACCGGTCTCTTTCAACGACCGATTTGCTCAGGTCTCTTTCAACGACCCGAATATCTGCGACAACTCACCGGTCTCTTTCAACGACCGATTTGCTCAGGTCTCTTTCAACGACCGAGACTTTCTTTTATGTTACTCAACTCCTTTTACCCTGAACTTCCCCTACCGGGGGGGTCTCTTTCAACGACCGAAAAACGTCCCCGTTTCTTAGACGGGCGAAACTCACCGAGGACGTTCGACTTCCATGAGCGGTGAAAGCAGTCCTCACTTCTTTGGGTGCCTGGCCAGGCCTTCTTCAATTACGTCGTCCCGGGCTGAGGCCCGGGACCTCCCGTCCGGCAAGGACCCGAGCTTCGAGCCCCACGTTGGGCGCCACTTGTCCCGACCCGCGGGACCTAGTTATTCGCGGGCTCGAAGAGGGTCCAGCCTGAAAGAGAAACGGGCGAGAAAAAGGAGCGGAGGCAAGACAGTATTCTGATCAAGCCTCAAATTTTTTATTTTAGAGCAGGTATATTTATACAGAAGAACAAAGGGGGGCAGGACCGACTAGGCAAGGGGATACTTGTTACAATTTCATTGGTCCTTGGTTGATGGGGTTAGGGGGTACAAAGGTTAGAAGTGAAAAGAGGAACAAGGAGGAGAGGGGCTCCTTGGGCAGGTCCACAGCCATTCAGTAGGTCCTTCCTTATCCGGCGGGTATGTTAATACATTCTGTGGTTAACTATTCCCTGGAGCATTATCTGCTCCTGCATTCTTTAGATTGTTAACGGCCAGGTTCTATGCCGGGGGGGCTGGGCGGTCAGGATGAGGGTCTTTTGGCTCCCAACAAGACCAAGTGCCGTAGGCATAAATAATAATAAATAAATAATAATAAATAAATTTACTTTAGAAATTGAACTTTTGGGGTAAACACACAATAGAATATATAGATATCAAATTATAATGTACACTTGAAAATTATATAATTGTATTAATCAATGTTACCCCAATAAGCTTAATTAAAAAAATAAACTAAATAAATAAATAAGAAAAAAATTACTTTAATTGATATACTTTGCAATTATATTTTTATTTTATATAAAATTTTATAATGAAATAATTAATATTAAAAATAAAAGTCAAAAAGAGGGAAAAAAGTAACACAGAACAAATAAAACAAATAGAAAGCAAATAAGAACTAGATTTAAAATTAATACATCAGTAATTATATTTAATATAAATGAGCTAAGTGTTCCAATTAAAGGGTAAAAAGTACCAGATCACATGTATATGTGTGTGATATATAAAAAATTATTTAAAACATACAGCACAAGTTTTGAAAGAATAAAAAAAAAATGTTACAAGAACAAAATGTTATATTAATACCAGACAAAATAGGCTTTAAGGGCAAAAAGCATTACCAGTCGTAAAGATGGTCATTTATAGTTTGGAAAGTTCAATCCACCAAAAAGATAGAGCAATATTAAATTCAAAATAAACTAATAACATAATTTGAATAGCTCTAATAATATAAACTCTAAGTATAAAAAACAAAATGTTCTAGGATGATAAGGAGAAATAAACAAATTTATAATCATTCTGTGACTCATAAAATACCTTTTTGATCATTATAATTGATAAATCATAGACAAAAACCATAAAGGCTCTAAAACAAGTATCAACAATTTCAAAAGACTGAAGTAATAGAATATATTCTCTAATCGACACAATTTATCAGAAATCATATATTTCTAAAGAAATATAGATGCTGTTAGTAGCCAAGATGGAGTGACATGAATCAGATTATACCGTCTGACCAAAAACAACTAGAAAATCAAAGAAAATAAGTAAAATGACAATTTACAGAGTAATAGCAAGACAGAACTGTGATCCATGAAAGAAGAGAAATAAGCAAGATGAGCCCTATTATTGCTAAAGTATTTGTCCTGGGAGGCAGTTACCAGGCTATATTGAAGGGGATAGGAGTGAGAAGTCTTGCTAAACTGAGAAGATAGAAATGAGAGCTAGAATTTGTAGGTCAAAGTACAGGAGAAGAGGGAGTTGCACAAAAAGAGAGCTCTAGAAATCTTCAGAAGTGTCTATTTGAGTCTGTGGCTGAGATAACTGCACAGTGAGTAAAGTCCCTGGTCAGAACAATTTTCTAATCACACAAGACTGGGAATAGTTTGTGTTCCTACCAGGCAGAGTGGAAAGATCTTGTAATAAATAAGGCATCAATGCAAAAGTGTATTGCATAGTAATAAAGCTACATTAGCTTTATATTAAAAGCCTAACAATATTAAAAGCAGACCTCAAAACATTCCAACTGGTACAAAGTTATTTATTAAATACCAAAATAAAATCCAATAAAATTAAAAGGAAAACTAAATCCAGAACCAGAAATGTACAATTTACAATGTCTGCCATCCAATAAAAAATTGCCAGGACCGCGAAAAGCAGGAAATTATAATATATAATAAGACTAAATATCAATCAATAGTAACAAACTCAGTAACTGAAACGAAAGAACTAATGGACCAGGATGTTAAAAATGTTTCATATTTCAAGGAGGGAGAAAAAATACAGGCACGCCAAGGAGAAAAATGGAAGATATGAAAAAAAAAAAAAAGACCCAGACCAAACTTTCAGAGATAAAAAATATATTTGAAACTTAAAATACACTAGATGAAATCAATATCATATTAGGTACTGCAAAAGAAAAAGGTCAGCAGATCTGAGGACATAGTCATAGAAACTAAAATGAACATAAAAGAAAAAACTAAAAAAAAAATCTGTGGAACAATATCAGACATTCTAACATATGTAATAGTACAAGAGAAGAGAGACAGTGAACAGAAAAAAAAAACTGTTTAAATAAATAATGGTCTCTTTGAAATTTTATGAAATAATACACAAATCTAATGTAGGTAGTTGGCGAGAGAACTAAAATGTTAAATCAGGCTATATTCAGAGACTGAAATAAGCTGACCAGCCCTGCAGCCAAACTACAGGAAACCTGCAGAACAAAGGAAGATTTCTGCTGGGATTGCTAACAAACAATTTTTCTCATACTGTGAAGGGAAAACAGTCTTTGAGTCCCATGGTACACAAAATAAAATCATTCACTCCCTATAGTTAAAATCATGGGGAACCTGTGGATCGAAGGCTAAGAATTGCCAGCAGGCCTTTCACACTACATTTTCTTACCTTTTCACACTACATATGCTTATCCTTTCTCACTGTATGTTCATATCAAATGAAAATGAGTAATGTTTTTAAGCTGTAATTCACAGAAATTAATAATAATATATAAACTGGATTCCCCCACCCTCAGGGCCTTTTTTCTTGTCTTGGCTTCTTGTCTTGGCTTTCTTTTGTCTTTGCTTTTCCCCTTCTCTAATAGACTTTCCTTTTGACTCTAACTTCAGCTGCATTTGAATTCTTTCTTGTGCTCAAAGCACCCTCCTCTCAGGTGTAGGCCCACTCAGGCAAAATTTGCCCTGTCCTGCCTCATATCCATAGATCCAAGTTCAATGAATGCCAATTAAAAGAAATATAAAGTAAAAATGCCAAGGCATATCAAAATTAAATTGCAAAACAACCATTGATTAGATCATAAAAACAGGAGGAAAAAGGACACATTATATATAAAGAAGCAAGGACTGAAATGATGGCATACTTATCAAAAACTATTCTAACCAGGAGACAATGGAAAGACATTATACTATTAAAGGAAAAAAAGTTGTCTCCTAGAATTCTCCAGCCAGAAAAAAATATATATAACAGAAAGAAAGGTAAATAAAGCCTTTTTCAGAAAAATAAAAGTTGAATTTATCCCTAGCATCTGTACTGCAAAAACAAACAGTTAAAGAAATGTCTTTAAGCAGAAAGAAAATTTTACTAGAGGAAAATTTAACTCTATGCAAAAGAATAGAGTGCTAAATGGTAAACATGTGAATAAACAAAAACATACTTTACTCATTTTTAAATCTCTTTAAAAGACCACTGACATGTTAAAGCAAAATAACAACCTGGGATTATGTGATTTATAGCCAGTATAAAAATACAATGTATAACTATAATGGTCGCAAGGACGGGTGGGAACAAATGGAAGTATATTTTCATAAGGGTCTTAACAATAGAGGGGAAATGTTATAACAGTATTTGAAAATAGACTGTGATAAATTAAAGATGTAATCGTAATCTCTATAAGAACAACTAAAATATAAAAATAAGACAGAAATAGCTAAGAAACTGATATTAAAAATAAAATGGAATTTTTTAATATTCGAGTAATCCAAAGGAAATCATAAAAAAAGGAAAAAAGGAACAAAGAGTAGAAGAGACAAACAAAAACCAAGTAGCAAAGTGGTAGTTTTAAACCCAGCCACATCACTAATTATAGTAAATGTAAATTGTCTAAACACAATCAAAATGCAAAACTTGTATTTAAAAAAAAAAACTTGTATTTAAAAAAAATAGATAAAAAATGAAGCCCCAACTATATATCTACAAGAAACCCACTTTAAATACTAAAAACTAATAAGTTAAAATTAAAGTGATGGAAAGATATAACATGCGAAAATTAGTCATGAGAAAAGTGGCATGACTATACTACTATCAGAAAAAGTAAATTTCAGAAAAGAAAATATTACCAGGGATAAATAGGTTTCTTTGTGACAATAAGGAGCTCAATTTATTAAGAAGATAGAAAGTCTTAAACGCTTATGCATCTAATAACAGAGCTTTAAAATGCACGAAGCAAAAATGAGTAGAATAGCGTGGAGAAAGATAAATTCAAAATTATAATTGAGGATATCAGTACTCATCTTTCAATTACAGTAGAATAAAACAGCAAATGAGTAAGGATATAAAAGACTTGAATTCCACTATAAGCCAACTTGACTTAATTGACATTTGTAGAAAACTACACCCTAAACCAATAGATTATCATTCTCTTTAATGGCTCACAAGTCTTTCACAAAGATAAACAATATTCTTTATCATAATATTTTGATATATAGAAAAAAATTGAAATATACAAAGCATTTTTCTGACTACAACAGAATTAAACTAGGGATTCTAATAACAAAAACTTAATTCATATTTTGAACTGTAAAAATTTCAAAAATATGACATATTAAAATTTGTGGGATGCATGTAACAAATACCTTAGAAGAAAAAATAAGTGCTTATATCAGAAAAGAAATCTAAAACCCATGATATAAGCTTCCACATTAATAAACTATATTAAAAAAGAGCAAATTAAACCCAAAGAAAGCAGAAGGAAGGAGGTAAGAAAAGTGAAAGCAGAAATCATTGAATTAGAAAACAGAAAAACAATAGAGAAAATTAATGAGATTACAAGAAATTGTCCTAGAAAGTAAGCCCTTCAAGGATGTGATTCTGAATTCCTCATCAGTCAGGCAACCAGCAGGCCCCAGGATGACGATACATGTGTGGTGATAGCCACTCTGAAGTGCAGACACATCACAATTACCATGACTCTTACCTGGGCTGAACTGGAATGGGGCACGGGTGAGAGTGGAAGCATATATGATTATTCAGTTATTCTGGCATTTGTACCTTTTTCACTCATTAACATCAATTACTTTTCTAGGTAAAAAAAAAAAAAAAACAAACATCTTTAAGAAAAAAATAAATGCATGTCCAAGATTTGGTATTATCAGGAATAGACACCATGAAGAAATCTCTAAGACCAAAAGGGTTTAACCTATTCCTAAATATCAGAATCACTGCATTTTAGAACCCCAAGGTACTTCAAAGATAAACCATATCAAGCAGTTCATTTTACATATTAGGAAGCCAATAAATATAGAACTAAAGAAGATTTTCCAAGGTCACACTCAAGTTGGTATAAAAGCTAAAACTAGAACTAACAGTGACCAGAATTTTTCACCTACAAACAAGAGCATATGATCTGAGTAGGTTCTGTCAACAGTTCAGGAGAAAAAGATCATCTGAAAAACAGAGTTTGAAGCTTAAAAGAAAACTGGCGACATCAGAACATTTAGGTAATTTGTGGATTTATGGAACCCAATACTTAAAATTGAGATTATTTGAAATATATTGTAAAGCACATAAAACTTTCTTTGGTGTAGTTCCCCCCCACACACACACACACACTTTTTCATGCTTTTTTTTTTTTAAGAAAAAATATTAAGCCTGAATAATTTTTGTATATAATTCTCTCATCCTCCCTCAATTTGGTTATAAATCTCTATAAGGTAGGGATTTTCTCTTGGCTTGATCTCTCTCTGCAAGAACCCTCTATCTACAGACATTCACTTAATTGTTGATTTTGCTTCTGTATATAGGCACAGAGAGCTGAAAGGAGGAAATATCAAAGAAAAAGTAGAACCATGAGTATTTCTTTGCTTTATGATTCCAACTTTCCTACTAAATGTCTCATGAGAATTATCCTAGATTATGCATTTGAGAGGTAGAGAAAACTTTGGGGGAAAGCTAATCGTAACACCTCAGGCCTCAGTATCGGTGTGCCTTCTGGAAAGAGTGCTCTGAGCACATCCACTTGTCCTACAAGACCATGGTGGCATCGGCCATTAGTAGGATACATTGTTTCTTTTTTACACTCTCTGGCAATAATCCTTCCCACCAAGGATACCCCTCAATTATCATATAGCTACCCACGTGCAACTCGCCATTAAAACTGAAGCCAGCATGCACCCTCATTTTGCTCTTGTTAGCATGCCAGTAGAACCACAATGACCACGATTTACTCAAACTAACCCAAAATCTTTCATGAAGAAAAAGAAATGGGTCTTGTTAAAAGGGAAGAAGAAAGGATAGAGTTAGAGTTCTCTCAAGACTCCTTACAATTTAAATTCTGCCTGGGACTTTATTGATCTCAAGTGAAAACAGAAATCGAAAGAAGGGAGAAAGACAACTTTGGACAGGGCATGGCAAATTAGAAAAGAAATCTGCAACGAGGAATCCCCAAAGACAACTAGCTTAATTATTCCATGAATATTCACTGAATTCGGGGTATATTAATTGTCTTTACTGCTAATTAGACTAAAGGAACTTGAACATTTCTATAAAATCAGTTACATTCCGTAGAGGCTTTATTTTCAGTGGCATTTGGATAGCAATTCAGCTGTTATCTTACATGCTAGAAGACATTTTCTTTTGATATTTAAAGTGCACACAGAGAATACTATACTTAAACATCTGTGGGGGAAAGTATAAATGAAGAAAAATAAATTATGATATAACTTCTCCCAATTTTGTAATCCTATATTCTGCCTCTAATACATATCTTTATAGCTATTTGTGGACTTTAAATTCAGCTTTGATAAATATATTTGAAGAATATCAAATTCTGTCCTATTCCAGAAAAAAGTAATTTTTACAAAAATAAATTATCAAGAAACTGGTAATTAATTTATTGATAATTAAGATAACCTAATACATAAAGATTTCCAGTAATTAGACCTGGGCTCTTGAAATGGGCTGAAATGAAGTGAGCCACTGTGCAGGTCATCAATGGAAACTCTCAGAAGGTCAGGGCAGCTTGAAAGGAGATTCCTTCTGGAAAGGAGGTTGATTCCACAAGTCCTTTCCAAACATAATGCTTGTGTTATGTGCCTAAATTTCGAGTCAAAGTAACATGGAAATTAAGACCAAATGTGACCTACTTGTTTAGGTGTTGTGGCTTTGGGCAAGGAAAAACTACTTCTGACTTCCTTTGTATGGAGTACTGGTAGGTGGTAGGATCTGCTCATGTGATTGGATGAGACACAAGTTCCCTGTCTGTTACCTACGATTTGGCTGTTAAATGCAAAGACCTTCATATATCCCCCTTCTTACTCTTCAGAAGCTAACCTACAAACATCAACTCTCTCCCCAAGAGGACTCCATATAGAAACCAAAAAGATCTTAGCACTGCTGCTTGTGGTGACTACATTATATTCAAGTGTCCTATCTAGTTCTCTACAACTGACTTTTGGGGGTTGACTTGGAGAGTGGAAATACCAGGTGAAATGAAACCAGTAAAACTGCAGTTTGGATATGGGACACCATGAGAAAACAGCCCCGAAGGAAACAGGCAGAGGGAGGCAGCCAGGACTACCACAGAGGGTTGTTCATTTGTGCACTACACAAGGGTTCCATATTCAGAAGACAACACACATTATAGATAGCTTTATCATTCTGAACCATTGTCATATGTTTAACATAATTTATTAATTCTAAAAACAGGTACTTTGTTCATTTATTATGACAATTTTCTAGCAGATAGTCGTACTTTATCCTGTTCTAATGAAATCAGAATATTGCAAACATTCCTGGACAAAGAGGACACACAAGTCTGATAATCAAGACCTTGTCAGTCAAACACCTAAAATAACTTGTGTTTCTCACAAGAAATTACATTTCTCACTAGTAATTAAGAGCTGAGTATCTGAGAAGTGTGAGCCAAAAAGTCTTCCACTGGTTTTAATGCACAGGTTAAATGTAAGGCCGTATATAGTGCAGGTCATAACATCTGCTATTTGTTTGCTGTATCAGAGTAATATTAGTCAGATAATTAAACCTGTAAATACTTTCTTGATAATGTAAATCATTATGTAACAACAAACCTTTATTTTCCAGTAATAACATACAAAGTAAGTATTAGACACAATTACAGATTACTATGTAATCATTCATGTAACATGGCATAAGATATTTTTGTTATGAAAATTCTGGCAGTACAAAAATAAACTCCTATCAAATATTGCAGCTTCCTGCTACAAAAGACTTCATTTAATGTTATATGCAAAATGTGTAGAAACAAAAATTCAGTCATAAGTGTCCTTTAAAGAATCAAAAGAAATTAGAAATTCTTTGAAGAAACATAAAGCAATACTACTTCTTAAAATTATGTCATTGATGTTGAACCAATTTCAGTTTCTTGACTCTGACATCAACTTCGCCAACCTTGAATTACCAGAAAAAAAGAGAATAAGGTTTATTTCGCTCATAATACTACTATTAGCCAGCTGTGATCCAAAACTAAATTTCAAAAGCAATTTTTTCTATATTGAATATAACAATGTTATCTTTAAAAGGCTATAATAGAGAATGACCTTTCCATTGTCCTAGATATTTACTAATCAAAGTGTAGTCCATGGACTAGCAAAATCAACTAAAAACTAGTTACCTGGGATATTCTTAGAATTGTAGTATCTCAGGCCCCATCACACTTACTGAATTAGAATCTGCATTTTAACATGATCTTCAAAGGATTCAGATGCATACTACAATTTGAGAAGTACTCCTCCAGATGACATATATAATTTGAAAATTATGATGAATGTGAATTACTGCAACTTTGGAAAAATATATAATTTATATTGATTGATGACCATAGTAAGGAATATGGTAGCTTCATGATATCAATAACTTTAAGTCAATTTTTTAAAATCAGTTATATCTCTCATTAAGATATTATATTATATTTCCCTGGTGATTAGTAATGTTGTACATCTTTTCATGCTCAACATCACTAATCATCAAAGAAAAGCAAACCAAAACCAAAAAAGAAATATTACCTCACACCTGTCAGGATGGTCATTACCAAAAAATAGATAAGTTTTAGTGAAAATGTGGAGACACTGGAATCCACATACACTGTTGGTGGGAATGTAAAATGGTACAGTTGCTATGAAAAATGGTATGGAGATTTCTCAAAAAATTAAAAGTAGAATTACAATATAATCCAGCAATCCCACTTTAGTATTTATGCAAAAAAAAATTAAAATCTAAATCTAGAACTATTTGTACTTTCATGTTCATTGCAGCATTATTAACAATAATCAAGATGTGAAAACAACTAAAGTGTCCACCGATGGATGAATGGATAAAGAAAATGTAGTATATGCATTCATCCTTAAAAAAGAAGGAAATCCTGCCTTTTGAGACAACATAGATGAAACTCGAGGACACTAAGCTGTGTTATTTCATGGAAAAACAAATACTGCATCATCCCATGTATATAAAGCATCTAAAATACTGAAATACATAGAGACAGAGAGTAGAATGGTGGTTGCCAGGGACTGAGGTAAGGGGAAAGAGGGGATTGGTACTCAACAGGCATACAGTTTCAATTATGCAAGATGATTAAGCTCTGGAGATCTGTTGCACAACCTCGTGCCTCTAATAAACAATATTGTATTTGTACATTTGAAAATGTGTTGAGGGCAGATCTCATGTTAAATGTTCTTACCATAATTTTTCTAAAATGCTTTATAACAGCATGTATAGTATGGTCAGACTTTATAGCATGCTCAGCTTTAAAAGCTATTATATATTCTAAAATCAAATATGTGTTTGGTTTCAGCAACAATTTATCAGACACATCCAAATATTTTTATAGCTCTCAAGACATATTTAACTTTCTCATTATTAGTCACCAGTGGAGAAAATATCTTCTTCAAAATTAAAATGTATAAACTCCTTAAGGTCTAAAATGTCACAAAAGAGATGTCGTACAAGTCTAGGGATCATTTCCAAAGAAAAGGAGATATTGGAGAAAGTAAGCATTCAATCAGCCATAAGAAATTTAATTTCTGTTAAAAAAAGATATGTTTTTTGAAATAAATTTTTATATCCCACTGGCTATTTTTCCAAAGTTTGATTAAGAATTCAAGACATTTATTATTTTATGTTTAATAATTCAATTGGAATAACTCCTAAGAATGGCTTTATGTTTGTAATTTTTTTTTTATTAAGGAAGATGCACTTTTTTCTAAATTTGTACAAAAGCACCAAAAGAGCAATGGCAGCCTTGGAGGTAGCATAGCACACAGAAAATAACACTGAAAAAGGGTTAAGAACCAGCACTTAGGCAGAAGTTTATTATCTGACTCCACACCTACCAGCTGAGTGATCTTGGGTCCATGCCCTCCCCTCTGTGCCTTAGTTTCCTCATCTGCAATATGGGATTGATACAGTTTAAGTAATTGTTATATATGAAGCATTTAGTGTCTGGCACATAGCAAGTGCTCAAAAAATATTGGCTATTGCTAGTATTATTTTTACTGTAAAATAAGGTATATATCACAGTTCTTAAACTCTAATTAGATTGCAGCATATGGTTTCTGTTACTATTATTAGAATCATCCCATTCCAGGAAACTAAAGAGAAATGAGGGGGAAACAACCTTCTCAATGAAACTTTGATGTGAGCCTGGCACACCACCAATTCAGTTTTGAAAGGGTCGGATTTTTTCATTCATCTGAGGCATGAATACATAATGATTATGGTAACTTTCTTCTTAATACCCATCTTGCCTCTGTTTTTAGAAAAATTTAGTTCACCCATAATTATTCCATTCATTAAAATGCTAAATGCTTAAGATACACTGGTGAATAATACATGATTCCTGAGCCAAAGAATCTCTCATTAGCAGAGGTAATTATTAGTGTGGATAATAGCACAGTAGCTAAATTATCAGTAGCTTTTTCTAACCACCACTGCCGGCTTTAAATTCCAGAAACAGAATGACCAAGTAGAAAAAGACCACTCTAGGAAATATCACAAGTGTAGGACTCCCTAACTTAAATCTTTGATTCTTGTCCTAAGTTTGGCCTGTCTCTGGTACCAGAACTTGCACAAATGATATTTTGGGGAAAGAAAACTCAAATCTTGATTGACAAAATGCATTAGAAATGTTTTCTGGTGTCCTCTTAGGTCTAGAGGAACTATTAGGACTGACACAGATTTCTAGAGGTTTTATCTAGTGGAAACATTGATTCACTAACTATATTATCATATTAAAGTAACATGTACTCTTTTCCCACACTCCAGGATCTCAATGTCTTTGTCATTACTACAGAGCCAAGCTAGGAAATCTCAGCTAACAAGACATCTCCACACCCCAACAGAGTGACATGACTGGAGGGGTTTAAGAAGAATGTTCTCTGGCTTCATTTGCCCAACTATTTAAACAGAACAGTTACTGGAGTATTGTGGCTACTATAACCAGTAAATAACCACACAGAGATACGAACTTGGGATCCTTCAGGGGCAGATAACCCCTGGAAACAGGGACAGACACCCCTTAGCCCCCAGGCCCCACACATCTCTGATATATCTCCAGAGAAACCCTGAGGGTATCTGTGACCTTCCACGCTTGAGGCTGGTGTCTGCCTCAGTGTCATCAGCCAGGATGCTCCAGAAGCTTCTTGGAAAGAAAGCATCACGATACCACTTCAGCATACTGACTGCCATCCTTTGTCTAAGCCTCATATGCTTTTGAATTTTACTTTAAATTTTTTTTCAGGGGTTAAAATAATAATGTTCTGACCGCTTCATCGGTCCTACTCCTAACAGTGATCTAACTTAATTCATTCCACCACTATGCTTGTATTTCATTCTCCTCACTCGCCATAATATTTTGTTGTTGTTTCTCTTAGCTCACCTTTTGGATCAGCATGAATGTCAGTAGCAAAAGAAGCTGACTTGACAGAGTGGTGATATGGCTATAGATAAGCAACAATAAACAAGAAATGAGCTGTGCATGTGTTATGAACTGAATGTTTGCAATCGCCCCCCAAAAAAAAAATCCATGGTGAAGCACTAGCCCCACAGTGTGATGATATTTAAAGACAGGACCTTTGGGAGATAATTAGGATTGGAAGAGGCCATGAGGGTGGGTCCTTTATAGTGGGATTAGCACAAGCACTCTACTGTTCACTCTCTCTCTCTCTCTCTCCTCCCCCAGCCGTGTGTGTGTGTGTGTGTGTGTGTGTGTGTGTGTGTGTGTGTGTGTGTACACTGAGAAAATGTGAGGACACAGAGAAGGCAGCCATCTGAAAGGCAGGAAGAGAGTCCTCACTAGAAACTAAATTGCCCAGCACCTTGATCTTGGACTTGTTATTAAGACACCCCATCTATAGTATTTTGTTATGGCAGTCTGAGCAGACTATTAGTGTGGAATGGACCCACTGCTATTGATCCGTATATTATTGTAAACCTTCAATATTCTGGGTTCTTCATTAATGCTGAAGCATGTCAGGAATTATTTTTTTGCTGATGTATTATAAGTAAAGGCTTACAGAATGATAAAATCAAAACTATACTTAGAAATGTTAAAAGACTGTATTACATCAAAATAGAATTCTCTTAGAAATTTGAAGCCATGCAGTCATCATAAATTTAAGCATAAGCATGTTTCATGATGCACTAGGAGAATGGCTATAAAAATCCAATGCATCAAAAGTGCAAATGTAATATCAAAGTTAATGAAAATAAATTATTTTCAATCATTTAACAAATTTAATAAAATTCCTTCTGGATAAACTTCGTGCTAGGTGCTGTCTGTGCAGAGGTTGGCAGAGGAGTAAGAAATCAGGTAATAAGTAAGGCATGGCCCCCACCCTGAATGGGCCAGACCCCGACATCCACATCTCTGTAAAATACTCGCTTGAACGAGCTTCTGCAATAATCAAGTTGCCTGTGTCCATTGTAGACATATTCAATATTGACTCCATATTTCAAACTCTGACATCTATGATGTCTATTGTGATTTCAAATCCACAGTGTGAAATTTATATCCTTATTCACAAAGTGAGCATTTTTCAAGAATAGAGATAGGAATTAATTTGATTTTTAGAGTTAATACAGCCTACTAATGTGTCTATGCAGAAGAAGAAGAAAGAAGAAGAAGAAGAAAGAAGAAGAAGAAAGAGGAGGAGGAGGAGGAGGAGGAGGAGGAGGAGGAGGAGGAGGAGGAGGAAGAGGAGGAGAAGCAGAAGCAGAAGCAGAAGCAGAAGCAGAAGAAGCAGAAGCAGAAGCAGAAGAAGCAGAAGCAACAGCAGCAGCAGCAGCAGCAGCAGCAGCAGCAGCAGCAGCAGCAGCAGCAGCAGCAGCAGAAGAAGAAGAAGAAGAAGAAGAAGAAGAAGAAGAAGAAGAAGAAGAAGAAGAAGAAGAAACAGAAGAAGAAGAAGAAACAGAAGAAGCAGAAGAAGCAGGAGGAGGAAGAAGAGGAGGAAGAAGAAGAGGAAGAAGAAGAAGAGGAAGAGGAGGAGGATGGGGGGAGGAGGAAGAAGGAAGAAGAAGAAAAGAAGAAAAGAAGAAGAAGAAGAAAAAGGAGGAGGAGGAGGAGGAGGAGGAGGAGGAGGAGGAGGAGGAAAAGGCTGAGCTTAAAATTTTTTCACTTAAAGGCAAAAACAGTATTCAAAGGCTCACAGGTTGCGTTTAAGGCTCTACATTGAACGAGACACCATCTGCTTGTCAGTAATTTATAGTTTTATGTAGCTGAAAAAGAATGATCAAATATCTGCTCACAGCTAGTTGTACCATTTATTTTTCTATAATGCATAATACAAATGCATATATTTCTTTTAGAAACTACATAGAATATTTTACCAAAAGAAATATACTTTTTGAATTTATTTAATCTCTTAATAACATCTTCTAGCAGGGAAAATGTATTTTCTCCTTCAAAGAGTATTGGAGTTGAGAGCTTATTCACATCTGTTTAACTTTTGTTTTGTTTTGTTTTGTTTTAAGTAAACTTTAGTGTCACCTCCACACATACCTAGAGGAAAATAAAATGGAAGTTCAATAGCGGCAGCTAAATGGGTTAGGATCCAAAGAACTTCTTCCCCTACCAGGACAGAGATGAACTCCTGCCTATGGGATCAAAGGTGGATTTAAGAGACATGAAACCAGTCACAGATAATCTCTTATTGGAAAATATCTTCTTGTTCAGATTTTTCATGCCCTAAAACTATACAGAGGGCTATTATATTTTTTAAAAAAGACTCTTCAGATAGTGACTGATTCCAAAACAATTCAAAATTACAGTATGTGACATAAACTTTTATTTAGGTAGGAAGTAAGGTTATAAAGGGCTTTACTCTTCTTCAGCTATTTGTTGGTGTGTAAATGGTATCCAAGCACTGTAGCGGCTCTAGGATGCTGTCTTGCTAAAAAAGTTTTCATTTGAGATAACATCAAAAAAAGGTAATGAGCAGATATAAAGTTCACACAACGCTAATAAAAAAGGAAAACCTGAGAAGCAGAGCTGAGAAGTTTATGAACAAACCATACTACTTTAACATCATTTATAATAAACATTATTAAAACTGTTCATGTTTTAGAGGCAGAAACTTGCATTTGAGAGAGCACAAATCATCAATAAGTCCACGGGAAGGGGAGCAGAATGAACTACAGAGCACAGGGAATGAAAATGACTGTAGACAGGAGAGGCCCTCCACCAATCCAAACAAGAGAAAGAAGCAGAATGGACCTGCTCTCTCTCTCTCTCTCATCCGCAAGCATAAACTTTATTCAGCTTCATGGCTCCGCTTGAGTGCCTTCACCTGAAAGCCTCCCCTGATGTCCCAAATCAGATTCGCCTGCTCCTCTCACATCGTCTCATCTAATAATGAGGCTTCACGAGAGCTTCCCCTCTCTAAATATCAGAGCCTAACAGATTGCTGGTACATAGTAAGTACTTAGTACCTACGTTTTGGAATCAATGACTTTCTGGAAAGGTTGCTTTGGTAAATCTAAATTTTTCCTCTTCAACATTTCCATCGTATTTTTTTCAGGGACAAAAGGCAGGGAGCAGGGAGGGAAGGGGGAAATATCTGACCAGGGATACTTCAGATTGAAAATTCCTTGGGTCAGGACTTGGAATTTCTTCTAGCTTCAGATTCACAGGGCATCAGCAGAGCAGCTCGCTAGCCAAAGTAGTTATTCAATTGTAGTTTGTTGATGATGACTGGACCCTACAATTAATTGGTGTTCCACCTTTTTCGTTCCTGACTCCTTTCACATCCTCACTTCCCAACATATCCAGACCATATTCCAAGGTTTAGCATTATGATCACTGCGGTAAATACACTAGTAGCTCTCTCCAGCCTTCTGTCATTTTGCTGTATCTGTTTGGCAAATCCAACCCGGCTTAGAACTAAGTTTCCATCTACTGCTCACCTGCACCTAAGGAACTAAATGTGTATAAATTATATAAAATGCTCAAAATACTGACTGGTCTCTTTTCAAGCTCATAATCAATAACCTCAAATGAGTCCATAGTTTCACCCAGGAACCGTACTGCATTTCTCAGATTATTCACTCTCCAACCCTTCTAGATGATTATATTCTCTTTCTTCTCAAACCTGCATCACCCTTCACCCTCATCAGATAAAGAAAAGATAACCTTGGTTCCTACTGCAAAAATAGAAGCAACAAAAAGAATTACAAAATTTCACCATGTCTTCCCAACCATTACTTCCAGCCCTGCCTTACTTTCTGTCACCTTTATGGATGAACTGTCCTTACTTGTATCAAAGCCAGTCTTCTACTTGTTCACTCAATCCCATCCCTCTTATCTACTCAGGGACATTTCTTTAGGAATTCTTTCCTATCCCCTCAATTCTTTCTTCTCCACTATTTCTTTTTCATTTGTACACAAACATACTATCATTTCTTGATCTTAAATAGACACTCTCATGCCCTCTCTTATACTGCTTCCCCTTCAAGCTACCTACCATTTTATGGCTTTTCTACCCTTTGCTAAAAATACCTCTAAAAAGTTGTGTATACTTGCTGTTTCTAATTCATCTCCTCCCATTCTCTCTGGAACTCACTCCAAATCCTACCTTAATCACCACCACCTTTTCCCCCATGACCTGCATGTTGCTGAATCCTCTCAGCTATTCTTAGTTTTCATCTTACCCGAACTATCAGCAGAATTTGATATAGTTGATTACTCCTTCTTCTTTCTTCACTTGACTACAAGAACCATACATTCCTGTCTTTTCCCCTACATCCACGGACACTTCTTCAAAATCTCTTTTGCTGTTTCTTCTAAATCCTTTCAACTACTGAACAATGGGATGCCTCGGCCTTCTTAGGCTACCCCCCCCCTTTTGTTTTTATCTGTCCTCACTCCATTGGTGATACTTTCCCGTTTCATGGCCTCAGATACCATCCACAAAAGCCAATGACTCCAAAATTTACATCTGCACTCCAGACCTCTCCCCTGAACTCCACACCCACATGCCCTACCCTCTACCTCAATATCTCCATTAGATGTCTCTTCAGGATCTAAAATTTAACTTGTCTAAAGGCAAACTCTTGACCTTTTCCCTGAAATCACTTGTTTCTAACATTCTTCTATTTCAGTAATTATAAATTCCACTTCCTCAGAAAAAATCTTAGATAACCTTGACGCTTCCCACCCCATGTCTAATCTATCAGTGAATCTTGTTAATTCTACTATTAAAATTTCCCTTTTCCCCCTTTTCTCTCTCTACTTCCTCCCTGACTCCTGTCATAGAGAAAAAAAGAATTTAGATATTATTTAATAATAATATTTTCTAAACTTAAAATGCTGCCTCCAGTATTTCTATTTTAAAAGAGCACTATAGCAACTGCAGCAAGAAGGCAATGCTTTGCCCAAGAGAATAAAGTTGCTATAAGTTAAATGAGTCATATGGTGGGGAAAAAAGGCTTTTGGGGAGGAATTTTTGGTGATCATAGTAGGAATTACCTTCTCTAATGAAGGGGTGGTGGCAGTGGTGGTGGTGGTGGTGGTAGTAGTAGTAGTAGTAGAAATAAATATAATAATAGTTAATGTTTTATGTTTATTAATGTTAGTAGCTAACATTCACTGCACACTGATCTCAGAACTCTGCATGGATTGTCGTGCAATCTCCATTATTATCTCCAGTTTAAAGACAAAGGTATTCAAGCACAATGAGGCTAAGGAAGCACCCAAAGAGTTGGGATTAAATTCAGAAAGTGTAAACAGCTAGACCACAACTGCTAAAATGGATGGCCACAGACCCACTGGAAAGAGTAACCAGCCATGTACACATGTGGCACATAGCACTAGGCCTTAGAGTGATTGTGATCTGGCCAAAAGCAACAGAGAATCTGGCCAAAAGCAACAGAGAGAGGTATCCTGCTCATCTCTCAAACCTTTCCTCCCACCCTGGGCCCAGGGTCTGCCTTCATGCTTCTTGGTTTCCAAATGGCCCTATGCTCAACACCACTAAATTTTCCCCCTTCTCCCATCTACCTTTCTTTCTCCCTCCCATTCACCAGCTCTCCTCCTCAACAAGGAAACAAACCAAGGTACTCGTGTGAAATTCCAGGAGAGTGTTAATCTGATTAACCCTATTGGTGCTCTTATAAAAACCACTTTAAACTTTCATACTAAAACATAACTGTTTTCCATTTCATAAACGTTCAAAATGTGAGTTGATAAAAAGTGTTAACAGTGCTTTCCGAAGCAATTTGTTTTGGAGTCCAGCTTCACAGAAGTTTAAAGTTTAAAGCTAAAAAAGATCTTAGTGGGCACTTTGGGACAGACAGCCTCCTCACCATGGTGCCCAGACACCTCTAGCAACCTGGCGAAGTAATCAACTCGTTTATTCCAGCAGCATAACCCAGATTTTCTGACTTCCCATTTGACTTATTCAGCAAAAATTTAACAGGGACTTTTTTATGTGTCAGGTACTGAGAATACTAAAGGAACATAAAATCTAGTACTCTTTCCACTCTATGTTTTTGGGTCAGAGTCAAGTTGTAAACATTTTTTTTTTGTTTTATGGTGAGGGCATCCTCAGCTGCTAAAAGAAATAGTGATGTCTTCAGAGTGAGAAAGCCGAGAAGAGCAATGTTTCTTTTTCCTTTACCATAAAATGGAGTTAGATTATAACGTGAACTGTTGGAGCCAGCAAGGAGTTTCTGAAATATTTATTTATATATTCATAATTCAAACCCCCTTATTTTGCCAGTGAAATTACTAAGAATCCCTGAGGCTACCTCAGTAGGTTTTATGATCTTTCTACCACCCCCTCACCTTCTACCTTCTGGTTGGAAGCAAAACAGAATTTTCAAGAGTGTAATTCCAAAAAGCTGTGTTTCTCAATCACAGAGACTCTTTTGCAACTTCCATCTGGGGAATGAAGACGAATCAGAAGAGAGATAGGCATGAAGATACTACATATCTTCCTTCTTTGACAACAACATTTTTTATACTGATCGATCAAGGAAAGTTATGAAAAAAAAAAAAAAAGAACCAGTATTAATGAACCACTGGTGAGCATGACACACTCTCAGTGTTTTTTGCTGGCAACTGTCAAAAGTTACATGGGTGTTTGTTTGTTTGTTTGTTTGGGGGATGTTTTTGTTTGTTTGTTTGTTTGTTTTACCTGGAACTAGATGTTTCCCTGAGCTGTGGAAAATCTAACACGACCCTAACTTTAAGATAAAATATTCCAGATGGAAATGAGCTTTTCCAGCACCCCTGATCAATGTTGACACCCAAGGATAATAATGCCACAATGTCTGTTTTGTTACTGAACAAAACCTGCAACATGTCCAGTCCTCTTTTCGCCTTCTTTTCTAAATGTGCAGCTAATCATCAATTTTGACATTGTTTTCTATATAGCATTATCACTGCTCCTTTTCTGCTCCTTGAAAACTGACTACTCTTCATTATTAGCTGGTATTTAGGGACCAAATTTCAATATGGAATATGTGCCACTTACATTGATTTGACTTACCCAGCCTATCAGAGATGCCCCTTAGTGGACACATTACTGTTAATGAGGGGTTAAAACTATTATCCAGTCGTTTCTCAGGCTTTGTGATGTCTAGGAGAGCCTAACAAAAACATAAATAATGTTCTTTAATATACTAAAGACTGAAGCTGTTCTTCATGCTTAAAGCAAAGCACAATAGGAGCATTATATATGCATTTATAAATCCATTTCAAGACAAGTACAAACACTAAGTGATGAATACTTTAATAAAAATATGCATAAAAGATAATACTTTTCGAATGCCTATAATAGTAGTAAATATAGGATTTAAAAAAAAACAGACCCCTCCCCTTCTAAACTATGAATATTCTGGAAAACGTTTCGATAATCAGGATGGAGAAAGTTACTTGGCATATAAGTAGCTGTTAGGGTGAGAATATTAAGGACTGGTTTTATATTTATATGGTAAAAATGACTGCCTCTTGTGATTGCTTTATCAGCCACTATCATATAAGGAAACTAGATCTAATATTTATTGAGCGCATGCTATATAATGGGCACTCAATATACTGACTTCACTAAATTCTTATGACAATTCTGTGAGGTAGATATTACTTTGGATGATGTGAAATTTCAGCTTTTGTGGCTCAAAAGGTCAAATTTGAGAAAATTCACAGAGTCTGGCCTAAATGTTAATGCTTTCATTTTATAGGTGGTTCAAGAAAGTTAAATAACTTGAAGTTTATACAGCAAATATACGGTACACTTAAGATTTCAAGCCAGACTCTTTTACCAACCCATCACATCTCACATTATCTTGAGTAATTGTTATTAAATTGGAAGTATCTCACTGCCCTCCAAACTATAAATCTACTGCCCTACGTCCACCCAAACCAAAATATCTGAATGGTTTGAGTGTCTTGCCTTTGGTTTGAGGATTTGATTCCATTAACATATTTCTTTCTCTACATACCAATTTCCTTTCTTTCATTAGTTTCATTATGACTAGAGTTGTATTTTCTTAACTAAAATTTGAAACGTGATCAGATAGAAACGTGTAGTTATGAGGAAAAGGATACAAAGTAATTGTGATTCATACTAGCTAAGAAATTCTGAAAGAATGATCATAATAAACTAATTACCTGCACACTGTAGTGTAATTGTTCCTATGTAGCTGTCACACTTTACTTGTGGTTCCCTGAGGGCAGGCTTTATGCCTTACTGATATTTGTGGAACACCTGTAATTTTGTATGATGAAAAGCACTAGAGCACATCTAGTACTGGGAGGAGGCAATCAGAAATAGCATGGCTGGGAGGGTGCTGGAGAGTGGGAATAAGACATTCTCCTTTCTCTTAAAAATTCTATAGGAACTTTGAGTATTCATAGGACAACTATTTATCAAGTACTCTCACACACTAGGTATTTTGTTAGATGCTGTATTATATGTGTGGGAGGCTTCTAAGAAAGGGGAAAGATTTAATCAGAACTCAAAAGCAAATTAAGCAGAGAATAAATAGTACAGCTCCATGATTCTCGAACTCCAGAATGCATCAAAATCACCTAGAGGCTTCTTAAAGCACTGATTAGGCCTACCCCAGAGTTTTGGATTCAGTAGATATGAGGTGGTGCCCCAAAATTTGCATTTTTAACAATGCCCTAGTTATGTTCATGCTGATCTGGCAACCATACTTTGAGACTCATTCATATGGCCCACTAAAGATAGGGAAGCAGAATGAGCAATACCACAGACAACATAATCAGCATAAGGAGTCTGGCCTGTCTGAAATATAAGTATAGATGTTAAGCTACCAGTCAAGAAGGCAGAATAGGTATGCTGTGCTTGCCTCTTCTCATAACCACATCAAAATTACAACGCAACTACAGAACAACCATCACTAAGAGTCACCTAAAGTGTGGCTAAAACAAAGTCCTACAACTGGAGCTATAGAGGAGGCCACCTCGAGATTGGTAGCAGGGATGGAGATACAGAAAAGGCTAGACCCACAGCTACATGTAGCGTTTGAAAATCTGAAGGGACATTTTGGCCCCACACAGGGATCCCCAGCCCAGAGAAGAAAAGTCCCAACAACTTCTGGCTATGAAAACCAGTAGAGACTGTGGCTGAGTGAGATAGAGGGCAGCTAGAATTACAGACATTCTCCTAAGGGGCCCGCACACAGACTTACTCACTGACAGACTCACTCTAAGCCCCAACACTGGGGCAGCTGCTCAGAAGGGGCAAGAGACATACAGGGAGAAACTGAGTTGTGTGGCTTCAGGGTAAAAGCTGGAGGAACAAAAGTGCTGGCAGAGGCCATTGTTCCTTTGTTGAGCCCTCCCTACTCCCAGTGTGCAGATGCAGGTGGTCCCATCTCTGAGAGTCTATCAACCTGGCTAACATTTGTTGCCTTGCTCTGGTGATTCTCTGAAACCCTGCCCCACCCAACTATGGGCCCACCCAAGCCACTTCCAGTGGCTTCTCATCTGAATGACCTGTCTTGACTCATGCTGTGGATTTAAAAAAAAAAAAAAAAAAAAACTGTCAATGGTTCACAAAACCCAAACAAGCCAAATCTGGCCTCAGTGTGCCCTGTACATCTTGCTGAGCATCCCCAACCTTGACACTAGTAGCAGCAACATCATTTTGCAGCTTGGCCTCTCGAGGGACCTCCAAGCCCAGCCTTCTGCAGATTGCTTGACGACTCTTGCCCAGTGGCTCAAGGTATGTTGCAGCTAAACTTGGTCTGCAGCTGGGCCACTCCCAGGAGGCCCTGGGGCTAGCACACCTGGTGGCACACTTGGAACCACTCCAGAGAACCACCTGGCCACCCATAAGCAAGACACCCAAAGAGCAGACACCAGAGCCCTGCTAAAGCAAATCCTGCTCCATAGGCTCAGCCAGCCCCTGTTCAATAGCTCCTCCACTGCAGTTACAGCCAGTCCTCACAACCAATTAGCCTGAGAGTCAATCCCTCTCATTAACATGCAAACAGCAACCAAGACTCAACTACAACAGGAGGGCACACACAACCCATACAAGGGACACACCTGGAGCATCTGGCTCAGGAAACCAGGGAAGACTGCACTGCTGGGTCCCACAGGACACCTACTACATAAGACCACTCTGCTAAGAACAGGAGACATAGCAGAAAATACATGAAAACAAACAAAGGAAGGCAGCCAAAATGGGAAAACAAAGAAACATGTCCCAAATGAAAGAACAGAACAAAGCTCCAGAAAAAGAACTAAACACAATGAAGACAAGCAATCTACCAGATGTAGAGTTCAAAACGCTGGTTGTAGGGATGCTCAATGATCTCAGTGACAAATTCAACAAATACATAGAAAACATAAAAATGGAGACAGAAAACATAAAAACAAACTCAGAAATGAAGAATACAATAACTGAAATGAAGAATACTTTAGAGGGAATCAACAGTAGGTTACATGAAGCAAAGGATCAAATCAGCAAAGTAGAAGCTAAGGTAGCAGAAAATACCCAATGAGAATAGCAACAACAACAAAAAAGAATAAAAAAAAAGTGAAGATAGTTTAAGGGGCCTCAGAAACAACATCAAATGTACCAACATTTGCATCATCACTATTTGAAGAAATAATGACATAAAATTTCCCTAAACTGGCAAAGGGAATAGACATATAACCCAGGAAGTGCAGAGTCCCAAATGTGATGAACCCAAAGAGGGCCACACAAAGGCACATCATCATTAAAATGCCCAGGGTTAAAGACAAAGAGAGAATCCTAAAAGCAGCAAGAGAAAAGCAGTTAGTTGCCTACAAGGGAATTCCCATAAGACTGTCAGATGATTTCTCAACAGAAACTTTGTAGACCAAAATGGAGTCATGAAATATTCAAAATGATGATAAGCAAGAACCTACAACTAAGATTACTGTACCTGGCAAAGCTATCATTTAGAATTAAAGAACAAATAACGAGCTTCCCAGACAAGAAAAAGTAAGGGAGTTCATCACCACAAAACCAATATTACAAGAAATGAGGCAGAAGAGAAGGAGAAAGAAAAGGAAGGAAAAGGAAGAGGAAGAAGGAGGAGGAAGGAGGAGGAAGGAGGAAGAATAAGAGGAAATATATTAAAAAATGAATAATAAAATGGCAATAACTACATATCTAGCAACAAGTACGTCAAATGAAAAAAATTAAATGCTCAAGTCAGAAGATCAGGTGGCTGAATGAATAAGAAAGTAAGACCCTTACAAATGCTGCATACAAGAGACTCATTTCAGATCAAAAGACACTCACAGACAGAAAATAAAAGGATAGAAAAAGATATTTCATAAAAATGGAAACAAATAAACCTAAGGTAGAAATACTTAGACAAATAGACTTTAAAACAAAGGCTATAACAAGAGACAAAGAAGGACCCAGTAATCCCAGTTCTGGGTATTTATCCAAACAACCCGAAAACATTACTTTGAAGGGACATGTTAATTCATATGTTCATTGCAGCATTATTTACAGTAACCAAGATATGGAGGCAACCTGGATGTCCACCAATGGACGAATAAAGAATAGGGGGTGCATATATACAATGAAATATTACTCAGCAATAAAAAAAAAGAATAAAATTTTACTATCTGCAACAAATGATGGACCAAGAAGATATTGAGCTGAAGTTAAGACAAAGACAAATGTCATATGATTTCACCTACTTGTGGAATCTAAAAAACAAAACAAATAAAACAGAAATAAACTCATAGATACAGAAAAAAATTGATGGCTGTCAGATGAAAGGAGAGTTGCACAGGTGTTAAAAAAGAGGAAGGAATTAAGAAGTAATATACAAGGTAGGAAAAAAATGATGTAGATGATAAATGATAAAGGATCTGTTCATCTCTCTGCTGACCAAATCAAAGTTGTGACAGAAACAAGAAGCAGCAGCAAGGAAAAATCATCTGGGATCTAGAGGAACAAGCCATACAACTAGGGAGAGATACAAGAAATCCCCCTGCAACGACAGAAGGTAGGTGGGGCAAGGATGTGGGGCTACTCAATCTCCACCCACTGAGCCAGATGGAGGCAGTGGCAGCAGCAGAAACGTCTTAAAGGAGCTGGGTCTGCGAGCAGATTTTCATGGTGATGGACCTGCTCACCAGTGCCAATTCGGCTGCACACAGGGGTCACCAGGGTCTTACAGGGAGACATTATCGGAGTGAGGGTCAAGGCAAAACTCACTCTGTACAGAAGTACCAGGAGTATCTACTCTTCCCTGTTGAGCCCTGCCTCCTACCTGTGTGCCCATGAGGTCATCAAACTGGATAACAGAGGTCGCTCCACCCAGAAGATTCCCTGAAACCCCACCACCCCAAATCGCAGCCCCACTCAAGCCATATCCAGGTACATCCCCAGCAAGTCAGATGCTCCTTGCAGAGCAGCTCCTAGACTCACACTAGAAGCAGCTGGCCTCAGTTTCTGGTGTGGCCTTGTGAGGCAACTATAAGCACAGCATCTGTGGATTGCTTGCTGAACCTTAACAGGTGGCCCCAGAGGAGCAGAGACTTGGGCTAAATTTGACCTGCAGCTGAACCCCTCTCAGGACTGTACCACTGCACACCTACTTCACAAATCTACTCTAATAAGACTGGGGGACTTAGGAGCTTTCCTTAGTATATATAAACAGACATGGAAAGGCAGCCAAAATGGGAAGACAAAGTAGCAGAAACCATAAGAGAGAACAGAACAGAAATCCAGAAACAGCAGAGTCAAGCAGTCTAATAGACGCAGAGTTCAAAACGCTGGTTATAAAGATGCTCAGTGACCTTTTGGGAAGTGTAGATAAATTCAGTGATAACTTCAATGAGGAGATAAAAAACATAAAATGGGAATAGAAATTATAAAAGGGAACCAGTCTGAAATCAAGAATACATTATCTGAGATGAGAAGTATAGTAAATGGAATAAACAAAGTGAATAAAGAAAAAGATCAAATGCCCTCTCTAGAGCATGGGAAAGCCAAAGACATGCAATCTGAAAGGCAAGAAATAAGATGCCAAGACTATAAAAATAATTTAAGGAGGATGTGGGACACAATTAAGAGTCCAAATATCTGTCTGATCAGCATAACTGAAGAAAATCAAGATGTTGAACAACTGTTTGAAGAAATAATGATGGAAAACTTCCATAACCTAATGAAGAAAATGGACATAAAACTCCAGGAAGCTCAGAGAATTCCAAAAATCAGGGAAGACACATCATAATTAAAATGCCAATGATTAAATACAAAGTAAGAATTTTAAAAACAGCAAGAAAAAATCAGATAATTACTTATAAGAAAATACCCATAAGACTGGCAGCTTATTTTTCCAAAGAAACTATGCAGGACAGGAGGGCTTGACAAAAAAATATTCAACAGGATGAAGACTCAGGATCTATAACAAAGAATAATTTATTCAGCAAAGCTATCATTTAGAGTTGAAGGACAGATAAAGGGCTTCCCAGACAAAAATAAGCTAAAGGAATTTATCCCCACCAAGCCAGTATTACAGAAAATGTTGGACAGACTTCTTTAAGAAGAAAGAATACAAAAGACTCACCTCAGATTAAAAAATACACACAGACTAAAAGAAAGGGGGGAAAAAGATAGGGTTTTGATGTACCTAGAAAGTATTTAAGTCAGACAGAAAGGTGAACACTGTATGATTTCACGTATATGCAGAATATACAATAATATTGTAATAACTGTGTATGGTGTTAGATGAGTACTATCTTTATTGGAGGGATCATTTAATAAATTATATAAATGTCTAATCACTATGTTGTACACCTGAAACTAATATAATATCATATGTCAATTATAATTAAAAAACTAAAAAAAAAAATTACTTAAAAAAAAAAAAAACACCTTAAGAGAAAAAAAGCTACCTTGACTTGCTCCTTTGAAGGGAATCTACCTCAGTGCAACCTGAGACATTCCCCTTGCTCTGATCTACCTACCACCCAACACAACCTCAGCAAAACCTGAGGCAGTTGCCAACCATCCATCTGGTAGAAGCCTTAAGCAAGTATCTAACAGAAGTCAATTTACCTCCAATATGCCCAGAGTTTGTCTCTGTGGAGTTATTTATTAAGGCCAAATAAACCCATAAATAAAATAAATTTTATTTAAGGTACTCAAGTGTCTCGTTGCTATATGTTTCAAGAACTCTTATATTTGAAAGGCAGCTGTAAAAGTGAGCACAGCTTTTTTTCACAACTATTTAAAGTCTCGTTTCCAAATCTGATCTATAGAAATCAAATTTTCTAATTCTTTTGTAGCTGATGCCAGTCTTTATTTAATCTACTATGTCGCTCCCTGGGTGATCCTGACTTCAAATGATACAAGACATTTGTCTCACAGTCTCTCACCAACAACGGACCTCTAGATATCTAAACCTTATCTTGTATTGTTTATTTAAAAAGTGAGAAGTCTGAGGCTTGATCAATATTTTTGAGATTGATTAATTGACCTTGACCTATGTGTTACAGTTGAGCACATGGTTCATTAAGCATATTCAATGAGGTAGTACTGCATTTTGTCTTCTTTGTCTTACTGAGTTAACAAATTGAATCAATAAAGTGAACAGAGTGGCTAATGAGCAATTCTCATAATAGAGACTATATTACCTAATTTAGTGGGGGGAAAAAGACCTTAAACCACCAAAAAAGAGGCTCTGCTCCTATATAATGTTACCTACCATCTATCTTTTATCTGTTATTCACTCTATGAAAAATCATCTTAATTCATAGAGCTCAGTTTTAAATTCAGCAATGATACCAGAAGAACCAATCTTAAAACATGGTCATGTGTCAGAAAAGCAAATGGAATACCAAGCTCAAAAATAAAATAAAATAATGAAAGCAAAAAGAAAGATGATGAAAATTATTTTACTGTAAAGAACAAAGAATCATCATCATCATATATTTTAAAGGTAATAATAATAATAATACCATTACAAACTCATTTGGACATTTCTCCTTTCAAAGAGATATTAACACATGACAAAGAACTTCAGAATCCCCTCTTCCTACAGTTGAAAGGACCTAATGCCTCAAATAAAACCAAGGAACAATTTGTATTTCAGAGGTAGTCTCCAAATGTTTATATCTGTTCATAGAATACCACAGTGAAATAGAAAGAAGGGAGTCTAGATTCTTCCAGGGACATTCTGATTACTTTTATTTACTTAAGATTGTGTATCCTTTTTAAAGAAATCACTGACAATGTGGAACACGTATGAAATAGAAAAATTCAACATTTAAAAAAACAAGAAGCATCCCAATTAGTAACTAGAGGTATATATTGCCAGTAAAGATAGATACAGATTAAAAAATTTTAAGGTCAGAAAAATGACTTGTTGAACTAGCCATAGACTAGTATATATACTAAGAATATAATTATTTGTTCCAAGATATTTTCTATTAATTTATTCTATTTATATAACCTACAAAAGTTGATTACATGCATAAAAGTAAATATATTATTTGCATTTGTGTACAATAAATTGTCAATAATTTAGAATCAACTAAATTAACCAGGCTAAGACTGAAGTTTATACCACCTCTACAAAATAATTTACTAAGCAAATCAATAGTGCAAACATGATTATAAGACATTTGGGGGGAATTTATTAATTCTTTGTGTGCAAATGATACTCCCAATGGCAAATGGGCATTCTGTATTTTTATAGTTAAGCAATAGCCTTCCCCACAACTGGTTAGTTCTTAAGCCTATTTTCTTTAAATTCCTCTGTATTCAAAGTGATTTCTGACTCCCATATGAACCCCACATCCTGTGCCTGTTCTTCCTTCTCTTAACCCCAAGCACAAAAGCAACACAAGAGTACCAGCTCCTGTTCCTGTGGCAGTCAGGTGGAAAACGCTGAATCCAAAAATAGGAGAAAAGAAGAAACTGAGAGAAGTAAGGAGTTGGACCCCAAAGCAGCCTGGTCTTCAGGGATGGCCAGTTTACACTAACTGCTATTCCCCCCAAAGTTTCTGACCAAACTTTGTTTTGTTTCCTAGGACTGCTGTAACAAATTCCCATAAACTTGTGGCTTTAAACAATAGACATTTATTCCCTGACAGTTCTGGAAGCTATAAGCCCCAAATCAAGACATTCCAGGGCCTCACTCTAGAAGAGAAGGCTCTAGAGAAAATTCCACCCTTGCCTCTTCCAGCTTTTGTGGGCTTCTGGTGTTCTTTAGCTTGTAGTAGCATCACTCCAGTCTCAGCCTCTGTCTCCACATGGCTTTCTCTGTGCATTTGTAGAGTGGTTTTTAGTTAACAAAGCAGTCCCAAGTATGGTCATCATCCCATTTGATGATCATACTTTGTAATAGAGGTGCGAATATTTTCATTTTACATAAGAAAGAACTGAGCCTGACGTGGCCTATGGTAGCTGAGCTAGAAGATCATAATCTTAAATTTAGGTCTTCTCAGTTGAAAATCTATGATATTCCCACCATATCACATTACTCCTCTCTTTTCTCACATATGCACGGGCTACAATATTTTCTAATTAGATTAAATTTATAGGAGTAACATTGGTTAATAATATATATATATATACATATATATATATAAAATCAGCTGTACAATTCTATAATACAGCATGTTTATATTGCATTGTGTGCTCACCACTCAGTCTAGCCTCCTTCCATCACCATGTATCTGATCCCCTTTATCATCTTCATCCTCCCTAACCTGAAACAATAAAATGGAAGAAAGCATAGGTACTAAACTTACAGACCTTGATCTCAGAAGGGCTTTGTGATTTTGACTCCAAGAAAGGGAAATAAAAGCAAAATTGAATAAATGGGAACACATCAAACTAAAAGGCTTCTTCACGGCAAAAGAAACTATTAACGAAACCAAAAAGCAATCAACTAAATGGGATAAGATATTTGTAAATAATACTGACAATAAGGGGCTAATACCCAAAATACATAAAATACTCATACAACTCAACAACAATAAAAAACAAGCAATCCAATTGAAAAATGGGCAGAGGACCTGAATAGACACTCTTCCCAAGGAGACCTAAAGATGGCCAACAGATACAGGAAAGAGGCCCAACTTCACTAGCTCTTAGGAAAGTGCAAATCAAAATCACAATAAGATGCCACCTCACACCTGTTAGAATGGCTATCATCAACAGGACAAGTAATAACAAGTGTTGGAGAGGGTGTGGGGAAAAGGAAACACTGCTGGTGGGAATGTAAATTGGTAAATTGGTTTTCTATGGAAAACGCTATGGAGGTTCCTCAAAAAATTAAAATTACAGTTATCATATGACCCAGAAATCCCTCTTCTGATATCTACCTGAAAAATTTGAGCACATTTAGTCATAAAGATATATGTACCCCTGTGTTCATCACCACATTATGCGCAATAGCCAAGACAGAGAAACATGTCTTTTTAGACTGATTATTAAATAAAGAAAATTTGGTGGTGGTGGTGGTGGTGGTGGTGGTGGTGGTGGTGGTGGTGTGTGTGCGTGTGTGTGTGTGTGTGTGTGTGTGTGACACAGTGGAATACTACTTAGCCACAATAAAGATGAAATATTGCCATTTGCAACATGAATGGATCTGGACAGTGTCACACTAAGTGAAATAAGTCAGATGGAAAAAGACAAGAACTATATGTTTAATATAAAATAAAAAGCAAAAAAAGTATTTTTCCATTGTCAATGAATTGCCACTAATTAAAAATGTGTGGAATATCAATACATTTTTTAAAAATTTAATATAATATAATATAATATAATATAATATAATATAATATAATATAATTAATATAATTAATATGATTAATATAATTAATATAACATAATATATTTCTGGGGTGGCTTTCAGACAGGCATCCTCACCTAACCTTGACAGTGGTTCTCAATCCTGGCCACACATCAGGATATCCTAGATGTGGCACCCAGGCCTGTGTCTGTGTAAAAAGCTCCCCGGTGATTTACCCAGGTACAGCCACAGTCAAGATTCTTGAACTGGGATTTTAGACCTTAGTCTTACTATTTGATATATTATGCACATACCAGATGACTTTTCATTGTTATCGTTTTCTAAAACCAAAAATAATGATCCCAATCACATCTCTTATACAAGAAGATAATACATTATTTTTAACCAAAATTATTGTGACAGTAGGGGCACTAATAAAATGCTGAATGTTTGGTCTACTGCTGGGCAGCAGAAGCCCCGAACACATCTCAGGCCATCCTCACTGCCACACAATATCTAGGCTCTAGGTTCCATTTCTGTGATGGAGATGTCTAGTGCTCTGCTAGAGAATGACAGATGTTTTCATCCCTGAGCCTAGCTATTTAATCAGTCCCTTGAACTGGTGATTTTGGTAGTTTCAGTAGGACTAGGAGCTTTTATTCAAAACAGCAACAGGCACTTACTTACAGGCAAGTCTGAACTTGATATAACTATTCCTTTAATTCACAGCAAGCAAGGAGGGCTTGATAGAGAGGACTTTTGGCTTCAGATGGGAGAGAAAATCTGGAACATAGGTAGTCCTCACAGATGGCCTACCTATGAGAACTCTAAAAACATCAGGTCGAGCAAAAATTACAGAGACCACCCACGAACAGGAAGTCTAGTGAAACCATACATCTCTGGCCTTGTACTGTGTTGTGCCACAGCACCCCTCTCCTTTTATATTGATAATCTCAGTCATTTTTCAGTTATGAAGTTCTCTTCATAGGACAAAAGGAAGGGTGGAGAGAGCTAATGTGTTCAGAGAGGAAGCACCAACCACGTGTGTACGACAGTGTGAATGTGCACGCATGCCAAGTTTATAATATCATTTTTGGACCAACGGCATTTTCTAAAATGATAGTTGTATTGTAGAAAAGAGGACACAAAATTTTTTACAGTGTTATTGCCATGAACATCTAATCAGTATTTTTCAGAAAAGTTTTAATTGCAAATATTTGGATGATTGTCCCATTGTCCCACTCTTCACCATCTGATTTAGTCTTCCAATATTGGGTATGGAAAAGTGACATATGGAGCACTCGGGAGTTAAAATAAAGTTCAACAGCTAGGTAAAACGTTGGTGTGGTGAAAGGAATGGGTATATTATGCCAAACCCTAGCCAACTCATGTATTTATCCTTCAGATATGTTTTATGTAATGTAAGATCCTAGAGCAGTGTTATCTGAACCAAGCTGGAGAGAATGAGAAAGTCCAGGTCACCTTGCCAGAGGAAGAAAATTTACATTTAGTTTTCAAGGTTAAATCAGGGGTAACTAAGTTGCCTGAGAGCTGGACTGAAGTTCCAATCAGTGAGAGAGCATGAGCTGTTCAGGAAGTCACTTTGGAGGAAAAGGGAAGGAAGGGGAAGAGAGAAGACAAGAAGGGAGAAGAGAGTCTGTCCAGGATTGTCCAACTCCACAACCACTGTCTCATCATCTCTCACATTGACTCTTGCGGTATCCTCTTAACTAGTCTCTCTTTCTCAGTCTCATGCCTTCAAATCCAGATTGCATTCTGTACACAGCAAGATGTGTGCATAGCAAGATGTACTTCCAGAAACATTACAAGAGGAATCTAAGTATGGCCATTTGTGATCTGGATCCTTTCTGACCCTCCAGCCTCAACTCCCTCTGCTCTTCACACCACATAGCCCAGGACAGTTTTCCAGACACACCACACTGTTTTGTGACTCCATATTGTACTGTTTCCTGTTCCAGGAACGCCCTTCCTCCCCTGATTTCCTTAGCAAGCTGCTCTTCATTCTTCAAAAGATTGTTCCCCAATGTGACTGCCCCCTATGTGAATCACCATTTCCTGGGTACATTTTTGGCTATCTCTTTTTGCTTATCACATTACATTGTAATTGCTAGTTTATATATTTGACTTCCTTATTAAAAAGACAGGAACTCTGTCTAAAACATTTGAGGATGGGGTTGTTTAGGAGGGGTTATCCTTTTTTAAAATTACTAATATAATGCATAATGCTGTCACAAATTAAATATCAAGGTAGTGATAAAGAGTTAAGTCTCCTCATATTAATTTTCCTCAGGTTCTAACTCCCCTTCCTTTGTAATCAATGTTTACAATTTCTCTCTATCCTCATACTAAAATATATGGAAGGAAGTCTCTTTTACAAAAATTATATCTTACTCTATGCATTGCTTTACAACTCATTTTTTAAACATTATACCATAGTATCTTTCCAAGTTCCTGGGGTGACTTTTGGACAGGCTTATATTTAAATTGTTTCCTTAATAATGTTAGATATGAGATCAAGAGACAAAGCATCAACTGAACAATTAGAGATATATCACAAATTTGTCTCTGCTTTGCAGCAAACAATTCAAATAGGAAAATATAATCAACTTCACCATGTCTATAATTAAAATTAAAATCAGTTCAGTTACTCAGAAAGCAAATTTCTTCAATACTAGTCCTTAAAAAAAATTTATTCTATACTCCTGATAAAACAGCAGTTTATAGTGAGTAAAGTGTCCAAAACAAGAGTACAGCAGACATAGAATCACTTTCTTTTCTTTCTGGGTTTTTTTTTTTTTGGTGTCTTAAAATAACAAAATTTATTCTCCCACAGTTCTGGAGGCCAGAAATTTGAAATTGGTATCACTGGACTGAGATCAAGGTATCTGGAGGGCCGTGCTCTCTCTCAATGCTCTATGCTCTTTCTCTTTCTAGCTTTTTGGTGACTCCCGGCCTAGAATCATTTTCATAGAATAGATTATCAGTGTCCATCAAAGTGATAATATCTCATGTCCACTAAAACATTATAGAGATGTTTAATTATAAAGAATTGTGCATATTGTCCACCACAAAAAGAAGAAGAAGAAGAAGAAGAAGAAGAAGAAGAAGAAGAAGAAGAAGAAGAAGAAGAAGAAGAAGAAGAAGAAGAAGAAGAAGAAGAAGAAGAAGAAATCCTGTCATTTTGCTACAACACACTATGGAATACTACTTAGGCATAAAAAATGATAAAATATTGTCATTTGTGACCATATGGATCTTGAGAGCATCACGCTAAGTGAAATAAGTCAAATGGAAAAGGAAGCCATATGATTTCACTTATATGTGGGATATAAAACAAAAAGCTACAAATGAACAAATAAAACAAGCAAAAATACAAACTCATAGGTACAGACAACAGATAGTGGTTATCAGAAGGGAGAGGGGTGGGGAGAGAATGAAGAGGGTAAAGGTGGTCAAACATGATGATGGAAGGAGACTAGACTTTGGATGGCAAACACAAGCTGAAGTATACAGATGTATTGCAAAGATGTACACATGAAATTGACATAATATTATTATTAACCAATGTCACTCAATAAATTTAATAAAAAAGAATGTAAAATGCAGTTAAATTTATGCATATCTGAATTTTTCAGGGAACAAGGCTTATGTAGATTTATCAGATTCTCAGAGAGGTTTGTGGCTCAAGTCTTGGAACCACTGTTGTTGAAGAATATACTATCTTTGTGTCTTCTCACAAATTTCATTTCTTTCAAACAAAATTTTGATAGTCATTTGTTCACTCACATAGCCCTAGTTTCCAGCAAAGATCCTGGCACAACATAGGCTTTCAATAAATGTACAGGGTAAATAAAAGTTGAGCAGGAGAGAGTTAATATTCACAGTGGCTCATAGGATTTGAAAGTGATGTCTTCTCTGTGGCTTCAACAGTCATCTGACCTGAGGACAGTTGAGGACCCTGCCAAAGAAGTAATCTTGAATAAAATGTGGGTGAGAAAGTTCCCAAGGGAAAGGCCCAAACTTTCCCCAAGAAGTAATTTGTAAATCCCTCCAGTATTTAGATAAATGAATGATCAAGGGCTCAAAGTTCCTTACCGTAGATCAAGATTACCATAATTTTATTGGCTTTTACATCACTTGCCTACAGGAGTATGTGCCAGCATATCAAATTATGTGTGTATGTTCAATAGCAATGGTTGGCAATATTGATATACATTTTCCTCTTACATGAACTGATCACTCATTTAGCTGTCATCTTGCATCTGCCACTGAAAAGAGAGAAGACAAATTGACTCCATTTTTCAAATTCAGCAGAGTTATTTATTTGGTTAAGCACAATATATTCATCTTTGCTAGTTTTCATATGGCAGCAAGAGAGTCAAGCCATCCGGTTGTAAAATTAATTAATGGAAACAATCTTTCAATTACTAAACTGGCAGGCTGACATTGCTGATTAGATTATCACAGGAATAGTGAGTTGTGAAAAATATCATTAGAATAAATCTAGATTTTCATTTTATTGTAGGAAAGAAATTTAAGCAGCTCTCTAATCAAGAATTCTTTGTTGTTATGTGGCATAGCAGTAGATGTAGTATTTTTCACTTTTTAGTTATTCTCATGACATGTAAACATGGACCACAAAAGATGTCATTTTTAGAGTTCTGTTCAGAAAAAAAATAAATTGAATAAATAGCCTTGTGAATTCTCTGCTAAGGAGTAGGAAGGAAAAAATTTTGGAAAGTCTTTTTTGAAGCAAAGAAAAAGTAGAAAGAGAGAATGAAAAAAAAATAATAAATAGAAAGGAAGAGAAAAGAACTATCCCCAAATAATATGTTCAGAAATATAGACACCTCCATGCTGATCTGACTAGGAAAATTTATAACCCAAAAAATGAATTTGAAGACTATCCTTGAAGCATGCATTTTCATCTTCTGTTATGATTCGTTTTCTCTACCCATCTTCCTTCTAGATAAAACCCTGGCAATTTAGAGTGTTTTTTGTTTGTTTTGTTTTGTTGCATTAAAAAGAAGCCTCTAAAGAAGTACCATGTTGATTTCTCTTTAAAGATTAAAAGCCTTTGGTACTCAAAATCTATTATATATTTACCTCAAGAACATGAAAATTGGGGTTTATTTTGTCCTCTCCATTTAAAAGCACCAAAGATACAGAAGAAATAAAAACTTCTTCAATATATACTGCTCAATCACATGTGTCCCTTTCAACATCCTTCTAGATATTTTTAATGGCTCTTGTTCTTTTCTTTTATAAGAGATTATTTTGTACAAAGCTTTTATGCAGTGAGTTGTTCATTGGAAAAATATTTGAGGAAAAGTACATTATATATGCTAAGAAATGGCTAGCCAAGTCTTTCATTCCACAGTCAGTTTCTGAAACACTTTCAGTCATCTAAGGTCAAAGAATTATTCTTAAATAATTTAATCCTAAATATTTACATCTGTCAAGTAATTGTCATAAAAATAGCTATCCTTATGAGGTTACTACAAGAATTACATAAAATAATCTTTATAAATGCTTACCATAGTGCCTAATACTGAGTAAGCATTCAACGCATATACATTGCTGTAATTGAAAGAAGATTCGTATCCTCAAGGGAAAGTATAATGAAATGGGTAAAGAGGTCAAGTATTCAAATAATACAAGTGTAGTAATATAAAATAATAAAAGGTAGCTGAAAATGACAATAGTCAACCTTTGAGCTCAGAATTTGAAATCCGTGTTATTGAAAGGGCTTACTTTATAACCAATCTCTTTTTATGAAAGGATGCTTTAAGTGTTAAGCAATATAATAGCCTAAAAAGAAAATGTATACAAAATAATTATATAAAGTGTCTCCTTAGCTACTTTAACTTTCCGTTTCCAGCTTATTTTTCAATAGTGATAAAAAAAAATACTGAGAATGGAATTATACCATAGAGCATACCTATGGGGCAAAGGTGATACATGAAAATCAAAACACAATCCGGAAACTGAACAAAGCTAAGTATTATAATAAAATAAAATAAAATCTAGACTGGATAAATTCATAAAAATATTTCAGGAATCCAGGAGTCTCTTAGCATCTATATTGGGTCTTGTTATGACATGAAACTAAGGTAATAGTCAAAGGCTATTAAAGTTGTATCAGTATAATACAAAAATCAAATTAAAGAGCCTATTGCTGGCCAAAGATGTAATTCAAGCATCCATGAGAATAATAACTGCAATATATTAAAATATATCAAAATATTATAATGAATTCGTAATAGTTTAAAAATCCATTGGTCTCCTTTGGAAAGAGCTAAAAAAAAATTATTTTGAAAACTAGTTAAGGAAAAAAATCAAATATTTTCTATATAAACTGTACTAATGATAACCAAGGAGTAGATGAAAGAAAAACTCTGGTAGAATAATTCTAGCTAATAAATTAAGAAGAAATGGCAGACTTCTGCTTCCAGACATGATGAAGTGAAAAGAATTTTGTTTGCCCTTTTAACATAAAGAACTAATAAACCAGACTAAATATACAAAACAACAGTTTCAGATGTTGGACAGTAAGTATTAAAAAGCACTGATCTATGAGAATGATGAAGCAAAGTTAGTGCTGTTATTGTCCCAGCCTGAATGTCCAGGCCCTACAGGGAGGGAGAACCCAAGTAAAGCCCTGCAACCTTGCTGAGTTGATGAGATAGAGATCAGAGTGCAGGAAGGCACAGGCAGCTAGAGTTTGTGAGGCACAGCAATGGAGTGGAAGAAGCTACACTGAGAGAAAATCTCAGAAATCTGTAGATATACTCCTGAATCTTTAGGTAAATACTGGCATACATATGAAACGAGAGAGAGAAAGAGAGAGAAAGAGAGGGGGGGGGGAGAAAGAGAGAGACTCTGAGGGTACGGAAAAAAAGTTTTGTCACCCAAAATTCACACAGGGCTAAGAATTGTTTGTATTCCCACAAGCCAAAGAAGAAAGACACAGTAAGTTGGAATTCTCAGGAAGGTATCATTTTAGTAGTAGAGCTAAAATAATTTTAGACTAAAAGACCCATTCTAACAAACAAAAACAAGCCACAAAAATAATAAACTGATTCTAAGTAACTTAATGGCATGCCAGGAAAAAAAAAAGTTCAACAGTATGTAAAAGAATACAAAGGAAATATCTAGCACTCCTAACTATAAAATTCACAATGTTTGGCATCTAGTCAAAAGTGATAAGGCAAGCAAAGAAGCAGAAAAATATTAGCAATAACCAAAAAAAAAAAAAACCACAATCAACCAACAGAAACAGTCAAAAATGATGTAATGAGCAGATAAAGACCTTAAAACACTTACTATAAATATACACCCTATGTTCAAGAAGGTGGAGGGAAATATGCATATTTGAAGAAGTAAATGGAGGATATAAAATATAGACAAATAGAACTTTTAGAGATTAAAAATACCTCTAAAATGAAAACTACACTGGAAGGGACTGAAAATGCATTGCAGAAGAAAAGACCAGTAAACTTAAAAAGAAAGAAGGAGGAATTACCCAAAATAAAGTACAAAATGAAAAAAGACTTATGATTGCAAAATAGGTATGAGCAGCTACAAATATAGGAATTCATCTAATGCAGCTCTTTTCACCCAACACTGAGTTTAAATCACCAGTCAAGAACACACCTTCCTTAAGTTGGTGTCCTGTTCTATGTGCTAGGTACCAGGAACCCTAGAAGTCATTGCCTTCCAGGAGAATCTCAACTAAATTTGATAAAACTCATATAGAGGTGGCAGCAGACATTTAGTCATGGTCTAGAAGAAGTGGATGAGATATTGTAAGACCTTCAATGTTGTGTTGAAGAGTCTAGAGCTAAATCTGAACTAATATTAATAATTAATAATAATCTTTATTATCAATCCTTTCTTAACTAGTCTTCCCAAGATGCTTTATTTAAAAATTTTCTAATTATGCTATATATTACTATCCCATAAAAATTTAGACATAATAATTATTGCTTTTCTTATTGTTAAATTCATGAATATACATACAAAAACCATGCTGGGTCTGGCAGGTCTTCTTCTACATGTCCATGTTGGTAGACATTCAAACTTCATTAACTTTTTTTAGACTGCATTATGCATAGAAAATGCCTTGATAAATATTGAATTTGGCACTGAAGGATGGGAAGAATGGCACTTGTTTAATTCAGCAAGCCAAAATCAATCTGTACTTTTATGAAATATATTATATTGAAACAATCGCCTCTCCTTGAGTAAGATTAAAAATTTGTATTGTTTAAGTACAAACTTGCTTTGCAAAATAAAGACTGGGTTAGAGTCTAAAACTAGGTGATGATTTATAAAATGGATAGTCAGTATTTAAAATGCAGTATTTCAGAACATAATAAATTTTCAGAGTGTGAGGGCTGTTTACCTGGTTAGTTGATTAATCATCTAGCCCTTTGTGTAGTCTTCTGGCTATTTTATTACCCCTCCAGACACTATCTTCAACAGGGAATGAACAATGGAAGTGAAAAAGAGAAACAAAACCCAGTTATCAGCAGTTAAGGTTCTCAGGTTAGCACAGATACAGGATTAATGAGGTTTATAAGAACTACGAATTTCCTGCCTTTGGATTTGTTTATCACATTTTCCCTGACCTCATTATCATGGACAATTACTTATCTGATAAAATAAAAATTAACCAAAAACTTATCTGAGCCAACACAAGACAATATATTTAAATTACACTTTAATTTTTTAAGAAACAAAATGTGTAGCCAAACATCTCTGCTAATGATAAACCCTTAGTCTCCTGTGATTTTGTCTGTTTTAGGACTCATAATCTGCCATTCCCTGTTTTTTATTCTAAGGAAGCAATAGACGGTACATGGCAGCATAGATGCGAGATACTATCCCTCCACGGTTGACCATAGCCCGGTTACAAAAAGCTTTCTTTCCTGTCCTATTATGTTAAACAGCAGGGAGAAGTTTACTCTTCTGGCAAAACATGCAAGATATCATATATTACTTTGTCTTTGCCTTACTCTTGTGTGCTGTCTGCCACCCTTGCTGACGATTTAAAGGTGAAACACCTAGACAGTTTCATACATTTCTACACTCTTCTGCGGGAGTTGACCTTTTCCATACCACGTTTCAAGCAGTCAAATGATCTTTAATAGTCACAAAATTTTTCCCTGTTTTGAAAGCTTACTCTGGCTTCTCTTATGGCACCTTCACTTTCGTGTAGCTAATGTATAAATGTATAAATTTTGTGTGAATGCACTTGAAATCCAACTGGTAGAAGATACCAGTTTATAAATAAAACTTATCATGTTCATTTTCTTTTCCTTTATGTGAAATCGTCTCTAAAATAATGAGCCTTGCTGAGTAAAAATCCAAGAACAAAATGTACAAAGTTTTATGTTCTAATGAAAGCATTTTAAATGAGTAAGATGGCATGAGAAGAGAAAAAATATATATAACTCAGGTTGCTGAACCAAATAATCAACTAAGGAGTTCTCTCTAAAGCAACAGTCAACACCCAGCATGCACTTATGGGGCTATCAAGCAATGGGGATTTCAGCAGGATTCTTTCTGCTTAAATAAGTTGAACTTCAATGAAACTGGTATGAAACAAAGCTATCAGAGGCTCTCTACCATGACACACATAACATTTTTTAGGACTGAAGTTTTTGCTCAGATAAGTGGTAGTTATGGTCTCAAATTCTTTGTTGTTTTAATAAGATAGCCTAAAGAGAAATAAGTGTCATAATTGAAATTTTTAAAAGAAATTGGTTTGATTCTATATCTGAAACTAAACCTTAGTGAAATCTTATTAAGTTTGCCTTAATTTTAAGATGAATTCATCCTTGATTTCATGGCCTAGTCTACAATTAGACCATCAGTCATAAATTATCTTTTCTCATCATCTGATTGGTATTTTTTTCTTCACTGGAAACTCCCTATTAGGCTTATTTACCCACTGTTTCCAGGATGGTTAGGTGTTAGAGACTGAACATCTTACTTGATGATAGCACTGACCATTTGGGGCTGACAGAATAAAACTCTTTAAATGTGAGTAGCCTATAATATCTCAATAACTTCTGACTGCCTCAGGGAAACAAGTAAAATCTTACCAAAATTAGACCATTTCAAAGCGCTCAGATATATCTGGGTTTCTGAAGTTATCAGCCATGGTATAATCAAATGTTTGTCATCACATGGCCTCCTTCATTGTGATCATCCTACTAGACTACCACCTAGATTGCCTACTCTAGTATCATCTAAACTTCCATCATTCTTTGACATTTCTGTCACTCATATTCCCAATCTCCTAGCCACCTAACTTGGTTTGGGGACTCCCCTTAACCAGCTCTTCTAAGGCATCTTCATCACTACTTCACAAAAGACTGCATGCTGTTTACCCATTGTTGATCAGAGGTATAGGCCATCATTTTCTAGAACTCAGATAACAAAAAGCCCCAAATAACTAGAAATTCAACTCAAGAGGCCTCATATGAGTTGATCCTCCCTCTCCAACTGCCCATTTAAGAAACACCTCCTGTCACAACTGATGAGCAGAATAATTCCTTCTTTCTGAAGAATGTAAAACAAAAATCATTTCTAATTCTCATTTTCTGATCCACAGAAACCAGATCCAATATATTTATTTGAGACTAAGCTAAGGATTGCCAAAAATTTTATATAAAGAACCAGGAGTAAATATTGTAGGCTTTGTGGGCCACATACGGTATCTGTCACATATCATTCTTTGGGTTTTTGTTTGTTTATGCTCCTTTATAAACATAAAGACCGTTCTTAGCTCCTGGGCCATACAAAAGTCCACTGGCTAGATATGGCCCATGAGCTATAGTTTCCTAATCCTGTTCTAAGCATTGTTCTCTTAATGCTTACCAACTGTTATGAACTGAATTGTGTCCTTTCAATGTTCTACATTGACACTCTAACCTCCAATGTCACTGCATTTGAAGATAGAATCTTTAGGAGGTAATTAAGGTTAAATGAGGTCATAACGGTGGGGTCCTAATTCAATACAACTAGTAGCCTTATAAGAAGGGAAAGAAAGACCTACCCCTCTCCTTCTCTCTCTCTCTCTCTCCCCCTCTCTCTCCTTCTCTCTCTTCCTCTCTTCACCCCCACCTTTTCTTCCCTTCTTTTCCTTTCTCTCTCTCTCCCTTTCTCCCTCTTTCCCTCTCCATGCACTTGCTTTGAGGAAAGGCCAAGTGAGAAAGATAAGGTGGCTGCTAACAAGCCAAGAGAAGAGGCCTCAAATTGAAAACTACCTCACCAGTACCTTAATCTTAGACTTTCTAACCTCTACACTATAAGAAATAAGTTTCTGTTGTTTAAGTCACTCAATCTATGGTATTTTTTATAGCAGTCAAGCAGACTAGAACACCCACTAATCCCACTAGAAATTAACCACATACCATTGGGCACCTATCGCAAGCAAGATTTTTTCATTCAATTTGAACAGACACCCACTCCTAACATATCTGTCAAGAGATTAGTAATAGGTTTTTATTAAATTCAGTAATAAAAGTAGACATAATAAGACCCAAGTTTCTCAATGTCATTTTCTACCTCAGATGTAAAATTTACACAAAAATCTAATGTTCTACTATCTCTTATAAATATTCTAGAGGATTCTTGATTATATTTTTATAGAGACAAAGGTACAGCATCCAGACCTTCTTTAAAAGAAAGACTTAATGCCTAATCGTGGGAAATGAGATCAGTGGAAAGCCCCCTGATTACAGTTCCTTCAGTATCTGCATCAGCTGGAGAGTATGGCTTCTACCCAGATCACACCCATTCCAGAGCGGCCTGCATGCTGTAACTAAACAAGGTACATGGCTAAATGTCAGGCCATTTTGTCCCAAAACAGACAATCCTGCTTCATTCACATCTTGCACCCACTCCATCTCAGTGTCTGCTTTTAGAAAATCCAACCTGTGACTGAGTCTTAAAGTCTATCTATGGCAATTGAATTATTCAATCTGCTACACTAAATTAATAGTCTTTTTTTCCAATTGGAAACCAAAAATGTAATTTTCATTTTCAGAACTGTGTGCAACATTTTATGTTATTCCAGTCAACATCTTACATTTTGAATTGTTTTCAGATTAAAGTTTTTGAAGAATAATAGAAAATAATTGTGATCTTATTTCTGTGTTTTATAGGTTTCTTATTCCTTTAGAAATCCTGCTTAAGTTTCAAGTTTTGGCAAAGCCCCCAATCATTCTTGCATCCTCTAAGTTATTTAGATTTTCAGCTTGCCAGTGTCTCTCTATCAATCAGTTACTCTACTCTCTACTATTGGCTTTTCTAAGACCTTTTAATGAATTGTGCTTTAATACGAGGCCATAGACTCGCATTGAGGGACAATATAATAAACAATCCTATGTAACTTATCACTGTGTCTGCTGTAAGGATATCGTTGAGGATATTCAGCATTAAATTATGCAGTGTCATCTTCATAAGGCCTTACAGGAGAAAATGTATTTCTTGTCTCAGCATCAGGAATTGTAGTGCTTATCCTAAACAATTCATTTCTTTTTATCATATATAAATCTTGTAGAGCTCATCATGTGAGAAGGTAGTCTAGCAAAGCAGTCAGAGTGATCCGGACAGCTTCATGACCCTGGTCTGCTTCTTACTAGCTCTACAATGTGGATGAATTATTTAAATTTCCCATACTTCAGTTTCTTCATCTGTAAAACAATGATAATAATGATAATAGTAACACCTTCCTCATGGAGTGATATCAAGAAATAAATGATTATACCTAATATATAAAAAAAAGTCCTAACAGACTAAGAACTCAATAAATGTTAAATCACAACTTCCTTTAAATTGGACCACTTAAGGCTTCTGTTTCATTGGGTATATTTTGTGTTCTCTGCTCATTTCCCAACTCTTCTTACACTTGGTTTTCACTTTGCCTCAACTTTCAGAACTTCCTCTTATTACAATGTACAATATTCATCATGCTTTTCTAATTATGAAATTAATAAATCTACAATGTCTAAAAGCAACAACATGGTTGGACCTCAAGGGCATTATGCTAAGTGAGGTAAGTCAGACAGAAAAAGACAAATGCTGCATGATATCATTTATATGTGGAATCTAAAGAAGCCAAACTTGTAAAATAGATAAAGTGGTGGCTACCAGGGGAAGTGGGGAGATGTCGGTCAAAGGGTACAAATTTGCAGTTGAATGATGAGTAAGTTCCAGAGATCTAATGCACAACATGTGATTACAGTCAATGATACTGTATTATATACTTCAAAGTTGCTAAGAGACTAGATCTTAAATGTTTACTCCAGAAAATGAAATGATAATTACGTGACGTGATGGAGGTGTTAGCTAATGGTACAGTGGTAATCATATTACAATATGTAAATGCATCAAATCAATACATCTTAGGCCTTAAACTTATGCAATGTTATATGTCAATTATATCTCAATAAAATCAAAATTTTTAAATATCGAAATCTACAATATTAATTATTGATAATAAATACCATTTATTGAGCAGTTGGTATAATGGAGACATTTTATGTAATTTTACATTTATTTAAGTTTTCCATGTCATTAGTTAATATTCAAAACAGGTTTTCAGTGCTACATGATACTCTACTTTATGCTTATGCCAAACTATACTTAAGCTAATTACTCCCATTGCTTTTGCCAATTTTGGTTTTTTGAATAAAATTTTGACAAATTTCTTACACGTGTGAAGTTTTATGTTATCTCCGATTACTTTTCTAGTATAAAATCTTAGAAGTGGAAATACTGACTAAGATATGTGAGCATTTTAAGGCTATTATTTATATTTTCAAAATGTCTTCAAGAAGCACTGATCAGCTTATTCTTGCACCAAAGTCCAAAAAGGTTTTACATCATCTCCAAGGTAAAATTAAAAAGAAACATTTTAAATTCTATGTTTTTTAATTGGGATTTTATTACACTGATAGGCTCACTTAAAGAAATATCTTTTCAACCAAAAATATAGTATGTCCCACCATTTATTCCAGTTATTTATTATTTTTTTTGTAGTTGTTTTGGCCTTTCTTCATATAGATCTTATGCATCTGGGGTAAAATTTATTTCTAGATATTTTATAATATTTTGTTTGTAGTGATTGTTTTCCATTATATTTTAAACCTGGTTTCCTATTGTATAAAGAAAAGCTATTTAGTTGTTATTTTTTATTAACATTTAACTTGTAACAGAAAATCTTACTTATTTCTCATATTAGTTCTATTCTCTGTTATAAATGCTTGTCTGAAGATTAGTAGAGAGGCAAATGTTATTGTCAAGGTGAAGTTTCCTGCTTCTCTATCCCTGTTCCCTGCCCTTGGGTTTGGTTAGTCCATAGTTTCCTAGAGCAATGGTATACCACCTGGCGTGAACTGCATGGGCCCTGCCTCCTTTCCCTTGGAGAGAAGCTATGCAGGGGAGTGATGAAGACTTCCCACATTCAGACCCTCTCTATCCACAAAACCCTGGGCGATTTGCTCATCCTCTCTGTGCCTGTGATTCATAAAATGAAGATAATCAGAGTATTAACTTCACAAGTAGTATGAGTTAAGGATAGTAAAGCTGTCAGACCCATACCTTCTACATTGTGCACGTTACACAAGCATTTACTGACACCAGCTTCATTGGTTCTGTGCTCCAGCAGCACTTGGCTTCTTGAATTCCTCAAATGTGATACACACTCTCCTGCCCCTAGGACTTTACACAGGACTCTCTTTCACAGCATTTACCACAATAGGTAATCACATACACATTTGTGTGGCTATTTGCTTTTCTTCTGCCTTACCCCAGGTGTAACTCCCATGAGGTCAGGAACTCTGTTTTGTCCCCGCGACACACTGCATAACTGCAGTGGATGCCCAATAGATATGTGCCAAACACTGAGTAAATAAATAAGAAGCCCATGAGAAGAAAATGTATCTAAACAATTTTTAAAGCATCACAGGAATTTGGGATTAAGTCTCCAAGTTTCAAGTCTGTTCCTCACCTGCTACGTCATATCACAACATCAAATCTCAATTTATCCTAAAACCTTAGAAGTGTGCTTTTACATACTCCCTTCCAAAGTGCTTCAGAAATCATATTGCAGAAGTTAACACATCTTTTAGAGAACTATATAAATGTATGAAAGGATCTCTGAGATACTTCATTTATTTCTTCTTTGGAATCATAGATACTATGAATGAAAAGCTCATCACGTTGAAACAGTAGTAAATACAGAGTTCCCAGAATGAAATTTCTTAGCAGATGATACAGGACTTTGAAATCTAATGTTTGTCTCTTTAGGAAGAAGAGGCAAAACTGCAATAGGCTCAGTGTATCATAATGATACTGTTATTTTGGTTTAGGGAATGCAGTTTATAATAAAGATGTACTTACAGAACAAGGAAATGATGCTCTGTGGGGAGTGTGCATGAGATTTTTCACATTACTAGTATATTATCACTATTTTCCCATAAGAAAATTAGTACCCTCATACAGCCATGATCAGATGGCTAACAATGTAAAAAGCATTTTGAACCGCTCTGGAAAAAGGTTTTATATAACAATATTATTCAAACCATTACTGTAAATAAACTTAGAGGGTCTTATAAACCTTCAGGTCACAAAGAAAGCAAGTTTGACAAAGGTTCTGTTGAGTTAGTGACTTCAAGGTGCATCGCCGCATCTGTATTATTCAATTCATTCAAACATACAACCTTGTTATATGTTTTCATTTATATGTTTACCTCATGACTTTGCTGCTCAAAGTGTGAACTTCAGACCAGCAGTATCTGCATTACCAGAAAGCTTGTTAGAAATGCTGACCAGAAGACCACACCTCAATGGAGATGTACCAAATCAAATCTGCATTTAACAAGATCCCCAGGTAGTTCGTATGCACATTAAATTTTGAGAAGCACTGCTGTAAATAGTTTTACTAAAAGCAATGAGAATCAAATGCCTAATTTCAGTGCAAAGAAGAAATACGATGGTTATGAAAAAAGGGGTATTCGTTAAACAACGTGCAGGAGGTGGCAAAATAGCAGCTGGGGTCAGTGGAGTCAGAAAGACTTAACCACCAGCTCCACCTCTCACTAGCTGCTGCATCAAACCCTTCTTCTCCCCAACTCACATCCTCTGGACCTGTCTTTTCACTCCAGTCACTGTTGTTGTAACCAGCATTTGCCCACCTGCAATCTGGGGGCATGTCAGCTACTCCAGGTAGCTAACACTTTCCACCCTGGGGTTCTCTGCTGCCCCTAGAAGAGATGCCTTTGTAAACCCAGTCAGTCATTTTGAAATGCCTACAGTAGTTGAAGTGAGAATTCTCCCTGCATGAGGCAACACTTGCCCAACGCTGAACTATGGCTGCAGTCAAATAGGAGGTGGATCCTCCAAGGCCTCTCAGAGTGTTCCCAGCAGGATCGGCCCCAGTAGCCAACAACAGTGACTAGATGCTTCTTTATACAGAAATACTTAATTCGCTATAGAAAGTAGCTTACCACACATGACTGATGTTTTAATTTGCAGTTGATCACCAAACTCCTTCGTTGAAACAGTATATTGATTTTACTATCATTACAGTGCTTTACATAATAATATTTAACAGTTACTGTCCTCAGGATACTGCACACTTTAACCAACTCTCTCTCATAACATTTCTGAGAGAAAGATAAACTTATTATCTTTTTATGGATAATCAAGCCAGAATAAAACAGTTAAACAGTTTTTCCCAGTGTGGAAGTGAAAGCTGATATAAATGCTAAATTGATGACTCCTTTTCCTCGAATTACCAAACTACACTTTTCTTCTTTTTTCTCTTTGTGATCACATTTAGTTTTATCATAACAAAGTAACTTGTATACTTTTACCATTTAAAATTGAGAATCATCTTTCCTTTTCCATGAAACAATAACAAAAAAAATTTTAAGAATAAACTTGAACAAGATTACAATAGAGAAGGTCAATTCTGAATAAGATCCTACAGGTTCTGCTGATTCTCCCATTGAGTGGCAGGGCTCAAGTCATCATTAGGAGAGAATTTTATTTTAAACTTGTCATCTTAAACAGCAAGGATGTCAGACAAATATCACAGTTAAACATGCCAAAGAAGCTATGTTGTCAAAATGCCCATTTAACCCACCCAAACATCTCAAACCCACCCTTTGCTGACCTTCTATAATCTCAGTTTGTAAGGTTTTTTTCTTATTTTAAACAAGAGAAAAAAGACAGATACATGTCGGTAAATGTTAACTGTCCACATTCACACAGAGACACAGTGTAATCTCTGAGCTCTATATGTAGAGGGAGAGAAAAAAAACCTAGAACTCTGCACTACTACACAGGGGACTAGGACCTTCCAGCTTGCAACTGAGCTAAGGGAACAGAAGATTTTTCTTTTTTCCCACAGAGCATGGTGATGTCAATCCCATAAAGTTTTTGTTGAGACAGGAAATGATAAAAATGAATTTGAACAGAAAGGGGAAGAGATTCTTTTCTCATCATATGCTGCTCATACTATTTTCCCCCAAATAAGGTGAGAACCACGGTGTAATGGAGAGAAAAGAGACCTCAAAAACAAGGCATCTGAGCTCAAGAGGAAAAAAAAACTATAACTTGCTCACAAGGACTAGAGAAAATTTTAAAAGGTTGAAATCCATCAGTGTTCCATAAAAACATGGCACGCTTAGTGAATTTGTATGTCATTCTCGTGCAGAGACCATGCTAATCTTCTCCATATCATTCCAATCTTAGTATATGTGCTGCCAAAGCAAGCACTATACCTTTCTCCTTTATGAAACTTAGCAGTATTTCCAAATTCACTGATTTGGGCAATGACCTCGTATAGTCAAGTAAAACAAAGTATTTGCATAGCATCTGAAAAAAAATCATTTTTGAACAAAAATTCTCATCAAGCCTGAAACTTGATGTCTCAAATTTAGGATATTAAATTCACACAAATTACCTTCATTTTACCATAAGTAAATTACCTGTTGATATTCCTTCCACTGTCATTGTTGTAATTGTCATTCGTTGTTTTATGCTTTAAGATCAGAGTGGCCCCTAGTAGTGCATTTATCTGCTTAGCTTCAAATTTTCAACAGGTACAAGTTGAAAACTCATTGATTATTCATTACGATGGCAATGTCATGCATGAAAAATCCAGCCACCACCTCCATAAACCAGGTACACATAAGAAATCGATTCTTTTGGAATTTGAAATCTCATATTTTGAAAGGGTATAAAGAAAATGTTTTCGACAGAACAGAAGCTCGTGTTAAATATTTACTGACAAATAAAGTTCTAAAATGAAATGTAAAGTGAGATGTTTCTTCCTGAAGAATCTGAAAACATAGAAGACATGCTAATAATGTGATAATGGCCATCCCAAGGCAATAACTCAAGAATTAACTGTCTGCAAATAATCTGTGTAAGCAGTAGCTTGACTTTAAGGTTCTCAAAAATGCAAGCATGGAGATGAGGAAGCTAATCATACTAATTAACTCACTGTGCCTTGTAACAAATTAATTTTAAGTAAAGGAACAGGCAACTAGAGAAAAAGGCCAAAATCTCAATTAGTTAATCTGAATAGAGCATAAATACTCTCAGAACTCATTTGCCCTTTAGAATGAAAGAATTAGACCCGGGATGATAAGAACAGCAACCACTATGCAATGACAGCCTGGAATTGTCATTTATGGCACTGTTTTAAGGTCTGCATTCCGATTGGAGTGTTTACTGTATTTGGTCAGCAGAATGTGACGAATTGATGTAAACTATCCAAAAACCATCCCCATCCTCAGGGAATTAACATAATGTAGGACTCTAACAAGTTCTTTCTATTAGCTTAGTTTCTGATTAAAATGTGTTTCTGGCCAGAAAGTTTGGTAGGTTAAGTCAGGACTGTCAGCATTAGTTTCTAGTCATAAATTGTGGATAGGAGCCTTCTACACACCTGCTATCATTTTACAAATCCTATATCATCATTCTAATAACTGCTGACACTATTGTCAATGTTTAGGTAGTAAAAGCATAAAATAAGTTTTATTCCTTACTCCTAGAGGATCTAGTTCTGAAATCTATCCATTTCCTTCGCACAATCTGTAACCTATTTTCCCACAGGTTTAAGCCTCCATGTCTTCAGATACTCAGGTATAACTGGCTTAAATGATGTGTTTCCTTGCTGCTACTCCTGATCTTTCCAGCTACCATTCTCAATGCAGCCTTCCTTTCACAAAGGAAAGGATATTCCACATCCAGAGCTTCTGCTCTCACTTGCACACCTTAAAATCCCAGTCATAACCATCCAACAACCATTAAAAAAAAATTAGACTTCCCAAAACATTTGACTTCTGAAATCTCTAAGGGGTCACCAGTGACCTCACCAAATCCAGTAGCTTTTTCTTAACCCTTACTTTCCAAGGTCTGTCTGCTCTATTTGTCATTACTGATCACCACCTTCTTCTCAAAATCCTTTCTCCTCTTGGATTTCAGGACACTGCATTTCTCTGATTTTTCTCCTCTCTTTACAATTCCAGGGATGTATATTCCAAATCTGAATACTCTTTACTTCTATTATATGAATGAGTACACTAGTGTTGACCACAGGGAAATATTTTTTCCTTTGGTTAAAAAAAGAGAGAGAGAGAGAGATTATAAGGGTTATGGAATATTCAAAGAGAGACAACAGTTAACTTTTTAGCCAATTACATCTTTCTTTGTGTGTCCTCTATAAGACACACCCCACTCTGAGTAGCTAGATACGTGTTTAAAATAGGAACATGGAGGTTCAGAGGACACAGGAAATGTCTGGCCTTCTGAGACCATATGGTACATTTTAAACCCCTCCTGAGCCCCCAGATGACCTACTAACAAGTATGGCCTTGGGTAGACTACATTGATTCATAGCCTCTTTCAATAACTTAAATTATTTATTCTTAACATTATCATCTGCTGCATCTATGATTTCTAGTCAACAGGCTTTCAATTTTACAGTTTTAAACTGTGACACCATAAGGAAATGCTCTGATAGATTCTGAAATAGTCAGATATCTGTTTGACCAAGGTACATACTCTAACCAAGTATATTTTTAATATTATTACAAATTTAAATGATATGTCTTTTATTTAAGTATTTGAGTAATCGGGGGAACGTCTCTTTTTAAAACAATTAGAGGAATCTTTTGAAAGCATCAGTTTGATTTTGTCTGATCCTGTAAGCCAGGTATCCCAGAACTGAAATTCAGAGAATCTTTAAATTAAATGAGTGAGCTAATTATGAAAATATAACACTCTATACAACACATTGATGATTATGTTTACGGTTGTTTTATTTTGTTTTGATTTTTTAGTAATGGGAGTTGATTAAGCCTTAAAATGATAATTCTAAAGAATCCCCACAGAAGAGTCAAAGGAGGCCTAGGAAAGATGATACTTCAATCAAATGGGAACAGCTCTACTGACCATCTTGAAGAAGGGGAATGAAAAGCAGTGCATATCCTAAACCTACCTCACTGTTTGCCTGCATAACTCTCCTCTTCTAAGCCCCTTTTAAGATGATCAGTTGATAACCACTAACTTCTTATATTTTTGCATAAGTCTATTATTTCCCCTGTAATAATTCACATTATCCTTTGACTTATAAACTTTTATAATCACATTTTGGAGAATGAAGTACAAGTAAATAATAAAAACTGAAATTCTTCTTCCATGCGTGTATTATATAATTACAATAATTACTAGCCCTTTTGAATACTTACTCTGTATAAGGCACTATAGAAGTGCTGTTTAGACATTATTGCCTATAATTCTTACAAACTCTCTCTGTGGTATTATTATCCTTAACTAATTGACAAGAAAACAGAGACTTGGAATGGTAAAGAAACTTGCCTAGGAAGTAGCAGAGCCAAAATTCCAATTCACATCTTTCTTACATTAAAATAATTTTTTTATAACAAATTAATCTACTTTTCACTATATCTTTGATGCATAAGTTGCTGGACATTGAGGTGAATACTTATTTCTTAGCACACCAATCAAGATAGGGAATTTAAAATGCTCATCAGTCAAAGCTATGTATCCTGGCATGTTAAGAGTCTAGAAGAGAAAGTTAGGACCTGACTGAAAAATAAAACTTAGGACAAATTGACAGCTTACTTCTCCTCTTCTATAGATAGTGGTGGCCATCACTATTTATTATAAGATGTGAGTTGCCACTATAATTGGAAAAGGCTGAATTGGAAGAGAATAGGAAGCAATATTATAGTGTGGTAAGACATTTTATCTGTGAAAGCCTATTCCTAAAAGCGGGACTTGAAATGTGTTGCCTACTGCCATAATGCCATCAATACCATGAGATAAATACACCTTTTACAACTCTACAAACCCAATCGGCCTCCATCTTCAATTCTAGGGAGTCTCACTAATGCCAGCAAAAAGAAAATTAATTCATATCTTGTTTAGGTCAGACTTGTTTCCAAGTGAGTCTCTTCAAGTAAATCTCAAGTTGATAAATAAATATAAATAAATATATATGTGTGCATATATATATGTGTGTGTGTGTGTGTGTGTGTGTGTGTGTGTGTGTGTGTGTGTATTTAAAGCACAGTGAGGTCATCTTTTTTTCATATGTGTACATCTCTGTTACAAGTAAATCTACCAGAAGCCTCTTGAGAACTTAGCTTAGTAGATTATACAATTATTAAAGGTTGACCTTTACTGTGGAGTTTAATGAACCAGAAATTGCATTTTTAACCTTGGCCAATGTGCTATTAGATGTCAGTCATCATTTCTTTAATCTATCTCAACCAGACTATAAATTAAGTGGGTCCAAAATCTAATTTATGAGACCAACAGAGGGGTAAAAAAAGCCAGTGTTTATGAAGAAAGACTTTAAAGATCCACTCTGAAGTAATATTAAAAATATGGCAGTAACAATAAGAATAACTAATTTACAGACAAGGTCATGAGAACTATTGGGGAAGGGCAATTCCTACACTGAGGGCTTGAATTTGTTGTAACTTGAACATAATGTAAATAGACACTTGAAGCCTGGTGAAGACTATCATACACCAGCCAAAATACCAACAGGCAAAAATGTATATTTTCAAGCCAAATTATTCCTAAAGCAAGTTCACCTGTAAACTTAAAATTTATTTTTTATAATTTACTGTTATTACAATTTACAATTTTTGAAGTATAAATTTTGTACATTTTTCCCTTAATCAATTGACTATTTATATTTTAAACAGAATCTATTCACTACATAGAATTTTATGTGCTAAAAAGAGTAAATATATCCAACAATTTTATGTAAATAAGTATCTCTATAATGTCTCCTTTGTTTCATCCATACCATTTTTCTTCCTATTTTCCTAAGTGAGGACATTATTCAGCTTATAAAATATTTTCTAACGTATAAATTTCTAACCTCTGCATTTCCCACAAGCTTCCTGAAACATCACAGGTGAGATATGTTTGCATAGACTGAAGCTACTTGCATGCAATGTTGGAATAATGAGTAAGTTCAATCAAGTCTGCAAAATAGCCGGTCAGTTCTGAGAGGAGATAGATAATCAGTAATAAATTGGGCACACATTCCACTTTAGACACTGTGCAAGGTGTTCCACTGACTCCAGAACAGACAGGGGCCAGCTCCTAACATCAAGGAGCTTAGAGTACTGGGATAAGAACAGAACGTGTGCAAACAAAGATATGTGTGCCCTCTGGTGTTAAGCCAAGAAGGAAAACTCACCCCTTTTTGTCAGAGAGTTTATGAAACATGCTTGCTCAAATAAAGTTGCTATTTTTACTGGATGGTTTTAAAAGAAAGTAACAAGTTAACACATATCTATATCTACCTATATTAACATAGATAGGTAGAGGCATTTTGTAGTTTGTTGAGATGTGATTTAAAAAAAAAAAAGCACCTCATGTTCTTTACACACACAAAAGTTGATGATCTTGCCCTCTTCCTCCTTTCTGGCAGGAAGGCAGCCCAGTGATAGCCAGCATCCACACAAGGAAAGTGTCAGAGCAGCATGGCAGCCCAGTGAGGTCAGAAGATTGAGGAATTGAGTAAATACATAAATATATGGAGGATAATGGGAGTGGGCTTTTCCCTATCAGAGAAGGAAGATACATATATGAAAAGAGGAAAGCAGGAATGAGTCCTGCATTATTATTGGAATTTAAGGTATGGAAGGGTGAACTCACAGTTCTCAATATATATTTAGAAAGACAAAAAATATACATAAATGCAAATGTGTATGTATATGTATACATATGCAGTCATATATGTATGATGTGCATGTGTGTACTGTATGTATATACTTGGATAAATTTCCTTGTTCTGTCAACTAAGACAGCCTGGGAGCAGCACCGTCTGAGTTAGCAATACAATGTTCCTAGCACAGATCTTGACTTTAAATGACCCTCCTCCATCAAAACAAACAAAACTTGGACAAGTGGCTGATTTCAGGGTGGCTGGGACAAGGAAAGAAAATGTGCCTGTAGTCTTTTGGTGTACCAGCTTTAGGAAGCTGACACTGGCCAAATCTGGAACAATGTGAGCATCAAAATAAACAATGAATATAATGAATGGAACAAAATATAAGTCTCTGAGTACACACTGATATAAACACATACATACATAAACACATACATACATATTTGTCTACCATAGAATGCCAACTAATAAATACTACAATGAGAAAAATTACCATTTGGAAATCATTAGAGTAACAATTAATTTTGGCAAGAAACATCAATGGATGCTAAAACTGGTAGATCGATGAGTAACTAGATTTTACATAGTCTCCAATTGTCTCTTCACAAAATACCTATTATTACAAAAAGGAAGTAAGGTAACTTTACAGTAGAGTAACTCAGAAGACATCATCCCAAATATGGGATCAAAGTTAACTCCACCAGAGTCAAGGGAAGATGGCGGACTAGGTAAAAGCAGGGTTTGTCTCCCAGGACAGCATTGAAATTACAACCAAATTATAAAATAATCAATGTGGAAAATCCCCTGAAGTCCAGCTGATCATTAAACTACATCTGATAATATAAAGAAGCTACATCGAAGCCAATCCAGCATAGGCAACAACCATCAGCAGATCATGTTGTAGTTCTCACCAAGTAGCCCTGAGCAATCAAAAGCAGTGGCTGACCCTGGCCTACAGGGGAGCCCCTCCCAAGGTGCTACAAAATCAATGCATCTGGAAGATGGCACCAGACCACAATGGAGCAACTCCTGACTAGCTCCAGTAGCAATACACACAAAGGGTGGTTGCAACAAGTACACAAGCCTGCTAGGGCAAATCCCACTCAGTGTGGTCAGCCTCCACACAAAAACTTATCTTGAGAGTGCAGCCAATTCACACAATTAGTCAGCCTGAACATTAATCCCACCCACTGATCTACTAACAACGATAAAGTCTTGGTGACAACAAAAGATAACATACAACCCACACAAAGTCACCTCCAGAGCTCCCAGCACAAGGGATTAGGGAGAGTATGCCACTGGACCACACAGGACAGCTTCCACATTAGGCCATGTGGCCAAGGCTAAGAGATGAAACAAATATTTCTGACACATAAAAAAGAACACAGAGAGGTTAATAAAATGAGAAAACAAAGAAAAATGCCACAGATGAAACAACAAGAGAAAACTTCAGAAAATAAGCTAAATGAAATGAAGGCAAGAAACCTACCACAGTTGGAGTTTAAAATAATGGTTATAAGGATGCTCAATAAACTTATGGGGAGAATGGATGAGCATAATGAGAGCATAAAAAAGGACACAGAAGCCATAAAAAAGAACCAGACAGAAATGAGGAATACAATAATGGAAATGAAGAATATGCTAGAAGAATTCAACAGTAGATTAGACAAAGCAAAAAATCGAATCAGAGAATTGGAAGACAAGGTAGCTGAATACACCCAATCAGAACAACAACAAAAAAAAGAATTTTAAAAAATGAAGATAGTTTAAGAGACCTCTGGGAAAACATGAAGTGTAACAATATCCGAATTATAGGAGTACCTGAAGAGGTAAAGAGAAAGCAAGGGACTGTGAATCTATTTGAAGAAATAATGACAGGAAACCTCCCTAACCTAGCAAAGGAATTAGACATACAAGTTCAGAAAGAATTCCAAACAAGAGGAATTCAAACAGAACCACACCAAGACACATTACAATTAAAATGCCAAAGGTCAAAGACAAAAAGAGAGTCTTAGAAGCAGCAAGAGAAAGGTTACTTACAAGGGTGCCCCCACAAAAATGTCTGCTGACTTTTTAATGGTAATTTTTCAGGCCAGAAGGGAATGGCAAGAAATATTTAAAGTTATAAAAGACAAAAATCTACAACCACAGACACTCTACCCAGCAAGGTTTTCAATTAAAATGGAAGGTGAGATAAAGAGCTTCCCACACAAAAAGTAATGCTTAAGGAATTCATTACCAATAAGCCAGCATTACAAGAAATGTTAAAGGGTCTTCTATAAATATAGAAGGGGTAAAAAAAATAAAAATAACAAATATGAATAATCAAATGACAGTAACAGTGTACCTATCAGTAATCACTATAAATGTAAACAGATTAAATGCACCAATCAAAAAACATAGGGTAACCAAATGCATAAGAAAACAAGATCCATGTGTATGCTGCCTACAAGAGACCCACTTCAGATCAAATGACACTCACAGACTGAAAGTAAAGGGATGGAAAAGGATATTTCATGCAAACAGAAATGAAAAAAAAAAAAAGCCAGGTAGCAATACTTTTATCAGATAAAGTAGATTTTAAAATAAAGGTTATAATGAGAGATTAAAAAAGGGGCATACATAATAATAAAGGGATCGATAAATCAAGAGGACATAACCCTAGTAAACATATATGCACCCATAAGGGCACCTTTATATTTAAAGCAATTATTGACCAGCATAAAAGAAGAGATCAATAGTAATACACTCATAGTAGTAGACTTTAACATGCCATCAACATCAATGGACAGATCTTCCAGGCAAAGAATCAACATGGAACCAATGGGCCTAAAAGACACACTAGACCAGATGGGCTTAATAGATATTTTCAGAGCATTTTACCCCAAAGAAGCAAAATATACATCCTTCTTAAGTGCACATAGAACATTGTCAAGAATAGACCACATTTTAGGACACGAATAAAGTCTCAGTAAATTTAAGAAGACTGAAATTATATCAACCATCTTCTCTGACCACAATAGTATGAAACTAGAAATCAACTATAAGAAAAACTGAAAAATACACAAACACATGGAGGCTAAATAACATGCTACTAACCAATGAATGGGTTATTAATGAGATCAAGGAAGAAATCAAAAGATACGTAGAGACAAATGAAAATGAAAACACAATGACTCAAAATTTGTGGGACACAGGGAAAGCAGTCCTAAGAGCAAAATTCAGAAAACAAGAAAAAGATCAAATAAACAACCTAACGTTACAATTAAAAGAAATAGAAAAATAACAGCAAACAAAGCCCAAAATAAACAGAAGGAAGGAAATAATAAAGATCAGAGCAGAAATAGAGTCTAGAAAAACAATCCAAAAGATTAAGAAAACCAAGAGCTGGTTCTTTGAAAGGATAAACAAAATTGACAGACAAGGATGCTCACTTTTACCACTCCTCTTCAACATTGTATTGGAAGTCTTAGTCACAGCAATAAGACAAGAAAGAGAAATAAAAGGCATCCAAATTGGAAACAAAGAAGTAAAACTCTCACTATTTGCTGATGACATAATATTATATAGAAAGAACCCTAAGGATTTAACCAAAAACCTGTTAGAACTGATCAATGAATTCAGTAAAGTAGCAGGTTATAAAATAAATATTCATAAGTTGGTGGCAATTTTATACACCAATGATGAACTTTCAGAAAGATAAATTAAGAAAGCAATCCCTTTAACAATTGCATCATAAACTATAAAATACCTGAGAATCAAATTATCCAAGAAGGCAGAAGACCTGTTTTCAGAACATTATAAGACATTGAAAAAAGAAATTGAAGAAGATACAAATAAATGGAAGGATATGCCCTGTTCATGGGTATGAAGAATCAACATTGTTAAAATGGCCATACTACCCAAAGTAATCTATAGATTCAAGCAATCCCTATCAAAATACCCACAGCATTTTTCAGAGAGCTAGAATAAAAAATCCTAAAATTTACTTAGAACCATAAAAGAACCCGAATAGTCATGGCAATCTTGAGAAAGAACAAAATTGGAGGTCTCACACTACCTAATATCAAACTAAACTACAAGACTACAGTAATCAAAACAGCATGGTACTGACATAAAAACAGATACGTTGATCAATGGATCAGAACAGAGAGCGCAGAAAGAAATCCATGCCTATAAGTTCACTTAATATATGACAAAGGAGGTAAGAATATACAGTGGGGTAAAGACAGTTTCTTCAATAAATGGTGTTGGGAAAATTGGACGGACATTTAAAAAAAAAAAAAAAGCTGGACCATCTTCTTACACCATTTAGAATAGACTCAAAATGGATTAAAGATTTAAATGTAAGACCTGAAACCATAAAACTTTTAGAAGAAAACGTAGGCAGGAAACTCTCTGTTATTACTAACAGGAATTTCTTTTCAGATATATCTCCTCAGGCAAGGGGAACAAAAAAAAAAGTAAACAAATGACACTACATCAAACTAAAAAGCTTTTAGACAGCAAAGGAAACCATAAACAAAATAAAATAACAATTGACTGGGAGAAGATATTCACTAATGATACATCTGATAAAGGGTTAATATCCAAAATATATAAAAAACTTAGACAACTCAACAACAACAACAAAAAAAAAAAACAAGCCAATTAAAAAATGGGCGGAAGACCTGAACAGATACTTTTCCAAAAAGGAAATACAGATGACCAACAGACATATGAAAAGATGCTCAAGGTCACTAAGTATCAGAGAAATCCAAATTAAAACTATAATGAGATATCACCTCACACCTGTCAGAATGGCTATCATCAATAAATCAAAAAACAGCAAGTGTTGGCAAGGATGCAGAGGAAAGGGAACTCTCATACATTGTTGGTGAAATTGCAAATTGGTACAGCTGCTATGAAAAACAGCATGAAGGTTCCTCAAAAAATTAAAAATGGATATACTTTTTGACCCAGCAATTGCAATTCTGGGTATTTATCCAAAGAAAACCAAAACAATAATTCGTAAAAGTCTATGCACTCCAATATTCATGGTAGCACAACTTACAATAGCTAAGATATGGAAGCAACCTAAATGCCCATCAACAGGTGATTGGATAAAGAAGTTATGGTTCATATGTACAGTGGAATATTACTCAGCCATTAAAAAAATGAAATCCTACCATTTGCAATAGCATGAATGGACATAGAGGTTATTATGCTGAGTGAAATAAGTCAGATAAAGATAAATACCGTATGATTTTACTTATATGCTGTATCTAGGGAACAAAAAGAACAAAATTATTCAAAAACAGACTCACAAATATACTGGACAATTTGGTGACAGACAGAGGAGATAAGGGTTAGGAAGCTGGGAGAATAGGGTGAGGGTTAAAGAAGTCCAAGTTAATCGTTGATTTTTGGGAGTGGAGAGCATGGCAGAGGGAATGCAGTCAGCATTAATATGATGGCTAAGTGGAGGGCCAGGGGAGGAAAGAAGCAATTGGGTGGATCATTATGAACGTTATAGATGTCTAACCAATGTACTGTATACCTGAAACTAATTTAAATAAATAAATTTATTTTAAAAATAAAAGTTAACACAACTAGCAATGAGACAAGTAGACAAGCAACTGCTTCTAGATAGGATGTAATGATAACACAGCATCACTTCTATGAAATTCTGGCCCAAAATGCTGGGTCTTATTGTGAGGAAACATCAAACAAACCCAAACTGACCTGTAATCCTTTAACCTCTTCATGGAAAGTCAAAGGAAGGTTGAAGAATCATTCTGGATTGGAGATGTGAGCAACATGACAACTAGGTGTAAAGTTGATCCTAGACTGGATCCTATGCTATAAGGAAAATCAAAATGGAGTGGTTGAAGAATACATGTGAGCCATTTATGCTACTTAATTTTTCTGTAAATTTGGGATTATTTCAAAATAAAAATTATAAAAAGAAGCAATGAGTAAAATCACTTGCTTTAAGGGCAATGTAAGCAAAGTGAGATTGAACTGGGAAGTTAGAGACTCTCATCTCTGAGGTAACAGAACAGGCCTGTCTTCATTACTGCTGTATCACAAGGGCCTAATCCAGCCTTTCACACAACAAGCATTCAATTGACATGTGTTTAATACATTCATTGGTTAATTAAGCAGGCAAAAGGGGAAGTGTCAGTCAAGAAAGGCTTTATACAAGAGACATATGAAAAAGAAGGAATATTCTGAGCCTGAGGAACCGCCTGGGGAAGGCCATAAAAGTGAGACAGCATTAGCACATGGAACAGCAGGAGGCTGGAGGAGAGAGAATGTTCAGAAACACAGGAGGGGTGATGGCTACAAATGGTACAATATGATAGATGGCCTACAATGTCAGGGTAAGCTAAAAAGCAAATACTGAATTTAGAAGGGAATTGAAAAAATCTGTTGGCCCTTTATAACAAAATCAGTTTAACCTTTCTTCTTCTAGCCTTCCTCTGAGGAGCAAATTTCCAGTCGTGAATTCAAAGAGAAAAGAACAGAAATAACAATTACGGTTAATCTACCAGCTAAATGACAAAATCCCTTGGTTTTCAGCTACATTTTCCAGAGACTTCTATAAGATTATGTTCCATAGCACCCTATGTTAATAAGTGTTTCATGATGGAATAATTGTGGATTAAACTAAATCAACCATATTTCTCTCTTAAATGACTCCTCACTGGAATACTCCAAAGGAAGAGAATGTGCATTGTGTCCCAGTGCCTCAGTACCCTTCTCCATTCAGCCCCCACCCACCAGGAGAGCCTAAAGGAACTGTGGGAACATACTCTAGGACAGGTTGTTTATTATCTTGCTGAGCAGAAAGGAAGAGACTAACACCACAGTGTTTGTAAACAGCCAGTTCAACCCTACAAGTATGAGGATTTTGAGTGAAACCAGAGACGGTGTGATTAAATCTAAATGATGTCAGAGGAGTAGGGCCCTGTACATCGTAACTTGCCTACTTCTCTATTTCTAGTTCTGATAGTTTCTATGTAAACAGCCACACACAGAGATTATAAGACTTTAGAAAGTCAAGTCCTTCCAAGGGCCCTCATGAGCTGACCTCTTTGTGGCACTTGTGCTAGCTATGGCTTGGTTACCATGGATATCAGAAGAGTTAGACAAAACATGCAAGAAAGGAGTTATTCATGAATGAGCAAGGCTATGGCCTGTGGGTGTCACGGAGTAAAAGAAAGGGGGAAATGATATGAGAAGAGAAAGATAAGATTGAGAGGCCAGTTTGTGGAAGCTTGAAGTGCTGCATACCTGTACTCCATCTGGCAACACTGACAGGAGCACCTTCTTCCTTGATTGTTCACGTTCAAGGTATGATGACTCTCACTGACAGAGATGCAGGCATCCAGCCCAGAAGAGAGAGTGACTAATGATTTCTGTGAAATTGAAAGTCACTGGCATGTGAAGCATGCACAGGATCTCTTCAACAACCATATTGGACAATTACCAAGTTGAAAGATATATAAGTACTGTGTAAACTTTGCAAATAGTCAAGGGGCAAATAGCTCTTTTTGGCATAATATGAGAGGCAGAAAGGAGGCTGAAAGAAGTGATAACAACAAAAAAAAAGAGATAAGTGGAGAAAATGGGAGGAAGGCCCTTAAGGTTTCTCCCCCACATAGAAAAGAAGAAAGATGTGAAATGGAGGAAAAAGAAGAGAGCATGTACCATGCATGCAATTAATTTTTTAAAAAGGCATAAGTTGCCCTTCAGTAATTCTTAAGCTTCATTGTGCTCAGGAGTCCCTTGGGAAGATTGTTAAGAACTCAGATTCTAAAGTTCCACCTTCCCAAAGGTTATATGACTCATTTGGTTGAGGTGTTGTCTCAAGAAATTGAATGATGTAGAGGTCCTCAGGTGACTATGAGGCAGGTGTCCAATGACCACATGGTTAGAAACTCTGGGCTATAACCATCTAGTAAAAGTCTTTTGTCCTGATGATTTCCTGAGGGTTCATTTTTGAGTGAGTCAAGACTGGTGAGCAGGCTAATAGAAGGCCCCTCATTGAGATTACTGAGAGAGGAATAAAATATATCTTATAATCTACACCTATGTCTGTGACTAGGTCTTACATAATGGCATATATGTAAAGGTATGGCAGGTGGAGGCAGGGAAGAGCCCACTTTATTTAGGAGAAGTATTGAGAAAAGAAGGCACATAATATGGTCCAGGTTTCGACATTGCATAATCAAATCCATCAAATTTATGCATAATCCACACTAACTGTGAAGATATTGATCTCAAATGAACCTTTAAAATGAAGATCTCTTTGAAAGGGTCAGCCACGGTGTCTGTCCCCTCACAGCCACACCCTGGAGTCAGTGAAGTACTGTAATTAAAAGCCCGGGATGACAGTCAATTGGCATGGCTTCAACATGGTTCTGAAACTTCTTCACTGTGCAACTCTGGGTAAATCTGGTCATACAAATATTAGAACAGCACCTTCTATGAAATGGACATATAATCCTAGGCCTTTCTCAGGGTTGTTGAAATGATAAACACAGTAATGCGTGTGAGATGTTTAGCACAGGATAAAACAGTAAGTGCTCAATTAACATTAAATGAGCAGGAAACTGGAACTATAATATTTTCACTCTGTCAGACTTTTACTGAAAAAGTAAAATTAGTTTTTCAAGAGAAAATAAACTAAATGAAGATGGACCCTAAAACCAGGAATGCCTCCTGGTTGAATCAACAATGTGCCATCCCTACTTCTGAAGATTTTCACAACAATGGTGACTAGTTTGTGGCTTTATTCTTGCCACTTTTACTTTTCATTAAGAATTTTAAGATTATAGATGATTTTGCTTAACTTCTAACATAATCATTGAGTAAATCCATGTCCACAGAGCTTCTTATTGTCTCCAATCATGCGGGAGGTTCCAGTTCAGTCTTCCCAATTCAGGGATCTTTATAATGGTCATTTCCATACTTTCTCCTATGGACAGGCCTCAACCCAAATGCCTATTAATATTAGCAATCACACTGGACTAGAAATCAGAAAGCTCAGGGTCAAGAACACTCACTTCACCTACTAGCTAATGACTTTGAACAAGCCATCTTAGCTCTTTGAGCATCCCTTCAAAGGCTGTAAAACCAAGAGAATATCAACCCCTCTCAAAGGTACTTACACAGGTCATTTGAGAACACAGACGTCCGAGATGTCTATAGATTGTTATTACACTATAGATATTTAAGGTGCTATCTTATTGCTTATTGCTATTGTTTACAGTTACTAAGAGTAGATCAAATTCCACCGGAGATGCGCTTTTGAAAGTTGACTAGAAGAATATATTCACACTCAAAGCCATATTGAGTTTCAGCTTGGATACAATTCATTTGATCAAATTAATTTATGAAGATACCTTTTCTGTCACACACACAAAAAATCTGTTAATACGTTTGTCTGACTAAACAATCTTCTAATTCGATGAATAAAACAGGGATTTTTGAATGGAGTAAAGCCAGAGCTCAGCCATCCATTTTACTCTGCTTACAACACAGAACACCTATCCCCACTGCTGTAGAGACCAGAGCCTTTCGGAGCTCTGTGCCACCATTTGAGTGGATTGTGTGGGCTGCAGTGAGGGCGTCCAACCAGAAAGCAAGAGTGCAAGGTGCTCTTTTAGGAACGAGCTGCCCGTAGCCTTGGCTGACCAGCAGAACAGAGGCAGGGCAGAAGCCAACTGCAAATCACTCATAGTCTACCCAGAAATTGCTGGGTCTGAAGGAAGCTGGCAACTGTGGTGACAGGCAGCGATCAAAGCTGGCTGCTGCTGCTGCTGCTGGCTGACCAAAGCAGAGAGTGGTATGTGGTCAGAGGGCTAGAGGAAACTAGCTGAATCCTCTGATGGCAAGGGCGTGAGCTTTTTGAATTGCCTCTTTTCTGCAGTGTTGAGGCTTAGAAACTAGAGCATTCTCAGGAGAACACGTGAAAAGCCTTTGAAATCCTGTGGGAAAGGGACACAGAGCAACAATTCAAACCAGAAAGTATTCATCGTTGCGATGCCCAAGAACAAACTTTGTCATCCTTTTTCTCAGGCTGATATTTTTAATAATCCCTTTACCCACAAGCAACTTGGAAATGATATTAGGTTTTCAGTGTTTCCAGGCGTTGCTAAGCAACGTTTCGAGGCAGCTGGAGAAATTTCCATAGTAAGCAAGTCATGTTCTACCACAAAGGCCATGATTTGAAAAATACATTTCTCATCTATCATCTATAAACCCAGTGTTTTAACACTAGGTGCTTTGTATCATAGCTAAAATGAGATTCAGCTTTGATAATAGTAACTACAGAGTGCTTTGCCATCGGGCCCTGATATAATTCTGCTCAGGGAACACATGGAAGCATGCGTCAGTTTTTATAGGTATCATAAGTTAAGCGTGATCAACAAAATAAATCAAAGAAAATTCATCTAGGCAGATTTTTTTTAATAAGTAGACGGAAATTTTTAAAGCACTTTTAGAGGTTGGTGTTTTCAGTTTTGTTTTTAATTTTGACCTGATGAGAAGATGTTCCTTTCCCTTATTTTCTTCATTTTTTTTCCAAAAAAAAAATGTAGAGTAACCAGTGACATCATAGAGTTTGCTGAAAGGGAGTGGGGACATGTCTCCATATTTTAAATGTTAAACTTAACATTTAAAATATGCCAGTGGTCTCTATATTTTTTCTTCTATGTTCTAATTTTGATTTTCTTTAGTTGGATGCTTATGAATATCCTCAGTGTGTAGGATGCTTTAAAAAATTTAAATGTTGAATGTGCCTAGAAGTTTAAATTTATATATATATATATATATATATATATATATATATATATATATATATCCAGAAACCCTAAACTACATCTCTGCTGCTACAGATATCAGTTTTAACTATAAACATGTTAATCAATAATGGATGAAATTATTTCTCATCTGGCTCATTGCCAAGACAAAACTATTTCTTTAGAGCCAGGCAGCTATTCCTAATGCAGAACCCTCTCCCCCTTTGAAGGGCATACATTGCCAAACTTCTAATGCCAAGGTGTTAGAAGAGCTTCATTTCCTGGGCTTCAAGCACTTTTGTAAAATTGAAATCCACACAAGAACTGTTCTAGAGTTTTCTTAAGCACAAATTTATCCACTCTCTTCCATCAGCACTGGTTGCTAGCTCCACAAGTGCTAAAAATACCAATTAAATTTACCATATGAAAACCAAACACATTTTAGATTAATTTTCTGATGTGCCCTGATTTATGTATTTTCAGAAGATGAGTTTATCATTTCCAAAGTAATATATTTACATTTAATTGTCTTTTGACCAAGAGAGAGAGGGAGGGAGGGAGAGAGGGAGAAAGAGAGAGAGAGAGAAAGAGAGAGGAAGTGGAGGAGGAGAGAGGGAAGAAATTTAACAAAATGCTATTTTACATTTATATGGTTTCCATTTTGAATTTTTGCAGAACAGAGAGGTCTGAGGCTGAGAAATTTACCAAAGGAAGTATGCAAAGTGGCATATTTGTACTCCAAGTATAAGTATCTTCTGTAATGAACAATTTTCAAAATCAGACAGATCTACAGAATTAAAGTAACTTTAATATGTGTATTCTTGCCCAATCTCATTAAGCTAAGCATCAGAATTACGAAAATGATTTTCTCTCCTGCTAAGCAATAGGCTCTCATTCATTTGGCAAATCTCGAGACCCTACTATATGCCAGGTATTCTGCCAGCTTCTGAAGATATAAATGAAGGGAATGTTTTCCCTATCTTTAAGGAGCTTATGACCCAGAGGAAAATACAAACAAGTAACCAGGCAACATAGTAGTATGGTAAATGCTATGTGGAAGTAAATGCAGTGGGTAGGAGAACACAGCAGTGCTCAGGAGGAAGCAGTCTCCAAGGTGAGAATAGAAGGATCCCACAGAGCTAGCTGAGAAAAGGTGTGGGAGAAGGGAGGAGGTGTGGTAGGATATCAGTAAAACCAGGGCCAGGGTCAGGAAGGCTAAGTGAGCTATTGAAAGAACACTGTACTGATCTATAGCTTAATCAAGAATGATTAGAGTTTTCAGCTGGGATGTGGTACAATCAAATTCACTGTCTGGAAGGTCACTGCATTAGTCGGCCGGGGCTGCCATAACACAGTACTACAAACAGGGTGGCTTAAACAACAGAAATTTATTTTCTTACAGTTCTAGAAGCTAGAAGTCCAAGAACAGAGACACTTTACTTCCAGCTGCTTATTGGACATCTTCAATCAACGCTGCAATCAATTATACATCTTTACTTTGTGCTAAGATCACTGACAGAATGTAGTTGACTCATACTGTTAGCAGTCAAGGATCATGCACAAATGCAACAGTAACCTGTAGCTGCTCAATTCTCAAATCACTTCCTTAAACAGGTATCAGGAGGAAGCTCCTGTAACCCTTCATGCACCAAACTGGATTGGTTCCATTTTAATAAATCCCTAATTTGATTTAATGGTATTTCCCGAAGTGATCCCCAACCTTTTTTGGCACCAGGAACTGGTGCTCCAATGGAAATGTAATACCTGATGATCTGAAGTAGAGCTGAGGCAGTGATGCTAGTGCTGAGGGGCAGCTGCAAATACAGATAAAGCTTCACTTGCTCACCCACCTCTCCCTTCCTGCTACATGGCCTGGTTCCTAACAGGCCACAGCCCAGTACCAGTCCACAGCCCAGGATTTAGGGACCCCTGTACTAGTGGACTCCTGTTTTCACCTACAGTGGGACACATAAGTCTAACAATAATTTGAGTGACTGGGGCAATATAATATAATAACATTTTTTTAAGTAAAAGTCATGTATGAAACAAATTTCTGTCTATAGACAACTAACTGCAAGATTAATCAACATTTACTCTTAATCTAATTTTCTTTCTACTTACATAGTTTCAGCCACTAAAACTGCCATTTTGGAAAGAAGTGTTGAAGAGTGGTTACATGTACAGTCTGTTCAATCACACTACATGGGATCAAATCGCAAGTTTACTATTTGTGGGATCTTAGGGAAATTGATCTCTTTTGCCTCAATTTCTTCATCTCTAAAAAGAGAATATAAAATAATTAAAAATAGTAATATAAATGTGAAACATTGATTGCTTCTGAACTACTGAATGAAAGAAGATATTTGTAAATGATATATCCTATAAGATATTAATGTCCAATATATATATTTTAAAAAACTCTTATAGCTCGAATTAAAAAAAATATCTGATTTAAAAAATAGACAGAGGACATGAAGAGACATTTCTCCAAAAAGGACATACAACAGACATATGAAAAGATGCTCAACATCATTAATCATCAGAAAAATACAAATCAAAGCCACAACAAGATATAATCTAACACCTATCATAATGGCTATCATCAATAAATCAACAAACAACAAGTGTCAGCAAGAATGTGGAGAAAAGGAAACCCTTGTGTACTGTTGGTAGGATTGTAAATTGGTGTAGCCACTAATATGGAGGTTCCTCAAAAAATTAAAAATAGAACTACCATATAGCCTCGCAATTCCACTGCTGGCTCTTTATCCAAAGAAATCTGAAACACAAATTCAATAGATATGTGTGCCCTTATGTTCACTGCAGCATTATTTACAATGTATAAGACATGGAAGAAACCTAATGTCCATTAATAGATGAATAAAGAAGTGGTACATATATACAACAGCATATTACCCAGAATGAAAAAGAATAAAGTCTTGCCACTTGTGACAACATGGATGGACTTAGAGGGTATTATGCTAAGTGAAATACGCTAGACAAAGACAAATACCATATTATTTCACTTACATGTGATATCTGGGGGGAAAAAAAGAATAAACGAACAAACAAAACGGAAACAAACTGATACAGAGAACAAATTGATGGTCGTCAGACAGAGGGGGATTGCATAAAAAAGATAAAAGGGCTTAAGCACAAATTGCCAGTCATAAAAATAGTCACAGGAAATACAGTCAATAACATTATAATAATATTATATGGTGTCAGATGGATACTAGACTTTTGGGGTGATCACCTCTTAAGATATATGTGTCTAATCACTATGCTGTACTCCTGAAATTAATATAATATTCTGGCAACTGTAATTGAAAACTAAATATTTTTAAAAAGAGATTGCCTCTGGGGACGAGGTAAAATTTGGAATAGAGAGAAAGAGCATGCAAAGTTATGTTTCATTTCAAATCCTTGATTGTTCAACATATGTATTAACTTCTTTGATAATTATTTCTTTTAAAAAGGAATTTTAAAAAACATAATGATAGTTTTTATCTCAACCCCTTATTTAAATATGGAGATAATATTTGTCAAATATTTGGCCCAGGGCCTGGAACACAAGAGATATTTGATGAATGTGTGTTACTGCTATTCTTACTAATAATTATTAATGAGATATGATGAATTGCATGTTTGTGTCCCTCCAAGTTCATATGTTGAAACCCTAAGACTCCACGGTAAGGCATTAGGTGGCGGGACCTTTGGGAAGTTATTAGGTCGTGAGGGTAGAGTCCTCATGATGGGGTTAGTGCCTTTAAGAAAAGACACAAGAGAGCTTGCTTCCTCTCCTTCTGTTCTCCCCCATGTGAAGATACAGCAAGAAGATGGCCATCTACAAATCTAAAAGCAGGACTTCACTAGATACTGGATCTGCCAGCACCTTGATCTTAAACTTTCCGTCCTCTAGAAAAATGAAAAGTAGATTTCCTTCTTTAAGCCACCTAGTCTTCAGTGATATAGCCAGAATTGACTAATATGCCAGGTTAGCAGTAGAATCAGAGCCATTTTGGGGACCAATCCCAAGGTATTTTGACTGAAACAACCAGCAAAAAACTATATATTTTATGGACATACCACTAATATAATATCAAAATAGTTCTTTACAGAGGGGAGGGGAAAATAAAATTAAATAAATAAATAAATAAATAAATGTTAAATAAATAAATAAATAGATTTTTTAAAGTATTTATTTAAATATAATACTCAAATTCCCTCCATTATTTCACATGATTAGATAAATTTTGATGGAGGAAAAAATGTTTTTCAAATAAAACTGAAAGCTGTAGCTGAATTCTTCTATTTAAGTGTCATTGTAAAAAAGTGGAGAGAAACATACTTTAAGGAGACAACAAAACATAGCAGGAGTCTGACACTGCACCACTGATCAAGGTTATAAGCAGTGGTGTCTTTTATCTCATTGTGACAGAGAACCACAGATGTTCTACAGAAGTTAACATACCAGCACACTTGATTATTCAGCACGTTTTATCAATGCCACCTATTAACTACTGAATATCAAAGTGACAGGTTAGGGGCATCACACTGAGATGAGGCTAAGTGCTAGAAGTACTAAACACAACCCAAATGTATTCTACAAGTTGTAGGTGAGTTTGAAGATGCTCAGAACTAGAATTGACCTTGGCAGTCAACCCCTCCAGTTCTTAAATCTCTTCTGTAACAAAACTGCCAAGAATCCTGCTTTGAAAGTTAAACGGCTACTGAGGCATATGCTGCATGCAACAAGAGTAATGACAAGCAGAGAAGAAAAGGAAAACCTCCAGGAGTTTCTGAAACTCCCAAGACTCTCCTAGGAGGCATGGATTTGTAGATGTTACTAAGCAAAGACTCCAAGCCTTCTTTAATCTTAGACACAGCATTAGGAACCACAGTGAATAGTCTGAGAACATGCCTTAGGTTTAAATTTCAACTCCACCCCTTAACTTAGTTGGGTGTCCTAAACTCTCTAAGCTCCAGCTCCTTTATCTACTAGGTGAGGCTATTAAAAGTCCAATATCATGGTGTTTTTGTGAGGACTAACTATAATAAACTAATAATCCTTATAAATATTTAGCCTATGCCCATTAAATGTTCATTGAATGTTAGTTATTATCATTATGTTCAATAGTAGAAATAACTCTGACCAAACTACATACTTAATGAGAATAGAATTCTTGTGACACAAACTAGATTCAAGTCGCAATTGCAGAAAATTTTACTCTGTGAAATAGTTTTACCTGAGTGCAACCAAACCATTGAGATATTAGAATTCTGAAAGTAACATCATTTCTTCCTACTGAGCTCTCAGATGAATTGAGATGCGAATCTCTCTCTTTTTCCCTCCCAAGATTACCACAGTACTCATGTAAAAGTGACAGTTCCAGGACGGAAAAAATCATCCACTTACTTGGTAAGAATAGCCACATAGGAGGCCAATAGGCAGCTTGTGTGACTTGAGAAATATAAAGTCATCCCCAGTATATTTGTTTATAGGTTGTTTTTATTTGGAAATAGTGGTTTCAGTTGCCTTAAGTGAAACACATTTGCTTTTAGCCTACTTCTCCTTCCATTCCAGATCTGTTACTGGGCATGAATCTACACAGCCCCATAAAATCTCAAATCGGGGAAGAATCCTAGAGAATGTCTAGTTCAGCCTCTTTATATTACAGATGATGAAACAGAGGTGTGAAAAGATTAAAGGTTTGCACATTTCATTTATTATAGATGGAGGAAATTTGAAGCACATGAAGATTGATTTTAGCCTAGGTATAAAGGGATTAAATGCTTTGCTAGTTACTAGTATTGAGAATTATTGACTCTCAGCTAGTGTTCAAACTATAGGATATAACCCTATTCTGGACTACCCAGAGGAAGCAATTTACTGACAAACAAACCATGCCAAAATTTTGTTTGCCTTCAACCACCATAGGATGCCAGGTAATACCAGCGTGCTAATTAATCCTGTCCATCTGGCTAATGCAGTCTTCATAATTTATAATCCAAAGCCATTGGACATAAAGACCTATTAACATGCTAATACACCTTCTTACTATTCTAGGTTCTTTTCAATTAGTAATTATCTAAAGACTGAGCCAATGGGAGGCAATTTTTCCAAATGATGAGCACTTTGAAAATCAGTCAGGCTGGTTGCTATTCAGCATTCTCTGGCTCAGCATTTAACATTTCTTATTCCAGCATTTCCTCTAGTGGATTTAGTTGGGGGCATTGGGCCATGGAAACCCAAGCCTATTTAATGACCAGAAAACATAATAATGACATATAGATATGAGAACTTGATTTACTTAATCAATTTTTACATCAAAACATTTGTTTCAGCTCAAAACAGACATTGTGGGGACAACTGCAGAAATTTTAATATAAATGTATATTAAATGTTATTATTAAATTACTATTGATCATATTAGCTTTGACAATGGCATTATGGTATATAAGATGGATGCTGAAGTATGATATGTAAGATGGGGTAAAGCATGATGTGAGCAACTTATATCCAAATTGTTCAGCAATAAATAAGAGATAGGTAGGTAGATAGGAAAGTAGGTAGGTAAATTAATAGCAATTTTGGCAAAATGTTAAAAATATTTTTGTTTCAAATAGATCTATTACTTGACCATCCTGAGGGGTAATTTATTACTATAATGTTCATTTCCAAAAAGCTATCTATATACTTGAAATATCAGTTTAATAACAAATATTTGAATTGTGTCACTCCTTCCATTTGCCATTCTTTCCTTCTTTCTAAATTGTTAAGAACTGGGATTTAAAGTGAAAATAGTTTAAAAAATTTTTAAACATTGTAATGCCTTATATGTTTTGGTACAACTATCTGTTGGAGTATAGATATTTAAAAGTGACTATAAGGACTGTTCCCACAACCAAGGTGACCATATTCTGACCATGCAGCCCCAGTCTGCAGCTGCTTCAAAAATGTCCACTGCTGTAGGTATAACTGCTTTTGTGACACCTGCAAGTAGCCATTAATCACCTCTTCCACTTCACTCCGGAACTCCATCCCATTAATTTGTTTTTAGTCACTCAAGGTCACACAACAACATTTGAAAATGTGCCTTCCATATTGCTAAAAACATAGCTAAGTTTATACTCTCTTTTAAAATCATTCATTTTAAAATCAACTAACTGGTTTGAATACAGTGTTCAAAATTTTAAATGTGCACCATTAGACAAGTATGCAAATAAATAAAACCCCATAACCCTGAAAGAACCATAAGGAGTTACTATCAAATTTGTCAAGTTTTTGTCTGAATTTTTCCGGTGATGCTAAAGATGTATTTCTAAACCTAAAGCAACCATTGAATGATGATTAGAATAATAAACATTCAGCAAGACATCTCAACGCCATAGCTGACACTTTCTATGCAGTATAAAATCTCCTAATATCTTGCCCTTGATGAGACAAGCATGAAGCCACATCAGTGCACTACAATGTTGAAGCTGTTTTGGAAACTGCTCATTTTTTATTTAATAACAAATTAAGCTTTCAAAGGTCTAAATGTCAATAAATAAAATGTAAAATGTCACACTATATATTTATTCATACATTTGATGGCAGTGATTTTTTCCCTTTATTTTATTCTAAGGGAGAATAAAAACAGTAATACACACACTTGCACTCACAAATACACACTCTAGTCATTTGAACTGGATTTACATGTTCTTTTCACTTTAAATAGAAATCATGTTTCCACCTTGCCCCAACCCCCGCAAAAAAAAATAGACACTGGTTGACAAGAGCCAAAATCTAGAATTCCAACAATATTATGTCAACATATTAACATAATGAATATTTAAAAAATGAACAGTCTGTGAAGGTCCTAATTCAAATATCTGACCTAATAAAATGATCATTGAATCAAATGAGAAAAATGTACTAAATGTTTTCCTTTGGAATTGATGCAAATCTGCATTTCTAAGAGAATTCTGACTCTGTAGAGAATGTTATACTTATAACTTCTTTTAGTACAAGAAGGGAGTTAGAGAAGAACCAGGACAACCAGGATAGAGTGAGAAGTATATGAAAAAATTGGAAATAATAGAGTACAAAAGTGGTAAGTCAAGAGAATTTTGACTCAGTGATTTTTGACATTTAACTTTTTTTCACCATAGAATGATATTCTGACAATCCAAATGATTGCAAAGATCCAAGATCCATTTGCTTGGACAGAATTTTTTATCTCCTTCATTTTCTGATTTTCTTTTTTGTGCTCCTCAAAAAAGTCTTCTTTAAAACAAAATCAATCTTCTGAGTTTAAGATAAAGTCGGTATTAAATGCATATTAGGTAGTTATAAAATTCCAATACCATCAACTCTAGCAATAATGAATCTCCATGGTCTCTGATTTCACGAGGAACCTGACATGTCATTGGAAAAAAAGGAAGAAACATAATCAAATGTCATTGTTAATGATATTCAATTATTCTACCTGTGACCTGAGCTATTACAACTATCACCTTATAATTTCAACTTTCCATTGGGAAAGCCAGCTTCAAACATTATCATAGCTTAAAGGTCACTTGGAAAAAAATGCAATTATAACAAATTTTTGTGATAATAATGAAAATTAATTCATTTTTTATACCTGGTCCCAGATGATATTTGTTCTTTAAAGAATAAACCATAAAATATGAGTTAAATATATTATATTTATAGTGCATTTTCTGTCTTTCACATATTTTTTAAAAGAAAATCAAGAATAAATTTTTTTTACATAATTCTTTTTCCAAGCAACCTTTTTTCTTCTCAACACACCAGCTGCCATTAGTGACTGTCATAGGGCCTGCTGTGTATTTGCAAAGATAAAGTTAGCTTCATTCCCCCATTCCTTTCCTGCTCCTTATCCTTCTTTGTGCTGTAGTTCTCCCAGACTTCCTGTTTGCTTCCAATAATAAGGGAAGAAAGAGCAGTGACTCAGAAAGCAGATTCCTGTTCTCTGATAGGCTTAAAATTTTTTTCTTGTCTTTTCTTTTCTTTCTTTCTTTCTTTCTTTCTTTCTTTCTTTCTTTCTTTCTTTCTTTCTTTCTTTCTTTCTTTCTTTTTGTTCTTTCTTTCTTTCGTTCTTTCTTTCTTTCCAGCCTAAAGCCATGATAAAAATATAAAAAGAAATTAAACTTGAAAATGAATTCTACCATTTAATTATATTTATATCCCTATAAGAACTACTATTTCTGAGGTGCTTTACACACACCTAATTTAGGTCATCTGCTTCTTTCTTTCTCTTGGTTTTGATTTTCACACTCAAAAATGTTCTCTTAAATTTGTCTTACATTGAGGAGTTTATAAGAAAGAGGGGAATATGAGGCTACCTGAATCCAAATTATTTTGCTGGCAGTTATTGCATGACTCTAAGTAATTGGTATTTACACACAAGGTAAGAATTCTAAAGGGGGAGGAGCAGAAATGGGTGGGTCAGAGGAAGACCAGAAGTCTCTGAGCTTCCCCTGAGTCCCAAATTAGGGCACAAAATCAGAACAAGAATAACTTTCATCATGGTGATCAGGCCAAAACTAGTCTAAAATAAACTGCCAGTCAAAGAAGGGAAAGGAACAGACTAGACAATAACAGATGGTGAGTTATGAACTCCAGACAAAGAGGAAGGGAAAACAAGAAAACTCATGGAGAAAGTCATGGAGAAATAGGTACAAGCAGGAGGAGTCAGCCTTGCCCCAGTACAGACTGCCAAGGCCTGCTGCAGCTTTCTCTCTCCTTTCAACCAATTTGACTATTCTCTTTAATTAACTAATTGAACTTGGAAATTATTTTAGTGCGTAGATAATGATAAAATTACTCTTAGAAGGAGATAGGAATTCTGGCACCTCAGTTTTCAGAAAAGCAATGAGGAATTTTTTTTAACTTTTTAAGAAAGCTTGAAAGTAATAGATAAACAGACCCTGAAAAAATATTGATGGAAAAAGTAAGTATGTATGCCCCTTTTGTACATTCAAAACATAGGCAAAACAATTCTATATGTTGTTTATAAATGCATACATGTGTAAATAAACTGTCAAAATAGACTAGAGTGACAACTTTTTTCCCTCCATTGTTAAATTTCTTGTAGACCACGTCTGCCTGGCAAAACTACTTTTCAAGGTTAGCCAACTAAGTTCCTGGCACCAAGGCCTGAGAAAGGAATAATTTATCAGTCAAGTTGATCATCAGACATTATTTAGAAAAGCGTCAATAGAGAAACATTTTTCTTTTGTATATTTTCTAATAGATATTGTCCATTATCATCTTTTTCTTTTTCCATTTTTATATTCTTGCTTTCCCCCCATTTATAGATAATCATAAAATTAGACTTATCACAGGTTTAGGGGATAATCGGCCCAGTTTTCAAGAAAAAGTGATGGCCTTTATTTTTTCAACCAACTCTTCTCACAGTTTAGCTAAATCATACAAATGGACATCATTCTGTTTCATGTGATATTAATGTTATAATGAGTAGTAGCAGGTAACACTGGGGCATAAATCAACTTTTTATCAATTCTCATAATCTGTAACAGAAATTTTTAATTTAAACCTAATTAAAAGTAGCATTATTGAACAGTTGTTGAATCAAATTTCACTTGATCTATAAAATACAATATCAATAAAACATTCTTATGCAAAGATTGCTAAAAGGAAATGAGAACAGTGTTTGATATCCTTAGTAAGCCAATGCTTTGTCTAAACACACAAAGCAATCTTTCTGGACTTTTTCAAAAGGGGCATTTTTATGTTAGTGTGTTGGGATAAGGATGAATTTCACTGAACAAGTTAATCAAAATATGCAGAGTGGTCTAAACATATAGACAGAGCTTGAATTCAGCACCAATTCTGTGATGGAGTAGCAATTTCTACATTTGTTAAACTGCTCTGTCTTAATGTCCTCATCCGTCTTAGAGCATCTCTCAGTGTCATCACAATCCATCAAAGAAAATACAGTGACTACATAAATGAGAGTAGCCATTAAGGTGAACTATTTCAGAGAACAATGCCTTGAGGAAAAAGCCATTTGCATTATGCACAGCCTTACACGTCATTCTTTCCCTGAACCACAAAGGGAAGATGGATATTCCTTGGTCAGATGAACAGTTTATGAGGTTTTGTACTATATAAAGAGACATCTTTAGGGCCTTGTGTGTACATACATTGTAAAACCTTGAGGTATTTTATGTTACTACATACATATTTAATATGATAATAAAAAAAAGCTTATTTGTTTCAAAGCCTTCCTTACCCTTCCTTGTATAACCAAACAGCTTGATCCTAACGGCTAAATTTTCAAACCTTTCATTATTCAATGGCTGCAGTGGGAACATGCCCAGCTTCCACAGATATATAAATCATGTTTGAGCAGCTAATGATACATTCAGCATGAGTAATATGACATCCATTTGGAACCACAATGGCAGGAATTGAAGAAACTATGTGTTTTTTAAGGCCCAGCAGGTTTCCTTAGTTCTAAATTGTTTTTACAGTAAGATATTTTTTGTTTTAATTCCAACAGTGATCAAATTACAAGCCAAAAACTATTAGTATACTGAATGCAGCAACATAAAAGAGCACAAGGCCCTTTTAATAAAAGACAAAAATAGTTCTAAAACAGTGAGGTGAATTAATAAAATGTTTAAAAATCAGATGTCCAAATGGAAAATTATTTGAATGATATCAAGTGGCATTTTACTACACAACCAATGTAGGCTACTTAAAGGTTGGTAAGTTTATCTTCTTAATGCCTGTTGCTGATAGCAAAGTTATTAGTCAGCAGAAACTACTATTATAAATAATATTCTAAAATTAATATGAGGAATTTCTAGACAAATAAAAGCCACAGATGAATCTTCATGGATCCCAAAGTTTGCATTGCAAATAGTGGGTTGAATATCAGGAACTACATTATTTGACAGCCAAAGCAAGCAAAGAAAAACTGATGAATCAGTCCTGCTTAGAACCTAAAGTTAGCCCAAACTGAGGTCACAACAAGTCTTCCTGAGTTATATTGAGTGGATCACTTAAGACATATACACTACCAGAAAACATAAGAATCTCAAGTGCTATTTATACTATTGGGAAAAAATTACTTCATATATCATTAGAGTAAATGTCTTAAAATTTTTTTAAAAATTCAAAAAAATGAGGATAGTTTAAGGGGCCTCTGAGACAGGATCAAGTATTACCAACATTCATATCATAGGGGTAGCATAGAGAGAGAAAAGAATTGAAAAACTATTTGGAGAAATAATGACTAAAGAATTCCCAAATCTTGTGAAAAAAATAGACATACTTGCCCAGGAAGCACAGAGGGTCTCAAATGAGATGAACCCAAAGAGTCCCACACCAAGACACATCATTATTAAAATGCCAAAGATTAAAGACAAAGAATCTTAAAAGCGGCAAAAGAAAAGCAGTTAGTTTTCTACAACGGAGCTACCATAAGGCTGTCAGCTGATTACCCAAAAGAAACTTTGCATGCCAGAAGGGATTAGCAGGAAATATTCAAAGTTATGCAAAGCAAGGACCTACAGCCAAAATTATTCTACCCAGCAAAACTATCATGTAGACTCAAAGGACAAATAAAGAGCTTCCCAGTCAAGATAAAGATAAAGGAGTTCATCACAACCAAACCACTTTAACAAAAAATGTTAAAGGGACTCCATTAAGAAGAAGAAAAAATAGATCAAAACTGTGAATAATAAAATGGCAATAACTACATTATCTAGCAATAATTATTTTAAATGTAAATGGGTTATGTGCTCTAATGAAAAGTCATAGAATGGCTGAATGAATAAGAAAAAAAGGCCCTTTTATATGTTGCCTACAAGAGACTCACTTTAGATTAAAAGACATACACAGATTAAAGTATTGTGATGGAAAAATATATTTCATAAAAATAGAAACAAAAATAGAAGCTGGAGTAGCAATACTTGTACTGGATAATTAAAACAAAGGCCATGACAAGAGATAAAGAAGGACCCAGTAATTTTACTTCCAAGTATTTATCCAAAACAAAACAAAACAAAACAAAACACTACTTTGGAGGGATATGTGCACTTGTATGTACATTGAAGCATTATTTACAGTAGCCAATATATGGAGACAACCTGGATGTCCATCAATGGATGAATGGAAAAAGAATTGGTGCATATATACAATAGAATATTACATAGCATAAAAAGTCTTTCCATCTGCAACAAATGGATGGACTTAGAGGGTACTGTGCTAAGTGGAGTGAGTCAGAAAGAGAAAGACAAATGCTATATGATTTCACTTACATGTGCAATCTAAAAAACAAACAAACAAACAAACAAACAAAACAAAAACAAACTCATAGATACAAAAAACATTTTGATGATTGCCAGATGGGAGGAGAGGTGGGGGAATGGGTGAAAAAACAGAAGAGATTAAGAAGTACAAATTGATAGTTACAGAATAGTCAAACTATATCATAAGATATAGTCAATAATATTGTAATAACTATGTATGGTGTAATACAGATACTAAATTTATTGAGGTAATTACTTCATAAATTATACAGATGTCTAATCACTATGCTGTATACCTGAAACTAATATAATATTGTATGTCAACTGTAATTGAAATATAAAAAATTATTTTTAAAATGTACCCACTTGAACTTAAGCTGTGTCTATAACTCAGAACATAAGATATTTGAATCATTTGGTGATTACTAGTCTGATATACATAGCAAACAAAATTTATAATTCAAACCCATAGGCCAGTTTTTACTATACTAATCATATAAAGATAACAAATAGAGTTCTAACTCATTTTAGTATAGGAAACAATTTCATTCTGATGTGTGTTCTTGATCTAGTTCTTCAATGTAAGTAATACAAATAAGTCAGCTTTTTGTTGATGTCCTCTTTAAATAATTTTAGAATTTTACTTTATATCTAATTGCAAGTCACAATAGTGTCTCCTGGTGTTAATCCAGGTGAGATGTTTTAAATAAAACTTACTTCTGCCATTTAATAGATTATCTTTAAACAATGTCATCAGAATACAAAAACTTTTCAATTAAAAGGAAGAAACTTTATATTAATTACCCATTTGTGATACATTTTAGGTATTTGTGTCTTCTGAGGTCTAACACTATTACACACTCAAGATGATAGAAATAGCTGTTTTTATTTAAAAATTGCCTCTACTCTAAGTTGAACATCACTTCATTCCACTTCCTGAGGATCTCTATTTAACTGTATTTTTTATTTACATTCTTTTCTGATTGTCAAAATGCATTGTAGGAAATAATTTTGGTGATTGTTTCTTGTATCCTCTTTTTAGTTGTAGTAGTTTGAGCAATTTCAGAAAAAAATGAGAGAAATATTTAATTATGTTATTTATAGGAGGAAAAAATGGAAATATAAATTTCATACATCACAGAGACAAACGGCTCCTTCATTCTCTAGAAGCATCTTCTCACAATAATTAGTGAGCACACATCATGGGCAAGCCAAGCAAATCACAGATATTTCCACAAAGATTCTCATATAAGGTGATATTATTTACAAGTCCTGTCCTTTAAACACCTCTTGAGAAAGTTACAATCATCCTAAAATACAAGGCAGGAGTAATGTAAAGTATGTCTTCTATCCAATAATGTCTTTACTTTTAGAGATTCTGGTCTACCTTACCCAGACATGTACAAAAAATACTTATTCAAGGTGGTTGTAACTTGAAGACCCACTCCACAAGCAATTATTAAGTACATTTTCATAGGGAGAGATTAGAATTTAGTGTGGAAAAGAATATGCAAACCAATTATCACAGCAATGTGATAAAATCTATATATTAATTCTATGTAAATGCAGGAAAAGTATTTAAATTTCAAGGAAATTGTTGCACTTGAGCTGTGCCCTTAAAAATAAGTAAAAGTTCCCTGGACATAAAACAGAATGGCAAAGAAGAGGACAGAGAGAGGACAAAAAGAACATTCCAGACTTAGAGAAAATAATTTGTGGAGGCAAGAAGAAAATATGGCAGGAACTTTCTGCAAGAAGTTTGGTATTGACTAGAGCAAAAAGAACATGTAAAGGAATAGCATATCTTCCCTGAACCCACAAATTTAGAATAAAGAGAGCAAAATGAATATCCCTATATGTGGTTCACTCTTCTGAGATATAATGAAAACCACTGCTGAAGTGAAAGGAGTAAAACTAGAAAAGTTAGAAATGGTGCTAACATTCTTTTGGAAGTGAAGTCTCTGAGCCTATATACTCAATTGTAAAGATATCTCAAAGCCTCTAGTACGGAACCCCCTAGGAGGTAAGGGAGATAAACTCTGTTTCATGGCATTTGATACTCTTTTAGGAGAAAGAGCAGAACCTGAGTATTGTAAGAATGCTGATCTCTCTCCCTTCTTTGACATTCCCTCAAGATGACAGAAAAATGGAAAGAATGACATATCATCTCTTTCACTATAACCTAGAAAGAGAAGAAAAAAGAATTGCTTTCAAGATATCCTGAAAAAAGAATCAAGTCATACTGGAGTAAATAGACTGTCTAGTCAGAGCTACCCATGCTTGAGCAACATAATAAGAACTGGCATGGACATTATGCAAACACATTACAGCAAAGAACAGCTTGCAAAGGCCAAAAAGAAAAGCAAATTATAAGAAAAACATAACTCAAAGAATTTTTTAAAGTACAATTAATTGCTTTATACCATAAAACAACTTAAGAATATTAATTCAAAGAGAAAAAATAAAAAGCCCATAGACTAGTCAATAAAACAGAATGAAATGAGATAATTAAATTTGAAACAAGGAACAGAATAGGCATATTAGTTAACATAGAAAAAGGCATAAGAAACACAGTGACTTCTAAGAAAAAAATAAAGCTATGAGGCAAAATCAAATAAGAATGGAATATAAAAATGTTCCAAGACAAGAATAATGTATTAATATAAAATTCAGCAAATGAAACAGAAGATGCACTCAAAGGTATAATATAAGAAAATTTTTTAGAAATGGAGAAACAACCAAGTCTGCAGATAAAAACACAGCAAAACAAAATACTAAGTTCTAAGAAATTTGGAGGACAAAACACTCAACTCTGAAACAAATCCAATTAAGTTTTTGAACCTAAAAGAAAAACCCCTTCTGGATCAGGCCAACAAAAGGGGTACATGTTGCTGATGGATCATCTTTGCAAGGAAAAAGATGGATATCAGATTGCTGCTAAAACATTAAATGCCAGAAGATAAGAAAGTACTGTGTATAAGTTCAGTAAAAAAAGCATAACCACAAAATAGAACTCAAATAATACAGTAACTAAACATTTCTTCAAAAGTTTGTCTGACAGTAAAATCCAGCATATTAGGTGATGAATAGATAGAAAGATCTTCAGAATAAAGAAGCTGCAATAAAGAGATTAATAGTATGGCTGAATCAACTTAAATATAAAACCAATCCTAAACAACTGTGGGAATTGTTATTCAGAAACAAATATGTATTTTTCAATATTTAAAGTGACTTTCTAAGAAATAAAATATGGTAAAGAAATACTTAATCAAGTTTCAACAATTAATTTTACTCATTTTTTTTACTTTTAAATCCAAGTAAAATTTTAAAAATATCTACCATTTGAAAAATATCATCAATAATATGACTTCATTTTTATTAAAGTCATTCTATTTTTCTATATTCTATCTATCAGTCTACATGAAAGATATCTAAAATGATGTTTGCTAAATGGGAATTTCTAAGAGTTGTGATTTAGGGGTTTTTCATACTTTTCAGCATTGATTTTGATAATGCATGTTTATAATTTTTACAAAAATGAAAACTGATATGCTAAGATGTTAGTAGTGCCTAATTCTGGATGTGTAAATATGGATTTACTCATTTATGATATTTAAAAATCTTTATTGAGTACCCATTATGTGGTAAGTACTGTCCAAGGTTTTGAATATACAAGCAGGGAAAACAAAGTCCCTTTCGTCAAGGAGCTGGTGAAGAGGGGAAAACAAACCACTCCTTACCCCCATCCCCCCCAAAAAAAACCATGAAAAGTAAACATGTATTACTTCAGAGAGTGATAATATGAGCTACAAAGAAAAAAACTCTTAGAACCAGATAACTATATCACATGCCCCAGTTTTCCAACTTGTTCCAACTTCCTATTTGACTGGGGTTCATTTTCACTCTCAAAAGTGTCCTGTTTTGAATGACAAATTATATGTTCACCCAAGATAAGGAGGATATGAAGTTCTTCAGAGTGGAAGTCAGAGAGGGTGGTCAGAGAAGTCTTCTTGATAAGGTAGTATTTGAGCAGGGTCTTGAAGGAAGGGAGGTAGCAATCTATGGAGATATTCAAGGCAAATACTCCAGGAAGGACAGAGACCTTAAGGCAGGACATGGTTGGCATTTTCTGAGACCACGAAGAAGACCCAGTGGGATGGAAGTAGGAGGTTAGGTCAGAAGGAGTTGAAGGAGGAAGGAGGAGAGAGGGGAGAGTCATACAAGGTCCTACAATTCTTGTAAGCAGTTTGATTTTTACTCCAAATGAGAAGCTAAAAGAGGATTTTGAGCAAAGAATCATTTGACCTGATATTTTTTAAAATAAACTGGCTACTTTGTAAATACCAGACCAAAAGGAAGTAAGAGTAGAAACAGAGAAAATAAAGGACAGTGTAGATACATAAAAATTTAAAAATTAAAAAAAAAAGAATAATGCCATGGAAGAAGGGGAACCTTATGTTAGACAATGCCAAGTGTCTGGGAAGAGATGTCAAAGAGAATAGTGTCCTTGAAAGCCCAGGAATAAAGATCAACTAGGGAATGTCAAACTTCACATATACTACCATTTATCAACTTGTCTGACTCAGTATCCCTTCAGCCCAGGGAAAAAGGTTTACAAGTGTTTTTCAAGTCTCTATTTAAAAACAAAACTTGGTTGCTGCAAGTTCTTCTCACTGTAAACCTATGATGCCACTTTAGTATTTGTTTTATAATTTGTACAGTCCTCTTTTTGTCTTATTTTAAGTGTATCCTAAAAGGCTTTTTGAGTATCATATATTATACAATCCATACAGCAATACCTGCTTTATAATATAATATGATCTTTTTATACTATATGAAGCTATCTTCAGTCTTCCTTAATAATATTCTTGCCCTAAACAGTGCCATCTTTCAAATTAATATGATTCAGGTCCAGAAATACTACAGACATTCCACCTCTCTGAATGGAAAAACGAAAGTCTATAAACTCTTTCTTAGGCTTTATCTCTTTCACTGCAAAACAAGAGCAAATTTAAACATTACTGCTTTTATTTTTCATGCATAAAACCAAGTCTATCAGACATAAATTTTTTCTACTGAGATTTCCCTTTATTTGGACTTTAATAGGTGTTTAAAATTCCTTTTTCTCCAGTCAATCCATGATCAGTAGGGCATAACAAAAAAAAAAAAAAAAAAAAAAAAAGGATGCCGTGGCAGAAGCCTCCTATAGTTCACTCATAAAATATATTTATGATGATAAAATAAGAAAGAATAAAATTTTCCCAGTCACTGATGTTATTCCATCCACACATCTACAAAGCCTAAGCTGTCAACTCTCCACCCTCAGGGAGAAATTGGCAAGGCAAATTTCTCATTTTCCTAATTTCAAGGTGACCGAAGCCCTGGAGTCTCCTATAACTGCTGTGCATGAACATTTAGAATTTACACTCTTTGGGAAATAGACAGTTCATACATTTTAACACTCAAATCAACCTTGAGTGCCCTTCTTCAAGTGATAAAGACATGAAGATCAATTTTGTACATTTTCTTTCTAACATCTTACATGGGCTGTGAAAGTTTAATAGGGTTCTATTTCTGAAAATTATGCAATGTTGCTATAGCTATTTTGATACCTAAGGATTTCTAAAGGTGAATCATTAATTCTGTTACTTAGGGACATATTTCCAGAGAAATCTGAGTTCCTTTCTGAAGCTAAAATTTTCTCTCTAAATCTGCTTTGTTGAACGTGTCATTAACCAGGTGTCCCCTAAATAATGCCTTCTCTTCTTAAAGGATAATCACAAGCTAGAACAGTTGTAAGCAAGCATCTTTTGTATGAAGACATTTTTTTAAAGCAAATTTACCTCTTCCATCAAGTGATATTACATTCATTTTGCCGCAAAGTGTTGATTTTCCCAGCTGTGAAAATATTCCTACTGCTTGTCCAAAAGGTGAACTTTTGTGTCTACTTGCTCTCTTAAGGTAGAATAAAAATATACATGGAATGCATACACAGCATTAACAGTAAAATCAAATATATGTCCTAGTTCTGAAAATGGTATGGATAATTACTACTACCTAAAAACTTGTCAGAACTATAAATTCTTTCCCCTTCCCCAGATGTAGTGGATCTAGAATATCCTGGAAAGGGGACAGCAAGTTAAGGAGACAGCAAGTGGAGGACAGCCCTCCAGATAATTCTAATGAAGTTAAAGTCTGAAAAATAATGAATATTAAAAATTTCAGGGTCATTTTTTTTTTAATGAGGGAAAGTGGGTGGAGCATGCCAAACTAATGAAATCGAAATCTCTGAGACTGGGGCTTGGGCATAGGTATGTTTTAAAAGCTCCCAAGTACTTCTAATGTACAACCAGATTTAAGAGCCACTGTTCTAGAAACATTCTATCTTAAATGGTGAAAATCTTTAACTTACATAAAACAATGTACTGATTTTATAATCTACTAGTTATACTTATTTAGGTGCTTATTTTATTTCCCTAATTAGCTTGAGGTGAAGATATAAGTGTTATTCATATTTCGTCTCCTGAAGTGCTTAGCACAGTCTCATGCACACTGAAATTAATAAGAACATATTTCAATATCCTTTTCACAAAGAACAATCCCATTTAGTCCTCACAATGAACCTCTGAAATAGGCAGTTCATTATGAATTTTTTTAATAAAACTCACAGAGGGTAACTGATTTATTTTCTCACAGCTAATTATGGTGAAACCTAAACCACCAAGCCAAATATCTTTCTGCCCCTAAACATTTCTCTTCTTTACCTTCCATCTGGGATGCAGTTTCTCTACAGAGTCTTTCCAATTTCATTTAAATAGTCCTCTCCAATCCCACCTCCCCACCACCACTTCTGGACTAGATTTTATGCCTTTCAAAGGCATCTTTTGGCTTCAGAGAATTACAACACTGTTCACCCCACAGAGACATGACGCATCATTGATTTCAAGTTGCTAAAATGCTGAGGACCCCATTTTCACTAACAGAGTTCTTAAAAGTGGCAGGAGTGGTGGGATGTAGCTAATAAATGAGCATGATGCTTAGCTCATTCGTCTTTACCACTGATAATTCTCAAAGTAAAGGATATCATCAAGTGGATGTGACAGTACACATTTTTTTCTAAATAAATTTACTATTGTTTTAATTAGAGATTTCAGATGACTCAACACCTAATGTCATAAAACCGTGGACCCAATCAAGTTATGGCCTGAATAACATGCAAATACATCCATATGCTATCCATCTGTAAGAATGGTGTGTAAATAGTCTTTTCCTTCCAAATCCAAACGATTATACTGTACACAACATATATTTACAGTGGATCACCGTACCCTCTCATCAGAGAATTCAGTGCTATTTTCTGTTTCCTAGCATATAAATTTTAAGTAGTTGGTCTGCATTCTTCAGAGTATGGGTGGGCTACATAAAATGTTTTAGGTTTTGATCATAACCATATTCAGGGTGCAGCTTCTGCCCTTGGAAAGAATCAGCATCTGCCTTGATTATCAGTTGGGCTAAGGAAAACACTCAAGAAATATTTTACTTTTATTCCCAGCAGCAACACAATCCCAAAGATTTTGCAAGTTTTTTTATTGCACTCTCATAATAAAATCTAAACCTAAACCTGATAATCTAAATAGGGAATAAAGATAAAGAAACAGGATTATCTAGGATCATATGCATATCCTTGATTCTATGAGAAGGTCACATTACTATTCATGAGGGAGGGGCCCGTGAACCTGCCAGTGAAAATACTGTAATGCTACACTCTACTATGAAGGCTGCCTGTGTCAGATCACCATCCCTCCCTGAACCAGGAAAGCCCACACCTCCTTGATGGCTGGCAAACAGGAGAAAGGAGGCAAGCTGGTAAGTCAGCAGTAAAAATAAAAGTCAAGATAACAGAAACAGAAACCTCCATATAGGTACACCAAAAAGAGAAGCTAATACGAAAGTTTTTCTTCTTCATGGTTAAGGTTTAGAAGTTACAAATATGAATGGTAGAATCAATACTCTAAATTCTAATGGTAGATCCACTCATTTGTGTGATCTTTGGTAATTACTTAATTTCTCTGTGCTTCAGTATCTTCACCTGTGAAATAAGTACAAAAAAGCTTTCTACCTTATAGGTACTGTTGGTAAAGGATTAGAATGCCTGGTGAAGATGTCTGACCATTTACTTTTTATTATTATTGTAGTTGTTGCTGTTGTTGTTATTATTATTATTATTATTATTATTATTATTATTATTAGTCTCCTTTTGAGTTCCAATATAAAACATACAAGAGAGAGATTGTAAGTGATTCTTTTGGCTTTCCATAGCTTTAAGCCTATGCTACTGGCCATTATAAGACAGTTTCCTCTTCAATAACCTGTATCTCTGGTCTCTTCACTTTCCATGACCATTTTCATGTATCTTCAGTTCTTTTTCCACCCTTATTCTTATACAAGTTACAAAGACTTCAAAGTTATTCAAATTACAAGTTTATATAAATTACAAGGACTTCCAAGTCTAAAATTTTCCAATTATATAAAAACTCTATTCTGTAAGATCAGGCAAAAAAATGAGTTAAGATTTGCTAATGTGCAATCTAAAAATTATATTTAACTTTCAAAACTATAGAAAAATAGAGCTGCTTTGTCTGGAGACTGCAAGCAAAGATGTGCTCATTTAACGTACATTTATCATCGTGTAGAAAAAGCCGTCAGGCCAAAATTACTAATATTTGAGGGAGATGAAAGATCTGTAGATTCAGGAATGAGATTCAAATACTAAGGCTACATATAGGTATGTACCAAGACAAGTATTTTCCAAACTCTACTGTGTTTATACCGTAATGGTTTTCTCTTATGTAATGTTAACCCACTCACCAAGTGTTAAAAAATAAAGGCTAGAGCAAACCTGAAAGATGAGTCTGACAACTAGTCATGGTCTAATCAACTCTCTTCAATCTGAGCAAAACCAATATTTTTAAAGCCAAGATTCTGGTCATGTTTCCCAGAATTGGTATATACTCTCTCATCTAAAAGCCAATACCTAACGGTCCTGTGCGCCATTTGAGCATTTTCACTGCTCATGCACCTACTGTCAAGTAAACAAGACCAGAATATTTATCAAGCAACTTCCTGATGTCTTTTTCAGGCTGAATTGGTAATAAAATTCTGACAAACAAGAGTGGGGAAATGTTAATATACAGTGAATTTCTGAGTGGATTTCATATTTTAAATTATCTCAAAGAGCTCAAAAGCATGTTACTTATTGATAAGGAAACTTCTGTGTGAGGTATTAAAATCCTAGTAACAACCTAACACACAAGATACATTTTATGAAGAGAGAAGAGTAGTTAAAAAGACCTGATCTTAATCCTATATATTTTCAATCTTTGAAATAACAAAAAGCAGCATTTCTTTGCATAGCCAAACTGGTAGACAAACACTTCAAATGCCCTTCGACGATATCAAATAAGATCGATATATGACAGATGAGAGGATCAAAGTGACAGTCTTTCCACATATGCCATTGCCGACTGAAGAGCTATTCTGTCTCTGCTGGGGATATGTTGGAATAAGCAAGGGATAACAGAACAGATATCTCTCAAAAAACAAATATATAATACTAACTCTCCAAGCTACATTTTTAAATCAGTTCCATTTCCTTTCATAGGTTAAAAACCTGTTTGCAGTATAGCCTAGTGTTTGAGAATGGGGAGTGTCAAAATAAACTATGCCCTAACTTCCTTTTTTGCCATTAATTCTATTTTCTTTTTTTTCTTTTTTGTTTTTTTTAATTAATTTATTTATTTTTTATTTTTTTTATGGTGACATTGGCTTACGAAATCCAATAAGTTTCAGCTGTACACTTTCATAGTAAGGAACATATATGATTATACTGTGTGTTCACTTCTAATGGTTAGATTTATTTCTGTCATCACATTTGACACCCTCCACCCCATTTGCCTCCCCAATCTTCCCCCACCCCGTGTTCTTTGGTAACCACCACTCTATAGACCATGTCCATGAGTCTCTGTTTGTTCATTCTGTTCATTTTTTGCTTTTAGGTTTATATCCCACATATAAGTGATATCATATGATTTTCAAGTTTTTCTATCTGACTAATTTTGCTTAATATGATTATTTCAAGATCCATCCATGTTGTTGCAAATGGCAGTATTTCATCTCTTCTTGTGGCTGAGTAATATTCCATTGTATATATGTACCACAGCTTCTTTAGCCAATCATCTGTGGTAGGACACTTTGGTTGCTTCCATGTTCTGGCCACTGTAAATAATGCTGCTATGAACATTGGTGTGCAAATATCTTTTCAGATATGAGTTTTCAAGTCTTTGAGGTAAATACCCAGTAGAAGGATTGCTGGATCATATGGTAGATCAATTCTTAGTTTTTGAGGAAACTCCATACTGTTTTCCGCAGCGGCTGTACCAATTTGCAGTCCCACCAGCACTGTCTGAGGGTTCCTATTTCTCCACATCCTCTCCAGCATTTGTTATTACGTGTCCCGTTAATTATAGCTCATCCAGTAGGTGTGAGACGGTATCTCCTTGTGGTTTTGGTTTGCATTTCCCTAATAGCTATTGATGTTGAGCATCTTTTCAAATATTTGTTGGCCATTTGTATGTCCTCTAGGGAGAAGTGTCTGCTCAGGTCCTCTGCCCATTTTTGATTGGATCATTTGTTTTGTTGTTGTTGTTATTGAGTTATATGAGTTCTTTGTATATTTTAGATATTAGGCCCTTATTGAAGGCGCTGCTTGCAAATTCCATTTGGACGGTTGTCTCTTTACCTTTTTGACAATTTCTTTTGCTGAGTAGAAGCTTTTTAGTTTGATGTAGCCCCATTCATTTATTTTAGCTTTTACTTCCCTTGTCTTTGAGGTCAAATTAATAAAATCCTTCGTAATTCCAAGGTCCTTGAGTTTAGTTCCTATGTTTTCTTCTATGCATTTTATTGTTTCAGGTCTAATATTCAGGTCCTTAATTTATTTTGAGTTAATTATGGTATGTGGTGATAGACAATAGTCTAGTTTCATTCTTTTGCAGGTGGCTATCCAGTTTTCCCAGCACCATTTATTGAAGAGGCTTTCCTTTCTCTTCTGTATGCTTCTGGCTTTTTTGTTGAAAATTATTTGCCCATATAAATATGGGTTTCCTTCTGGACTCTTGATTCTGTTCCACTGGTCCATTGTGTCTGCTTTGCTGCCAATACCATGCCATTTTGATTACTTTTGCTTTATAGTATAATTTGAAGTCAAGCAGAGTGATGCCTCCAACCTCGTTCTTTTTTCTCAGGATGGCTTTGGCAATTTGGTGTCTTTTGTGCTTCCATACAAATCTGGTGACTCTTTTGTTCTAATTTTTTAAAAAATGCCGATGAGATGTTGACGGGGGTTGCATGAAATCTGTATAATGTTTTAGGTAATAAGTTCATTTTAACTATGTTGATTCTCCCAATCCAAGAACATGAACTATCCCTCCATTTCTTTGTATCTTCCATTTCTTTTAATAGGGCCTTATAGTTTTCATTATATAGGTCCTTCATGTGTTTCATAAAATTTATTCCTAAGTATGTTATTCTTTTTGTTGCAATTGCAAAAGAAATTATTTTTTCCACTTCATTTTCTGACACTAAATTATTAGAGTGTAGGAATGTTTTGGATTTTTCAACATTGATTTTGTATCCAGAAACTTTACTGTATTTGCTTATTATTTCTAGTAGTGTTCTTGTGGAGTGTTTAGTGTTTTCTATATAAAAACTATGTCATTTGCAAATAGTGACAGTTTGTCTTCTTTGTTTTACATCTGGATGCCTTTTATATTTCTTTTCTTGCATGATTGCACTCTCTAGGACCTCCGATGTAATACTGAATAATACTGGCAATAATGGACAGCCTTGCCTTGTTCCTAATTTTAGAGGGAAAGTTTTTAGTTTTTCACCATCAAGTATAATGTTGGCTGAGGGTTTGTCCTTCTTGGCCTTTACTATGTAAAGGTACTGTCCTTCTATACCAATTTTGTTAAGTGTTTTGATCATAAATGGATGCTATATCTTGTTGAAGGCTTTTTCTTCATCTATCGATGTGGTCATATGATTCTTATTTTAATTAGCTTATGTGGCTTTTCATTTTAATCAGTTTGCATATGCTGAGCCATCCCTGTGCCCCTGGGATGAAGCCCACTTGATCGTGGTGTATAATCTTTTTAATATGTTGCTATATTTTGCTCGCTAGTGTCTTATTTAGGATTTTGGCATCTGTGTTCGTGAGAGATAATGGTCTATAGTTTTCTTTTTTTGTGTTATCTTTATCAGGTTTTGGTATCAGGATAATATTGGCCTCATAAAATGAATTGAAAAGTATTGCGTCCTCTTTGATCTTTAAATATTTGGTAGAATTCACTGGTGAAGTCATCCGGTCCTGGACTTTTACTTCATTGCTTTATGGAAGGTTTTTGATGATTGCTTCAATTTCCATACTGCTGATCGGTCTATTTAGATTTTCCAGTTCTTCTTGATTCAGTCTAGAAAGATTGCATTTTCCAAGTGCTGGTCCAATTCTTCTAGGTTATTAAATTTGGTGTACTATACTTTTTCATAGTATTCTTGAATGATCCTTTGTATTTCTGCAATGTCAGTCACAATTTCTCCCCCTTCATCCCTGATTTTATTTGTGTCCTTACTCATTTTTGTTTTAGTGAGTATCCCAGGTTTTTTCACTTTTATTAATCTTCTCAAAGAACCAGCTCTTTGTTGCATTTATTTTTTCTACAGTTGTTTCTCAATTTCATTTATTTTTGTTCTAATTTTGATGATTTCTTTTCTTCTGCTGACTTGAAGCTTCATTTGTTCTTCCTTTTCTAGTTTTTTGAATAAAGCATGAGGTTGTTTATTTGCACTCATTCTTGTTTTTGGAGATAGGCCTGTAATAATATGAACTTTCCTCTTGTTACCGCTTTTGCTGTGTCCCAAAAGTTTTATAGGTTGTACTATCATTATCATTCGTTCTATGTATCTCTTGATCTCTCTTTTTATTTCTTCCTTGACCCAGTTATTTTTTAGTAGCATGCTGCTTAATATCCAAATATTTGTGGTTCTTTCTGATTTCATTTTGCAATTTATCTCTAGTTTCATGGCATTATGATTAGAGAATATGGTTGGTATGATTTCAACCCTCTCATATTTGTTGAGGCTATCTCTGTGCCCCAGTACGTGGTCGATTCTTGAGAATGTTTCATGTGCACTAGAGAAGAATGTATAAGCAGCTGTTTGGGGGTGGAAGGCTCTGTAAATGTCAATTATGTCCAGTTGGTCTAATGTGTCATTCAAGGATGTGATTTCCTCATTGATTTTCTGTTTGGATAATCTGTCCATATCTGATAGTGGGGTATTTAGGTCCCCTACTATGACAGTGTTTTGGTCTGTTTCTCCCTTTAGTTCTGTTAGTAATTGCTTTACATATTTTGGGGCTCCCTGATTGGGAGCATAGATATTAGTAAATGTTACATCTTCTTGGTGCATGATTCCCTTTATCATTATGAAGTGTCTCTCAGCATCTTTCTTTACCTTTTTTATTTTGAAGTCCACTTCATCTGATATTAGTACCGCTACTCCTGCTTTTCTCTGAATGCCATTTGCTTGAAATATCATTTCCACCCTTTCACTTTGAGTCTGTATTTGTCTTTGGAGCTGAAATGTGTCTCCTGGAGGCAGCATATGTCTGGGTTTTGTTTTTTGATCCATTCTGCAATCTGTGCCTTTTTATTGGTGAGTTCAGTCCATTTACATTTAGGATAATTATTGAAAGAGGAGGTCTTCTTATAGCCAATTAATCTTTTACTTTCTGGTAGCTCAGTGTTTCCATCGTTTTCTTGTCCTTGGGTTTCTGTTTTCTTCATTTTGGTTGGGTTTTCTGGGTTTTCCCTCCGGTTCTTCTTGTTTTATGTTATATACTTCAGTTCTGAATCTTTGGTTTGTGATTATTGTTATGAATATGAAAATTATAGTTTATATATATATATGTGTGTGTATGTACATATATATAAAAAAATATGCAGTCGTTCGTTTTCTTCTGCTTGTGCCTTATCTCCAATCCCTTTTGTGAATTTGGAATTTTGATTCCTTTCTTTTTCAGCCTTTGTTATCTCAATTTGTTCCTATGTATGCTGAGTGTTCATTCTTGCTATGATAATTCTCTTCTTGTTATTTAAGCTTATAATAAATGTCCTCTTGTTAGTAAGGGTTGTACTTCTCTGCTTCTATTTGCCTCAGAGTCACTTTACTCCTAATTATGTACTTTTTTGTTGTTATTTTGATTTGGGTAAGCTGACCCTTTTCAGTATTTCCTGTAGTGCAGTCCTTGTAGTGGAAAATTCTGTCAATTTTTGTATGTCTGCTAAGGTCTTCTTTAAATTTTTTTTTTTTTTTTGCTATTTAAATATATTTTTATTTTTTTACATTTTTAATTAAGTTTATTGGGGGCTAACATTGGTTAATACGTATATGTAATTTTCATGTGTACATTATCATTTGACATCTGTATATTTTATTGTGTGTTTACCACTCAGTCCAGTTTTCTTCAGCTACCATATATTTGATCTTCTTTACCTACTCCATCCTTCCTCTAAACCCTATATTTGTTCCCCTTTACTCCGTCTACTTCTCCCTTCCTCTCCCACCTCACTAGTAACCACTAGTGTATAGTGTTCTGGTTACAACTAGCCTATAATCCATGTCCATGAGTCTCTGCTTGTTTGTCCTGCTTATTTGTTGCTTTTAGGTTTATATCCCACATGTAAGTGACATTGTGATTTTCAACTTTTTCTGTCTGGCTTTGGAAAGATCTTAATTTCTCTTTCATATCTAAAGGAGAACTTAGCTGGATACATTGTTCTAGGCTGGTAATTCCTTTCACTTAATATTTTTAAATATCTGATTATTGAAAAGTTTAAATATTTAATTCTGTTCCTTTCTGATTTGTAAGGTTTTTGCTAGAAGTACAATGATAATCTAATGGGTTTTTCTTTATAAGTTATTGTTTTCTTCTCTCTGGCTGCCCTGAGAATTTTGTCTTTGTTATTGATTTTTGATAACTAATACAATGTGTCTTGGTGAAGGCTTTTTTGGGTTGAGATAATTGTGTGTTATGTTGACTTCTTGAATTCCTAGCTCCAGTTCATTCCTGAGATTTGAGAAATTCTCATCCACTAATTGTCTGAAAATGCTTTCTAGTCCTTGCTACTTTTCTTTGCCTTTGATAATGCCCATTATTCTTATGTTTTCTCTCCTAATAGTATCAGCCAGTTCCTATATTTCTCTTTCATTATTTTTCATTCTTCAGTTTCTTTCTTCTTTCTTGTGATATATTTCTAAATATCTGTCTTCGATATCACTGATCCTTTTCCTCCATTTGGTCAACTCTGTTTCCGAAGCTTGCTACTTCTTTTTTCAACTCTTGCAGTGTGTTTTTTATATCTGTTATTTTTGAGGGTTTTTATCTCTTTGCTCTGCTTATCTAGTTATTTATTCAATTTCTGAAATTGTTGATATGACTAGTTTTGGAACTCAATGAGTTTTTTCATAAGTACCATTCTGAATTCTCTGTCATTTAATTTACATATTTCTATGTCTGTCAGCTTATTTTTTAGAGATTTTTCTCTTTCTTTCTGAGATGCCTTGACACTTTGGTTGTTCAATGGACTATTTTTTCATCTGTACATTAATGGAAATATATTTTGCTGGTTTTCCAGAAAGTTTGTTGTGTAAAGGTCTCTCTTTAGCCTGTTGCAAAGAAGGTGCTTTTCTTTTGGTTGTCAGTAGGTGGTGTCTAGGCCTCTTGGATCCCTGCTTTATCTAAAGGCTTAATGCTTTTTAAATTTTTTTTGTAGATATTTAATTATGCTTGCTACCCTTAGTTTCATTCCCTGTCACTGTCAGTGACAGTCTTGGCAGTGTGTGCTCAGATTCCCCTTCAGCTTCATGGTGATCAGTATTGGAGTGTATTGGGGCAGCGGCCCCCTGGGTTGGGAGTTGGGAGCTGCAGCTCAGCCTCAGTTTTGCAACTGCAGCCGGTAAAAATTAACTGCTGTTTCTCTATGATTGCATCCTGCTTCTCTGCCTTCTGCCCTGATGACTGGGCACTGCCGCTGACTTCATGGAACTCACAGGCAGGGCTGTTCAGGGAACTTGTCAGTTCTTGCCCCTTGCCCTCCTTCTACAGGGAGTTCTAGTGGCTACAAGAGGCATATTCTTTATTTCTACCAGTCCACCGCCTGATACCCAGGTTCTGACCTGTGGTATCTATTATGCGCAGATCCCACGCCCAGATGTGCTAGTGTGTAGTTTGGCTGTTTTTTGTTGAGTTTTTGATGTTCAGTTATTTTGTTTCAAGGGGAGAAATCTGAGGATATGTCTCACTCTACCATGTTTCCAAGAATCCCAGTTGTCTTCTTTTGAGTGGATTCATTGGGGTCTTAACAGAAATGGCTGCAGCTGATGATTTGCAGAATTCCCACGTTTGAGTTTTCTTATTACCTTCTGATTAAAACACAAATGATGTGCAAGATCCCCCTATTCTTCATTTAATAGCTCTAGCACTGAATAAATTGGATAACAATGTTCAGATTATAAATATTAAATAAAGTAAAATTTTCAGTTCTCCAAATTGAAATTTTGGTATGAAACCCAAATTCCTAAGGCCTCACCAATCTGTGAGTTCAAACAAAATTCACACTGATAATGAAATTAACATAATTTTATAATATAATAATAATAATAAAATCCACATCAATAATTTATGTGCTGGTGGCAATATAGCCCACCTTCTGAACAGAACATCTATCTCCAAGTAAAGCATTCTTTCTCAAGTGTCCCTAGAAGTGGTCCACTGTGCACCTCTCATAAATTGATGATTGTCTTCTCATGTTTTTCCACTCAATATTTGCTACTCTGAAGATATTTGAAACAATGTTACACCATTGTCCCCTCCACACTGTCCTTTCTAAGAATAATAATCATGACAGGAGTGTTGTTTTTTTATTATTCGCCAACACTGAAATCATTGGTGCTGGAGAACAGTGGTACCTTTCTTTCTGCCCTCACTGGGTGAGAGCCATGAAGCTGTCAAAGCAGAAGAGGGGAGAAGTGCATCCATCTGTAGAGGTAAGACTGCTTTATGAAGAGGGTGAGGACTCTCTGTTCACTGGAAGCTCTCCTAAGGTACTGCAGGCCTTTGATTTGCCATCGTATTTTGCTAGCATATATTCTTTTTTTCCTCCATTTACCTCCATGAACATGAATATTAAGCTTATTCAAACTGAGGGTGAAGAAAAAACTGTAAAGACTTAACAATGGGCACCTAAGCTGTTCCTGTCCTTATGTCTTAATTGAAGCTATCTCCAGTGTTGAAGTCATTACTAGTTCTTGAGTAAGTCCATTTACGTCCTAATTAACTCCAGTAGGGAGATGTTCATGATATGGAGAGAGTTTTTTTTTTTTCTTTTTTTTTTTCTGGTGACCAATCTGCATTTAATTTTTCTTAATTTCTTCTCTTTTCTCTATTTAAAGTCTTTGTGGTGTTTACAGAAAACAAAAGGAGTATTTATTTCCTTCCTCAGGCAAGCTAAACCTGTTAAATGATGTTGTTTTTCACACAAACATCAATTCTGTTTTCCAAATGACTTCTGATGTTCTTGTTGGAGCTTTAGGCAAACTGTATATTGAGGTGTATATAACTTAATTTACAAAATAGACATATTGCTGAAGATTGCTTTCAAAAATTTTTAATTGAATTCTACTGTTCTATTGACTGAGTTATAAAATTGGCATTGTGCTCCCTTGGGGGTAGAGGGAAATCCCATAATGGTCTTAATTAAAACTTTTTTTAGAGAATGAGTAAACCTCAAGGCTAGCTTCACTGTTGCTGCACTGCAGTGTTTCCTGGGGTTATTAGTCTCAGTGGTGATTTATTTTGAGTTTTCACAGTGGAACTAGGGTGTCTCTAAACATTCCCCAGGGCCTTCTTCCAGAGCAGAAAGGCTCCAGCTACTTTTCTAAGCTATATTTTAATACATAGGCTGAGCCAGGGGCCAGTTTTCAGCAGCCTTTTGCCTTTGGCCCAGGGTAGATGGTACCAAGAACATTGGCTTTTTTTTTTTTCTTAATATCTAATGTGCAGCAACTACACATTTTGGATTTGTGAGGATACTGGATCTTAAGTATCCTGCTCCATTGCCTCCATGGGAGCATTCAGGCTTTCTATTATTGTTCTACAGTGGGGTTCTGAGAGATGCTAATGCTATAAATAGAAGATGACACCACTGTGAAGTGAATAACATTTATTCGTCAGTCCAGAGAATATAGATCTAATTTCCCCCTAATTTTATTAATGTAGTTTTAGTAAATTTTACATCTAGTAGATTGATTTTGGTTACTAAAAGAATGTTTATGTTTCTTGTGAAGAGGCAGAAAATAACTATACACTCAGGCACAGAAGGGAACTAAATGTAAAAACAAATGGGAAGAATGAAAAGGAAAACTGAATTTAGAGAACATTCTTGCTGGAAGTGCTAGATGCAAATAAAAAAAGTGGCTGTCATTTTTCTATGAATAGCTTCCTAGTCACATTTCTTTTCTGCTTCTCTGACTTTTACTGTTTCACATCCATATTATTTTCTTATTATTCATCATATTTTTCAGTTTTTCTGTTTTCTGTCTCATAACTAACTTCCTCAAATAATAATATTTCTGAGGGCTTGTTTTGGTTAGGTTAGGGATCTTGCACCTTTCTGGAATTTATGGTGCAGGAAAATTGAGGGGTCTTAACTACATATTCCTGAGTATGGTTAGCAAAGTTTCTTAGAAACCTCTTCTAAGAATAAAATAGTGACTGTTGAAGCAAAATGAAAGATGGCAAGAAAGTGAAAGGATAACTTGAACTGGATAACATAAACTGGATGATAAAAATAAAAGGAAAATAAACAGGAAATTTTAGAAGTTTTAGTTAGTCACTGTGATGGTGAGCCTGACTCTGAATGGACAGGGAGAAGGCTCAAAATCTCTCCCTCATTCATTTGCCATAGAACTTGACATTCCACCAAGAGAGACTGATTCTATGGGTTCACTCCATGGGCACCCTAATTTAAAATGCAAGCAATATTACAGGAGCTGGCTCTTACAGGAAGGCATCCATCATAAAGCACATTTTAGCATAAAGAATTACATAGCGTTATTCCTCTTAGTTAGATGGCTTGTATGTGGGCCCTGAACGAAATGTAGTTGGAATAAAGCTATCTCTTCTAGCCCCATGGCTTTAAATAACATCTCTGTGTTGATGGCTTCTGTTTAAGACCTCCACTTTCAACCTTGAACTCCAGATTCCTACTAGTTACCTTCATTTGGGTGTTTGTTTATTAGCATCTCAAACCCAACAAGTTTGACTCAGACAAAAAGCAAGTACTAAGATGGGATTAGAGGTGTGATCCCATTTACTGGGGAAAATATCTGTGAGAAAAATTGAGAGGGGAGCTGGAGAAGAGTGGGAAGACTGGAGGAGGCTGGGAGAAATGTCCAGCTGTGATGTAGAGCTGACCCAGGTGGGGGAAAGTCACCTCCATGCTTATGGTCTTCTCCTTGCCTTGAGTATGGCCCAGGAAAAAACTTTTTTTCCTGCATTGTGGTAAGGGGTAACTGAGAAAAGCCACGTAAAGTACATAGCACAGTGCCTTGAACAGAGTAAGTGCTAATAAATGAGAGTTCTTGTCACTGTTATTTGCTTCATTTGTGTATTATATTGGACTGTTGTAGGAGTAGTAACCATATTTCACAATTTTTTTGGAATTCTTGGGCTTAACAGAGTGCCAAGGATACCAGTGAACAGTAGTGCTTTAACTATTCAAAAAAAAATTTGTGTAAGAGAAAATATTATATAAATCTTTAGAAAGTGAACACTTTATCTTAGCTAATGCCTCTGTCTCCTGATTCAACTCCCTGTTCATATGGTCTTAGAGTATCTGCCTCAGTCTTGCAAGCCTGCTTGCTCCTCCAAACCTGACGTTGGGTCAGCCAAGTTATTTCACAATAGTTTCATACTACCTAATAGAATTTTTAGACTGATTCTTCCTCGAGAGTTTTGGGCTGTTGTTGCCTATGAGCTGTCTAAATGATGAATAGAGATGTAATTTCACCTATTTTTTTTCTATCTCATAGGCAATTAATTACTCATGGTTTCTCTATATCAAAAAATACCCTTATTATATTTTATTTAATCACTTGGGGGGAAACCCAGGAGGAAGCAGAATTGCATTTATCCATAAATAACAAGGAGAGGGACTTCTTTAGAAGGAAAGTGCTCTGAGGTTATTTTCTTTGCCCTTCCAGATATTCTTTAAAGAGATGCTCTAGAGACATATATAATAAACTATGAATAAGATAGAAAAAAATATGTAGATACCAAATGTGCTTTGGAAGATAAGTCCGAGAGAGTACCTAAATTTATGAAATCAAATGTCCCAGTAAAATATTTTCCTCTTACTATTGTCATTACCCTTTTAATTTCTTTGTGGGTTGGTCTGTTGGGGTTTCTGGAGGTCCCATTTTAGGTTGAGACTTTGCTGTGGAAGCCACTAGCAAAAACGAAAGTCCCACACAATGATTACTGAGATTGCACTAATTATAATTATTGAGGTGGTGGTGAGATGATGGTCAAACTTCCTCTTGAGAAATCCTTCATGGGAGATTTAACATTTATAGCTGAGATCCCTGAATTAACATAACTATGGCTGGAATCATTATTCTCTTTTATCATTCTTTGCCACGCTTTACTTAGTCACTAACTGCTGTCTGCTCTGAGCAATCTTGATAGATGAGGCAACATGCTTGTAAATAACAGATATATTTGTAATGCTTGCCAAAAAGAAAGAAATGCATCTTTGCCATTGCATTGTAACTAGAACAGATGTCTGAATATTTTAAAACATGGTTGATGTTGGAAATTAAGATTTTGGACATTAGAATAAATTAAAATTTCTGCCTAATCATTTTATGATGTGGTAGAAAACAGTATCATTCACATGGTAGTCCTCCTAAAAAGTCATCAACCATTTGGAGAAAAAATATATCCTTCTCCAATTAATTATTTCAATGTTTTAAAAATATATAATGTAGAAATATTTCTTCTCCACAAGGAATAATAAATAAATTCAGTAATAAAATAACATTGATTCTAATATTGTTAGAAGCATAAAATAACATTGATTCTAACATAGAAAAATGTAAATATGTTGTACAGAAAATAATAGTACAAAAATGAATCCAAGTTTTGGGGTTAATTAGCTCATTTATAAATGACATAACTAGTTTCAAAAAAGTTTTAAGAGTATACAATGATACATTCAAATATCAAGATAAGATAGTTTTATAAAGGTGAGGAAATAGAAGTAACAGGGAAAGAGAATGCCTGTAAGTAGAATAACACTCCCACCAAGAGGCACATGATAAAACGTGGTTGTACATTTGTTTGTTGGTTGGTTGCTTGCTTGCTTGCTTGCTTGCTTGGTTGCTTGGTTGGTTGGTTTTATTGCCAGAGGTGGATTGCAGATTGAGTGCTAAACTTTCTAGTAGCCAACAGATTGAGGGAAACATGATTAGTTGTATGATTCACAGTGCTCATATGATGAAAGTCAAACATGTTGCCTTGTGTGACTATTCCTGAAATTGAGACCAGAGTTTTCCCCAATTGTTCCTCATGATAGGACACTGCATAACTGGGGAACGATGTTTTACCTTCAAATTTAACTTTACATTAAATACAGGGTATCATTTTACCAGATAGTTCCTTATAGTTATCCCTAAGACAGTTCAAAGGTATCATGCTAATATATACAAGTACCAGACCTGCACAGTGCATGCGCAGAATAAGGAGAGTGTAATGATGGGGCCCAGATCCTGAGGCCCCAGAGGTTGGGCTGTGAGTGTCAGTGGGTAAGCGATTCCACTCTGCTTGTGAGGTGTGGTCATGCAGTGCTTTCTAGAAAAGAGGCTTAACCTGACTTAGGAGGGGAGAGTAAGAGCATCGCAAGTAGACAGCCTGATATGCTATTTTGTAAAATATTCATTTTGCTTCAATTTTCATTTATTATTTTAGGTAAAGATTTCTTTCAAAATAACATTTATTCTTCATTTTTTGAAACTTTAAAAGTAATATATGCTTATTTTAGAACATTTAAAAAGATAAAAATGTAAAGAAAAGTCATCCAGAAATAAAAGGATTTCTAGATATGTAATTATTGAAATTAAGGAATATAAACATTTTAAATCACTTGATAACTATTATTAAATTGAAAATATTTCTACTTTAGTTTACATAAAACTTGGTACTTATATATATACATGTTTTTACTTATTTATGTATTTGTGAGTTTTATTCTTATAATAATCAAATGTATTAGTTGGTAAAGCCAGATTTTTTTTCCCCATAGGAGAAAACCTACATAACATAACAGATGGAATTTTTGTGCAATATTTTGTGCAATATTGTGCAAAGTGTATGTACGTTTTTCCTGAATTGAGCCATGCTTTGTTTTTCTCAATTCTGCATGTGTAGACATCCAATGGTATGTGAAAAATTGTTTCTTCTTACATGAATGTTAGGTAGTTAGCCAGACATGAGCAACAGGGGCAACAGGGGAACAAAGTAATAGGGGCCCAGCTCAGAGACCGCCCAAAGAACACCCTATTGGTAGTTAGAGAATTCCTCCTGCATCCCCAGAGACAAAGGACAGGAAGTTCATAGACTTAGCTGGCCTAATCCCTCTACAGATGTCTGCGCAGAAGGCACTACCCTAATTTACCTACAATTTAAGCTTCGTTATAATACTATGTTTATGCTTAGAAGTTCATGAATTTAATGATAACAAACTGAATTCTGGATAAGCACATGCATCCTGGGCAAAGAATTATATAGCAGCCAGGTGTCAATCAAAATGACCTCACGTGCTAATCACCTAGGAATGCCTTTGGGACAACCCATCATGTCTCAAATATAAAGCAAATATCCCTACTTCTGCCCCCCTCTTCTTTTGTGGCCTTTTTGTGTTGGTTGCAGCACTGGGACCATGTGCCTCTTTGGGATATACTTGGTCTTTCTCCGTGTGCCTCCTTGGGGCATTCTTTGTCTTTCTAAAATATACTGTCTATAAAACTATTTAATCTCAGTGACCTGCGATTCTTCACTGCTAGCTTCACATCTGTGCAATCGTATCCCTCTCCCTCCTTCACTGTTGGGGTGACACTGAACTCCTATTGGCCCCAATGATGATAGAAATCATAAGATTGTTTGGTGATTTGTTTTGGTGTTCTTTTTGTTATTAATATTTTATCTTCTAAATAACAAAGTTATAGATGAATTATAAAGTACTTTTTAGGGAAATAGAATTGCTTAATGGAGATAGAGTTTGTCTGCACAACAAATTATCCAAGTGATCTATCGACAGCAACAAGAATCTCTGCCAAGACTGTCCTGAAAGTATTCTAGCACATTTCAAGCAGATTGTTTAGTGGCAATATGATGGAAGCTTCATTTGGCAAGCCCAGGTGGAGAAATAATGAAATAAGACAAATACATGAACGGTTCAGTTAAATAAAAATTTCACCTCAAACATTGCACTATCAGAGCAAAGGCTATTTATTTCCTTGCATTAAGGTATTTCATAGAATTCCACAAATTTCATTTCAGTATTTATGTGAAGGCACATATTGAAGGAAACATTTACTGCTTGGGCATAATCAATACCTGTGAAATAGAAATGCCCTAAAGTCTGCCTATAGGGTTTTTTGGGGTTCTTTGCCAGAGGCTCCTTCATGGGGAAGACACTTCAGATGAGGTAGGTCCTCCTGGTTCTCCAGGACATGAGTGGTGCTGCTACACCTGAGAATTCTGCTCAACAGTCAAGAGTGGTAAATAGTATAGTTCAAACCTGCCACTGTTGATCACAAAAGGCTTTGAAAAGAAGAACATTAACCACTTTTTTTTTTTTTTTTTTTTGGAGAAAGTGAGGCTGAACATGAGAACTCAGATTTTAAAGGTGAAAATGTGGATTGAGAGTTTTGATAAATCAGAAAAATTTTTACCTAGGAATAAAATATGTTGCCATCCATAGAATTTGGAATATAACTTCAATTTTAGAAGTCCTTCAGGTACAGTTTCTCTTTTAGTCCGCTTTCCAAATTTATTCCAATCAGACAAGGGTGAGGGTCTAATATTTGTCTAAATTTAATTATAACAATTAAATGTTAACAATTAAATGTTAACAAGTAATATTTCATTAACTTAACAATTAATACAATTATCAGCATATGAGAAGATAATAATCCATTTGGAATGTCTCTTTGGTCATGTATAAATGATATTAAAATACAATGTTTCTCTAAATGCAAACTTATTGGAGAGCTTCCCAACGTGAGTACAGAGCCAGTAGTCTCAGTGCTTGAGCTCATTAAAGCATGGCTCCTTATAGTCCAGCTGAAAAGCCTTATCAAAATTCCTTGTCCTGCATCTGTTATAAACAGAGTTTTAGTCTGACTTGTCTTTGCAGCAAGGGTTGTTACTGAACCTGGCAATACCAACTCAATGAGCTGCTGCTCTATTCCTTTCACTCCAGGTTGCTGTTTATTAGAATTTTTTCAAGCCATCTGTTCAAGTTTCAAGTCGGCTTGGCAATTGATACTGATGCATGAGAGTTGATATTTTACCTACTTCTTAAGAAGTATGCTTTGTCCTCTCTCAACGTGTTCCTCTTTCTCCAGTAAAGCCTGGGATTTCACATCTGGGCAAATGCACACATATACTTTAATTTTGTTCCGGATATATATTGATCCTTTCTTGGAGTTACGCCACTTTTTTATTTGAAAGAGGAAGCTTTTGTTTTAAAAAATAAATTCTCTGTTTTTAAGAAGGCATAAACAAGACTGTTGTTTTAAAATAATTTGGAAATTTTTAACATTTACTACTTCTGCTTGGGTGCATCCTTGTTATTTTGCATTTATTGATGCTATAGTTAACAGTCATGTCAAATTAACATTAATTTTCAAAGTATGTGTGATGTATTCAGAGTTTGCTAGGCATTAGAAGGTAGGTTGCTTCCTTTGGAGAGCTACTAATCTAATTAATGGAGGTGGAAAAGAATAACACATGTACATTCACAATACTAACTGGAAACTCATCTATAATCAAATGGTGGGTTACTGTACACTTTATGTTTAACAAGAATTTAGAGATTGTATAGTGAGTTAAGCATATTTGAAAGAATATAGTATGTGGGGTGAAGAAACCAGTCAATAGTGGTATGTGTTGGGTTGTAGTGAGAAATACATGCAGAGTTGATAAAGCATATGTGCCAGGGTCAAAGAGTTTGGTTTTGATTTAAAAGTAGCAGAAATATGTTGCAGTTTCTGAATTAGGACAATGACACAATGGCTTTAGAAAGATTTATATGACAGTGATGCATAGAGATACTTTATAGAGGGCAACTGTAGAGGCAGAATCAAATTTTAAAAAATCATTATTCATCTACTTAATGGTCTTTATAAGGTGTCCTAATTTGCCATTTGGTTTATTGTATATTCAACTTTGTCTAGGGTAGAGATATTAACTAAGCTTGAATATTTAAGAATATGATGACTAGACTTTTTACGCTGGTTATTGCTTGAGAATGTCTATAAAAATTACCCAAGTTGATCTATAAAACTCTGCACTTATCAACTTTTTAACATCACATTTATGATTTTACCAGTATTTATTATTCAATAAAGTATCTTTAATAATTGTCTTGTACTTGCTTTGTAATTGGATTTCTAGAAACTTGTGGAACCTGTACAAGTCAGAATAGGCTAGGTTTGTTGAGATAACAAACAATCGCAAAATCTCAGTAGCTTAACACCATAAAAGTTTATTTCTGGTAAATGTTTATTTTTGCTAAATGTGTATTGTGAGTCATTGCAATTACTTGGAGCCCTTATCTCACCATGTGCTTCCAAACTTGCCAAGGCAGAAGTAAAGAAACTTGGCAAATTAGATACTCTCTCTTAAAGCTAGAGGGATACATGTAATTTTAAATCATGTTTAGTTGGCTAAAGGAAATAACCTGGCTATGCCTAAATTCAAAGTAGCAGGGACGTGCTGTACCATCACATACCCCAAATAAGGGAAAACAAGATACACGCGAACATCTCTAATGATCACCAGAGGGATGGAGCCTCTTTCTAAGCACTCATGAGCATAGACCTAGAAAGAATAATATTTTTCAAATGAAATCATTTTACTGAGAAATATTTCATCTACTGCTTTGGTCTGTAGGCTCATAGGCCCAGAGCAAATTAGAATTTTAATGTAAATGGACAAGGTGACCCACCACATGCCTAGAATATGATTCTCTATTATGAATTGGTAAGTATGAGGAGAGATTACAAAAAACTCATCATGGAAAACACATCACACTTGTATTTTCCATTTTGAGTACAGAAAGGCCAGTATCTTTTTAATGTGAACGTTAAACGATTTATATAATGTATAATCGTTATATGCTATTTATGCCTATATATACATAGACCTAATATATGACCAATGGTGATGGCCATGGTGACTGTGGATCTTTGTATATTTAGCATATGCTGGATGACCTGTGAGAGCACGGCATGTGAATTTTTAAAATTTTAAGTCAGAGTATTAGAATATAGAATAGAGTAGGGACCACAAGTAAACTTATTTTATAATTTTTCACTTATGTGCAACATATAATTTACCATTCTTTATAAAGTTTCTATTTTATTTGTTGTATTCTGGAATTTGAAATTTCACAAAAAAATAAGCTTACTTGATGGAATTAAAGTGTGTTCCATAGGGTCTGGCTCAGAAGACAATCCTTGTGTTAGACTGTGGGTGCCACATATTCACCTGTATCCCTCTTTGGCAATGTCAGCTCCTGGATCTCCAGCCAGTGTTGTGTGTCCTTAGGGGCAACTACTTCCCAGAAGGCTCCTTAAACCTATTGTGAACACATGTAGTACTCAAGTTGGAGCCTCAGCTAGTGCGTAAGTAGAACCTTGCAATTTTAGCAATTGTTTATATACAGTACCCATATATTTATATTGCAAAATATGACTTATTTCCTTTGATATGACTTGGGTGGCTTGAAGACGTATGCCTAGATTTTAGATTTCAGGTGTTGAGATTAAAGTTGCTAAAAACTATTGTTCTGAGTAGAATGGAAAATAGCTGTATGAGATAGCATATAGAAATAGCAATTTTATTATTGTTTTAATGTTAGTACATAAATATTAATAATAGTGATCTCAGTATAATTCTATTTTGTTAATAATTATGTTAGTGATGCTTGTAATAGGAGTTAATACATGGCAATTTTATTGACTATTGCATAAAGTGCTAAAAGATAATTTAATGTCGTTTCCAAAGTAACCGAAATATAAAATTGGAACTGAATAGCTATTAAGGATGTAAAATAAAGGGTGTTTGAATGGGTAATGTACCTGGCTCCAGCTTCCCTACTTATTGTGACTTAAAAATGATTTTCAAAGTACTAAGTAATCAGTGGACATAAAGCTTCCCCAGAACTCTTGAAAACCGAAAAGTATCAGTGGCACCGAAAAGCACCCAATGCCATATTATTGGTATCTTCAGTGTTGTATTTGAGCCAATCTATTTGGACTGTTACCTTGACATTTTGGATTCTTCCAAAAAGACTCAAGAAAATAATATGTGTCAGAATTGTTTCATCAATTTGCAATCAAGTGTGTTCTGTATACTTGCACAAGAACTGACCTTGAGTAGTGACTACCAAATAATGTGTATTTTTGTGTATGCATGTGTATGCACACACACACATACACATAAAGATGTAACTTTCTCATTAATTTATGTTAAAATATCAAAATTGGATTTCTTCTTGAGATTTTACACTGCAAAACATATCAGTTTGTTTTGATAATGTCCAGGTAGGTTATACAGTTTGGTCTCCTGGCATGCCTGTCATTTGTAAGTTATCATCTTGGGGAGTCATCTCAGAGGTCTCCTGCTGATGATCTCAGGTCTTGCTTTCCACTTTTTCCCCTCTCCAACTTTCTTCCTTCCTCCTACAATACAAGGTTTCCCTGTGAAGCTGCTTTATTTTCATTAATTCTCCCTCAAGTAACCAATGTTACTTATAAAAATACAATTCAATGTACTTTAGTGTTGCAGACAAACTGAAGGTGGTAGGTGAAGCACACATGGACTGGTCTGGGCTTGTCTTAGGGCTCACAATAAGGTCCCTCTTCTAGTTCTTATCTCATATTTTCTCTCTCTCTCTCTCTCTCTCTCTCTCTCTCACACACACACACACACTCACTCACACACACACACACACACACACACACACACACACACACACACACACATGAGAAAGAAAGGTGTTAAAGCAACGAGATTAGGCCCAAGATGAAGTTGCTCATGTTAAACCTCATGTCAGCAAACCAAGACATAAATAAGTTTCTATGCTTGGCTCTCACAGCAGAGGAAGACTTAGGTCAATGAATCAGCACTTGCCTGCTCAGCATGAGTTACCTGACCCAGCTCTAAGACTTCCCTTCACTTCATGTAAAGCAAGTAACCCTGCTTTAATCAATCAGCGAATGCCCAGTATAATTTCTTGTACTTGTTCACATTGGTCTATTCAAGTCTCTTGCTTTGTATAATTCTCAGGGTTTCTTTCTATTTGCTAGATTGAATGCTGCCCAATTCATGAATTGTTGAGTAAAAGCATACTAAATCAGAAAGTGGTCCTTGGAAAATTTTCTTTTAACAGAAGCAAGGACTTAGAAGCATTATAGGTGAGTTGAGAGCTACCCAAGAACATGGCAGTGAAATTGAGATAGTTCAGAATGGGGATACAGTAGGTCACATTTCTTTTCTATATTGTCAATTAAAGAACTACATTACCTTATTCTGTCATACAAATTAAGGTTGAATCTGCTTACTCACATTGAAATAGAATATTGAAACACACAGATAATTTAAACCAAAAGTAAAATCCTCCCTGTTTATTTTAATTTTCTAGATAGTTTGCAGGCAAACATATATTTTAGGTCATGCATTATGCAGAAAATTTTTCATCATTATACGTTTATTTCATGAGCTTTTTACAGATAGTGTTTGGATGAAATATAAAAGAAATTGAAATCTGTGTCAGACATTTAGATTTCTCTTAGATTTATCTCTTATTATCAGGCTGCCGCCTAATTTCCTTTGGGATATCATGCTGTCTACACCTGAATACATAGCCATTTGCTTATTTTCTTTGGCACTGTGTCTGATATTTTTTCAAGCCTTTGGGAAACCCCTTTCATATTTGGGAAAGTCACTGGCCATCGACAAAGAGAAAATGTTTATATTCTTTGATATTTTAAATCTAAACTTTAAACTTTTTCTTTTATAATAGTTTCCCCTAGTGTGACTGAACTAAAGGAGGTTCATTTGTCTGTGCCCATCATAGCCAAATGAGACATAACAGGAGTTTGTAGCAAAGAAAGTAAAGATTTATTATTTAAGGAAATAGTGCCAAGCCCAGAAATACAGGTAAGCTAGTGTTTAAAGACCTGGCTCCCTGATTGCCTCTGGGGGGTTGATTATATAGGGGAAAATTCATTAGTCATGGTAGCAAAGGGAGTTGGAGTCATGGGCTCTACTGATTGGTCGGGGCTAGGGTAGGAGGCAGCGGATCATTGCATAAGGTCCTAATGTCAGTCATGGCATTGTTCTGTCTGGTTTTGAGGGGAAGTGGCTGGTAGGGTCCTTCTGCCTTCATGCGTCTAGAGCTGAAACACAATTGAGGTCAAGATGTTATCTTTAGTTTGACTGAAACTCTGTTTTTGTTGTCAAGAAAACTGAGATTTTGTTCCTAAAACTGATGCTGACCAGAATCCGATGGCTTAAAGATTAAGGGAGTGGTCCTGCTGTACTTGCAAAGGTGGAAGGATAAGGAAAGAAGAGAAGTGAGTGAGTCATGGTGCTGTTAGACTAGACATAGCTAGTTTGAACAATGGGAAAGGAAAGTTATTTTAAAGAAGTGAAGTGTTTGAATGGTTACTCTTGTGATTGAGGTGCAATTTCAGAAATGCCTAGACCAGTTTCCATTAGCCAAGGAAATGAAAGGAAAGAATATCATAGGTAACATAAAGGAACCATGCTCAGCTGGATCTGCATTTTGTGCATTTCTGTTGTTAACTGTTTTGGGATATAAAGTATTTTTAATAGAATAATAATGTTACATTATAGAAACTCAGAAGAACATAGGAAATTGTCTCATCCTCTCATTCTTTCCTCTGACTCTACAACCCCTTCTCCACAGTGTGTTGAACATTGGCTTTATTCTGCTTAAGCTGAGCTTTCTCTTTGCCCTGGATCCACTGATTGTTTAGTGTATGTGTTGTTTGGGAAGGAGGATATAGGAGGAAACATTCTGACTTTAAAGGTTTTTCTTGGTGGTTGAATCTGGATGTGCAAAGAGAAGAGAGATTTTTCAAGTTGTTTACTATTTGAGCTTCAAGCAAGCCATACACTTTCAACCCATTCAAATGAAAAGCCAGGGAGCACATCTGGTACTTCCCTACAGACTGCATACTCCCCTAGGAGATAATTAAGATTTGGACTTAATAAGTATTAAGTCATTCCCACTGAAGACTTAAAAAGAACTCAAGCCAGAGTAAACTGAACAATTTTTTTTTAATTTTTTAATTTTTTTAGTAACAAATTTTTATTATATGCTTGATGAAGGTTCAGGTGTCTCCTGATACCAAGTGTTATTTTTCCTGGTTCTCACTTCCCAAGATAGATTAGCTGGGGAATGAGGATGCCAAGCAGGACCTAATCAGAAGTACTGACCTAGTGAGTAGAGATCATATCACTGCAGAGAATACTAGGCCCTTTTGAAAAAAGTCAACGTCACACACAAGGACACAATTCAAATCAGAAGGGCACAGTTAGCTCAAAATAAGGTGTAGGTTGGGATCCGTCAATGCTCTCCATTACTGATTAATATCTCTTAAAAAGTCTTCCTTGATCTGGCTTCTGCCTACATCTCCAGTTTTTTCTCTCTAGTTCCTAATCCAGCTCTACTTGAGGCCAGTGAACATATCTATTTTTTCAGCTACTTGCTCTTTTTCAGAGCTAAGTTTTTTCCACAGACTCTGGCAAATCTCTCTAGCTCAGAAAAAGGCACTTTGTTTACAAGGAGAGTCAAATGTGTTAAGGAGAAATGTGGAAGATGCTTTAGCATGAGCCTTCCTAGTTTATATTATTAAGAACACTTAAAGGACACTGAAGAAAAGAGAACCTTGAAGGAACAATGGCTAACTGCCTGCATCATTGTTGGGCAGGAATAAATGCTTATAATTTTTCCTACTCTTAATCACCTGATCATGTCACCCTTGGGGAGGGAGAGGAATAACGACAGTGCAGATATATAGTTAGCATTTTCTTTCAGTTCTTCCTCAAATAATGGCAGTGAAAAATCACATCATTGAGATTTAATAGTTTTATTAAAAGTTTAATTTAGAAATACAAAGAATGTCCCAAAGAGGCACATGGAGAAAGACGAACTATGTTCCAAGGAAGCATATGGTCCCAGAGCTGTAACCAGCACAAAAAAGTTAAAATGGCCACAAAAGGGAAAAAAGTAACAAAAGGCCACCAAAAAGAGAGAGAAAACCCATAAGGGTAAAAGAGAGGAGAGCCCAGAAGGGCAAAAAGGGAGGAGAGTCCCAAAGGGCAAAACAGACGTAGAAGTGAAACTGTCTGTCTTATATATAAATTGTGATGGGTGGTCAAAGGTATTCCTAGGTGACTGGCAAGTGAGGTCATTTTGCTTGCCACCTGGCTGCTATAACTTTGCCTAGTGCACATATGCATACCCAGAATTCTACTACCATTGGGGTATTCTTCGGAAGGTCGCTAGGCTGGGCCCCTATTCCTTTGTTTCCCCTGTCACTCATGTCTGACTAGCTATGTAATAGTCAGTCTAAATTTTAGGTTCCTGACAGAGACGTTAACCTTGAGTTAATTCCTGCTGGTCAACTCTTTCCTAGAGCTCACTTAGAGGAAAAATAACCATAGAGGGACAAGAAATCTATTTATTTCTCTAGATAAATGTTACCCTCGATCAAGTAACATTATTAGATAGCAGTGAATGGCTTTAAGTGAATTATATTTTGATAGCCTACACTTCATACATGATGTGAAATTTCTCCGTTTATGAAGCACTTTTATGTTAAGTGGTAATATTTTTTAAGGGATGCTATAAAATATGATCCCTACTTGATGGCCCAGCAATTTCACTCTTAAATATATAACCAAGTGAAACTCCTGTCAACAGGAAGCATGAACAGATAAGATGAAACTTTATTTCTTCTTTGCTTAAAATTTTTAAAAATAATTTATTATTTTTAGAGCAGTTAAGATTCACAACACAATTGAGAGGAAGGTACAGAGATCTCTCTTATACCCATGGCTTTCATACATGCACAGTCTACCTATTATCAGCATCACTCACTAGATTGATATGTTCTTTACCAAGTATGAACCTACATTGACACATATTAAGCACTCAAGGTTTATAGTTTACCTTAGGGTTTGCTCTTGGTGATATATATTTTATAGGTTTGGACAAATATGTTTTGACATGTATCTATTATTATAATATCATATAGAGTATTTTTACTATCCTAAAAATTTTCTTTGCTCTATCTATTCATCACCACCCCCCCATGTTGACAATCACTGATTATTTTATTGTCTCTATAGTTTTGCTTTAATATGGATGACTCTTAGTAAAATAATATTAGGTGAGAAAATAAGTCCTAAAAAACATATGTACAAATTATACTCATTTATGTGAAATCAAAAACAACTAAGATAATAAAAAATAAAATTTTAGGGCTACTTATAAATGCAACACACAAATAAAAAGGAACCCAGGGATGAAGAACATGTGATTCAGAAGATGGTTTCCTTTGTTGGAAGGAGACTGTGGATTGAATTAGGTTGGGACCATAGCATTTGTGTTCAGAAAAATAAACCTTATTTTATTGACAAGAATAGAATTCAATTGCAATGTCAGTGACCTTGAGAAACTTTATCATTCAATGTTTTGTTCTTCAGTACTAACAATAAATTTGGAAAACAATCAGTTACATTCTCAAATGAATCCCTTAATTATCATATGTCTGTCAATCTATACATGAAAAGTGAAGTTTAGTGTTTGGAATTGTGATAATATCTGTGTAATTCAAAAGAAAAGCACTTAGACATTTTGAATGAAAGCAGTTTTGGTTCTGAACTGCTTGGATAGTAGCCTCAGTTCTTCCATTTATTTTCTGTACAGCCACAGCCTGAGAGTACAGGTTAATAAAAGGAAATGGACCTTTGAATAAAACAGACTTTGATGGGAAGGTCTTAGGATTTTGCTGATTTCTTCTGCCTCCTACTTGATAAATAGCCCAATATAGTGCATGGGCAGAAGAAAAGAGTAAAACCATATTTCCTTAACTACTCAAAAGCCATAGAGGTTAGATATATTCTTTAGATTGATCCTAAAGCTGTAATACCCTTTCAGCCCTGAATGACTCATAAAAGTGTACTATAACCTTAGATTTGTGCTTTTCTGATCTGACTTTAACCAAATGGTTTGACTTCCTTTTTAAACTGCTTTTTCATGACCACAGTACAGCTTAGCAATTTTTTGTTCTTTGTGGGATCTCAAAGAAATAGGCTGTATAGATATATGTAACACATGAAGTGTGGAATTGAAGCGATTACTGAATGACTGGAGACAATAAACACTTTCTGAAACATCTGAATATCTGTACAAAGATAAGCCTTTTTCTGTTGATATGAATTATCTAAATTATTCTTTTAGATATTTTGCTTTGGTCTGCATAGACACAGCCAAAATGTTCACTCAATGTATTGCTTTAGTCTTGCTTTCAAATATTATTCACTGCTTTCTGACCATCTTTACTTCCTCATGGGATATAGGTCATGGTAAGCCTAAGAAGCTATGGATTTTCTTACCAATCTTTGATTCTATCTAACAGTGTTTATTGAGATCTTCTTGACAGAAACCTAACTTTATTCTTATTTAACTATCCCAGGGACTCATTTAATATTTTACACACTCATCTCACTTAAGCAATAAATAAATTTAATTGAAAAAAGCATCACTTAAAGGGAAAAAAGCTCAAAAAAGAATGATAATACGTACTTTTTGCTGAACATCTATTATGTGCTAGGCTTTTTATATGGGTTATCCAAAATAATCTTCCTAGAGACTCTATGCCATTGGTATCACTATCACCATTTTATATTGAGAGAGCGGAGTCTCTCAGAAGCTATGATGTAGAGAGTTAGTGAGGAAACATGGTGGAATGAGAGACATTCCAGATGTCTCCCCTTGAAACAACAATAAGCTAAACATCTAAAAGTCAACAAAAAACACCCAAACTGCACACCAGCATGTCTGAACCTGGGATCTGTGCATAAGACCTACCACAGGTCAGAACACTGGGTGTTGGGTGGTGGCCTGGGAGAAATAAAGAAGCTGCCTCTTGCAGCCACTGGAGTGCCCTGTAGGAGGAGAGAAATGGGAGAAGGTGTGGTGACTTCTCCGAAGAACCCTGCTTGGGAAATTTGTGAGCTTCATGTGGCTGGTGGCAGTGCCAAGTCATCTGGGCAGAAAGCAGAGAAGCAGGATGACAGAGAAACAAGCAACAGTTGATTTTGACCTGCCATGGTTACAAAACTGAAGCTGAGCTACAGTCCCCAACCTCCAACTCAGAGGACCCTTTCCCCCATACACTCCAAGACGAAACACCGTGGAGCCCCAAGGGAATCAGAGTAAAGGCTACCAAACTGTCACTAACGTTAACAAGGACTGAGACTGAGAGAAGTAAGTGTGATTAAACATCTATATATAAAAAAGGCATTATTAAGGCTTTATATAAAGCAGGGATCAAAGAGGCTTAGACACTACCTACTGTAAACAAAAAGAAAAGTACCTTCTTGCAGCAGGCTAAAGAGAAACCTTTATATAATAAATCATCTTTCTGGAAAAAAAGGAGATTGCATTTCCATTAATGCCCAGAGGGAGTAGTAGTCCATTAAACACCACAAACAATCAAGGTGACTAAGCATCTCAGAAAGAGAGAAAAAATTCCAGAAAATAAGCTTACAGACATAAACTGCAACTTAAATAACAAGAATTCAAGACAGTACTTCTAAAAAAACTCAGTAAGTTCTGAAATGAGTCATATCAAAAATTTCAGGAACTGATAAAACAACTAGATGAACAGAATAAGTTATTTAGTCAGAAGACTGAAACCCTCAAAAAGAATCAATTAAATCTTCTGGATATAAAAATAACGCTGCAAGAAATGAAAAATGAAATAGAAAACTTGGAAAATAGAGCCAACCAAATAAAGGAAAGGATCAGTGATATCAAAGACAGAAATCTAGAAATATATCAGAAGGAAAAACAAAATGAAGAATGAAAAATAATGAAAGAACAACATAAGAACTAGTGACACATCAGAGGAAGAAACATAAGATTAATGGGCATTATCGAAGGGGGAGAAAAGGAGCGGGAATTAGTAAGCATTTTCAGATAAATAGTTGATAAGAATTCCCAAATCTAAGAAATAAGCTGGAGCTTGGAATTGAAGAGGTCAACAGGACACCCAATTATCTCAACCCCAAAGGCCTTCACCAAGACACATTGTGATGAAATTATCAAGAATTAATGACAAAGACACAATTCTCAAGGTAGCCAGGGAGAAGAAAATGGTAACATGTAAAGGAAAACCCATTAGGTTTCTGTCAAACTTCTCAGCACAGACATTACAAGCCAGAAAGGAATGGAATCAAATATTCAAACTATTAAGTAAAAGGAACTACCAGCCTAGAATAATGTATCCAGCTAAGCTCTTCTTTAGATATGAAGGAGAAATAAAGACCTTTCCAGATATACAAAAATTGAGGGAATTGTCCACTATGAAGCTTGCACTACAGAAAATACTGAAAGGGGTCAGCTCACCTAAAATAAAATGACAAAAACTTTATCTATCTATCTATCTATCTATCTATCTATCTATCTATCTATCTAGAGAGATAGATGATAGATAGATAGATAGATAGATAGATAGATAGATAGATAGATAGATGATAGATAGATGATGATGATGATGATAGATAGATAGATAGATAGATAGATAGATAGATAGATGATAGATAGATAGATAGATATAGATATATAGATTTCTCTCTCTTTATATATATATATAGAGAGAGAGAGAGACAAACAGACAGACAGAGAATAAGGTGACTATCAGGCAAATAAAAGCAGAGAAGTACAACCCTTATTAACAAGATAACAAGAAGAGAATTATCATAGCAAGAATGAACATTCAGATACATAGGGACAGACTGAGATAACAAAGAGTGAAAAAGGGAGGAATCAAAATTCCAAATTCACAAAAGGGATTGGAGATAAGGCATATGCAGAATAAAACAGACGACTGCATATTATATGTATATATAAATATATAAAACTATCCTTAAACATATATATAATTAAAAATCTATACATAACTACCCTTAAATATATATATATAACTATCCTTAAATATATATATAGTTATCCTTAAAAATATATATAACTATAATTCTCATGTTCATAACGATAACCACAAACCAAAGATTCAGAACTGAAGTATATAACATAAAACAAGAAGAACCGGAGGGAAAACCCAGAAAACCCAACCAAAATGAAGAAAACAGAAACCCAAGGACAAAAAAACGATGGAAACACTGAGCTACCAGAGAGTAAAAGATTAAATGGCTATAAGAAGACTTCCTCTTTCAATAATTATCCTAAATGTAAATGGACTGAACTTACCAATAAAAAGGCACAGATTGCAGAATGGATCAAAAAACAAAACCCAGGCATATGCTGCCTCCAGAAGACACATTTCAGCTCCAAAGACAAATACAGACTCAAAGTGAAAGGGTGGAAATGATATTTCAAGCAAATGGCATTCAGAGAAAAGCAGAAGTAGCAACACTAATATCAGATGAAGTGGACTTCAAAATAAAAAAGGTAAAGAAAGATACTGAGGGACACTTCATAATGATAAAGGGAATCATGCACCAAGAAGATGTAACATTTACTAATATCTATGCTCCCAATCAGGGAGCCCCAAAATATGTAAAGCAATTACCAATGGAACTAAAGAGAGAAACAGACCAAAGCACTGTTGTAGTAGGGGACCTAAATACCCCACTATCAGATATGGTCAGATCATCCAAACAGAAAATCAATGAGGAAATCACATCCTTGAATGACACATTAGACCAACTGGACATAATTGACATTTACAGAGCCTTCCACCCCCAAACAGCTGCTTATACATTCTTCTCTAGTGCACATGGAGCATTCTCAAGAATCGACCACGTACTGGGACACAGACATAGCCTCAACAAATATAAGAGGGTTGAAATCATACCAACCATATTCTCTAATCATAATGCCATGAAACTAGAGATAAATTGCAAAATGAAATCAGGAAGAACCACAAATATATGGATATTAAACAGCATGCTACTAAAAAATAACTGGGTCAAGAAAGAAATAAAAAGAGAGATCAAGAGATACATAGAACGAATGATAATGATAGTACAACCTATAAAACTTTTGGGACACAGCAAAAGCGGTAACAAGAGGAAAGTTCATATTATTACAGGCCTATCTCCAAAAACAAGAACGAGTGCAAATAAACAACCTCACGCTTCATTCAAAAACCTGGAAAAGGAAGAACAAATGAAGCTTAAAGTCAGCAGAAGGAAAGAAATCATCAAAATTAGAACAAAAATAAATGAAATTGAGAAACAACTGTAGAAAAAATAAATGCAACAAAGAGCTGGTTCTTTGAGAAGTTTAATAAAAGCAAAAAAACCTGGGCTACTCACTAAAACAAAATGAGTAAGGACACAAATAAAATCAGGGATGAAGGGGGAGAAATTGTGACTGACATTGCAGAAATACAAAGGATCATTCAAGAATACTATGAAAAAGTATAGAACACCAAATGTAATAACCTAGAAGAATTGGACCAGCACTTAGAAAAATACAATCTTCCTAGACTGAATCAAGAAGAACTGGAAAATCTAAATAGACCGATCAGCAGTATGGAAATTGAAGCAATCATCAAAAACCTTCCATAAAGCAATGAAGTAAAAGTCCAGGACCGGATGACTTCACCAGTGAATTCTAGCAAACATTTAAAGAACAAAAGGACACAACACTTTTCAATTCATTTTATGAGGCCAATATTATCCTGATACCAAAACCTGATAAAGATAACACGAAAAAAGAAAACTATAGACCAATATCTCTCATGAACACAGATGCCAAAGTCCTAAATAAGACACTAGCGAGCAAAATATAGCAACTTATTAAAAAGATTATACACCACGTCAAGTGCGCTTCATTCCAGGGACACAGGGATGGCTCAACATATGAAAACTGATTAAAATGAAAAGCCACATAAGCTAATTAAAATAAGAATCATATGACCACATCGATAGATGAAAAAGCCTTCGACAAGATATAGCATCCATTTATGATCAAAACACTTAACAAAATTGGTAGAAGGACAGTACCTTTACATAGTAAAGGCCAAGTAGGACAAACCCTCATCCAACATTATACTTAATGGTGAAAAACTAAAAACTTTTCCTCTAAAATTAGGAACAAGGCAAGGCTGTCCATTATCGCCAGTATTATTCAGTATAACATTGGAGGTCCTAGAGAGTGCAATCATGCAAGAAAAAAAAATATATAAAAGGCATCCAGATGTAAAACAAAGAAGGCAAACTGTCACTATTTGCAAATGACATAATTTTTTATATAGAAAACACTAAACACTCCACAAGAACACTACTAGAAATAATAAACAAATACAGTAAAGTTTCTGGATACAAAATCAATGTTGAAAAATCCAAAACATTCCTACACTCTAATGATTTAGTGTCAGAAAATGAAGTGGAAAAAATAATTTCTTTTGCAATTGCAACAAAAAGAATAACATACTTAGAAATAAATTTCATGAAACACATGAAGGACCTATATAATGAAAACTATAAGGCCCTATTAAAAGAAATGGAAGATACAAAGAAATGGAGGGATAGTTCGTGTTCTTGGATTGGAAGAATCAACATAGTTAAAATGAACTTATTACCTAAAACATTATACAAATTTCATGCAACCCCCGTCAACATCTCATCGGCATTTTTTAAAAAATTAGAACAAAAGAGTCACCAGATTTGTATGGAAGCACAAAAGACACCAAATTGCCAAAGCCATCCTGAGAAAAAAGTACGAGGTTGGAGGCATCACTCTGCCTGACTTCAAATTATACTATAAAGTGACAGTAATCAAAACGGCATGGTATTGGCAGCAAAGCAGACACAATGGACCAGTGGAACAGAATCAAGAGTCCAGAAGGAAACCCATATTTATATGGGCAAATAATTTTCAACAAAAAAGCCAGAAGCATACAGAAGAGAAAGGAAAGCTTCTTCAATAAATGGTGCTGGGAAAACTGGATAGCCACCTGCAAAAGAATGAAACTAGACTATTGTCTATCACCACATACCATAATTAACTCAAAATGAATTAAGGACCTGAATATTAGACCCGAAGCAATAAAATGCATAGAAGAAAACATAGCAACTAAACTCAAGGACCTTGGAATTAAGGAGGATTTTATTAATTTGACCTCAAAGACAAGGGAAGTAAAAGCTAAAATAAACGAATGGGGCTACATCAAACTAAAAGGCTTCTATTCAGCAAAAGAAATTGTCAAAAAGGTAAAGAGACAACCGTCCAAATGGAATTTGCAAGCAGCGCCTCCAATAAGGGCCTAATATCTAAAATATACAAAGAACTCATATAACTCAATAACAACAACAACAAAACAAATGAACCAATCAAAAAATGGGCAGAGGACCTGAGCAGACATTTCCCCCAGAGGGCATAAAAATGGCCAACAAATATTTGAAAAGATGCTCCAACATCACTAGCTATTAGGGAAATGCAAACCAAAACCACAAGGAGATACCGTCTCACACCTACTGGATGAGCTATAATTAACAGGACACGTAATAACAAATGCTGGAGAGGATGTGGAGAAATAGGAACCCTCAGACAGTGCTGGTGGGACTGCAAATTGGTACGGCCACTGCAGAAAACAGTATGGAGGTTCCTCAAAAACTAAGAATTGATCTACCATATGATCCAGCAATCCTTCTACTGGGTATTTACCTCAAAGACTTGAAAACTTATATCTGAAAAGATATTCGCACACCAATGTTCATAGCAGCATTATTTACAGTGGACAGAACATGGAAGCAACCGAAGTGTCCTACCACAGATGATTGGCTAAAGAAGCTGTGGTACATATATACAATGGAATATCATTCAGCCACAAGAAGAGATGAAATACTGCCATTTGCAACAACATGGATGAATCTTGAAATAATCATATTAAGTAAAATAAGTCAGATAGAAAAACTTGAAAATCACATGATATCACTTATATGTGGGATATAAACCTAAAAGCAAAAAATCAACAGAACGAACAAACAGAGACTCATGGACATGGACTATAGACTAGTGGATATCAGAGGGTAGAGGGTGAGGAATAGAAGGAAGGTAGACAAGGTAAAGGGAGTCAAGTATAGGGAGTAGTGGGAGGGTGAAGTGGGTAAAAGGTATCAAATATATGGTAACTGAAGGAAGTTGGACTCTGGATGGTAAACACATAATAGAACACTCAGATGTCAAATTATAATTATAATGTACACCTGAAAATTATATAATTCTATTTATCAATGTTGCCCAAAAATACTTAATTTTTTAAAAAGTTTGACATCAAGATATTGCAAATTCAAAAATAATGTGATACCACTATACACTTTTAAAAAAGAAGACAATTGTTTGCTAATTCATGAGTTGTCTCAAAATCTACAGAATGCCTATGCAGTGAGTGGTCTCTGCCACGTGTGAATTGCACAGCTTCTCCCCATCCACTAGGTCAAAAGTAATAGCAAACCCATATTGCTCATTATGTCCAGACACTGTTGTAACTGTTCTACAGATAAGAATTTATGTAATTCTTGCTTGACCCCATTAAGCATTGGCTGTTTTTAATTCCTGTTCTCAAAAGAAAAAAATCAAGGCACTGAAAGTGAAAAACCAGGGTGAATAACTGGGTAGTCTGCACCTGGAGATTTAGCCACTACACTTCACTCCTTTAAGGACTACACCTGAAGACTTAAGCAGCTGACCCCAGGTCACCCTCTGCTCCAGGTCCTGCTGAGAGGAGAAGGTAGCACTAGCAGAGAGGAGAACAAGGAGCTACTACATGTTCCAGAGACATAATAGATTCCCAGAGAAAGGCATGATGCAAAAAGAAAAGCTAAGACCCAAAGGAGTCCAAGAGAGCAGAGTTAGTTTGTCCCACACTATCTCTATCTCTGGTCTCTTCATTCTCAAACAAAATGCAATCTGTTCTTAGTGTTCTTTCCAGTTTTGTTGAGAAATAATTGACATTCAGGACTCTGTAAGCTTAAGCCACACAGCATGATGGTTTGATTTATGTATGTTGCAAAAGGATTACAGTGTTCTTGGATTCTTGACCCATACCAAAGCTCATATTTAGTGGTGGTGAATTAGGGGGTGTTTGGTGTGCACTTCTTAAAAAGGAGTTGTTTCAAAAACATGTCCCAGTGTCACCCCACAGTATCTACGCTGCTGGCTTTATAAATAGAGGAGTTTTATTGGAGAGGGGATAAGGGAAAGATGAAGACCCTGGAGGGGAGAAAATGGCATCTGGCCCTCGTCTAATCTCTTGAGCTGGTGTTGGGCTCCTTTGGAGGAGATTAAAAAATGTGTGACTCTGCTACAAGCAGAGTTGCATTGGAATCAAAGTGACTGAGTGGAACCCAGAGTTAGACAGAAGTCCACTCTGCACAGCAGTCACCACTCCAAGAAACAGTGGCTTTGCGAGCACCTAGAGGTAGAACTGTTCTCACGAGCACTGGCATCTCATGACTGGCAGGGGCAAAAGCACTTCTGTAGATAGTAGGCATGAGTAAGGGAACACCAAGGCAGTGCAAACAAGTGTCCTGTGCCAGCTAATGGGCTGACTCATGGTACTATATGAGACACACCTTTGGTGATATCTAATCAAGTTCATGAGGCTTATCTCATCCTAATTTTAGGTAGAGAAAGGAAGGATGGCCTTGCTTTATAATCACACACTAGAACGTGACATGGCACACTTGAGGGTCCACTTCAGATCCTATTCCTCATACCTGGATTTCTGCAGTCCAACTGGCCTCCCGCCTCCAGACTCTCCTTCCTGTAGGCTGCATAATATGTCCCCAAAGAGCATTTCATTATAACATTTTTCTCAAAACTTTATTTAACAAAATAAACTGTGCCTGTGGGCAATATAAAACATGACTCTAACTCAGAAGGGCTGGTAGGATGACCAGCCATTCCAGTTTGCCCAGAACAGTACTAGTTTTAGCAGTGAAAGCCCCATGTGTTGGGAAACCCCTCAGGCCCAGACACTTAGAAAAGCTGGTCACCTTTGCTGACCATCAATTTTGGCTTGGAATTGGCATAAATGTGTGTGTGTGTGTGTGTGTGTGTGTGTGTGTGTGTGTTTTATTTGTTTTATGATGTGCTCCAACATGGAGAAGAACCATTAACAGCTGCTATTTTTACACCAAGAAGTAATGAAATTTAGTTGCTTACTTTATATAGGCAGCTTGGTTGCTATGGCAACAGTGAATGGCAAACTTGATTGTTCAAACATATGAAACTGACAAATCTTTTAGTATTTGTTTCACACCTTCAAGTTTTTAATACTTGCTACCATAGGGCTGAGCCCCTTGCATTGTGAATTGTGTTAAAACACTTCAACATAATTATTTACTTTCCAGACTATTACTGCTCATAATTAGTTATCTTATTTATAACTGATGTTTAAAACATATTTTTCCTTTGAGAAGACATTTAGGGCATCAATTTGATTCTAGGCACATGAACTGTAAACTCTGTGGATAGCACATTTGAACAACTACTAAATTCTTTGTGCATACGCAACACCTAAACCTATATCCACAATTATAGTGCATAGTTTGTACATCTTCATAGGCCAACGACTCGATATTATTTATTTATGTATCCCTACTTTGTCCCATAAAGTATTTAAAGAGGCTTTAAAAATACACGATAAAGCAAGAAAAAAATAGAAAGGGAAAATGTGGGTAGGAAAGTAAATTGGTGCCATGAGCAAGGTTAGTACAAAAAAAACATGCATGCAAGCAGTTTCATTTCCTTGCAAAATTATAAAGATAGGTCACACATCTGTTTCTGACCCATCTAACAAGCAATTCAAAGAGAAAAATTATGCTGTGTTATAAAATACAATGTCCTTTTGGTAAAAACAAACCAGTAGCTTAGAAACACCATAAACTTATTGACAGAGAAATGAGAAATATCTATCATATGGTCTTCACAGAAAGGATACTAGTTAAGAATAAATGTCTAAACCAATGGCCAACTATGTCACTAAAGACCTCTTGTGTAGGTGAAGAGGGTTATCTGCTTATTCAAAAAAAAATATTTATTCATCTAAAAGAGAGAAAAATAAACAGTCCTGAAAAACTTCAAAATAAAGATTTTAACTCTGATTCTCTGTTCTTTCCTCCAAATTTTCTTATAACTGGTTCATAAAACAGAAAAAAGCACAAGGTAATTGGTAATTACTAACACGGCTGTGAAAGAAATCATGTAAATAATTATATTTAATTTTTCTCTGTTAAGATAATGGATAAGAAATTGTTATCCATGTGGCCTCCAAACACCCTGTTAAACACAGCACGCAATAATACACCAATAAAAGTAATTACTTGCATAAGACTTTATAATGTACAAGCGGCTTTACACTCAGTACTTCATTTGGTCCTTTTATGACACTAATTGTACAAACAGGAAACAAGTGAAGCCACTCTTCCAGGTTGCAAATGGTGATTTCAGATTCAAACTTCTGATTCCAAAGCCCATAATCACTCTATTGCTCCTGACTAATAAATAAACTAACTAAATTGTACAAAATATAGAGATTCTTTAACAAGAGCATTCTATGCAAGTTGCAGAAAGTAATTTTGGCTGTGATATTGTACTATAGGTGTACAAGACGTTACCACAGAGGAAGACCCGGTGAAGGCTGCGCAAAACCCCTCTGTACCATTTCTTGCAAATACATGTAACTTACAATTACCTGAAAGTGAAAAAAAAACCCTCCTGGTCTCCAGTTTGATCTTCACACTCAAAGAAGAAGGACAGGATATGGTAAGAACAACATTGGAAAACAGGACTTTGTGAAAAGAGAAATAAGAAAAAACATAAAGAATGGAGTGAGTACAAATAAATTTTTTTCACTTAGAAAATAAATCCAAAGGAACTGCCTTTGAATTGAAGAAGATAAAGAAAAACTTTCTAATAGTCTTTCTCATAATGGGACTAAATACTTGCACAGTGTTAGAAAAACTACCTGTCTTGAACAAGGAGGGTTTATCTGGTTGGAGAATATGAGCTCAGTAAGTAGCCTTCTTTGGTCTGGCTGTAGTTCCACAAGGTGACCAGAGTCATATAGGGAAACAAAATAGTGTTCAAATGTTCTATCACTTTCTGGCCCTCTCACTTAAGCAAATCATGTAACCTCCTTGGGCCTCCTTGGATCTCTTATTTTCAAATAATGGCAAAGGGATGCTGCACTTTGTAAACTGCAAAATTTGGGGGAAGTGGTAGCTATTATTACTATCTGCTAGTTCAGAGGGTTCAAAGAGACTTAGGTGATTTCTATGAAAGTGTAAGAGGTAACTTTAAGCACAGGCAGAGTGGGTTAACCATCTATGTAGTGGAATATGGTAGGCACTAAAAACCAACTATCTCAAAAAGAAGTAAGTTCATCCCTTACGTGTAGTCTACCAAAATGCTTGATATTCCACCATTGATTCATTTTTCTCTAACATATTATCAAACACCCTAGGGCACATCTTAGGTCTTATTTATTGCTTCCTCCTATCACATAATACGTAACAGAGTAGATGATCAATAAACACTGAATATTCATTAGAAAAGTGTCTATATCTCTAGAAATTCAAAGTTAAAATTCCAACAGAATTTTTAAAAATGGTATGATAAAGTTTTGTGATCTATTGACTCTTTAAATTGGTTCCTGCAGTAGTGGGCACTGCAGTGAGATGCCCAGATCACCAAATCAAGACTGAAGCACTCACTCCCCCAACCACTGAGTGTTTGTGGTCCACAGCTTACAGCTCGGTCCCTTTTCTGGGCTTATCCTAAAGAGAGCCACCTCACCCAAAATCATACCTCCTCCCCATGGGTATATTGGCCGAGTTTTCATGTCTTAATTTAAGCCAATTCTAAAGGGTCATCCTTGCTCTAGAGCTCTCTGTGGAATCAACTGAGGCCCCTGATGCAACTAGTGTTAGTCTTCTCCAGAGAAACAGATGCAATAAGATAGATATATATACATCTATGTGGCAATTTATTATGAGGAATCGGCTCAGTTTTAGAAGCTGAGAAGTTCCCTGATCTGCCATTTGCAGCTGAAGACCCAGGTAAGCTAATGGTAAAATCCAGTCCAAGTCTGAAAGCCTAAGAACCAGGGGAGCTAATAATGGCAATCCCAGTCCAAGGGCAGGAGAAGACTGATGTCACAGCTCAAACAGTTGGGCAGAAAAGAAATGAATTCCTTCTCCCTCCACCTTATGTTCTATTCAGGCCCTCAGTGGATTGGATGAAACCATATTGGGGAGGCCAATCTGCTTCACTGAGTCCATGAATTCAAATGCTATCTTGTCTCGAAGCACCCTCATAGGTACACTCAGAAATAATGCTTAGTCAAACACCTGGGCACCCTGAAGCCCAGTTAAGCTGACATATAAAACTGACCATCACTCAACTGCACTGAAGTTCAGCTTCTACTCAGTCCTGCCTCTGTCACTATCCCATAGCTGCTGATCCTGAGATCACTTCCCAATAACCTTCCTTCCTGTAAAATGTCCATCTTAAAGTTAGTTTCTTGGAAAGCGTCCCTGTGTCACCTATCCTTCTGTAAATAAACTTAACATTTCAATTAGACACATCCATTTTGATAAGTGCTCTCAAGAAGGAATCCATACTGGAAACCAAGCCTGCATTTTGTGCCATTAAAATCTTGATGACTATATGAAAAAAAAGATAATTACTGTTATGTTTCTCTGAGAAAACTTAGCTTTTATAAAATCTCTCAATTTATTTTTTGTTAAATTTATTGGAGTGACATTGGTTAAGATATATAGGTTTCAAGTGTACAATTCAATGTCATCTGTATATTGCATTGGGTATTCACCAACCAAAGTCAAATCTCTCGTCAACATGTATTTGACTCCCTTTCCTCTTATTTACCTTCCCTCCACCCCCTTTCCTCTGGTTACCACTAATCCACTGTCTGTTCCAAGAGTCTCTGTTCGTTTGTCATGTTTGTTGCATTCAGTTTTATATTCCACATATGAGTGAAATCATATGCTTCTCAACTTTTTCTGTCTGACTTATTTCACTTAGCATGATAATCTCAATTCCCATCCATGTTGTCACAAATGGCCATATTTCATCTCTTCTACGGCTGAGTAATATTCCATTATATATACATACCACATCTTCTTTATTCAACCATCTATTGAGGACACTTTGGTTGTTTCCATGTCTCAGCCACCATGAATAAGGCTACAATGAAACTGGGGTACATGTATCTCATGACTCATATACACGTGGTAGGAAGACACCCAAGTTCTAAATTTTCTTGCTGCCCTTTTTTAAGATTGTGAAAATGTAATTGCTGATCAATAGCACTAGGTTGTGGTATCTTTTCCAAACTATCTGTTTGAACCACTGGAATGTAACTATGAAGCTGCTATCATATTCCAAGCTGAATTATTTGGACTTTGTAACTTTATACATTAAATAAATGTTGAAACTGATGAGAGCAAGTAAGTTTTATTGCATTCTGAGGAAAATAATTAATTTAAAGAAATGATTTATTTGCTGTAATTTATTTCATTGATTATAATCTGTATCAGGCATATACACAAGTTATACTTCTTTAATTACATTTTAAAAGCATTAAATATTGCTTTAAGTTAAACAGCACAACTTCAAGTATTTGATGTCATATACTACTAACCAGGGTACTTCATTATTTGTTAATCGTTTAGAGGCAGCATACTTGGGATTCAAAGTTTTTAATTCATTAAATCAACAAACATTTGAGCCTACTTTATGTATCAAAACACTGTGCCATTCTTAAAAATGAGAATATAATAAAAAGCATGTTTACTTTTAAAGCATTTCATGCATTTCACCTGACAGAGATTTGCTACTCCTGTGAATCTGTCCAGCCAGCTTCTGTCAGGAAGTAATTCTAAATCAGAAGAGAAACAAACAAATCAAACATAGTGGACTTCCCACCTTTCATGATTTTTAAAAATTCTTAATGAGAACCAAATCACTGAATCCCTGGAGCTCTATTCCCTCTCTAAAACTTTTGGGGCTGTCACTCTTTTAATGTCCTTAGAAGAATCAGGTAGGAAAAAATATTTTTAACTTCTCAGCCATGATTGAATATTTTTAGCAGAATAAATTCTGGGTTCCAGCAGAGTAATTCAATGGTCTCCATAGTAAAACTAAAAAATAAAATGTTGAGTTATTTTGTAAAAGTACAGTATGTCAAAAAAATAAAAATTATTCCTATGCTTGATCTTTCAGAAGATAAAAAGCACTTTGATTACACTTAGTCATTACCTTTTCCATCTCTGCACAAAGTAGTGAGGGAAGAAACATCTTTCATGTATACCATCATGAACAGAATGAAGAAATATTTCATTTTCATAAAATATGAATAAATTTTCATTTACCTGGACATGACTGCTGAAATTTAGCTGAATATTTTACACAGAAATATGATTAGATGAGATAATATGGGTGAAAATGCTTGGTAAATCCAAAGATTTAGCAAAGGTACAAGATTATTACTAACCATCTATGTGACTAAATTTATGTGGCATCAAGTAAAAGACTTTAAACTTTGGCTAGTACTGTAAAACCTTTCCCATAATATCCTGCGTACCCAAATCTGAAATGATTAATGCTGACAAATTATAGGTCCTTCCTAAAGAGTGACATATTTTCAAAACAAGTATGATCCAGTCAGCTTTGGAGATGACAAAAACATATAATATGTGCTAATTGCTGACATTTATATAGAGTTGACACTAGATATCACTTATCATAGCAATTACTAATAGCAATTTGAATAATCTAGAGCCCATAATGAAATTTTACTAAGTTCAATTTTTTTTTTATTTTCAACCTTCATGTTAATGTCTCTATCATTAACAGAAAGTATAGTACAGGACTTGCCAAGATTTTTTACCACACATTAAGAAAATGATCAAATTTGTACCAGATCTCTCCTGGCTACTGTGAGGAGGGGATCAATATCTTAGCACACCTAAACCACAGTGGGAAACGAGCTTAACATAGTCAGTTTTGTAGAGATCATCTTTTTTTTAGTTTATCTATAATCCACCAACCTATACCAAGCAAAAGAGTGAACCCCAAATATTTGTAATAAAAGTAAAATCTCATTATACAAATTAAAGTTATTTCCATATTTTTATTGAGTTAAGTGCAGTGAATTAAATACAACAAATGGTTGATGGCCTTGTCGGTCCTGGTCTATAACAAAATATTGTCATTTTGTTGTTTTGGTGGGAAATGCAGTAGTAGACCTGCCAGAAAATGCAGAGAGTGGGAGGGACAGCTTGGTTACTCCAAAGTGAAGATCTGTTGCTTAATCTAGAAAGAAACAGTTCTGCCTTCCCACAGTGGGTCCAAGAATGTGTGAGGATTTCCTGTGGACTAGATGTGAACCTTGCTGGTGAAACAGTCTGAAGCCATTTCAAGTCCTACTTAAGAAAATCTTATTGTGAAAAGAAGAGCAATGAGACACCTACAGAAGTCTTGAAGGCAGTGTCTGCCTGCCATCTAGGGGCAAGAGGGGTAATCCCCTTTGGCATCCCAGAGCCAGAGGAGCCCACAAAGCAGTCTTGAAGTGCCCACAAAAGTATCCACAGAGATTAAGGGCAACTCCAAATGTCTGCTAGGTCCAGAGAGGTCAGTCTCAGCCTATCAAGGGTGAGGCAGCTAAAAACGCCTGGGGCACTCATCTGGACCTGCAATACTTGTGGGGAGCCCTCACAGACATTTCCTCAACTAAAGCTGGGGTTGTGGCTGGACTGGCCCCTATAATTCTTATTATGATTGTAACACCTACTTCAACAACAAACATTAGGGAACTTTGAAAAAAAAATATTACTCACAAGTCCTGTTGAATACAAGACAAATCAAGAAACCTGAGACTTCTCACACCAGAAGCCACACAGCAAAGTCACAGTGAGGAAAAGGGGGAAAGAAAGAGGGGGGTGAGGAGAGGGAGGAGAAAAAGAATAGAGAGAGAAGGTGGGTGCACAGCCCTGCCTCTCTTGGAGTCCAGAGTGAAGTGCCTAGGGTTTTGCAGGTTCACTCTTAATTGGTAAATTTAAAATATAAGAAAGTAATAATTAAAGAACGAGAAGGGGAAAGGAAGCAGTGGAATAAGAGTTCTAAAAAGGAAAATTCCATGGGTGGGTGGTGTAGCTCTTTATCTACTTGCATATTGGAGATGGATGCCTGCAGCAGATGCCTCAGCAATCAAAAACTTAATATCAAGGACATTGCAATCAAAAGGCTAACTGCTTCTGCACAGCAAAAGAAACCATCGACAAAGTAAAGAGACATCTACTTGAATGGGAAAATATATTTGCAAGCAATGCTTCCAAAAAGGGCCTAATATCCAAAATACATAAAACTCATACAACTTAATAACAACAACAAAAAAACAATCCAATTAAAAAATGGGCAGAGGACCTTAACAGACACTTCTTCCATGAAACACACAGATGGCCAACAAACATATGAAAAGGATGCAAAACATCAGTATTAGGAAAATGCAAATCAAAACCACAGTGAGATACCATCTCACCCCTGTTAGAATAGCTATCAACAGGACAAGTAACAACAAATGTTGGAGAGGACACGGAGAAAAAGGAATCCTCATACACTGCTGGTGGGACTGCAAATTGGCACAGCCACTATGGAAAACAGTATGGAGTTTCCTCAAAAAACTGAGAATTGATCTACCATACGATCCAGCAATCCCTCTACTGGGTATTTACCCCAAAGACTTGAAAAGCCATATTAGAAAAGATATTTGCACACCGATGTTCATAGCAGCATTATTCACAGTGGCCAGGACATGGAAGCAACTGAAGTGTCCTACAATAGATGATTGGCTAAATAAGCTGTGGAACATCTATAAAATGGAATATTACTCAGCCATAAGAAGAGATGAAATACTGTCATTTGTGACAACCTGGATGGACCTCAAGATAATCATGCTAAGCAAAATAAGCCAGACAGAAGAAGTTGAAAATCACATGATATCACTTATATGTGGGATATAACCTAAAAGCAAAAAACAAACGTGACAAATAGAGACTCATGGACATGAATAATAGATTAGTGGTTACCAAAAGAAGAAGAGAGAGGGGAAGGGAGAAGTAGGGTAAAGGGGGTCAAATATGTGGTGACAGAAAGAAATCACATATGGATGGTAAACATGCAATATAAAACATATATTACTTACTATTGAATTGTATACCTGAAACTTACTGGATTTCATTAACCAATGTCACAATAAAAATAATTAATTAATTAAAACCCTCTTTCTTAAAAAAAAATAAGGCTGCCAGATTTTTACACTACAGCATACCACTGTTCTGCGACACTGCCTGTTCAAGTAAGAAATCAAAGTCCTCCTCCCCTCTCCTCCCTCCAACTTTCCAAAACTAGCAGATGAAAAAGGATGTATGTGAGAAAACAAAAAAAAAAGCTTCTTGCCTTCTAGCCTCAGCAGTTGCCTTGAGTCCTCCCAAGGAGAAGGGAGAAAAAACTGGTATTAAATCACATTAAGAATTTTAATGACTGTTGGACATTGTGCATTCTATTTCCTCAGATGAGACTCTCTAGGGCTTAATGTGATTCCAGGACTTTCTATTACTTAAAATCACCAAAAAATTCTGGGCCTGCTCAGATTTCATCCACTGGGGAGGAAAAACCACCTCCTAGGGTATATTTTAAAGGAGTATGAGGGATAAAAAAAAAAAATTTAACTTGTTTTGTGTTTACTTATGTTCGAGGTTATACTGAAAATTACTTAAAACATAGGGTACTTATAAATATATAATGTCATGTTTGCTTTCAACTTCATAAAACTTCTCTGAGCTGCACACCAAAAATTCTGGATTTTTCAAAATGTTTTATAAGAGGGACCTAAATTTCAAAGTTGCGTAAGTGTGTAGTTGATCAAGTAGATTAAGAACTGGGAATGAAATCAAGGTCTACATAAGATATGGGAAAATTTCAGGCAAATTCAGGACCTAGAATCCAATTTTTTAAAAAAGAAAATGTGGAATTTATGTAACCAAAGAACATATAAGATAGAAAACAAAGCTAAACTTCTTATGAAAAATCAAATATTTACTTCAAGTTATCAAAATTATGGCCTAAGAATATTAAAAATAGAAAAGACTCAGTTGTTAGCATGTTGCTGCTTCTAGTTTTTTTAAGCCTGCAGAGGTAAAATATACTCTTACACAAAATATACTTAGAATATCCAGATCTACAAATTCTCTCTTGGCCTAGGTTTCTAATTAAAACATGTTATTCTGGTGTAGTTTTGTTTATAATTAAAGAACTAGAAACTTACTGACAAATCCTCACCAAATTCCATCCAACACACTCACACACACACACACACACACACACACACACACACACACTTAAAATTAAAAAGCCATGGGAAGCAGGACATTTTGAAAGTTTTTTAAATAACTATAAATGTTTGTGCAGGCCAATACCAACAGACTTCACGTTTCTTTGCCTTATATTGCAACATCATATTTCACCAAGAAATCTAAAATCCTTTGGACATTTACATCTCACCTCACCAATGCACACTGGTCTTGCTGGCACTCATGTTTTCTACTCAGTCTCCTGCTTAATTGATCTTCCCATTTCTCTCCTTAAACCCTCTCCTCTTTGTTCCTACTTTGAATCCAGTGTGCCACGATAAGAGAAGCATCTCTCCCTAGCTGGAACTTTCTGAATCCAAGGCAATGTTTTCAGGTTCACATATAAATGGTTGAATTATAAAAAATTATTCATTATCTACATTCTAAAATTTATACCATATCAAATAAGTAGTTACATTACATAGTCAGCTAGAGATTTAACTCGTTAGTTGTTGCGTTGACATTATGAAGTTCTTCCAGGTTCTTCAGCAATAGTTACACCAAATCATCATATTAAGTAAATTTCAAATACATGAACAATTCCAGAGGAAAACTTATCTAAAAATTTTTACCATCCCATAAATTAGGAAAGAATAAATGCATACCCTTTTTGCATACGAAGCTGACTTCCTAACATTCAGGGAAAGGTTAGCTACTTGATTCATGAAATTCCTCTTTTAAATGTTATTGTTATATTTGAAAGAAAAATTATTTTAGATCTAGATATTCCAAGTACATTTTGCATAAATGTATTATTTTTCAGCTTCTGAACTTAGCAAGCTGGTTTTTAAATTCTGGTTACAGATCATAAATGATCAATGAGACCCTTTCTGTCTGTATCTATTGCATCCACTATTAAAGAAGTCAGTCATCATCAATATCACTGACCACCGTGGAATGCTGCACCATACTGAGATGGAAAACACAAAAGAAAAATGGCTCATCAAATCAGAACAAAAACCCTTTCAGTAATTTGCAAAAAGGAGAACTGTTGAATTTTATCCCCTACAGGAATTTATGTCTTTTATGTCAATTCATGAATAACTTTTTTCCTCTGGAATATTCTAATTTGATTTTTCCTTTATTAATGCAACTTTTATGCACTAACAATCCATTTTGGATGCCTACCTTATAAAGAGTATTGAAACATTCAGATATTTAAGTTTGTAAATCCAATTTACACTCTAGAAAGAGTTGCTACCTGACTGCTTGTATAACACACTGCCCTGTCAACTACCTTTATTTCTTTCTTCTGACTAGGCTATATGCCCCAACCTGCTTTGAACTCCGTTTCAAGCATTTAGTCAACAACCTTGAAGTGTTTTCATTATCAGCAGGTGAAAGCATGGAAGCTAGAAAATATTAGAATGGGATCTATCTCTCTCTCCATTTCTGTCTTTATGCTTACAGAACACTCACTTTGTGCCATTCTATACATGTAGTGTCTTACAGATGTTCTCATTTTTTTGTTTACACAAAACTTACTTTATTTTTTAAAATATTCAAGTTATTAAGGTTATAAAATTAAAAACCTGGTTAACTTTAAATTCAGGTTATAGTTGATAATATTCTGTTATTATTACTATAGTAAATTTTTGAAATTTATTTATTTAAATTAGTTTTAAGTATACAGTACACTTGTTAGACATCTATATAGTTCATAAAATGATCCCTCCAATTGTTCCTTCCCTCCCCTGGCCCTCCCCCTAGCCATCATATTAATGCTAACTGCATTCCCTCTGCCATGCTTCCCATCCCTGTGACCAACTATCAACTACTAATTTGTACTTCTTTAATACTTCACCCCATTCTTCCAGCCCCCAATCCCTCTCTATATATGTTCTCATTTAAAGAATAAACACCACTGTATAGCAGATACATTAAGGTCTCTGTTTTACAGACAAAAAAATTAGGTCCAGAGAGGATTTGCCCAAAGCCACACAATTGGTGAGGGGCAGAGATTGAATGTAAATCAAGTTGAACTCCAAATGTTTTACTTGAAAAGTACATGCCCCCAGCAACTTTCCAGAGGGCATGCATTAGGATCCTTGCCTTGCCAGCCCTTGCGTTCCCACTGACTTGGAGCCTTCCTCCACACTTAGTCAAATAATTCCCTTGTTGGGTGGAACAAAGTGGAGTTATTGGCCCGAAGTATTCACATTAGCTCTGTGGACAGTCCTCAGTTGACCAAAATCACAACTGATCATTCTGAGTGACACAGGTGATTCAAAAGGTAAATTCCTTTTATGTTCCACTGAGGAGTGCGTGACTAACAACAGCATAGGATGAGAAAAGCGAGGGATAAATGAACACCAACTACATCCATTGTAATTATGTAAAAAGATAAACTGAAAAGCCAAACATCACTACTATTGTGAAGGATTGTTTAGCATCACATCTGATCACAGTTAGAAAAACGCCACCACACAAATGCCTAGGATGAGACAACATAACAAAATGTCTATTTGAAAAATGTTTTCTAATAAAAATTTTAAGACAGGAAATGAATGTTAGAAAAGTAAAAATAGGACTTCAAAACAGAAAATAAAAAAACATCTAACTGCATAAAATTAACATAATGCTGAATACAATCCTTATCTAAACTTGTCTTTCATTTATCTAACTTGCATGTCATCCACAAAATATAATAAAAGTTCAGTCACAAAATCAACTTAGAAAGGAGAATTACCTGGGCTAACTGCATAGATTGATTTAATAGTAAAGCACTTTCCTGCAAAGACATTTGTGGGCCACTGTGGAGAACTTTCCAGCTCTTCATTTTATATTTTACTAGAGATTGATTTATTATAGGGAAAAGATTCAATATTTTCTCTTATTCTTAGCAAGGAGTCAGTAACATGAATTTAGAAAAAAAATAGACTTTACTTGGTTTGATCAAATAGAAAATCCACATCTGTGGTTTTAGTTGGATCTCCCAGATTGCAGTATGCATATTCACCTTCTGTATTCACCTTCTATCCTTCCTTTGAATTGTTTTGCTACCCAGTTAAGATCTCTGGCTCATTATCCTGCTTTAAGGATTACCGCATTAGAAACCTAAGTGTTCTGCTCTTATATTTTTTTCCAGCTTTAATGAGATATAATTGACACAAAACAATGCGCAAGTTTAAAATATACAATGTGATGATCTGATACACTTACCTAGTGCAAAACAATAAACTCAAAAGCTTCTTGTATACTTTTGGTTTGGGTGTTTCTTAGCTCTCAACCTAGAACACCAGTTCCTTAATAGAAGGACCTCTTTCTTCCCTATTCATTTCTATATTTTTCACAGCCTGGTACAACATTAGCACTTAAAAAATAATTTTTAACTGGCTGACTATTGCAAGAACTCCAAAAGACTTCGAAGGAGAACACAATTTTAAGTCATCAAAGGACCGTGACAACATGTAAACATTCAGACTTTCATGATGGAAGCTTAACTGATGGTTTTTCTTCTCTTTCTTTGGTGCAATAAAAGGGCTATATTTCCTGTCACCTCCTAGAAGAATTTAAAGATTAGTACAGTTTTCTAGGGGGAAAAAGAACTTGTTTTGAGGTGGCTAATAGTTTGGATCTCAGGTTTAATGGGCCATTACTCCAAATGCTAAAGACTAGAAAGAATTTGAGGAGACAGTAGAAATAAGAAAGTATCTCTTGGAGGAACAAAGAGTACCCCTGGATTAAAAGGAAGACATATGGGGTACAATAGAAAGGAAGAGATAAGTAGAAAGGGACCTCAAAATCTGGAAAAAATCCTAGAGAAGTTATTCAAGAAAAGTAAAGGATTATTAAGCCCAGAAATTTATTGGATGTGAATGGCTCAAGCACAACTGCTCAGCCCTTACTCAGAAACAATGTCCTATTGTCGGTGACACAAATTGTTCTTACTGACATCTGGTCAGAACTTTATTTCATTATCACCTGGCACCTCAACCATTGGTTGCCCCAAACCCCATTAACAGAAGTACCCTAAAAAAGAGATCCTGGACATCTGGTGAGTAGGGAGAAATATCAATACATCTGTACTTAAGGGAGGGTGAAATTAGCAATGAGCAATAAGATTCATACTCTACTGTCATTGCAAAATGATTAACCATCTCTTCTCAACTGATAGGTCCTGGAAGCTTTTGAAGTAATTTTTGATGAGTAGTGGGGCTACTCATCAAATATGGTAGCTTGAATGTATATGCTTACTTCTGTTCCCTCCTAAAATATCACCAAAATAACAATAGAACAAAAAGAATAAAAGGAGAGATGACAACAGATAGAGTAGATGGACCAATAGTAACTGACTTAGCAAAGCATAGGAACTAAAGCCTAAGTGCATGAAGGTAGGAAGGCAATCAGCAGAGAGCTCATTGTGGCTCCAGGAAGGAAGGAAGGAAGGAAGGAAGGAAGGAAGGAAGGAAGGAAGGAAGGAAGGAAGGAAGGAAGGAAGGAACGAAGGAAAAGAAAAAGAAAAGAGCAGAATCCCAGGAAGCATGAGGAATTTGAGATGCTGCTTAGTACAAGGGTGAGGAGTGGGACGAAAATAGGAGCAATAGCTGAAAAACCTACACAGAGAGTAGTTAGTTGCCCATATCTTTTTCTCTACACCATCCAGCCATTTTCCCCTATTCTGTTTCATGTAGAAACTGAGATTTATTATAAAAAATCTAAACCAATGATTCCCTTCTCTTTATCAGCTCATAGATATGGGGAATCAAGAAATTGGGGAATTCCTTTCTAAAGAACTTGGTCAGCTCAAGAGAAAAGACCTAATATCATGAGATGTGGACATCTTCTCCAAGAAAACTTTGACCATATCCTTGCCCCAACAACAAGCCCAGCTAGCTTTTTGGTGTTCCCATTAGCTTTTTTACTGCCTCACTCTTAAATACAAACAATAAGCCAAGTATCACTAGCTATTTGAGGCAGCATTCAACATGAAAGACAAGACCTAAAAAACAGTTTTTTGTTTTGTTTTGTTTTTAAAAGGGCTACAGTAAAGAGAAACGATACAAGGAAAAGAAGAAACCAATTATAATGAATAATCTCAAAGGAATGAAAGAAAACATTGTCATAAAATAAGATCAGGATGCTGTATTTCAAAAAAGAAAACTCAGAGAATGATAAAGCAATCTTGAAATTTAAAAAAATAAAATTAAAAATTTAATTTAAAAAATCTGGAAAATAAAATTTTTGGTTTGTGGTTTTCTTCCAGAAAGTTTGAAAAAGAAAGACATGAATAATAGGAATTCTAGAAAGACAAAGAAAAAAAAACTATCAAAGAAATAAGATAATTTTCCGGAATTTAAGAATACAGGGTTTCAAACTGAAAGGTTACACTTGGTGTCAAAGAGCATCATTTTGTAATTTTTGCTCTCAAGTAACATTCAGATCTTGACAGCTTCCAAAGTAAAAGAAACCACAAACAAAAATTCAGGATCAGGAAAGCACCAGACTTTGCTATAGCAGTACTAGGAGCTAGAAGGCATTGGAGCAACGCTTTTTAAAATTACAGGCAATTATGTTCAATTCAGAATTCTATACTCAGCCAGAGTACCAAGGCTGATCACAAATAAAACATTTTCAAAAACTATATTACCTTCTAAGTATCATTCTCAGAAAGCTGCAAGAGATTGTACCCCACTAAAACAAATTGTTTATTATATTCTCTTTGGTATCTTTTTGGTGCATAAAATATCTATAGTCATAGCCCTCTCTTTTATTCCTATGTTGATTAATTTGTGTTTTCTCCTTTTATTCTTGATAGGTTTTACTAAAAGTTTAACTGTTTAATCTTTTCAAAGAACCAACTTTTGAACTCATTAATTTATTTTATTGTTTTTACCTTTATTTTTTTCTTTTTACTGACTTTGGGATTCACATTCTCTTCTTTTTCTAACTTCATAAAGTAGCAACTTGTTTTTTTCTTTCTCTAATATACATTTATAGCTATAAATTTCCTGCTAGGCACTTTTTTAGCTGCATCATTCATTTTAAATATTTTCTCCCTATGATTTCTTCCTTGACCCATCGATTACTTAAAAGTGTTACTTAATTTCCAAATAATGGTGGAGTTCCCAGATGTTGTTGTTGACTTCTAACTTAATCCATTGTGATCAGAGAATATACTGTAAAATTTCAATCTCTTGAAATTTATTGACACTTATTTTATGGTCCAGCATATCATTTATCTTCGTGATTGTTCTATATGCATTTGAAAAATATATATATTCTGTCATTGTTGGGTGCATTGTCCTATCTATGTCAATTAGATGATGTTAGTTCATAATGTTTTACAGATCGTCTCTTCTTTTGCAATTTTTGTCTAGTTTATCTGTTATCAAGAGAGTCATTAAAAATCTCCAACTGCAATTTTGTCTGTTTCTGTCTGTGTTAGTTGTTTCCCCATGCCTTTGAATAGTTGTTTTTCATATTTTGTTTAGAATTTATCATTGTTAACTGCAGAAAGATTAGTCTGATACAAGTTGCACCATCATTACCGGAAGCAGTAACCTAAGAATCTTAGATAATTTTGAGAAAAATGTTTATATTCTAAAGTTTGACTCAGATTTCCAGCTTTTACCATATTATTCTTCTTACCTGTCCCTACCTCCAATCACATCACAAAAGAATGGATTTTAAAGACTACTTCCATTAATGGACTTTATAAACTACTTCCACCACGTGTTATTTCTGCAAACAAGTGTTATATTGCCCTTTAATTGACACATCTAAAAAGCATTTCCTAAAATAGATAAATATAAGGCTAGAGGAAAATTTTCACATTCTGCTCTGCTACCCAATTTTCCTCTCCTCTTAAAGGAAAAGTGAGCATTTCTGAGAGCATATAAACACACAGGAAATCCTGTCCATTTATGAGAAATATTTTCTAGACATCCTGAAAATGGAAAATTTATAACCATGAGAGGAACTGGTGATGACCAAACTAAAAGATGATAGGAGAGATTGATCTCTGGTGGTTAGAACTGAAAAGATAGTCCTGAGATTCAGAGGGGGAGGAGTTCCAGAGAGAAATGAGAACCGCCTGCTACATTTGGATCCATGTGCTTGTGCTGTGCCATACAACAATTCAAAACCATGAATCACAAAAATCCCGTATCATAAGTTATATCACCATTATAAAATAAAGATTTATAGAAACATCTATTTTATATGGCAGTATCCTAAATGCTCATAAGATATTTGAGTTGCAGGTAGACAGTTCTTTGAAAATTGAAAGTAACTTCATAACTCTGATCTACCTTTTATTAGACATGGTAATAAAACATTTCTTAACTTTAGGAGAAAAACATCTGCCCTATACTTACCCTCTTGAAAAACTTTCCTCCTAGCCAAGTGCTCTTCATGGGAGCAAATTGAAAGGTGTGAGCTTTTAAGATCCAGCACATTTCATCATACCACATTCACTCTATAATAATCCAAAGGTCAAAAAAATGAGAAAAAAATAATCTAACTTAAAAGAAGAAAACACACTACTTTAATAGTCTTCGTGAAAAAGAGAATGAAAAGGACTAACAAGCCATGTTCAATAGAAGCACAAGTAATCAGAATCTCTGAGTTCCAATATTAATTGTTAATATCACAGTCTGGACTCAAGTTATCATCAATGTTCATTATTTTTATCCATTAACACATAGAAAGGTATAAAACGTAGGCCATAAAAATGAGAGCAGATATTTCTCAACTTAAATGCCTAACAGGTCCTCATACAACCTCTCCATTTTTTCTATAACTATTGAAAACTTTTAAAAGCTAAATCTTTATACTTTTCCCAAAAACTAGGACTGTCAGACAATCTCCTCAAAAAGACCTCCCTTAACCACAACCACCACTACTCCTGTCATTCTCTCTCTCATACGGTATCATTTTCTTCATAACACTTATCAATGTCTGAATTTATATTATGTATATTTTTCTCCTTGTTTATTTCTAGACTATAAGCTCTGTCTTATAAGACTAGTATCTAGGCACAGCAATTTGTTTTGTTCACTGATATATCTCCCACATTTGGAACCCATACATAGTGTAGCCATAGTAGAAATTAAACAAATACTGGCTGAAGAATGAATAAATCTAGTGCTGGAATCCAGAAAGAATTTGTACTAAAGCAGATTAAAATAGTTCCAGTGTTTCTCAAATTGGGATTTTAAATATTTGGAAGTTACCTAGAAGTACAATCACACTGACAAGAGCAGTCCAAAAGGCATTTCATCCTAGACTTTGAGAATTCTGTAATAGTGCACTCCACTCCTGGTAGCATATTGTCTCAAATGACTTCTATGCACTGAATACAGTATTTTTCTAACTATATTTGTTCTCTATAGCCTACTCATATGGTTTAACTTAAGGATTCTCACATTGTATACTTAATAGTGGGTGTGTGGACAAAAGGAAGAAATAAAAATATCACCAATTGACCCATCCTACAAACTCCACTCTGGGTCTCAGAGTAGGGTATCCTTATGGCTCCAGACACATTTCCCCTCTGGTTTGTGGTTTGGATGCTTGGGTCTCCCTTTTTCCCATTTCAGGAAGAGGCATATGACATCACCCTAATAAATGAATGTAATGCAAACAACAGCAGTCCCATGCTGTGAAAGGATACACATACACACACATGCATGTGTACATATACAGTCTGGTTCATGAAAACAAAACTAGCTTCCCACTGATCCCTCCACCTCTGGATTTATTCACTCCTAAGACACAGACAGAGGATAGAGTATCTACTACCTTCCACCGACTCAGCTGCTTTAAATTATTTATGTGTGCAGGTCCTGTTGAATTACTTGATTCATTATTTTATTTTTTATTTTTTGATATTTAATATTTTATATTAGATTCAGGCGTATGATATAGTGATTAGACATAATTTATGAAATGATCCACTAATAAATATATAATTTACAAAGTGATCCCCCTAATAAGTTTAGTACTCACCTGGCACCATACATAGTTATTACAATATTATTGACTATATTCCCTATGCTGTACTTTACATCCCATGACTATTTTGTAACTACCAATTGTACTTCTTACTCCCTTTACCTTGTTTGAAACCAAAGTACTACCTAAATTCTGAGTGTTATTACTGCCTTCTCTTCCTTTTATTTTATTGTTAAACAAAGAGGAAAAGACAAAACACAATATCCAATAATTCATCAGCATAATAAAACTTTTAAAAAATATCGCCCATCATCATCATATGGCAAACAGCAGTACAGATGTACTGACATTAATAGAATCTATGACTCGAAAGTCAGTATATATTCATTTTGTCAGCAACAATTTAGTTTAAGCAACAAAACTATGTTCTCTTAAATTAATTTTAATTTATTGTTATTTTCCTGAGGAGAAGTATGTATTTAATTTACTAATTTTTTGTTCGGTTTTATAGTGGTATAAAAGATATAAGTTTATCCTGAGTTTTAAGCTTACACATTTGGGAAACATTATCATAAAAGCCCTTCAAGTCGATTCTGAGAACCCATGAGAAATCAGTCCTTTCCAAAGTCTGAGAAACTGAGAAACACTGAGAAAGACAAAAATAAAACAATAAGTAAAAAACCCATTTTTTACCTCATGAAACATAACCCCTCTTGTATCAGAAAGAAAACTGAAAAACTATCCCTCTGTGTTATCTACCTTTTATTCAGAGATTGTCATATAACCAAACAGCAAAATGGACAACTGGCCCCCAGACAAAACTGCTGATTTTTAAGACAGCAAAGTGCAATCAAACTACCTACATGGTACCAACCCCTACTCTACCTTCATCCTCACACCACCTCTTTTGCACACCGTATTTCTTCATGTATGAACTCCCAGAAAATATCCAGGCAGAAAATTAGAGGGGCCTAAGAATGACTCATTGGTCTAAAATACTTACATTTCTCACAAGCAAACTTTTGCAAGTAAAGCCAAAGCAGGAGGAGTCGTGGTAACAGTGCAAGTGAAAGGCTATAGTTTCTCCATATCCTATTATCTCAAAGCATCAGAATTACACACTGTGATAAAAGACGATCACAGTTTTGTAGAGCAGAGCTATCCCCAGATAAATAGCTGATTGACAGTAAGAACTAGGCTACATACATCAACTTGCCTTCACGCTAAAAATCTGAGAATGGGCTTTGACTAACACCTAGATCCAAGGAGCAGATTCAGTAGTAGAAATGAAAGAAAACAACAACACAGAATCTATTTTTTTATAACTTCGGAAAGAGTTATCTTAAAGATGCAGGTGAGGTGCAGTCTTCTGAAAATAATTTGCTACAGAAACCAAAATAACATTTTAGAAAACTTTTAACAATAGGATATAAGTCTTGAAAATCACAAGGTCAGAATCTTTAAAAAGTGAGATTAAAGGGGAAAAAATACAAAAAAAATGAAAATGGAAATATGTTATAAGGAAAACTAAAAAGGCAATTAGAGTTAGATGTGCATTAGAGTAGAATTTACTCTGGAGAAAAATGCATTAGCGATATGAACTACAAAGATGAAAAATTCTTCTACAAGACAAAGAACAGAGATAAATAACTGGAAACAATGCAGGCATAAAATATAATGCCCAGTCATCTAAAGTCACTTGAAGACATAGTCCAGCCAAGAAAAGGAATGAAGAAAAATGAAAAATTCAAGAATGTGGACAGGAAGATAAAAAGAATCAACACTTGGTCTAATAAACTTCAGATACATAAGGAAATATTAGTGCTTCATATGAATCTACTAATAAATACGAACTTCTCAGTTTTTAGCCTCCCAAAATAGACTTCATCTCAGACTTTTACCCTTCACACAGACATAATGTTTTCCTGGTAATAATGGACCACGGTCTGTTTATCCACAAAGTCTAAATTCATGAAACTATAAAAACAGAAAGATTTCTTTCTAAATCATTTGGTGGCAAAGTGAACTGATGTAAAATAATTTGTAGGGTTTTTAAATGCTGAAAATGTTAATATTCATCATTTGTCACATAAATATCAATAAATTGGACCACTGCTTACTGCCACATATTATGCTGGAATATTATATACTATGCAATATTCATTCTTTCTAAAATCCAAACTATTTTGATACTCCAGAACACATTCAAGGGTTTTGAATAAGAAGTCATGAACTCACAATTGACTCATCTGAATGGCTCACTTTCTTCTAGCAACCCTAGCTAGTTTAATCATTGATAACATATTCCACCTCTCTGGACACTCTGGGCTCTCAAGACAACCGATTTCTTTCTTTCTATGATCTCCAATGGACTCTCAATTTTAGAAGACATTCAAGGAGGAGGAGTCACACCTGACTCTTCTTCCTGACTACCTAATCTATCTGCCTTGAAAATAATAAAACTTACTCTCTCCATGGCTCATCTCTAATTGCATTCCTCCAGGCACATTTATACCATCTTTAACCAATTACTATTCTATCCAGACCACAGGGAGCCTATCTTTTACCTTGGACCCTGGCCATCTGAGCCTAGGGAAATGTCAGGTCTAACATAAGAGTTGTATATTCCTGACCCAGCTGTGGTCCACTCCAGGTATCTGAACAATCTAGAATAGCATTCAGTAGAGAATGCCACAAGAATTTTGAGCACACTATGATATAAGTTTTTCTAAACTTTGCTTCAATGATGAAAATTATAAGATTATGCTTCCCTTACTGCTCAAGCTTTCACAGCTTGAGTCCTAAAGTATCCCTCTCTATTTCTACTCTCAGAGCTCTTTGTAGACTCTTTCTCCAGAGCTGTTGGCTCTGACTCACTTACTCGCCATCATGACTCTTCACTTCAGATTCACCTTCTGTTGTTTACACAAACCCTTTTACTACATGCTTTGGCTGTGTTAAAATCTCTCCTTGCCCAGAATTTGACTTGCCTTGCTTAGTGCCTCACAGCCACAACTAGCTCGAGCTTTGCTATAACTATTAAAAAATATATAATAGAAAAAAATAAAATTAGGATTAAATAAGATAACAGTTTATTTGTGTAAGTTAAGAGAAGTCCAAGGATATCTAGTCCAAGGCTGTTACTGGCTTTTCCATGGGTCAAGAGGAAACTCTTTTATTTTTATGTTCCTCTATTTAAAGATATGATTTTCAGTGTCAAGGTCATGTCATGGACAAAGGTGACTGTTAGAACCCTAGCTTTCCATGCAGCTTCCAGGCAGCAGGAAGGAAGAGGAACAGAAATGCATCTTAATGCTTATTTCTTCTTACTTCTCTTTGTCTCAACTCACACAGATTCACCTACTCATAAGGAAAGCTAGCTTTAATTTGGTCAGCCACAAAATACATACATATATATATATATATATATGAACATGCACAGAGATACACAGAATTTTGTTGGAAGATGGAGAAAACGAATTGAGGCTGGGCAAGAAGCAATCTGCCAGCAGTTTCTACCATAACCACCTACTATGATGCCTTGACCCTAGAACAAGGATATCAGACATTTATCAGTAATAATAGAACACCCATCTCTCAATTTATACCTCACCCAGATTCAAATGAAGTAATGAGAATGTCAAAACTACTTAAATTACAATTTTCTTATATTAAATAAATAAAAGACAAAAAAATATGTCCTAATGGGTTGGAAAAGTATGCATATTTTTATGACATTTTAATATAATCCATAAATAAGGAGTTTGTGAGCAAAATATCTATGGACAATATCCAGGAAAGCTGTAAATGGCACTGGTCCATAATCACTAGCTGCTTTAGTCTTCATCTTCCCCATTATAAGAATTGTAGCTATATCAGTGACGCCCAGACTTAACCCTTCCTTTCAATTTGGCAGCACTGGGCAGTGTTACTTATGTATTTGCCCTTTTCAGTGCAACCAGTATCTTCTATATTTTCCACAATGACACTCTGCAATGTCACCTGAGTTTCCTAGTCGTAATATTTCCTAAAAGTTTTAAAACATTTTTAAATAAATGAAAAATAAAAACACACAGGAAATGCCTAGCTTCACAGAATGTCATCTCAGAATTCCCAAACCATACAGGTATATGGCAACTGCAAAGGAGAAGCTAGAGCCTGGAAAATCTCCTCACCCCAATTCACCTGATATTGCAGGTTTCCTATTTATGTAGCTCACAGAAGAACAAACACATGTTGGCAGGCAACTTAAAAACATGTTAGGGGTCAAATATGTGGTGACAGAAAGAAATATAACTAGGAGCAGTGAACAAACAATGCAATATATATATATATATATATATATATATATATATATATATATATATATATATATATGCATTACTGTTAAATTGTATACCTGAAGCTTACTGGATTTTGTTAACCAATGTCACCATAATAATTTAAAATAAAATAAAATATAAAATTTATAATTATCTCTGTTGTAAGTTTTTTGCTAGTTTTAAAATTTGTTCTCAAAATTTTTATTTTAAATTATCTTAAATTTATTGTAGACAAGTTTCTTTTAAATCAACTTATTTTTTAACACTGATTTTTAGACATAAAAGTTTTGAGATATAATTGACATACAATATAATTCTCAAAAACATGCTAAGTAAAACTAACCAGTCACAGAAAACCACAATCTTGCATCCCAGGAATAAATCCCACTTGATCGTGGCCTATGATTTTTGTAATGGATTGATGAATTGGTTTGCTAATATTTTGTTCAGAATTTTTGCATCTATGTTGATCAAGGATATCGGCCTACAATTTCTTTTTTGCAATGTTTTTGTCTGGTTTAGAACAAGGTTAATGCTGGCCTCGTGAAATGAGCTTGAGGTCCTTCCCTCCTGAATTTTTTGGAATAGTTTGAAAAGAATATGTGTTAATTCTTCTTTGAATGCATAAAATTCACCTGTGAAGCCATCTGGTCTAGGATTTTTGTTTCTTAGAGGCTATTGATTACTGATTTAATTTCATTAGTAGTAATCAGTTGGTTCAGATTTTATTTCTTCTTGACTCAGTTTTGGAAGGTTGTACATTTCTAAAAATTTATCCATTTCTTCCAGATTGTCCAATTTGTTAGCATCCCATTGCTAATAATATTTTCTTACTACCCTTTGTATTTCTGTGGAGTCCATTATCACTTTTCTTCTTTTACTTATAATTTTATTTATTTGAGTTCTCTCTTTTTTTCTTAGTAAGTCTGGTTAAGGGCTTATCAATTTCTCTTTTACCTTTTCAAAGAACCAGCTTTTGGTTTCACTGATCTTTTGTATTGCAAACAAATACATTTTTAAATGCCTAGGAATAACAATAATAATAACCACCACAGATAATATTTATTGAACTTCAATAGAGATAGAGAAGGAGTAGTCAGGGAAACAGTTTTAGGGAGGTTCATTTTAGATATGTTTTTTTCTTTCAAATTAGAAGAGTTATGAGCAGGTATATAAGTCAATGTCGAGGATCCCCTTGAAAACAAAATGTTAAGTGTGCTTGGGGAGGAAGGTGAAGGCCAAATTCATCTCAATAAACAAGTTGAGTTTATAAATGCACTGGCCCAGTTCCCTCTTCACATTAGACATTTTACTAACAATTGTTCCTTCTCCTCCATGACCTGGTCTTGTGCTATGATGAATTACAATCATGAAAATACCATTTCTCTGTTTGTCTGAATGTGGGAAAATCAGAATAAAAGAAATTCTCTTGACCTGATCTCCATCAATAGGGCAATCAGTATAATTGCAACAACTATGCTGATAATCATGATAATTTGTCTTTTAAAGATAAAAGTAATCTATTGCTTTGAGCATGAAGATAATTGTTTCTATTCTTCACTGCATATTGCTAGTGTGGACTTGGTCAAAATAAAATCTGTGGTTCATGATTATAATTTTATTTGCATAATTATTCAGGGAAGAGAGTGAGTGGGGAATTTTGCTTTGAAACTGCTCTCTTTCCACTTTTCTAGCATTATTTCCACATGATGTTTTATCCTATCAAAACTTGCCATGATAGATTGTAATATATTAAGTCAGTCCCACCACACAATGTTGGCTATGCAAATATGAGTTTGAATCACATCAAATCACTTCTGTCTTGGCTCTATAGATATGGTTAGAATAAAGATTTTGTGGAAATAAAAAATTATTGTTGTTTATTAAGTACTGAAGTTCCCAGCAGTGAGATTTGTACAGATACAATGCAATGAAGATTAGAGTATTTCTTTTTGTTTTTAGTAAAAAAATTAAATGAATTCCTATATATAAGACAGGCTGTCAAGATCTTTTTCTCTGATTTGCCTTTCTGTTTATTCTTTTAATTAGTGGCCTTTTTATAATCTCTCTCTTTTTAGCACTAAATTATGAAAGTTATGAGAGGTCACATTTTAAGGCACCAAGCTACAACAAATAATCTCTTAAGGTGGTATCTTTCTATAATGTAATTAAATTATTATAATTAAATTTAAAAGTAGGAACTGTTTTAGATAATGATGCTAATTTAGGCTCAACCCAAGATTCATTTGGGAAAAGCATACATTGATTCTTCCTATATGCAGCATGAAGCTATTCAATAGAAGATACCATAGGTCAGGTCCCCAAAAAGAACACTCTGAGGTAGAAATCTGTGTGGAGGAGGTTTATTGAGGTGTTCTCTTAGGATCAATACTTGTAGGACAGTGAGAAAAGCAGGATTGGGCAGAGGAAAAGATGAAATCTGTAGCAATTTCAACAAAGCCTCATCTAATTTCATAAGAAGCTTTGAAGCTAGAATGGCCTTTCCTTGCTGTTCTTTGTTGAGAAGGAACAGCTTTTCTTGGACCAATCTTTGACTGTGGGCTTCTTTCCCCACTAGGGAAAAAGGGGGGTGACCTTGGCCAAGGCAGCTCTTCAGCCAAGGGCAAGTCTCAGAAACTCAACTGAGGGCTGCTGCCTGCCAACATGCAGATTTCAGCGGCATATTACAGTATCTACTACACAGGGGCAGCGATAAGCAACAATTTTTTTTAATTCCAAACTTTCTGTCCAAGAGGCATGTCACAGAGTTTACTAGGCCAAGATTCAAAGGAACTATATGCTATTCTGTCTATTGCACTAAAAACATTTTATGGCTTTGGAAAGCCATTTATCCTCTTTGTATTCAGCAATAAAATTCTCTTTGACAAGATAATCACCTATGGTCTTTTCTTCTTTGACAATCCTAATTTTGGTGCCTTAATTTTTAGAAAAATCAAGATGAAAAGGTTTTAAATTTAGTCAAGTCTCACAAAAAAGTTTAGTTTCACTTAGAATTTAAAGTCTTGGATCCTATTTTTTCCCAGTTAAATCTCAAAACCCCAAAGTAATTTCCAAGTCCCTTTGATAGCGTTAATATTGGTACCTTTTAACTAAATCTGAGAGTGAAATCTAAGTCCCAGAAGAGAAAGAATGAAGATGATTGATCATAGAATTCTAGTGCTCAGACCAGAATCCTGGGCTGCTGAATTCAACTAAAATTTAATAAAACTTCTTTAATCCTAACTAACACCATCATTATCTATTTTTCTAAAGGAACAAATTTGCTAGTGAACCCGCAATAAATTTGATTACCCCTGCAAAACCTAGTTATGCTGCTTCTTCTACCGAGAAGACATGGAATAGCCACACTCCCTTCTTTATTGTCGTGTTCTTCTTTGAAAAGGTCATTAGCTACATCTGGGGTCTCCATTATTCAGAATAGGCAACTAATAGATATAAAAGGCCATTTGCCCTTCCAAACATATGAAAGTCAGACATCTTTATATGGACGCTTTAATGTAATTGCCCGGGAGAGGTGCAAAAGAAAACTAAAATGACTACATTGGATTTACTGTCTCGCTCTATTAGGATTTGTGTAGCATCTTTGTCCCTCAGAAGAACAAAATGGAGAGAACTAAATATAGAGGACATTGATCTTTTCCTGGCACTGAGCTTCATAAAGAATAGTTTTTTGCAAAAGAACAGCTTTATTTCATCTATTTAACTATTCCACATCATGTGTGCAACATAACATTTTTAAAGCATTGCATTCCTAGTTCTGCCTTTTATTTTGTCAACAGCAACTTTAATATTTATGATTTATGCCAAAAAGAGGAGTCTGAAAATACATAGTTTGGAATAAAGCGACTCCTTTTTCTCATAGGCAAGAAGCTGACTTAAACTGATGTTAAACTGTCACTGGACATAAAAAAAAATACAAGCCATTGATTTTAACAGAACCTCTACACTGTTAACACTTATGAAAGCTCATTTTTACTTATTTAAAACAATTTTCTATTATAAATCACTGACATGTTTTTTACGGTTTTCATTAGGCATATGTTCTCATTTTTTAGTGAAATGTTTCTGTGTACCTATATATGATTATACCCCAATTTCTGAGTAACTTGCCTAAAATCTGTAATAATTAGACTGTGCATCTTTGTAATAGGAAGAGAATTCCATGTCTTATTTAACAAAAATTATACTACTCAGTGCATCCCATCAGGTCTTCAAAACCAGGACAGGATAGACTAATCCTTGAAGACTGATAACTAACAAAGAATGTCGACAATAAATTATTTATGATATCTCAGTCCCACCCAACTGCGCAGCTAGTTTACTTTTCTCTCAAGACATTAACCTGAGTCATGCCAAAAGCAAAGATACTGAAGGAGTCATTTCCCTGCACTATAGATCAAGGGAGTGCATTTGGGATATGCCACACCCCTACTAGGGTCCCATACTGCAGATATTCTCAAGTGCTACCTTGAGGTCTGCATACTTTCATCATAGGCAAAGTAATATTTCTGGAACAACATGGGAAGTGAACATAGAACACAAAATGCCAGGTTTTGGTACAAGAACATGGGTGGAAAACTGGTTCCTAAGATAAAAGGAGATTAGTTGGTTGAGATGGCAGAAACAAGGTTTTTGCAATACAGCCTTCAGAGACACAACTAAAGTTCTTCTAGAACATCCACAGACCAGCAGACTCTTTGATAAGAAAGATGAGTGAGGGTTGCGAGACTCTAGACAGAGTGCCTGTTGGCTCTGCTACACAGTGACTAGGAGTGAGTCAAGCTCTATAACCTCATGTATCATAGAGGGGCTAGAAAACATTTTGGGTTCAAGGAGTTTGTCCTTTGAAGTACATAGAGCTAAACCTGGTTTCTTGTCAAAAGCATGCAGCTATACTGCATCTCCAAAGTCAAGGTTAAACCAGGAATGAGAATTAACACATACCTACTATTGGGGATTAAATTCTGTCCCCCAGAAAGATGTGGAAGTCTGAACCCCTCGTACCTGTGAACGTGGACTTACTTTGATACAAGGTCTTTGTAAATGTTATTAAGTTGAGGTTACACTGGATTAGGGTGGACCCTAATTCAATATGACTGGTGTACTTACAAGAAGAGAAGAGACACAGACACATGCAATGAGGAAAAACAATATGAAGACACAGAGAAATATCATGTGATTGGAGTAATGTGTCTACAAGGCAAGGAACACCAAAACTGGCCAACAACCACCAGAAGCTAGGGAGAAAGAAATATCCTCTCTTAAAATCTTCAAGAGAGCATAACCCTGCCAGCACCTTGATTTCAGACTTACAGCCTTCAAAACTGTGAGAGGATAAATTTCTGTTATTTTAAGCCACCAAATTTGTGGTAATTTGTTATGGCAACACTGAGAAACTAATAGAACTGCCTTGAGATAGGAAACAAGGAGGACAAATAACCCTGTAGGAGGGAATTAGAAAAGGTATCATGAAGCAAGCAACATAGGATATGGACCTTAATGACTGGATAAGATTTAAGTAAATTAAAATGATAGAAGAAGAAGGGAGAGACAACCTAGTAGACAAATACTGCATGAGGAAGCAGGGATAGAGGAGAAAGGTAGTTCATGTGTGGGAAACACCAGGGAATTCAATTTTAGCATGCTACAGAATGTGTGTGGATTAGAGAAAGGTAAGACTCCAATGTGGGTTGAGACCATTTTGAGCCTGAGAAGCCTGAGAAGTTCAGACTTGACCCAGAACTAATAAAGGGCTCTTAAACTTTTTGGCAATAAGTGATTGGATCAGAGCCAAGTTAGGAAGACTAATCTGTTAGTGTATGTAAGCTGGTTTAGAAAAAGGAGAGAAACTGAAAAAAAGTGAGTACCAGTTAAGAAGTTACTGCAGTAGGTCAAGCAAATAATAACAAAATATAAAATTGAATAGAAGAAAGAGGAAATAAACCAAAAAGATAGAAGTAAAAGCTTGGTAGAGATAGAATTGATAGTTCCAGGCACTTGATTTCACATAGAGATGAAAAAAATAAATAAAAAATAATTGAGCCTGGATGACTAAAATGAGAGAGGTATCATTAACAGAGATAATTAAGTCAAAAGAGAGATGGATTTAGGAAAATTGTGGGTTTAAGAATCTGTTTTATGCCAGGTTTAAACTAAATTCCTTCTTGCTAAAAAAGATGATGCATTCTTGCTTGAGAAATCTCAAAGCCAGCCCATATTAGCCTGAGTTGTATAACACTGAGGAGAGAGTTGGGGAAGGCAAAGGAGAAAATGAGAAAAGAAAAATGGACTCAAAATCTCTTTGATAACACCTCAATAGGGCACATGTATGGATCCACTGAGATAATCAGAAAGCAGCCATGATTAGAGATTGAATAAGCCGTAAGCCATGGCCTTGACTGTGACACAGACCAAAGCATTGAGCACAGCATATGTGTCCTGGGGAATCCTGAAGAGGGATGGAGATGCCTACAGTAAAAAATAGATCAATGACCTACAGGGGACCCACAGGTTTAGTGTTCTTTCTGATTCAAAAGGGAAAATGAATCTTACATAAATCCCCAAGTACACATATTTTATTAAGCTAGCACATAAACTAGCATTGTAAATACAATGACTAAAAAAAAGGAATGTTCAAATTTCTAGATCAAGGTTAATTAATATGTTTTAAGGGCACTAAAGTATCTAGTTTCACTTGTTAAATTATACACTCTGGAAAATGATATTAGCTCTACTTGAAAATTCTTCTTTTTCTAAACAAAAAAAAAAAAGAAATTCTCATTTATTATCATGAATGCAGAAATTACTAACCAGCAGAAGAATACATTGCAGAGCATGCTAAAGAAAAAGTGTTGCCTCTTTTATTTAATAGCATCTATGATAGACCAAACAATGTTTGGCACTAGAGTGAGCCAAAAAATTTATATATTTATATACATGGTCATGTCAACATGGACTTACACACACACATGCATGTGCGCACATGCACACACACACACACACATACACACAAATAAGAAACCAACAAAAAATTAGATAAAAAACAAGATGTTGTGACAAAAAATAATGGATAAGAAATGTCTATGTTAGATAGGGTGGTCATAGAAGTCCTCTCTTAGGGAATGGTGTTTAAGCTGAGTTCTTAGGATAAGAAAGAACCAATATTTAGAAGAACTGCAAGAGAGAATGTTTCTGCCAAAATAAATATCGAGAAAGATTTTAAGAAAGCCCTCAGCTCAAGGAACCGAAGAAAAATACCATTTCAGATGGCACAAAGTGGGGGAAGTTGAGAAAGTCACAAGGTGAAGCTGCAAAGAACAGCAGGAGCAAGACTGAGAACACCTGATAGGACAACACAGACTGGGAAGTACTTCTGAAAACAAAGGGAAACTGAAGAATAATTTTAAACTGGGAAACATGATCCAATTTTCTTGATAAAAATTTATCTTTTTTGCACAGAGCTTGGCAAACTCTAGATACTAAGTGGCAAGAATAGAAAATAGGAGACACAGTAGGAGACTTTTTGAATAATCCAGGTGAGAAATGAGAGGATGGGGAGAAGTAGGCGTATTCAAAAGATGTTTGGAATAAAACTGACAGGAATTAAGAACAGATTGAAATTGAGGAGTGATAAAGAGGGGAGAATTAAGAATGAGATTCCCACTGTGATGCCTTGAGCAACTGGCTATATGATAGTGCCCTTAACTAAGGTGGAGAAGAAGGAGCGGGTTTGGGAGAGGGAATTAAGAATTAAGTTTTAAACATGTCACCTTTGGAATGCCTCTGAGACTGTCACTGAGGTGCTCACATATATGATTCTGAGATCGGAGACAGGTTTGGGCTGGTCATACACATGTAAGAATAGAGGAGACCACTGAAAGAATGTGTAGAGAAACTCTCATCCTTAGAAGTGAGATGAAGGAAGGAAAAGCTGCCAAAAATCATTATCATTGTTAACTCACGTGCCATATAAAGCCCTTTCTGATTGAAGTCCATTCCTATTCCCCTGGAGGGAAGCATTATCCTGACTCTTGTGATAATCACTTCCTTACTCTTCATTACAGTTTTACCATCTACATACACAGAAATAATGACATGTTTAGTTTGCATGTATCTGGCATCAAGGTTAGACTACCGGCACATAATGAGTTGAAGAACAAATGCTCTTTCTTTGTCTAGTCTCTGAAATACTTGACAGAAGATTAGAATACTTAAAATGTTGGATAGAAATTCTGAGGAAAGTCGTAGGGGCCTGGACTTTTCTTAATTGAAAGATTTTTTAATTACTGATTCTGTTTCTTTAATGGTTATAGAAATATCTGAGCTGATTCTCAATTATTAAAACTAATACAAAAAATTAGTCAAGTACTGACTAATTGAACACAACACACGTAACTTGATGTATTCTTTTCCTTTAGGAGGGAGTTGAGGAAAGAGTGGGTTGAATTATTTTTAAATTTGAATTTTCAGAATCTACATCAAATTACTAAAAGAAAAATGAATTAGATAGCTGGGGGAAAAGGCAAGATTAAATTCTTACCACAGACAATGTACTGGAGACATTTTATGTGCCTCCCTGGATTTGCTCAGCCAAGATTTTCTATTCAATGCTACTAATGACAAATAAGATCACTGAATGCATTGTGGAAAACTACTAAAAGAAAGTTTTCCTCTTCGATGAAAGAAAGTTCATTGCTACACTTGTGGCAGGGCCTGTCCTTGTGGTACTCCACCTGCTTGGCAGGCCGGCTCCTAACTAATGTTTGCAAGTGTGACCTGAGAGAGTATCTCACTTCTTGCCATCCATCACCAGTTTTTCTATTTCCCCTGAAGCATGAAACACTGAAGGAGGCCCTCAGTGTGCACAAACACACACACACACAGTCCAGGACCAGAAGATGGCATGCTCTGGACATAAAGGGAATGCTCAGGCTGGTGTTGCTCATGAAGAGTTTGCTGCCTGTGCTGTTTGAATTCTGGTCCCCAAGTCAGTGCTGGAGGGGTTGGAGGCACAGTTGAAAATGTTAAAGAGATGACATTCATGGGACAAACTTTAACTAATAAAATATGACAAATGGCACTTTTTTTTTTCACTTTCTTTCCCTGACCTGAGACTGATTTGAGGCACAGTCTATAGCCCCTGTGCTTTTGGCTCTTAAAACCAGGTAATTGTCGGCACACATTACAAATCTCTGTCCAGCTCAATGACATGCCCTTTTGTATTTTCTATCCCTCTTTTACTGCCACTCCCTCTCCCCTCTTATTCCTGATCTTATGACTGCACAGCAATTAAGTATTTACATGGAAGATTGTGCCTCCGGCTCTGTTTCTTAAAGTCCCCAGGCCAAGAAAGATAAACAAGTATTACTCTATATTTTAAATTAAAAATATCTTTTTTTTTATTTTGCCATGTGTTCTTTACCTCATATGTTAATAATTACAGTTACTATCTCTCAAACACAGTTAGTTCACATACTCCTTATTTTGGTCATACTCACAGGCCAAAAACCAATCCTTTCCTTCTTTCCTTCTCCCTCCTCCTTTCCTTCCTCCTTTTCTTCCTTCTTTCCTCTTTCTCTTATTTAATACATCACATAAAGTTGAATAAAACATAAATGTACATTTTAGCAATAACAAACTACCAAGGCCAAGAAATGAAATATTTTCAGCCCCGCAGAAGTCACACACCTCATTTGATGAAAGTCTACTCTCAGTCCCCCAGATCTAAACGTTATTTAACTTTTAGTCACTAGTTTGGCAAAGTTTCAAAGTAATATCAATAGTTTATCAAAGTAAGAAATGAAACTGGAACTCTCCTTTTTGACACCCAGATGGAGAGGTTTTCTCTATCTAACACCTAACACTCAAGTAAAACCTGAAGTTTATTATGATTATGTGCACAACTTATGACCAAAAGTTTGACAGGACAATTCATCTCCTTATGCTAGGAAACAGCAAAATCTTCAACCACCCCAGTAACAAGAAAAAGAATGTTAAATGTGCCTTGCATTACTCAGGGTTCCTTCAATGATTTGTTTTACCTTAAGGACATACAACACGATTGAGAGAAGAATCTGGAAACAAAGGATAACATGGGCCAAAAGTAGACCAAAGATTGAGAGTTTCATCCCTGAAACTGCAATTAGTTCACCACTACTCTAAGAAAGTGCTTACTTATTCTCTTTATCAGCAAAATAACATGTCTATAACACCATCAACAAACCCTAGCATGAAGGCGGGCAGATGAGTATTGATTTGCTTTCCCAAGGAGCAAGAGCTTCGATGAATCAGACTTCTGGGCAACTGTTCTTTAAACACTTCATAGTTTTTCACAGCTAAACCATGAAACTCAGATTTCCTCTTTTCTCCAGCCTTGGTGGTTTGCAGGTGAAGTGTGTGGAAATTTTCATCTATCAAGGAGCAAGTTTGTTTTATTTATTTATTTTTTTTTTGTAAAAATAATAGGGGAAAATGATTCACATCGTAGCATGAAACAAATATTTTTGAAATTTTTTCCAAAACAGCCTCCTCAACCCCTCTCTATTCCCATTCTGTGTAAGATACACACACACACACACACACATATACATACATACATACATATATACATACACATATACACATATATACGTATATACATATATACATGTGTGTGTGTGTGTATAAACCTTCCCACACCTTTTTTAACCAACATTCTGAAAGAGAGGTACAGATGTGTCAAGTTTCTTGACTATTTATACACAAATGAAATCTTCTTATACATATTATTTTTACCAGTTTTATATATGTCATAGATACAACTCCAGATCAAAACAAAAGAGAGATTCTTTCTTATTAATAGCTGAATCATATATCATAGTATGGATGTAATACAGTTTAATCATTTCCCTACTGAAGTTTATTCAGGTTACTTTCAGATTTTTGCTTCTACAAATAATATATCAAGTTATTATGTACTGAAGTTTTAATTTCCATGAGACAGATTTCAAAAAATGGCACTTCTGTGTAAAACAAATATGCGTGTACTATTTATATTCATTTTTAGATATATAGCCTAGTTTTATTAAATGTTATAATAATTTATAGCTCTAGTAGGAAGAAATGAGTGCAAATTCTCTCATTGGCTATTGTTTCTCTTTAATTTTTACTAATTTGATAATATGGAAAGTTATATCCCATGGTTGCTTCAATTTTCACTTTCTTAACTACTCAAAAGTTTAATATTTTCTCTATGCTGTTTATTCTATATTTTTTATTTAGGTTTTTTTAGCCTTTCATTTCTTGAGATTTATTTTTGGTTTCAATTTGTGGCAGATCCTTGGAGGATATTATCCCTTTATCTGGAATATGGTTAATATCCCTCAAAACTCCCACAAATCTCCATATGTCATCTAATTTTTTTCTCAGTCTATGGTTTTCTTTTACCTTTGTTTATGATGTCTTTTGCCACATAGTTTTGTACATTTTATATAATTGGTGTGGAGGAAACCATTTGCTCACCAAAATTCATTCTTCTTTGACACATAGCTAGACTGCACTTCCCTGTTCCTTGCAGTTAGGTGTGGCTTGGGACTAGCTCTCACCGGTGTAATGTCAGAAGGAATAGTGTGTACCTCTTTTCAAATTTAGGCCTTAAAAAGTTGACATGCCCCCTCCATACTCTCTTTCTCTTTCCAACAGCTGGAACCTGGACATGACAGCCCTGTTTTGACCACAGAGAGGGTAATGCCATAAGAGATGACAAAGCCACATGTAACAGTCAGGGTCCAATCAGGAGACAGAAGCTGGGGGGGGGGGGAGTGTTTAATATAATTATTAAATTCATCTAAATGAGTGACTATAAAATGTAAGAAAACACTACATGTGACCCTAGAGCTGAAGAGGGCACACAAGGAGGGCCGAACTTAGAACAGGGCCCCTTCCCTAAGGCTGGGGTTCAGCCCACTAAATAGCAGAGAACTTTGCTTTTTGCCCAGTCTAGAGCTGGTTTACAGTCACTGGAAAAGCAGGAAGCAAATTGTTTAGAGTGCAGAGGGGTGCAAGCAATCAGTAGCTGGTGGCCTGATGGCATCGGCACACAGAGAGGGTGAAGGCCTGGGGCACAGGTCTACAAAAAGAATAGTGGCAGCCGTGCAGGCAAGAGGACTTCGAAAGCTGGTGTCTTTGTGAAGTGGGCCTCAGGAAAGTTATCATCAGGCCAAGTTGAAGCTGAAAAGTTGCCAAGAGACCTCTTGTTCTGGGTGCATATTTGGGACAGAACTCTACTAAATGTCCTCATGCCCATACTGCTGACCCATCATGCAGCCACCAGGAACAGCAGAAGCCCCTTCCTCCAGCAATGTCCCTCCAGCTCCCTCTACTGAAAAGCTTGCATCTTGCACACTATAAAGGAAAGATGCTTAAAGAAATTCTGTTCACTATTACAGAGTATGTATTGAAAGTGAATGTGGAGTTTACAGGCAATAAACTGATAAACATAAGAAGAGCTGAGTCCCTAAATGACCAAAAGGTCCACCACCACCTGCAATGCTTACATCAGAAACGTTACCTGAGAGAGAAATAAACTGTTGTATTTTTTCAGCCACTTGCAGGAAGAGGCTCTTGGCAACAACAGCTTGGTTTTATCTTAAAATAGTCGTCAAATATCAGTCTTTCTTTTCATGGCTCCTGGAGTTCCTGACTTGTTTAGTAAGGTCCTTTAACCTTGTTTTAAAAATATATAGAGGGTAACTATCCGGTTACAGAAAGACTAGTCAAAAGATAACAAATATTGCCACCTTGGCTATGGCTAGTTGCCAGCTACTTCTTGATACAGACAAGTAAAAAAGGGAAAAAGACAAAGGAATGTAAGCCTTGAACACAAACAGCTCTAGCTCCTTTGAGTAGTTTGTGAATACTTTCAAAAATACAGACTTAAAGCAGCTGCAGAAAGAGATTTAATATAAAACGATCACAATAATTAGTTCTAGCAGGTTGAACATCGTCACCACACTATACAAACATTTGTTAATTAAGCAAGAGGCTTAAGCAGCTAGAACCATGGAAGATATGATTCAGTATAGTTCTACAGTGTCTTCTTCCAGAAATAATACCGCTGGCTACAGCTCAGGTCTAACATTAAGATGGCCCTGTGTGCACATAAAGCTGACTTCATTTTAAAACTAGTTCTCCTGAACCCTTATTCTCCTCCCTTTTTCCTCCAGTGGGCTCTAGAATGCACACAGAGGCTTCTGGTTAGTCAGGAACTACCATTAATCCTTCCTCCACCATTTAGCCCTTCTTCCCAGGGCAAGGAATCCCCAATGTTATCTATCTTTTCATTCATCCTGATGCCAGAGCCCCTGGTATCTGGTCCTTTTGTTTCTCTACATCATCCCTGCATTCCTGCCAGAGGAGAACATAGGTCTTTTTCTTAGGGAGATATGACAGGTAGTCTGGGGGAATGAATTGTGTGGGATCCATTTTTTGTCCTGCTGCCGCCCAAGGCTGCCCCTCTGTAAGTAAATTCTCCATTGAAACCCTTTAAACCAATAAGCTGGACTTGTCTGCATCATTCTTTGGCCTCTCAGACCCTTCGGCATTTGGGGGCCACTTTGCATACACAGCCGTTTTATGAAACCTTCTGTCATGTGAAAAGCTAACTATATCCTCTCCATGTATTCTTCATCATCCTCTTTTCCTCTAACATCATTTTCTTTTTTGTGAGAAGGTAGCATGGCCTTATATATAAAGTCAGTCAACATTATGGCTGCGCTGTGTATGCACATTGTATTGGCTTGCCACTGTGGGAACATACAAAGGAAAAAGAGACCCCTCCCACTCCAGATTGAAAGGCACTACAGGCAATCAGGAAATTTGAACCAAACATGAAATAGGCAGGCCACAGGAACACATCACTGATTAAAGCACCAGTTGTAAAAGTGCCCACCAGCTGAAAGAACAATGAAGAGATACAGGATGAAGACAGTTTTCATATCCTCTTTCCTGTGCATGGCAGAAGAAATCAGACTACACGTATGTAGAAATATTGGCTGATTAACTGGGGCCACCAAAAGACAAGGCGAGTAGAGATAAACATCATTGTTGGTGCTGGTGCTTTCTGAATTTCATACATTTGTTACATTTGTTCTGAACAAAAGCATAAAATCCACTAGCAAACATTATCTTTTTTCCCTATTGTTTTGTTTTATTCTAGAACCCCCTTCTGGAAATTCAGGCTTAAATTGGGGGATAATAGAAAACAAAATCATCTAATTTTTTTTTACATTTTAAAAAATTTATTTATTTAAATTACTTTCAGGTATACAGTACATTGGTTAGACATCTATATAGTTTATATATAAACGATCCCCACAAATTGCTTCCTCCCTCTCCTGACCCTCCACCTAGACATCATATTAATCCTAACTGCATTCCCTCTGCTGTGTTCCTCTGCCCAGTAAAATCACCTATTATTGCCCCAACATTTTAATCACACTGTTACATCTTTGTGCCTTACTTCCTGGAGGGATTCCCTGAGTCTCTGACCCCACCTGCCTAGCAAATTCCTATTTTACCATTCTTCGGGACTCAGTTCAAATGAAACCCTTCTGGCCTGTTGAACTGTTCCAGGGATTTGGCATGAGAAATAAATATATATGTATATACATGTTATGTATACACATGTACTACATAACATGTATATACATATATGTGCACATGCATATACATGCACATGCATATATACATATATGTATACACATTTACATATATTTTACATATATATTTTATACTTTACATATGTAAATATATATGTATATTTCTACTGCATGACATTTGTATGTGACTAATGAAAGTTTTCAAATGAATCAATATTTCACTTTTGCTATATATTCTAATATCATCTATTTCAAATTCTTAAAGTATTTCACTAAGAGATTAATAACGTTTCAGTAAAACAATACATTGGTTTGTGTTTAGAGCCACGTTAACAGTCCCTCTGCAGTCAGCTCAGCATCTCTTCTTGACCGTGGTGGGTTATGTCCTGGAGGTACGCTGCCCTCTGCTGGTGTCCTCTTAAACGAGTGTGAATGTGGTAGCTACAGTGAGTGGCTGGCCTTTGTTTAGATGTTGGTTCTAAACCCCCTGACAGGCTCACAGCAGATAACCATATGCTCACAGCTATATACAGAAGGCCAGGAGTACAGAACGTTCACTTTCATTTTACCGTCTGGTAAGGACAGGCAGGATACCAAACAGGAAATAAAGACAGAAATTTCTTCATAGGTGTTTTATAGGGGGTCCTAAGTTGCCTTAAATATTAGTAATATTTTTATTATGCCCATAATTTTAAGTGGCTTTATGCCAATCTTGCAAGCACCACATACTGTACCAGACATATAAAATGTAAATGCGTCCATAGTTCTATGATCCCAGGGAAAGTGAAGAGCCTCAAGTAACTGATGGTCCCAATCTTTGATTCTATAAAATTATAAAATAAATGTATACTTAATGATTTCAAAATGCATTAATAATAGATTAGGATAAAACAGTACAATGCGCACAGTGTGGGCACAGGTACAGGTATGTGTATAGATCTAGATATATAGATACATGTATAGGGTGTGTTTCTAATTTTGCACACATTTTATATGCATAGATTTGTAGAAAGAAGGGTCAGGAATAATATATCAAAATGCTAATGACTATAATCACTAGATAGCAAAAATTTCAGCTGCTGTTAATTTAAATTATTTACCTATTTTTTTCTAATCTTTCTATAATAATCATGAATTACTAGAGTAATGAAAAAATGAAGACAAAAAAAAAAACTCATAGATAATGTCACTGGCAGAAACATTAACAGATAAGACCTGAAGTTAAAATTAAAACTATCACACCTAGTACAAGTTAGAGGTACCTGCTAATGCAAATATCACTAAAAGAAATGGAAAGAAATGTGCTGAACCCCAGAAACCTGTCCTCTTGGGAATCAGACAGTGAGGCTTGGTTTAGCCCCATCCATTTATGTGGCGATTAATCATTAAGCCAGTCTGTTCTTCATTAAGAAGCCAATAGAGTCAGACCTACAATTGCTCTAGAAATATGGCTTGCTGAAAAACTGTTTGAGTTATTCCAAAAGAGAACCAAACTATAGGCATTTGAATACCCTATGAGCACTCAAGAAAGGGAGGAAATGGCTTGAACACTTGGCAAAGAAAGCTCAGCAATTTTCTTTTTAATTATTGAGATAAGAAAGTGAGTTTGATTTCATTTAGCTGTTCAAATAGAAATCTATTTAAATATTTAAACAGAAAAGCCTCCTGGTCTACCATCCTGCCCTCCTGTAACAGCTATGGCCTTTCCACAGAGATAAATTTTATAGTGGATTTGGTTTGAGAAACTTCTATTTTATGGGTTAGAAATTGATTTCAAGAGCCTTCAGCAGAGTAAAACACACACAATTGTGTATTTGCTTTATGGGTATGTCTACACTCCCTTGCAGTACAAACTAAATCTCCTGCTGGTAAACACGAGGATGTTTGGCGTTTGAATTGCTTCTCTTTTAGAGATGTGGTCCTGATAATCTCTTTCACAAACCATTAAGGACCCAAACCCTCCCTAAATGCCTCGCCCTTACTTCCTAGACATCATCCTGCACTGTTTTCCTCCATTCTAGTTGGGCAAATAAAATTCAACATGAAAGCAATAAATATTTGTATGTGCCTACTTGCCACCTCCAGTGACAATTTACCCTCCCAGATAGGTCTCCATAACCAGACAAATCTTGCTGCTGTCTTCCATAACCAAGCCCATTCCAGAATTTAAAGATTTTCCTAAATTATATATCATTCAAAAAGCAATTCCTAAGAGGAAGGAAAGGGAGCCTGTCACAGCATGTAACCCATCAGTCTTTTTATGCTTCCAAGGTTTGACTCGTCTAGAATACCCAGCCCATTTTTTCATCCAGCAAAACTTTTTGACCTTGAAGGTCTTTGCTTGACTGTCAATACCTCTGTTTCTACTAAAAATGTAAGTTTCAATCATTCTCCGATAATATTTTCCAATTGCCTTGTACCTACTTTTGGCAGAGATCTAACACTGTATTTTAATTTATTGTTTACATGTCTGTCTTCCACCTTTAGATTGTGAGTTCCCAAGGAAACAGGCTGTCTCTCATTATGATATTCCCAGTACCTACTGTTCAATAAATAAATGCTGAATGAATGTATAAAATGAGTATAATGACCCCTGCAGAATCCAATTGCCTGTATACTTTTACATGTACAACAGAGAGATTAACAAATCCAAAAAGACAGTTTGAGAGCTTTATCTTGACTCTTTTTACAATATGTGATAAAATAGAACTGAACACGTTCTATGTCAATTAATACTTAACAGAATGGCATTTATTAATATTTCTGTAGAGGGTAGTGTGAAAGTAGCAATTTTCACTTCAGGGTTTCTCATGGGGAAAATCAGCTTTTCAAGAAAGAAAGTAGATTTTCCTAGCAGTTCAAATTTCCTTTCTTCAAATTCAGTTAAACCAACACAGCCAGCCAAGAACCGTTTCACATTTTGTCACCACAAAGAATGTGATTTTTTTCCTGCTAGGTTGGTGTGAGCTTTCCCACATTGCTTTCTTCTGCTGTGTGCATGCCATAGGTGGCTGAGAAAAGAAATCTCAGATATCATTGCTGGTTCAACAATAGACACCTTGTAAATGATTATGCTCCCAATTAATTTAGCCTTTTATTTACTTTAATCCTATCTCTTCCATGAGGAACTTGTATCTCCATCATTATGAATTGTACTTTTCCCTTAACCTCTTCCCTGTTATTATTCTTAAACAATCTACACATAAATTTCTTCCTATAACCTTTGAAATTAATCCCTTTGTTGGTTAAGTTCAATTTTGTCTACTTCCTGCTAGCCAACAAACAAGTAGCACAAAATGCATTCCACAAGCTAGCATGAAACCATCTACAAACTAAGGGAAACTCCCAGGATGATAATTGAGCAAAGATCCAGGGTTTCAATAATCTATTACTTGATTTGTTCACCTGTGAAGTCATAGGTTTGGTATATTGACATGCAAAGCAAAAGTCATTGTTCTTATAATTTAGTTAAGGGGGGGAAGGTTAATCTCTATTACTTGAGAATTTCAGATGAACATGGGTTATACTGAACAGTACAAGTAGAAATGTCAGATTGAATGTCATTGCAACAGCTAATGTCCATTTCTAAGAGGCAAAAGGGTGTACTTTGCCTGTATTGACACTTGTGTTTTCAACTCACAGGTCTGTTTAACTGATTCATCTCTAAAAATCTATGGCTAATTTCATCCCTCTGTCAGTTTGTACATCCGCAGTGTTGTTAAACTTAGCAAAATGATCATTTATGCTTGTGTGAACTGTAGTTCCCAAGGCTGAGTTAACATCATCCAGATGTTCTAAGAACTCCTAATGTAAGAAGTGGTTCCCAAAATCAATCTTTTGGTGTGCTTATTAGAGAGCAACGTGAATGGACATACGACTTTATCTATGATAGACACAAAACAAAGCCTTTAATACTGTCAAAATAGAAAAGATTGTTGAATATGAAAATGTCTTTTTATTTCCTAAGCTACATGCATAACAGATTGGTTTTCACTCCACCTGTGCATCTGTGCAACCAACTAGACACTACAGTTCCAATTTAGGATCATTATATAAAGTTGAAGTTTTTTCCGAAGCTGTGTGGGGTTGTAAATGGAACAAAAATACTGAAGTGAAGGAGAAACCCAAATAGCCTACACTCTGAATTTAGAAACAGAAAAAACAGATATTCTAAGACATTAAACATGATGGAGAGGATATCATTAATCTTGTTTCTATATTTATTTCCCCCTTTGGAAAATTTCTTCACAAAGAAAGATTTGCCTGGAGAGAGTCCAGTCCCTGCTGTGTTATTAAAAATTCAGGAGGCTTATATAGAGACCATGTAACAGAATATTCGGTGACAATATTTGGGGTCTAAAACTCATATTAAGATTCGAAACACTTTAATTTATCATAAATTAAATATATGGTTTATCAAATTAGCGAAGTGTTTACTTTTAATAATGCTTGAAGCTAATACTGAAGCTACCGTAGTTATGAATAATTTAAAATTGAATTTACATATTTAATCATTTCTGTCAAAAAAATAATTAAATGTAATGTTAGGTTGACTGTTTCTCTGATTTTCATGTAAATTACCAGTGTTAGTAAATTTGCTCGTCACTTAATACAGTTGAGAATTTATTTAATTACTAAATATTTCTATTTTTTTTTTATACATCTCATAAGCTTTTCTGGAGGAAAAATCTTGTAAAGATCTAATACCTAATTTCCTTCGAAATATTGCAGTAGAGGTTACTTTTTTAAATCTAATAAAACCATTGATCTACTGATTACTTAAACAAAAAAAAAAGCCTTCCATCTAACTATATTATTTCAAATGCTTATTTTCTTTATTTTTATTCTTAATGACATCATCTTAGAAGCAAATACATTTTCCTTTGTGTTTCCTTCAGTCTATTTGGCATGTTTGTTTTAGGTAAGATACCACTTATTTTAGTTGGGATTCCTGTTCTCTAAAGGAAATGGGCCAGTGGGAGGTGAGAAGGGAATAACAGAACTGTCCAGTGCGATTGTGGAACTCGAGATGACAAAACAGCAGGTGGTCAGTTATCTTTATGAGTGCAGAGGAGAAAACCTGTGCCCCAAAGAAGGCAAGCCCAGAGGTTGTCAGAAAGCCAAGCAATCTCAAGACCTCTGTGCCAAGGGGGAAATCCTCACAGATATCAAGGTGAGCTGAAGGCCACACTGAACCAGATGGCACATGGGCCACATCCTGTCACCACACTTTTCTTCTCACTCTTTACAAGAAGTGCCACCAGAATGTTCACTGATTCATTCATTCATTCATCACGTACATTTTGAGAATAAAGTATGGGCAAGGCCAGCCCATGCCTGCACCTGGAACACCTCATTAAGTCAGAAGTCAGCACATGCTCAGACCCCAACCATCCTAAGATAACACAGATTTCTCAAAGTGTCAACATAAGACAAAAAATCCCACAGAAACCATTTAGAATCAAAAGACAAAGTTGAGCTGTATAGATTGAATTTCTTATTAGACATGCTGCCTGATTCTCTTTAGACTGGCAATTTATGCCTCATTAGGGTAAACTTCTTTTGATGCCTTTCAAAATCTTGGTGTGTGGATCAAGACATATTTTATGGCTAATTACACAAATACACACATATCTCCTTAAAATGTGTACAAAATTATTCTCCTGACCTAGATAAGTTTAAAACTCTTTGTTCTTAAATTCCCCTGTGGTTCATTGGAAATGCTAAAGTCAATGTCCCTAAGGGTAGCAGAAATCCATGGATGAATAGATGCAGGTGAGAACATTCAGGATGACAGAAGACCTCATTAATTTTTCCTATACCTGACTCTGTGCTATTTGTTGGTGTTATAAAGATAGACATGACTACAAGAAAAAAAAAATAATGAGTTTAATTCCTGCCTCAAGTTCCTCATGCTCTCTTAGAGCAGGTAGACATGTGAACAATTACCAGGCAATGAAATGGGTATGTAGGAGACATGCGAACAGAATAGTGCAAAACAGAACCAGGCAAAATTAGTCTAGAGGCAGAAGAAAGTGAATCAGAGAGAGTTTTACCTCCTTCAGTTACAACTGAGCCAAATCTTGTCAACAGGCAAAAGCTTTCTAGGTGAATGAGAGTGAAAAGGACACTCAAAGCAATGAAATAGCACAATACATTTGGAGGACTAGATGTGGCTAGAACAAAGTTGTGGCAGGAGACCAGGCTGAAGAAGTAAGCAAAGGTCAGACCACAAAGAGCTTTGAATTCATTACTAAAGATAAATTTGAGTTTCGGTCTGTGGAATTACATGATCAGTTTGGATATAGAGCTAGAATATGAAATCAGTCTTTGATTTATGGGTTGAATTTAAAAGTGGGAGATACTATATAGATAGAGCATGTGAGTCAGAAAAGAAGCTGAGGAAATAACCATTTTGAGCACCATCATTTAAGAAACAGAGAGAGAAACGAGTCCACAGAGGAGTTTTTAAAGGAGCAGTCAGAGGAAAACCAAAAGTGAGAAAGAACACACAAAAAGAAATTTTGAGAAGGCTGTCTCTATACAGCAAACAGATGAAGATAAAGAATAGAGTTTGATGGATTCAGCAAACAGATGATCACTGGTAGAATAACAGAGAAGTCAGATTGCATGAGGCCGTGGAATAAATGCAAGAAAAAGACATGAAGACAACCTGGTCATGCTTCACGAAGAACATAAAACTAGAGGAGAACAAAGGGTCATGAGGTTTTTCTAAGATTAACAAAATTAAAGCATAGCATTAAAGGAGAGGAAGAGGTTCGAAACACAGGAGACTTAAAAGAGATCATTGTAGCATTGGAGTGTCAAAGGCAAGAGCAGACAGGATCCACGATGTCAGTAGAGGAACTAATCTTGGACTCTGAGAAAAAGGGTAGAAGAGAAATATGGGTACAGGATGAAGACTCTTCTGAAAAATCAGTGGTAGAAGTTAAGGATGTTCACATATCCTAGCTCCATTGAGGAGAAAGGTCTTAGAGTAGGAAGTGAGAGCAAAGTCAGAAAAGCTGGGATGACTTGGCATAGAGAGTAGAAAGGGGAGCTGAACACAGGCACCTAGAAGGATCGCCTTGTAGTTTATGGATCTGCTTAGGGTTGGAGATCCTAATATTTTATAATGACATCTATCCAAACGTTCTGGGCTTCTATTGAGGTTTGGTAGCCCAAGAATAAAATCAGAGAAGTTTCTCTGTCAGATTGGTCCTGGGCTGGACAGTGCATGGCAGATGGGCAAGAGAGTTAAAGGCACTGGCCATAGAAGTTTTAAAAATGCTGGTGAAAGTGGGAAGAAAATTAATCCAGCAGAGGTATGTTACTCGGAAGGCAAAGGGAATGTCAAGGGACTTGAAGTCTTCATAAATTCAAGAATCAAAGATCATGGAACTTAGAAAGTGAGACAGCTAAAAGGACAAAAAGCAGGGATCCAAAAGCAGATACGTTTCTAGTAGTGACCAGATCCAAGGGGTGACCGTGAAAGTGAGTTCCAGGAGCAGAGTGCTACAGACAAGGGAACTGAGGTAAAGGAACTCCACACTAGGATACTGATTGTAAGTTTCTCAGGACTTTATTATATGCCAGGCATAACAACCTCCTAACAGCCTTCTGAGCTAGGAACTATTATTATTATGATCATCGTCATTTTGCAGGAAACTGAAATACAGAAAGATTAAGCAACTCGCCATAGTTACACAGCTATCCTAGCAGGAGCAGGAATCCAAACCTAGGTGATCTGGCTCTAGAATCCTTATCCCCAATATTAAACGCTACTGTTTCTCCTAGAATGACAGCAGTTGCCTCTAGGAGCCATGGGTGGCATGGCTCAAATCGAGAGAGAGTTTTTGTGGAAAGGGTGGAAAACAAATGGTCATCTAAAATGCTAAATGTCCTTCCTAATATCAGCCGCATCAATTAATGCATGCATCGAGCTTCCACTATGTGCCAGTTTGTGCTGTTTTAGAATAATTGATCCTAGTACAGCAGCTGTAGAGCCAGGATTTCATTCCTTCCAAGTCTCTCCCTTAAAACTTGAATAAAGGGTTTTTGTAAAAAAAAAAAAAAAAAAAAAAAAAAAAAAAAAACCTAAAATAATGCCCTCATATTCAGCCTGGTGGGTAGTAGAATTTTAAGTTAATTGGTTCTATAAAAATCCACAGCTTAGCGGCCAAATATATTCATCTGAGAAATAACTGAATAATTCACAGTAGGACCAATAATTCACAGGAATAAGCAACTGGTAATAGTTCACTTTGCAGCCTACCTATGACAAAACTGAGAAGTTCCACCTGACACCAGTCACCCTGGCCAAACTAGAACTATTCATATTTTAATATCGTAGAATATCCTAAGAAAAAAGTCTAAAGAGGTCACACTCATTTTTTTCAACACAATTTAAAACATCTTCTAAGAAGGCTGTGGTTATATGGAAGAGCTCTTCTTTGCTTGAATATTCAACTATACCATGTTGTCCATCCGTTTTTCAATATTTACTGAAATTATACCAGGAATTGTGACTTGAATGGCAGCACTGAATAAATTTTCTAGTATCCAAGTAATTGATGGAAGTAGGATGTCAATATAATGTCATAACATACTTTATTCAATATTTGTGGCAATGAACTTCAGAATGAACTACAACAGACCATAATTTTTCTGTGTCAATAGAGGATGGTATTACCTCTGTTTAACTTTTATAGCCTCCTTTTAACAAGTCTCAATTTTATCAGTCTTCCACAAAAACATCTTTATAGGAAATATCTTGTCTCTTCACATCCTCCATCAAGGAATAACAAGGTCAAAATGTAGCGGCATTAGGCTAAGAAACCACAGGTAAGAATTACAGTCCTCTACAATGTGAGTTTTCAAGACTTACTGATCAACCATAAGAAAGCACAACACTTTGATTGTAATAGAGACCTCTAGAAGGAAGGATAGCCTAGAGACTAGAGACTTCAGTTTGAATTCATGCTACCACTAACTGGATGTTTGTCCTTGAGTACATTGCATAATTCTCTGAGCCTGTTTTCTTAATAATAAAATAGTAACTTCTTCCTGTGATGTTTCTAAGAACTATATGCATTATAGCATTTAGCATACTGCCTCATTTAGCAAGAGCTAAATAATATTTCTCTTTCCTTCCTTTTAATTTGACCTCCAAGCAGCTCTTGACCTGCTGATTCCTTTGCTGGCACTTCCTCCTGTACTTGACTGTTAAATGTAAGAATCCTTTAGAGTTCAATACTAAGCCCTCTTCTTTCTTTATCTCTAGGCTCTCTCACTAGACAAACTCACCCTCTCCCTGGCCTCAAATATCTACCTCTCAATGTGGAGGTCTTACGGACATGTCAAATCAATGTTTGAATCTGGATTTTTAGCTTGCCTCTAATCCCTATACCAGCCATGACTTGCCCCTTCACCAGTTCCCTCACTTAAAAAAACTGCTTCACCATCTGAACAATAGCTTAAGCCAGCAGCCTGACCATTAGCTAATTCTGTTCTTTCCCTAGTCTCTACACCTCATTCATTACTGAGCCCTGTCAATCCTTTATCAAGATGATCCTCTGTAATTATGTATGGTGTCAGATGGGCACTAGATTTATTGGGGTGATCATGGCATAAATTATATAAATATCTAATCACTATGTTGTACACCTGAACTAATATGTATGCCACCTGTAACTAAAAAATAAAAAATTATTTTTTAAAAAAATAATGGTCCTCCTATTCCCTTTTAATTCAAGGTCTGGACTTCTTAGAAGTGATGTCCAAAAGAGTCGGTAGATCCTGAAATCTCTAATAAACTGTATTTGAAAGATTATTTTTAAATGAAGGTTTTGATCACAACTAGAGAAATAGTTTAAAGACTGTTTCTTAGAATAGTAGTTCTATAGAACATTAGATAAGAGGTACATGACCAAATAAGTTTGAATAATTCTAGATCATCCAGAATTAACCAGGTTTTTACTATTTTAATTGGTTTAACTTTGGGACTTCTCAGGATTTTTAAATGGTCATTGGGAATTTATAAGAGGAACGTGAACAAGGTGTTATATATTCACCTCCTTCTGGCTTATTTGGTAAATAGGGCTCAGTGCTATACTTCACTCCTTATCTGGGTCACCATCAGTTTCCCCAAGGACTGCTATTTGCTTCACATCTGATTATCACCAGGAACTCATTGACACCTGTCCCTCTTCATATAACATTCCTCTTCTTTATGGCATTGGCAGAGGGTTAAATATGATGTTTGTCACACATCCTTAATTATCCTTTATTTCCCACAAGAGCAGTAAACAAGGCTCCATAGAAATATCAAACATTCTTAGACCGACATCAGCAACAGCAACATTAGACAGATGTCCCTCAACAACAACAATTTCACATCAACCACAAACAAAACTGCCTTTGTAGGAGTGGTGAGATTCAGGACCATATGTCAAAGGAAGTGGAAGGAGTCTTGCCTACCAGTGCATCAGGTTATAAGGATACAGACCTCAGACCTGGCTGTGGACCCTGCAGTGGCCAGTGAACTGACTCTAGCCCCTCTCAGCTGTGGTCAAGAAGCTCATGGAGAAAACTGTCTTATACAATTATCTACAGATAAGAAAGTTTTTGAGGAAGTCCAGGTTTCCAGCTAAGAAGTTACAGCACTCAGATGGAACAAAAAAATAAAAGTTTTGAAGAATTGAAAAAAGATTTGACACCAAAAAGACAACAAAAGTAAAATTAAATAAATAAAACTACATCAAATTAAAAAGCTTCTCCACAGCAAAAGAAGTGATCAGCAAAATAAAGATGACCTACAGAATGAGAGAAAATCTTTGCAAATTATCTAACTAATAAGGGGTTAATGTCCAAAATATATAAAGAACTCACACAACTCAATAGCAAAAAAAATATTTGGACTAAAAAACAGGCATAGGATTTAAATAGATATTTTTCCAAAGAAGATGTACAAATGGCCAACAGGTACATGAAAATGCTCAACATCACAAATCATTAGTGAAATGCAAATCAAAACCATAATGAGATATAACCTCTAGTTAGAATGGTAGAAAAAGATAAATGGGGTCAAATATATGGTGACAAAAGATTAGCTTGGGGTGATGAACACACAATGCAATATACAGGCGATGTATTATAGAACTGTACACTTGAAACCTATATAATTTTATTAACTAATGTCACCTCAATAAATTTAATTTTAAAAAAGACAAGAAATAAATGTTGATGAGGCTGTGAAGAAATGGGAATTCTTGTGTACTATTACTACAAAAAACAGTATGCAAGTTGCTCAAAAAAATTGAAAATAGAACTACCATAGGAATCCCACTTCTGGGTACATATCCAAAGTAAATAAAATCACTATCATAAAGAGACATCTGTGCCCTCTATGTTCACTATAGCATTATTCACAAAAGCCAAGATTCAGATAGAAACAACCTAAGAGTCCATCAATTGATGAATGGATAAAGAAGATAGATAAAGACAATGATACATACACAGTAGAATATCACTCAGCCTTGAGAAAGAAGGAAACTTGCTTTTTGCAACAACATGAATGGACCTTAAGTGCATTATGCTAAGTGAAATCTAAAAAAGCCAACTCATAGAAATATAGAGTAGAATGGTGATTGCCAGGAGCTGGGGAGTGGGGAAAATGAGATGCTGGTCAAACATATAAACTTGCAGTTAGAAGATGAATAAGTTCTGGGAGTCTAATGAACAGTATGGTGATCATAATTAATAATTCTGCATTGTATACTTGAAGTTTGTTAAAAACAGATCTTAAATAATCTTACCACAAAAAAAAATCATAATTGTGTGAGGGGATGGAGACATTAATTAACCTCACTATGATAATCATTTTGCAATATCTAAGTCTATCAAATAAATAGATAAGAAATATCAGATTTTCCTGAGGTCCCAGAGAGGTAAGGAGCATTCCATGATAGCAATTCAAGCAACTTAGAGTACAAGAGTAGACACTGCCACAAATTTCTCATCGGCCACCATTGTCTATTTATTTCAGAGTCCTGACACATTGCCTAATCTCCTTCCTCCTCCTTGTGCCCCACTTTGCTCTCTTCGCTATTCTTCTTGGCTTTTCTCCATTTTTAAACTGTGCAGTCTTTATTTTTTTAAACATATCAGATTAACTATTTCTTTGTTTCCTTTTCTCCATCCAATCATACCAATCTACTCCCAACTGCTTATCAAGTTATTTTGCTATACAAAGCACTGTGCTCCAACAGAAGAACTCAAGATTTGACTATAAGCTACAGAGCTAAAATAATTCGGTATCTTATAGACAGAAATCAAGCTCCTCTTTTGGAAGGAAGTGTCTGTTTAGAAAACCTTGATTTTGGGAACTCGTTTGTTTTATTTCAGAACATATCACAGAATTTGTTTCATTGAATTCTTTTGAATCATGAATTAAAAAAAAAAAAGACAGAAGCAAACGCATTTCAGGGTAGGTGAATGTTAGGAAATACCTGTAAGGAAAAGTTAACCATCTACTTATACAATTTTTATGTATCCTGGGGTCTCATACAGGGCCCTTACCCATCATTTGTGGACATGGGAGGTGCCCTAGCAATGGTTAGATCAGTAGTTTGATAGCTCAAAACTCCCTACAGAATCTCATTCTGCCTCTATCCCTACTTTGTTTTCGGAAGCACATGCACACCTTCCCAGGTCATTCCCCACCATGGCTCTCTGGGAATCTGTTCAGTGGTGGCTTAAACTCCTATGTTAGAACAGGTTGGTGTCTGTGGTTCCAGAATCACTCAGCTCTGTGCTGCCCACCGTGCACCACACCTGAAGTCTCTGGGCTCTGAGATACATTGTTGAGATTTCACTCAAACCACTGCCCATGTGATTGTCCCACACTAGCCCATTGGTGATTGCCCTTGGCTTTGCTGTTATACTCTCCAAACCACCCATTCAACACTACATCTTCTGCTTCTTGCATTCCCTGCTTCCTCCTGGTGCTCAGCTTCTTCTAAAGTTCTGGCATATCTCTCTCTTCCTGGCATTGCTCGCTTTTAAAGAAGTCCCTAAGCAGAACTGCTTTTCCCGTGCTAATATGACCCATTTAGCAGTCCATGCTCAAATTTTCCTCCTCCTTTGGAGGGCAAATATGCCACCAGAATGATCAAAACCTTTGTTATTTCCTCAGGGATGCTGTACATAGGGATATATCCTATAAGCCAGATCCAGCCTGCTACCTGATAATGTGCATAAAGTTTTATTGAAGTACAATTACATAAATTCATTTTCATATTGTCTATGTTTGCTTTCTACTATAATATCAGGGTTGAATAGTTTGATACACAGAGACCTGATGGCCAACAAAGCCTAAAATATTTATTTATGAACATTTACAGTAAAAGTTTGTTAACACCTCCTATAAATGAAAGAACAGAACAGCATTATTCTTCTGTTGAGCCAACATAATTTGAGGAGGACCCTCTTTGTGCACACAGATCATCAATCCTGTCCCACCAAAATAACAAGATGAAAATATCAAAGAATAAAACAGTATTCTAGCACATGCCTAGGACACTGTAGGCCACTCTGATTAAGAAATCAAAATAGAATGAAAACTTGCATGGAAATGATAAATCTCAAAATTAGGATCATGACAATCTCTGAGTGAAGGAAGAAGAATGTGCTCAGAGAGTGGTAGAGATTTCAACTGTATTATAGTGGTTTCTTGGGTTGAATGGTAAGTACAAAAAGCTTCATTCCTTTGCAAGTACTGCATACCTTCCAGATCCACTCCCCTCTCTTCATATCCTTTCTCCAATCCATGAGAGACTGACCAAGTGGACTGCCTCAAAGGGCTCCTTTGCTTCCTGCCTTCTGACTGGGTCTGGCAAATAGGGAGCTCCAGCAGGACTCAGAGACGGAGAGTAAAGTCAGGGTATTTATTCTCCCAGCTTCCTGAAAACTGAATGTGACCTTTGACCAAAAGCCACAGCTCATAGCAAGAGATCTCCACACAGCCCTCTCTGTCTCCTGTAACTGCTCCCTCCTCGAACGCCTGGCATCAGGTATCTACTGCTGCATACAAGTGGCCCCAAAACTCAGCAGCTTAATACAACATTTATTATCTCACAGTTTCTGAGTGTCTCATCCTCAAGGTTTCTCAAAAGGTTGTAATCAAGGTGTCACCTGGAACTATGGTTTCATCTGAAGGCTCAGTTGAGGAAGGATCTACTTCCAGCTCACTCGTATGGGGTCATAAGATGCTGGTTTGAGGCATATCTCAGTTTCTTGTCATGAGGGCCTCTCCATAGCGCTCAAACCAAGGCAGCTGACTTCTGTCAGTGCAAATGAGTGAGACAACAAGCAAGATGGTCTTTTGTAATCTAATTTCAGAGGTGACATCTCATTACTTTCAGTATATTCTATTAGTAGCAAGTGACTGGATTCAGCCCACACTCACAAGGATACATAGGGCATAAATATCATACTTACTAGGAGGGAGGATTGGTAGGGGCCACCTTAGAGATTGATTATTATGTCCCTCCAAGCCTAGAGGGAATAACCAGCTATCACTACCCAAAGGGTTATTGAAACAATCAGCCAGGTTTCCCTAAACTCTGGTAAATAGTCCTTATTAAGCTCTCCTTAAATTATCTCATTTTTTCAAGGCCTTGACTTATACATCATACTTAAAATTGTTTTGTACATCTAAATATGTTATAAATATAAAGGCTGTACAGGAATATGATCTTGATCATGAGATGTGAGTGAAATAAATATGTACTTGTTTACCACAACTTTGCCTACAAAACTTTATTAATATTTGAAATAATGAATTTGGAGAAAGTGAAGGGAAAGACTAATGAATTAAATGAAGTAGCTTTTCTGAATAATTAAAGAAAGGCATTGCCTAAAAATATAAATGGATTCAAAACGGGTTGAGATCAATCATAATGTTTAATCAGTTTTCATTTCTGAAATCTCCCAATCCTCCCATAAAAGTTCCTTAATTCCACTATTAGAACACAGATTTTACTATGTGGAGGGTTGCTGATTTACTGTCGAGTGTGCTCTTCTATCTTCTTTATCTTGAAATAAACCAGTTTTATAAAGCATGTGCTTTACAAAAATCACTTTAAATAATCTCATAAATTTGGAAGTTCACAGAACTCTAAACTTTCAACATAACAGTCTTCAAAATCCTAATTTCATGTTAATTTCATGTTAATGACACTTCAAAACTGTCATTAACATCCATAATAAAATACAAGCAGAAAGCAGCTGCAAATTAAGCTTGAAAATTAGGGAATCAAAGACTAGTGTTCGAAGGTTCCATGGCCACAAGAATAATAATGAAAAGACTCGGGCCTGAGACTTCATTTTTCCAAACAGCTCAGTATAAAAGACAACAGTAAAAGTACTCAAGCAAGGCCTTGAATGAGCAGAAAATGGAGGCATATAGTCAAAAAATAAAAGAAAAGAAGAGAAAATGAGGTTCAAATCAGACTTTTCAAATAATTCTAATCTTTTTTTGGTCCTTACATGAAAAATAAAATTTGTTCTGATAGAACAGAGAAAGACAAGAAAAAAAAATAAAATGGGGAACTAGAAAGAAAGATAAGATAAAAGCAATAATAAAAATTAATCATAACATCTGGAAAAATTTAGACAACCTTTATGAGAGCAGGAATACAAATTCCACTGAGACTAATTACTGTATTTTCAACTTTGACTACATAAAGTCTGAATCTAGAAAGTAAAATAAATATTTACCTTTAATAAAATGACTTTTAGGTAATAATACATTGTTGTCTTAAAAACAGGTTGAAAAATTTTTCCATTAGCAATATTTTTGCTAGTACTCAACATTTTCATCAGTCACTGTCATACTTACTAATCTGAAGTTTAGTACTAATGCTAAAATAATTTACATTTTTATTAAAATGCTTACTTTCATAGAGAATTATTTTTATCACAGCATTATCTATCATGCTCTTAAAAAGAAATGGGAAGCAAAACTTTACATGTTAGCTCGATACTTACAAATCTCAAGGTTCGACCCCATTCCCTCCCTCTCTCCTCTACCCAAGTATAATCCTTTAAGCCAGAGTGGAGGTAACTCATTTCTGGAATGTCTAGCCATTGAATTAGATATACAGGCATAATAACCTAAGAATAAATCTAAAATGGATGGCAGTTTTTTTATCTTTAGTCATTGGATATCATAAATTTCCTAATTTTTTACTAAGCCATTAGAAACCAAAAGGTCAATCAATCACTTTGGAAAAACATTGTTGTTTATGAAATATACCTTTTGATGATTTGAGAGGTAAAGTATATTTTTAAATCAAAAAATTTTTTCAAAATGAGTATAATTTTATAATTTGGGGACTGACCTAATAATTTACACATATAAATTAATCTATGACAAAAATATCAAGTACAGAATTCTATTAACTTGATTTGCCCACCGCAATCATCTGAAAATGTTAATTATGTTACTCAAATTCTTCCATATCTCATGAGCAACCATCTCAAAATATAGTTAATGTTCGTAGCCATTTAAATAAAATTCCCTAAGGAAGCTCACACTTTGGCAGTGATTACCCATCACTCTATGTTTCTTAGCAGGTTATAAGTGAATCAATATCATCAATATTAATAGATCACCTCATCATTGTGGTGATAATATTAATGCCATAACTATATCACTCACTCCATTTGTATTAACTCATTTTATGTATGCTTCATTACTTCCTTTTCCCCAATTACTCATTGAGAGGAGGCATCATCTACTTTATGTTATGAAAAAAAATAGGTCGCAAAGAAGTGAAAGTCAAAGACATAACAGGAACAAAAACTCTCTTGCGAATGCAATGTTAATTTATGCTTGATGAAAAAAAAATGTAACACAATTTTTACCTGAAAAGAAATTTTGCCTTGAGTATAATACATTTGAATTATATAGAGGTTTTGTCTCTTAGAGTTCAGAGCTCCTCACTGCCTAGAGAGAGACGAATGAACTACTGGAATAATAATATGATATATTTGAAAGGAAATGCTAGTACATTTGATTTAATCAAACAATTATAAAATGATGTTATCAGATCTTTTAGACAAAAAGTGGCTTGTTTGATGAAATTAGATATCAAATGCAAATCATGCAAATGGAATTCCATTATAACTACATAATTTTTAAAAATTATTCGCACCTTCACTTAACAAATATTGGCTCACCAAATATTTATTGAGCCCTACCACGTTCAAGGCCCTTGGAAATATGTGTATAAATAGGACATAATCTCTGTCTTCATGATGCTTAAAGTCTGTAGAGAAAAAGGTGATAGATTCTGCAATATTTAGAGAAAAGCAATCTAGAAAAGGCACACATTCCAAGAGGGTCTCTAATTACTGTTATAATGAAGATGTTAGCCCATTCAGGCTTCTGTAACAAACCACCACATCTTATAAACAAAGGAAATTTATTTCTCACAATTCTGGAGGCTGGAAATCTGAGATCGAGATGCCAGCACAGTCAGGTGAGAACCCTCTTCTGGGCTGCAGACTATTAGTTGTATCCTCACATGGTGGAAGGGTCAAGGGAGATCTCTGGGTCTCTTTTATAAGAGCACTTATCTCATTCATGAGGGCTCCACCTTCATTACCTAATCAACTCCCAAAGGTACCACCTACTAGTAGTAATACCACCTTCAGAGGTTAGAATTTCAACATATGAACTGGAAGGAGGACACAAACATTCAGACCATAGCAGGTGTGCTGCAGTATTTTTTTAACCTTTTCTTTAAAGCTCTATTGAATAATGATCTTATCTTGGAGGTAAGGAAAGGAAAGCAAAGCATCAGTCTATGTTTTTAAAAGTTTCTCACCATATGCTATTAATAACACTTGTTTTGAGAATGAAATAAAAGACGTGTTGATGTTTTGATAACAGTGAAATGATGAGCAAGACCTAACAAAAAACAAAGTTTGATAACCAAACTCTCTTTGAGCTATTAGCCTCCGTCTTCTGTAGCTTAAAGATGAGAAAAGCCCATCCCATTCTACCCTACAGTTGAGATGTAATGACCTTGAGTTTAGAAGGACCAGTCAGGAGTTAACATGAGTATGTGCATGGAGGAGGGGCATGGGGAGCTCTATAAAGAAGTCTGAGTCCCATTCACAGAGACTTAAATCTCTCCCACTCAAATTATTTCTAATCTCTCCTCTAACATCCCCTAAATTGGAATTTGGAGAGGGAGGAGTAAAAGATTACAGAGCAGAGTCAACCTCCTCTCAGATGCTTTTATCCTGTAGGGGAAAATGCTCTGGCAGACCCTCAAAGTTTAGGAGGAGCGAATGGGAGGTGGATCTCTTCCTACCACCAAGCCAACTAGTTGTTTTGCAACTTTGTCAAGTACCTGGAAGAGAGAGTGCTCGGTCTGGTTTAAATCTAATTGAGTTAAGTAAGCTCTTGGGGGGGGGGGGGGACTGAACCAGACGTCATTCTGCAATAAGCACTTACTACATTGCAAACGTGTTCTTCCTCTTTCTAGAATCCATGCTCTCAAAGGGTAGGTACCAAGTCTTTCACCACGATGTCCTCAATGCTTGATACCATGTGTTTTTCCCTGCCTGAGATATTTCAATACTCAGTGTCGATTGACTGAATGAGTGAAAAGTTCCCTGGAATTCATACTAAAGTCAACTGTTGGCTTCTGATTTCTTTATTTTTAAGCATAAGTATATAAAATGAATAAAATAAAGAGCAACTCCACTTTTTACAGCAGAAATGGGCAGGACAGAATCACTGCTAACCCAATTAGCCATGCTATTATGGAGTTTTGTTAGGTTGCTGTGCACTTCTCCAGGTGGTGAGACCCATTTAGTATCTACCAGGTTGCAAATCCCATGAATGGCATAAATTTTCCATGAAGTTTAGTCAAAAAGTTGAGAAGCGGTGATATTCTCTTTACTATTGATGTGTTATAACACATGCATAAGTTCATACACACTGTTCTGTTATTGCTTCTGGGCATATTCTGATGGGCTGACACAAAATCATTAGGACTACAACCAGAAAACAGCCAACATGGAAATAATGAACTCCTACTTCATTTGTCTTAATTTTTTCACTTTTCCCCTGAGAACCACAGAGAGCTACAAAATTCCAGTGTTCCCACACTTCATTGCAAAGATGATCTGAACAGGGTGTCTTATTCTTCTTTGTATCTCTTCCTCTACCTTCTAACCCCAAACCCAACCCAGGATCTAGGACAGTGTCCAGACATAGTAAATCTCATAAATGTTTGTCAAAAGACTGGCTTTTCTCTATAGCTTAATATGGGGTAGTGGAGGAGGGGGAAGGATACATATTCTTAGAAATTCTCATACATTTGAAAACCTCAAGAGGCCAAGGAATTTGAATTCAAATGGCGTCTATGCTGATAAGCCCCAGTAAAAAAAAATAAACATCTCATTATCTGAAAGTGATTGCTTGAGTCTGTTGCAAATTTATTTTTATTATTTTTATAGGGTTTCCTTAGAATTTTAAATATGTATAACTGTTTAAATCGTTGAAATACAACTGTCCATTTACTCGGAGAAAATATTTACACAGTTATTTGTTTCTCCAAAAAGAACTAACTGATTCACTGAATGCAGAATTGAATTCTTTTGATGGTATTTTAGTTTCTAAGTATATCTAAAAGGTAGAATTATCTGGCATTTCATTGGCATTTTATTAAATTCTGTGATTCTGTCTAAGCACATTATCAGTATCAAGGTTTTTTTGCTAAACTATAGATATCATTCATATCTGCCCAGATAAGAAATCAGGTTAACTACAGTTCACTGTTTTTTCCAAAGGTGATGTCTTTCAAACTTCAGAACAAGAAATCTATATCTTAGTTTATTATTCAAGGTGTCTCTAGTTGTTTCAGTTCTCCACTCTACATTACAAGTGAATCATTTCTAATTTTCTCAAAACTAAAATTACTCAAGAAAAATTTCAGTGATGGCAAACATTGATCTAGCATGAAAACTGAAATAATTTAAAATTCATTTCTTGATCTGTTCTTTCACCCGTTCAATATTAGAAATAAAATAATTTCATGCCCTCCCAAATTCTATGCCAGTAAAATTGAGTTCCTTTATCATTCTTTTACATCAGACTCATTTTTTCAAACAGTCATGCAAGACAAAAATAATTTCTCAAAAAACACAATTATATTAAATAATTATTTAATAACTGCATAATTCACCCTCCCAATTTTTAATCAATTTATTTGGTAAAACACAATAAATTTTTATGTTAAGTGAAATAATCAGAAATTTTCAACATAGCTCAAGCTTCTCATATAGATGGTATTTTGAGCTCTTCTGTTATAAACATATGGGGTAGGAGGAGTCTTTAAAATATGTTGTTTAGCATAATGCTAAGTTCTAAATTTTTTTAATTCAAATAACTTATGAATATGTTATCTAATATATATGTACATGTATATATTAAATAGCTCTTTGATGTATATAGGAGCAATGATTATAACCCCATTTTATTGATGGAAAAAGTGAAAGACCAATGGGCTGTAAAAATTAGTGTGAAATAAAAGAAATAGGATCTGGATTTCTCAGTTTCTAATCAGTCATATTCCTTTTGATTATTAACTTTTAAAGATTCATATTCTAAATGATTCATGTTGATACATCTTTAAAACCCAAATTTGTCTCAGCTAGCACAGAAACTTGAAGTCCCAAGATGTTAATAATTTTCATTTGTTCACATTGGTTCAATTTCTTCAGAGATCAAGTTTAGAGAGCTGTGTATTTGAATCATTTAAAAGCACAAATTGCTGCTGCTGACCAACATAGAGAAAGGAGAAAATGCAGGTATAGCAATCAGCAAAAATGATCAATACAGACTGGGAAATATTGAGTGTGAGACCCAGAGAGAAATAATCAGGTAAAGTTATTCACTAGGCAGCTGTATTATAATTAACTGGTGCATGTCTCCTACCATGTACCAGATAATTATGAAGGCACTTAGAACACAAAAACATATCCAAATAAGGAAACAAAGGAGCAAGTAGGTGTCAGTATCTGTCAGGGTCCAGTTAAGGCATGGACACCACACTAGTTATTTTTAACAGAGACTTTTACTATAGATAATTGCTAACTGTATATTGAACAGCTGAAAAGACAGAGAACTCTAAGGTATCACAAAGGTAACAACTATAGGAAGTCACTTCCACCCCCAGAGTTGGAGAAATAAAGAAGTTGGAATCATTGAAATTTAGAAGTTTGGAGGAGGCGCCCGGTGTACCTGGAATTCAGACCTCTGAAGAGGGGACTGTTCTTGCCCGATGCTGGTGTCTCTGAAAGTTTGACAAGGCTTATCCAGCCAATGCTAGAGAAACTGCAAACTGGATTCGACTGCTGCTGTAGGACTCAACTGCACTTCCAGGGTAAAGTGAGGCAGGGATGACCCTGACAACATTAGGAAGGCCTCAAAGAAACCTACCAGAAAAAAATAAGTTCCTTTCCCTCCACCTGATGTGCAGTTTTCCTGGCGCCCCCTGTTGGCAGAGCCCAACGTGGAGACTGACAACCAAGCAGAAATGTGGTTAACAGAGTCCCAACCTCAACACCATAGAGTAGGGAATAGAATAATGAAAGGGGTGAAGCTAGAGAGACAACAGCTCAATAACTGACACGTGATGGGTTTATTCCAACTGAGAGGAAGAGAAATATTTTGATAGATGAAATTGAATTGAGTCATAGATGAATAATTAGGATATGTCAAGCATGGTATTAAGCATTTTAAATCCATCAGCTCGTTTAACTTAATCCTCCCAACAACCCTTTGACATAGATATTCCCAGTTAACAGATAAATAAACTGAGGTTCAGGAAGGTTAAGTGAATTTACCAAAGCCAAATCATTAGTAATTCCACTAATCTAAACAGTTATTTTCCTTTACAACTTGAAACACTAGTTTTCAAACTGTGATCTGTAGCACCCTTGAGCTCCAAGAGATTTACCTGGGAGGCCACAGTGAAAATGGCAGTCAGATGATGCTTAGCTCCCACTTATGCTTCAAGCTGCAGCAGCTCTCCTTTTACCTTTTTCATAAATAAAGAGGGTATAGAGGGAATGCAGGAAGCCATGTAAGATTTCACTTGGGGGGGAAAGAATTTTTTCCTAAAAAGCTTGAAAACCTCTCCCTAAAAACAGATTAGTATCTTTTTTTTACCTGATAGAGCTGCTCCTGAACAATTTTTGACTGCTTAGTTTACCGTCACTTTCCTCCTATTCTAGTTTGACTCTCAGATTAAAGGCAAAAATTATTTTCTTCATATTCTACTGGGACAATCTAATTGCTCCTTTCCTAAATTGATGGCTCTTACTAAGAAAAGATGTTTTTAATGTCCTCCAGAGAGGCAGACTCAATAGTGCTCTTGGCCCTCTGCATTCTCTCTACACACTCCAGACTGAGGCCCTGAAGGAAATTTCTCTCCCAGCAAGTTCCAAAATCTTCTCATCACCTCTCCCAGTTGACATTTGACTTCTCCATTTTATAACCTGACTTCTGTCTCTGTGGCTTCTTAAAGAAAAGAAACAATTGTTTTTCTCTAGACAGTCTAAAATCTCAATACATATGTAACAACTTTAAAATGAGGCCCCACAAGGAAGTTTACTAAAACCCTGATCATTCTGCTCATCCCCAACAAGACAGAGAGTAAGACTGCAGTGCTAAGAGAGCCAGGTATAAGGTAGTCTGTCTTCATTTCACAGGAGAACTTTGTGTTACATCAAATCCAGGCATTAAATGAAGAGTTACTAATAAGTAATTGTCCTTGACCTAGATTTTATAAATCTTTTATTTATAAAAATTAATTTCATTTCAACTGAGTCTAGTGTTTTAGCAATATGTGAAAGCTACATATGATGATCATTTGGGAATGAGGTATAAAGATTATGAAATTTGGGTCATACTGGTAATTCATCATTAAAGAAAATCTTTGTTCATTATAACTTTTGTCAAAGAATTTCTGCATGTATATCAAAGATCCACAATATGATATTGGGCAAGGATGCAAATTAATTTTAAGCCATATGGAGATATTAAGAGTGAAAACGAGCATTCCAGGGAGAATTAAGAACAATTAAAAACACTTATGGCTTTTTAGTCTGTTCAAAGAAAATTATAACATTTTATCTTAATAAAGCAACTAGTCTGCATACTATTTAAATGCTCACGTAAGAATTAGAATACCTTAAGTCAAAGTAAAATAGTTCCTTAGAGTTCTTATGTGTGGCTTTATCGTTTCCAAAACATGTTTCCTATCACTCATTTGAGCTAGAGAACAACCCTATACCCAGGAGAGGATTTACAATGCCCAGAGATATTTGGTGATATGCCCAGTATCATACCAAAAGGTAAAGAGAGAAAAGACATCGAGGCCTTGTGACTTCCATTACATCCCACACAGCATCCAGCAAGGCGGGTGGTCATTGCAACATGCTAGCACCTGCACACTGGTGTGAACACATGCTCACACGTACACACACAGGCTCCATTATAATAACCAAGAAAATTAAAATCATTCCAAAAAATTACATTTGGAACAGTTTTATTATATGAAACTATAAACTCATATAATTAAACTTAATTGTTATAAAGTTGACACTTAAACAATGCAGGAGTTAGGGGTGCTGACTCCTGCACAGTCAAAAATCTATGTGTAATCTTTGATCCCCCCCAAAACTTAACTACTAAAAGCCTACTGTTGATCAGAAGCCTTACTGATAATGTACGCAGTGGATTAACACATATTTTGTATGTTATATGTATTATACACTGTATTCTTATAATAAAGTAAGCTAGAGAAAAAAAATCATTAAGAAAATCACAAGGAAGAGAAAATACATAAACAGTATTTATTGAAAAAAAATCCATGTATAATTGGACCCACATGGTTCAACCCCATGTTTTTCAATTGTATGTGCATTTATCACATTCTACCAGGTATTATTGTATTTTTATATATCTAAATTTCTCAATTAGACCAAACTCTTTGAGAGAGAGATCAATACTTATATTAAATGTATTGTTTTCTCCTCAGAGAATTTAAAATACCTGACATACAGTATGTATTTAATATATGGGGTGAATTATAATTCAAGCACAACTATACCACAAATCTTTTAAGAATAAAACAAGTTTAACTGGCTATTCAAAGTAGTCAACAGAGGCAAAGCCTTTGTGCAAGATAACCAAGACAAGTTAGTGTCAGATCTAAATTCTAAATTCTAGACAACATAACAATGAATTTTTTAGATTACCTTTTCGTAGGCTTCTGTTTTACCTGTTACCTCAGTTTTAGACAGCTTTTGTTGTAATTGAATCTATAGTGAAAATAACAAATGTATAACCAGCTTCCTTGACACATATGTACTGAGCCACTGCTAGATTCTTAACAAAATGAATTGTGTGAATGAATGAAGGATGCCATCCTCAAGTAGCCCAGTGACACCAGGAAGACGTTGACCTGTGTGGCTCAGGGTCCACATGGAGCCAGATTACCAATTGCTCTTCCAGTTCCTTCGAGTCTCCCTACTGATCTGAAAAGTGGTTAAGTCACATGCCACACCACTTATATTCACATCAGCCTACAAAAAAGAGCTCTTGAGGCCATAGTAAATTGGTCTTAATTTTATAGCAAAGTCCCAGCTGAGGACCCATCAGCTTCACTCACCTGACAGCCATTGCAGAAAAGAAACACTCCTTACTCCAGAAATCTCATTGTTAATTCCACTTCTTTCATTTTCCTAGTATGAGATCATAAGCATCTGAAACATCCGCAGCCAGGCCAAAAATGAATGAATGAATGAATGAATGAATGAGCATTCTACCCAGAAACAAATATGGTGTATACAACATATGTCCCTGGACTTCAATAATATAAAATGTTTTCATGTTACTTTCTTCAGTTACATTCAAACCCTGTAGTTAACAGATTTTCACTAATTTGATGAGAAAAAAAGTAGCTTGACTATTTCTAAACATGTAGACATAAAAATCACCTCTTTTTTTTTTTAATTCCCTACAGGCAGTTTCAAAAAGTTATTTGATCAATTTATCCTGGGCCTTCCCATTTTTTAACCTAATACTGAAGAATCACTGCAGTCTATGCGCCCTACATGAAACCATATCCAGTATTTCTCACAAGCTCTCCTCAGAAAAAGTTTGGCTGTGTGTTTTTAAGTAATATACTAGCAAAGAGGTTAAGGAACTAACATAAATAAATAAATCATAAGCAGGTTTCTTCAAATAAAAAATTTGGAATTGGAATCAAGTAGCCAGTCTGGGAATGACAGCAACATGCTACCTGGGCATCTGGAGCACCTCAGAAAATGACTCAGTGGTGGGGCTGGAGTGGGGAGGTGGTTCGAAAACAGAGGATGGAGGTGGTGGCTTTCTGGTCTTTTCTGTTTCTTTTCAGTCCCCACGGCATTTATGCTCCTCGATATGTTCCTGTCTCCTTATAATAAGTTCCCCTGTGTTGTTTTATTCTCCTTGAGCTGACTTGTTATCTAAAATCCAGAACCGTAAGTAATCATATATCTATACATTAAATTAGTTACTCTGTATTCTTATTTACACTTCTTTAAGTCTGCAGCATATCTCTTCATCCAAAGCATAATCTCTCTATTCTCTATTCTTTATACTCATTGTACACTCTTACAACGCACACAATATAGTAATACATTGAATAAGCTGATTTTAAATCCTTTCTCACTAATTATGACTCCATGTATGCGTTTTTCCTTCTCTTCAAAAATGTTATTGTTTATAATTATGATCCATTGCATGACCTGCATACAAGTACATATGTTGTTTTTGAACTGTTTTCTCAGTATTTGCAAACACCGGAAATTAACCTCCTGGCTCTGTTTTTTAACTTTAGGATGACAGATTGTGTAATGTGCTGTTCCTTACACTATGGCTACAATGAGTCCATGTTAAAATGCAAACTAAGAAAACCTGAAGAGCAGCTCTTGGGAAGATAGATGCACTGGCCAGAGGGGCAGCAAGATACCCTCTCCCCCAGTAAAAGTGCATGCAGCCAGGTAAAAAAGAGTTCAGCTAAGTGAATTCATTGCTGGAGAGCAGGCAGTTGGAAAGAAAAAGTCTAGCTTTAGTGTTCTTCCACCTTTCTTGCTTGAAAAGTCTTTCCAGCCTCTAACCATCACTTCTTCTCTCAGAATTGCCTCTCTGAGTTATTTGTGCTATTTCACCCCCAGAGTGACTAGGAGCAGGTCTTTGCTTATTTATTTGAGGGTCTTCATATTCATACCTTCCTATTCCCAATAATGAAAATCAATGTTCTTGTCACTTCACCGTTATATCAAGCAACAATTTCTTAGCAGTACTCTTTAGTTTATGTCATTCCTTTTCAATTTGTCCTCCCTAATGCTACCAGTTCTAAAGTCATGTGTTTCTGCAGAGCTCCTTTACTCAAAAAATCAATATGGCTCTCAGCGGTCAAAACTGATCCCATTTACCCATTTAACCTAACTTTCTACTATGCTTATTCATTCATTCAACAATGTGTATCAATTGCCTGCGAGGGCAGGCATTTGCCATGTACTAGGAACACAGTGAGGAATACAGGATACACAATACTGTATCATGGTGATAAGTGGTAAAATAAAGATATGGTGCTAAGAAAGCACACAGAAAGCATACCAAACAGTCTGGATGGGTTTATCAGAAAAGTTTTCCTGGGTGAAATAATACCAAAAAATGAAATCTAAAGAGCAAGCAGTATATCAAGTGATGGCAAGCAAGAAAGTAGAATTGGGAGAGCAAGGGGTAGGAATGTGGAGAAAGGGAAGTATTCCAGACAGAAGGAAATATGGGCAAAAGCCAGTAAGCAGATGGTAGCAGTGAAGATGGAAAAAAGTGGATGAGGAATGGTAGAATCAATAGGACTGGGTAACAGACTGGAAGTGGGAGGTGAGGGAGAGGGAAGTACCAAAAATGACTACCAGATATCTAGCATTAGCAACTGTGTGCACAGGAATGTCTTATAATGGGATGGACAAAAGTGTTTAATTAGATCATAAAGTCTAAAAATCTTTGTTCTACATGGCATCTTGGGTACAGGTAAGAACATTTTAAAGGTATCTATCAGTATATTTATCGAAGGATATGCACCAAAAAGTTAACATTTCTAATTCAGTGTGGTGGGCATATTAATTTTCTTCCAGATGTTTTGGTATGAGCACATATTACTTTATAACCTGAAAAATAAGAATATTTTAAACAAAATACAATAAAAAAATCTTTTAAAATATATATGTTATAATAAGGTTTATATGAGAAGGATGAGGCAAGACTGCAGCAAAATATAACAATTTTTACATTTTTCTGGGACCAGTGTGATCCTTATTTCTTCTTATAAAAAAATAAAAGAATTGCATATTTGTAAAAACACAAATGAGGTAGCACCATCTGGTATTCAGATCAAACTCATCTGGTGAAGTGTGGCAAAGTAATATTTCAAGACTCACAACATCAACTCATATGTTTCCTATGGTGTTAACTTCCTCCACACTGAAGAAAGCAATAAGTAAGGCTGATATCATGGTCCAACATAGCTCATCAGTAGTGCTAAGAAATTAAGGCAAAATTATTCCTCATAAAGATCGTGAACTTAATTATTTGAATTTGTTTACTTCCTCCTCAGGCTTCCTGGCTTATATCAGTCAAGTCATTTTACCATTATAGGCATGAATGTATTTTTTTTAATTATTCATTATTTTTTGTCTTCATCTCAAAGGGCTTGAGGGTATTTTTCTACAACAGAAAGTATTTTGAATTTCACTTGAGAAACAGAAAAACTAGTGTTAATTCACTAACTTCAGGGGGGGGGTTGTCTCTAATTAGCTGATATTACTTTAATGAATGGTATCTATAAATTCAACAGTAAATATCTGATCCTAACTGGATTGTAGGTTGGACAGTAACCACACCTTACTCCATTTTGTTACTAAAAACTGCCCTATACATAACATGTAATAATATTTAAAATATTTACTAATGATGATAAGGGCATCATATTAATGATAGCTAAATACTAAGAACAGATCAAAATGTTATTTTAGCAAATAGCTTCAGCATTTATCCATGTTGAAACTTCAACCAGAACTTTTAGCACCTAAGAGAAAATTGGATAATTTACATCTTTACCCTAATGATTTCTGGTAAAGTTGCTGCCAAGAAATAAAGTGGTACAAAAAGATAGAAGGACATACAAAAATACAGGTGAGACCAATAACTCATGGACAAAGACTAAGTAATCATATACTTAAAGTTGTTCTCTCCCTTTCATAAAATGTAGGACTGCAGAATTATTACTTGGATTCAAGTCAACCACAATATCCATGGGTTTTACTTTCTATAAACTTTATATTGCAGTCATGATTAGGTTATCACCAAATGTTGTTTTCATGAGAAGAAAACCAAAAGATGAGGTAAGGTTATGTTTCCTCTAGACATTCATTACCAGCAAATTTCTTATTACTCTAATGACTGACTGTTCACTGGAAAAAAATTTTAATGCGCTTTCATGTTTTCCAATTTAGCAAAGGAATCAGACTTTAATGTGAATGCATTTTTAACATTTTTTTGTGCTGTAGGGAAGCTGCTTTTAGGAGAGAAATGTAATGAATGTTTTTAATCATACTAAAATGGTTTGCCCAGCATCTGTGGTTCAATTCAACTTTTCAGTGACAATGAAATAGAAAAGCCTAATCACATTTATCAGCTAGGGCTCCTCCCTTCTCTACATGGCTACCTATCGTTTAAATATATTTGGAAGAGAAAACTCATTGAAGGCACTAGGAACAAATAAGCCTGCTTAGTTACTTTTTACAATTTTTCCCCATAAATCTATACCAATCATTGCCACTCTTCTGAGAACTCCTGACCTTACCTCTCAAGCTGCTCCCAGCCTCAAAATACACTTTACCCTACCCCACAGATACATTCCCTTCCCCTCTCCTCTAGTTTTGTTCTTATGTGCCCTTCATGTTTTCAATAAATTCTTAATGTCATCGATGAAAATGTCACTGCTAAGAAGATTTAAGTCCCACTGTTCTACTCAAGACCTTTAACTGCAAAGTAAACAACCTGCTTTCGATTAGCTTGTCCTCAGATTTAAGCTGAACAGAAATCAAAGAATCATTTCTGTTACATTTTTCTTTTCTTTGATTTGAATGATATTCTGAGAGATTCCATCTAAATATCACCCTGAGAATGCTCCAATCACCTTACCATCTCCACATCTCATTGCTTTCTAAAGTGCTACAAGCAGACTTAAGTGACATTCTAATAATGCCTTTCTCTTCTCAGTCTAGAAGATAACAGGTATCAATGAAAGACAGACTTGAATATTATAATAAGGAAAGTGGTAGGGGTTTTTACACAATAAAGAATTGGTCTGTAAAATAAATCATCTGAGAGAAGCGTCTTTTCCCCCCAACATACATGTACTGCCACTACAAGATATCTGTTTAACTTTGCAACTGATATCCATAACCTTAATAAAATTTCATTTTTATTAATCATTAATTAATCATTACCATAAGTTCTACCTTTAAACATGCTTCATAATATACATAGAAGTTATATTATATCAAACATCTAAGTTTTCAATTAAAAAAAAACTCACAAACTGGATTCTAGAAAGTGAAATGGAAGTTTAATGCAATCAACTGGGTAATTTGTACAAAATTCATCTGCCTCAATTCTAATAATTCTGAGTAGTCCACTCACCTCTCCACCACTAGATTTGGTTTTTCATAGCATCCACTTTCTAGCCCATTTCAGGAAAATGAAAGGTGCCATGCAAATATCCTAGATAGCAGTTGGAGGGCACTATGAATGATGGCCAGTGAATCCTTGTAGTTGCCCCACCCAGTTCTGCCTGGCCCACACCTCTTTGGATCCTCTATGGGCAGTGTTCTCTCTGTTGTCTCTGCACCCTGGGATGATGTGACCAGGTAGCTCCAATAATACTTACCACACAAATATACGTGCAGCAGTCATAAAGTAACTCCAATACCTCCCCAACAATTAAAAAGAAATCCTCTTTAGATCATCTCTTTTGTCATTGCATCTGTAAACTTCCTCTCAAGAACTACCCCCAGGGATATAGGACAGTAGGCTTTATTCTAAGAAATTCATAATTCTTCACTAAAAGGTGTGATTAGGGACTAAAAATATTACTATCCAAACTAATTAAAGGGAGCTATGGTCTAATTTAGTTCTATGATGTGAAGCTGTTCTCAGATGATTTTATTGGAAACACAAATTCTATTATAGCCTAAATTCAATTGCACAATTCCACAGCAAAGAATTGAGTAATCCATATAGCTCCTCAATTTTCTTGCCAAGATTCAAAGTTTTGCTTTATTCGGGTTATGAAAGATGAATTATTTCAGTAAATCAACCTCTAATTTCAAGGAGATTTGAGGAACAACTCTTTAATTAGTCTTTATCATGCTTGCTTAAACCTTGCCAGCCATCTCTCTCCTGAAAGTAAATTAAAGTGAGAGCAGAAAGAATCTGAATGACCTGCCATAACACAGCTGGCTACTTGACAGATAAGTCTTCATAAGTCCCATCATTCTGAAGAATGACATAATTTTAGTTCCAAGCCCCAAACGTGCTCAGAAAAAGTTATAAGGCTGTGCAAAGAGAAGTAAGTTGAAGTAATCATTTGTGTGTGTGAATAGACTATCTAGGTAAATATTTACCTCTGATAAATAATGCATCCTCGTTATTTACCATTTATTTTTAATAGGTTTCCTGCCTTGAAAATATTTCTTTACTCAAGCAAATATTCAACTTCTCTATAATTTTTAATTATTACCAATACAAAGGGTAATAACCTTTACCACCATTATGTATTTTTTTAATTGTCATGGAAAGCTTCAGACATAATTCACAGAAAAAAAAAAAAAAAAACACCTAAAAATCAGTCTTTATTAGTACTACACCCACCACCAGAATCTTAAAGGTTTATATAGAGGCCTTCAACTGGATTAAGTCATGTGTGCCTTCCAGATGGCCTCAACAAAGCATTGCTCTCTCAAAGCAGCATCTTAGAAAACGGCCCCCACTGTGGGAACAGTAGGCAGAACAGCATATGCAAGCACCAGGGAGGGAATGAGGAGACTTCTAGGTCCAGGTCCCGCTCACAGGTCAACTAGTGGTCATATTCTCTTGATAACCTCTTCCAACAGTGTCCAGTATTTTTAGTTGCTAAATCTGGAAGCCCAAATGTCAGCACCTCCAGTGACCCTAGAAGAAGCCACACGTTGAAGGTGGCAGGGCCACCATCAACATGGTTCTGATGAATGCAACCTAGGGCACTACCTCCTTTGAACTTTACATGAAGGAGAATGTTTTGTTTGTTTAGTAAGATATGTGAGCTAGATAATACAATATAAATAATACTGACTGACTAATTTTTAATACAAGTGTCAAGATTTTACCAGTCAGGCCCTATAGGGAGACATCACAGAGAGTAAAAATTACTTGGGTTTGAAATCACACCCGCATGTCCTGTGTTCAAATTTTTGCTATATTGCCTCTTAACTTTTTGGCTTTAATTTCCTAGCCTCAGTTTCTTAATTTATAAAATGATAAAGCCAGCACTTTCCTGAGAATATATAAAAATTAAACAAGATAATATATGCAAAGAATCTGGGATCATATTTGGTATATAATAGACCTATTGCTGATTTATATTACTTTAAAGAAATAGGCTAATTTTACATTTTAAATACTGAGCTGCAAAGTTATTGATTAATGCCTTTTTAATTAAAGTTTATTTTATTCTTTATAATTAATTATTAAATCTGCAAGACTCAATTTATTATTAGCTACTTTTTTATTCCACTGTCTTTGAACTCAGTAATTGGCTTTGCTGATTTTTAAGCTGGGATCAATCTTATCCCTGAGTTTTTCAGTAAGACTAGCACTACTAAATGGAACTAGTTTCTGTTCATGATACTCAACACAAATCCCACCAGACACTCTAGACAAAATCTGAAATTTAACTTTCCTCCTTATTGCTGAGCACATCTCAAATTGATCAGCTCACCAGGCAGAATTTGTAAGTCACTTTCTTTTAAAACTGGATAACCATCAAATCACCCTATTACTGTTAAAAACCAAGAAGCTCACAAATCCCAAAACTGAGGCATGCCACCTATACATTCAGAAACTGGCTGCCCCAAAACACAAAATTTTGCCCCTCTTTTGGATTTACACTGCTTGCTATATAACAGGAAAATTGAAGCTCAATTTGAAATTACTTTTTTAAGATCATATTTGTTGAAACAGATTTTAATGAAATTTTTTAAGACTTGAAAATGATCAAAATTAAGCTATATTTTCAGAAGCAAATGTTCTCATGTCTCTTCTCAAAGAAAAACCTAAAAATGATAGAGAATCCCTGATATTTTACTAATTTGGACTTAACTATTTTGTACCAGTTTCTAACTTTAGTTACAAACCATAAAACCCAACAGTTTAAGAAAGGGCCTTAACCTGGAGTGTATGAACCTCCTGAAGATGTATGCAAAGCTCTGTTTGTGCATACATATGCTTTTCTCAGATTCTAGAGGAATTCTGAAGGTTTTATAGGTGTTTCATAGGGTTTATATCATTGAAACCAATAATGGCATGTTTCAATTTCTACTTAAAAAATAAAATCAATAAATAAAGATGACTCCAATACTTTAAACATAAAGTTAAGAAGATGAACTAGAGTAACAACTACATTAAATCTGGTATTTTAATTCATTGGAAATAAAGGTTATACCTATCTCTAATGTATTACAGCGAAGTACTTACAAAATGACAGAAATTTTTTATATCTCATCACATGGAAACAAAAAATAATAATAAGATAGAAAATAAAGCAACTACTTTTTATTTAAAGCACAAAATGCAAGAACTCCAAACATCAGATTTTTAAAACACACGCACACATTTTCTTCTATTTTAGATGCCTTCAGGTATGTCTACAGCTTAACTCTTGGGAGGGTCAGGGGGAAAAAATTCTTTGTCCCATTCTTATAACTCTTTTGAAGGCTTAAAATTCATTCAAACTTTTAAAAATTAACCTACATTTAAATATCTGTTTCATCTTAAAATTAACAGACTACTGTAATTTTTAGTTTATTTGTTTAAAAACCTTATTCTAACATCTATTTAAGTAAACAGTGTATATTTTTTCTAAATACTTCTAGATTGTTATATTTAGATGTTTTACATTTAGAGTACATTAAAGATGCAATCTCTAATATCTTATCTAAAATAAGATTAACTTCACTTAACTACTTAATCATAGAACTTTCAAAAATGATAAAATGAAATGATGAGATTATATTAGCATGAAAGGATTTTGAGTATCAAAAAGGTTTGTGAATGCCTATGCTATATTTTGTTTATTATGGATCAGCTACAGGATAGAGAAAAAGCAGTTTGCAGTGTCTCAGCTTCAGCAAAGAAATTCATATCTCTTAGAGCAGAGTAAACAGGGTGGATCTGAAGCCAAGAGACCACAGCTTCACAATTGATATACTTGGAAGCCATAATTTGGAATTTCCCATTGGACACAATTGTTCAATTTTCTCCAACGAATGAGTTTAGCAAGCAGATGATTATATTGGTCTAGGGTTGCAAGTCTGATAGACAGGAGCAATAGAAACAGAGGGTGAGGGAATTGAAAGTTCTGGTGAGAGAGTAATTTAAACTATTCACTGTATAGAGTAGGTCCTAGATTGATATTTTTTCTTTAATGGAGAGAAGCCAGGTGTGGGATGATAGATTAAGGGAAAAACTTGAAAGACAAGAGCAAAAATATTGGGAATGAAATGTTGAAGGGAGGAAATTTTGTGGTTGCATATGCATAATGAAGCACTGCTTGTTAAGGTCTTTGAGAGTAGAGAAAGGTTGATAAGAGAGCTTGTGAGTGAGATACTGAGGTGGTGTGGAGGTAAAGGTCATTGTATAATGAACGTCAACAAAATTGTAAAATAGGGAGTTAGAGGGATTGTCCAGATGGATACTTAAAATACTCAGATTGGCAGAATTAATGGTAGAGAGGAATATTGTGATCCAAATGCCAGGGGTCTTGATGAATTCTGGGGATTAACTAGAATACAGTGCTCAGAAGACAAATTTTGGAGTTTAAATAGCAAGGCTTTGGGTCTAGGTTCTTCCATTTACTAGCTGGTGTTGGACAAGTATTTACTTTCCAGACTTCATTTTCTTTACCTATGAAACATTGTTAATAAAATTTTATAGGGTTTTGTAAAGTTTAAAGAAACCTATTTTAAAACCCTTGCAACAATGTTTGAATAGAGAAACGTGTGTTTCTCTATCCCCTTTCATTTCTGCCTGCTCACTAGAGCTCATTTCCTTCTTGTAATACCTTAACAAATACACCCAGTAATCATCAACACACACTACTAACATTCTCCTTTCCAACCTCTCTCCACGGAGTAAAAAACTCATTGGACACATCTGCCTTCCAAGTTAGTGCAGGCGCCTATCTTATTAAATATGTTAGATGGATCTTCAGTTTCCAACCTCCAATTTCAGTTTTCTCAGTGATCACTAATCAATCTTAAGCCAAGGCACATATTTTAGTTGTGTTGTTGTTGTTTTTGAGGCGAGGCAACCCTTGATTGACCTCACAGATCACAAGGGACTTATCAGTTTACAATCCCCTTTTTTTTTTTCTTTTTTACACCTACAGCACCTGGTCTTCCTAAGTGTTCTCCCATCCAAGTACTAACCAGGCCTGTCCCTGCTTAGCTTCCAAAATCAGACAGAATCTGGTTTGTTTGGAGTAGCATGGCCATAGACTATTTTAGATGTTTTTATGGCACACTCCACTTCTGGGTGCGAAATTCTATTATGGTCAGGATATTTAATGATACTGGTATCATTAACTGTTCTAATCATAGGGAAGAGAGGGCAGCCCTTTAACAATGAGCCAGGAGTGAGGAAAGGAAAACAAACTTGAAGGATAAGTGGAGAGGTAACACAACGGGCTTACATTCTGGGCAAGGATCAAGATATCAGGAATGCAGTTAACTAGCCTCAAATGCATCTTGGAGCCTGAGGACAAATGAACTCCTTGGGTGTTCAAATTTTGTGGGGCTTTAGGTGTCATTTGTTTTGATGGATAAGATGTTTCATTCTTCAGAATTCTGGGTTTTTTCCCTCTGTGGGCCTTCAATTTTGAACTGTTGAAGTCAGCCTGCTACAGCACTCCTGAGCCATTTTTTTAGTTTTGACACCCAAGCCCTTTTGACAAGTGAACAAGATTCACCAAAAAGGAGGGTAAAGCTGACTTCTATCAGATTGAATCTAGAATTGAGTTTTATCAGAAATAATTTATTGCTTGAAAGGAAACTGAAAATCTGTTCCAGAATGATGTCTTTCAGCAAAGTTCCCTAATTCTACCATATGACATAAAATTGTTTCCTTCAGTTTTCAAAAGTAAGCAGTATTTTTGTCATCACTACCATATAATCACCATCTCTAAAAACTGTTTTCATGGCTATAATCATCATTATTCTCTTTCTCCCTCTCCCTCTCATCATTAAATATATTTGAGTGCTTACTGTCTGTAGGGCATTGTGCCAGGTGGTGGGCTTGCCTAAGCACATAGTTGCAATGTGAGGTAGAACAGAACTACTTCTTTAGTACCCCTAGGATATGCTGGTAATGAGATAGTTGGTAAATAGCCTCTTTTTTTTAATTTTGAAGTTTTGCATGCTCAAGAAGTACTGACAGCAGATTCCCCGATCCCATGCAGGGTCAACCCAGTAATTCTATTGGGTCAGAAGACATTGCTTCCAGTTACATTAGTTTCAGGAGTCACTGTGTCATTATTAAGTTGAGTCTCCCAATGCCCACAAAGATATGATCATGAAGGAAGGAAAGGAAGAAGGGAGGGAGGGAGGGAGGGAGGGAGGGAGGGAGGGAGGGAGGAAGGAAGGAAGGAAGGAAGGAAGGAAGGAAGGAAGGAAGGAGGGAAATAGAGGAGGGGAGGGAGGTGATCTAATATATCTGTATTCAGGAAATGAGAGATTGCATTCAAAAGAGAAAACTGATTAGCTTTACATTAATGAATAAAAAGGCTCACAATTTACCAGACCCATGAATTCCTTGAAACCCCTGAATATGTTACATCTTTAGAAGAATAAATATTAAATACACATACACACATACTACAGCTTGTGTGGCTCTGTTTAAAGAATATTTAAAGCTATTTACATTATTAGTACTAATTTAGCTTTCTTTATATTGAACCCGAATAACCAAAATCTGCCTCTTTGTCTCTTCTGTCCATGTGTTTGGCTTCTACCAAAGAGAAAGGGCACGTCTCATCCCTCAACTACCCTAAGTTCAATATTGTGACTTAAATCCATTCTCAGAACTGAACACCCTAGGTTTTTTCTACTCTTCCTTGACTGATAGAAGTTCAGTTCTCTTGGCTGCTTTTCTTTGAAGTATTCCATTTTGCTCACACCTGAGACAACACTCCTGATAAGAGAGCACCCATCCAGAGTGGACAGGCACTCCCAAGACCAGATACAGTACTGGCAGTTTTTCATCCCAGGATGATACTATTCTATTTCTTTTTGACATTTTTAACTGGAGACCCAGTTTTACATTTGCTATGAAAACTGTCACCCACCTGCACAAAATTCTGTACCTGATGAGTCTGCCATTGGCTATTTCTCAGCAGTTTTCAGTACCTCACGTTGTTCAAAGATGTGCTGCAGGGTACTTAGAGTGATGGGTTAGATCCTAGAGTTTGTAGTTATGCTCTATAAATAAAATATTGTTATGATATTTAAACTTTTACAAAGAAAATGCTCTCCAGTTGCTCTTCTTTGCCTGAATTAATTAGTGGAAGATGTTTAATCTCAGGAGCTCATTCTATGAGGTAGGCTGAATTAGTCTCTACAATGCTATTACATTTCATATCTTAGGTCGGAATTTTTCTGTTTGGGGTTGTTACAAGCTTTATAATATAAAATAGATATCTAATCTATATATAGATATACATATATATAGCATGATTGTTTGAAAGATGACAAGAATCCAACAGAAAAATCTGTCTATAATTGAATTAAGAGGTAACAATATACAAATCAGCAAGATGCCATCAGACCAATCATTTTAACTATATAATAAAACAGATAATGATTATTTACTGCTTTAATGTGCCAGATATCATCCTAAATGCATTATATCTACCATCTCATTTAATCCTCAGAACAACTCTATGAGATGGGCATCATTATTATCTGCCTTTCATAGATGAGGAAACGTGAGCCCAGGGAACTTCAAAAGGTACTCTGTGTCACACAGTTAGTGAGTGACAGAATTCAGATTTGAAACAGAGCTATGTTAAACCCATACCACCTCCTGGTTTCTATTAGTTCCAGTCAAAGACACTCTGGCTGGAAAATGCAGTGAGTGGTAAGCATGTGGTGTGTGTGAAAAAAGCCTCAAAAAAAAAGCTGGCAGGAGTGTCTCCTGGTACAAAGTTTCCAAGAGTAATTTGGCACTCTATCAAAAGCCTCACAATTTACCTTACGAAAACTGAAAAAGTATTGAAGCATATACGTTCAGCAAAGTCAATCGATGCAATGTAAATATAGCAAAAATATAAAAATTACTTACTATTCAACATAAAGGATTTGGTAAATAAATGATGATATACTATACAGTAAGATTATTGTACAGTCATTAAGAATTATAATTTAGATGTCTATAGACATAAAAGGTATAGATATCATTTACTGAAAATTCATGTGCATTACAAAAAAAATCTAAAATGTAATACTGTTTATAAAAATGTACACATACATTTACATATATGTATACACATTTTTAAAAGCTCAGAATATAGACTAAGATAATATCAAAATGTATCTGTGTATATTATCATATTAACAGTTATATTAAAAGTTGTTTTTCATTATAAATCACCTATATTTTTTCACTTTTCTACACTAAATACATTTTTATTAAGAAAATAATAAGTTCTTATTCCTCTTTTTAATGATAGTTTAAAAAATGACTGATAATATATATATACTATCTCTTAAATAACAGTCCAAAACAGGATAATGTAGCCTCACTTTTGTAAAAAATCTCTATAGGTTACATTAATATTATATTCCATTATAAGAATATACAGTAGATGGGGCAGGGGCAGGGGAATGGTATAGACGAGAGAAGCTCTGTTCATCCATTTGACAACCAAATCAAAGTTGTGATGGAAACAAGAAGCAAGCAGCAAGGAAAAATTGCCTGGTATCTAGATGAACAAGCCATGCAATCAGAGAGAAATCCAAGAAATCACCTTACAATGGCAGAAGGTAAGACAGGATGAGGACATGAGGCTGTCTGGTCTCCAGTTGCTGATAACGAAGGCTGCAGCAGTGGCAGCTGCAGACACCTCTTAAAGGGGCTGCATCTTCAAGCAGATATTCGTGATGATGGACCTGCTCAATCTGAGCACCAGTGCCTTACAGAGAGACATTGTCAGAGTGAGGCCCAAGGTGAGACTCACTCTGTACAGAAGTTTTCTATTGAGCCCTCCCCCTTCCCAGTGCACAGGCCACAGTGCCACCATAGCCTCGATGTCATCAAACTGGATAACAGAGATAGCTCTGCCCAGAAGATTCCCTGAAATTCTGCCTCCCCTAACTCGCAGTTCCACCCAAGCCTCATCCAGGTATAGCATCAGCAAGTCAGGTGCTTCTTGCTGAGCAGCACTGGAGGTAGCTGGCCTAGGTTTCTGGTGTGGCCTTTTAAGGCAACTATAAGCACAACATCTGAGGATTGCTTGCTGAATCTTAACAGGTGACCCCAGAGGGGAAGAGGCTTGGGCTAAATTTGGCCTGCAGCTGAACCCCTCTCAAGACTGTGTCACTGGACACCTACTTCACAAATCCACACTAATAAGACCGGAAGACTTGGGAGCTTTGCTTAGTACATAGAAACAGACATGGAAAGGCAGCCAAAATGTGAAGACAAAGAAGCAGAAGCCATATAAGAAAACAGAGATCCAGATATAATGGAGTCAAGTAATCTAATATATGCAAAGTTCAAAACACTTGTTATAAAGATGCTCAATGAACTTTTAGGGAATGTAGATAAATTCAGTGATAACTTCAACAAAGAGATAAAATACATAAAAATGGAAACAGAAATCATAAAAGGGAACTAGTCTGAAATGAAGAACACATTATCTGAGATGAGAAGTATATTAAATAAACACAGGAATAAATAAAGTGAATAAAGAAAAGGATCAAATGCCCTATCTAGTGAACAGAAAAGCTAAGGACACGCAATCAAAAAATGGCAAGATAAGATGCTAAGACTATAAAAATAATTTAAGGAGCATATGGAACACTAATAAGGGTACAAATATCCATCTGATCAGTATAACTGAAGAAAATCAAGATATTGAACAGCTGTTTGAAGAAACAATGATGGAAAACTTCCCTAACCTGGTGAAAGAAATGGACATAAAACCCCAGGAAGCTCTGAGAATCCCAAAAAATAGGAATCCACAGAGGCTCACACCAAGACACATTGTAATTAAAATGACAAAGGTGAAGTACAGAGAAAGAATATTAAAAGCAACAAGAGAAAAACAGAGAGTTACTTATAAGGGAACACCCATAAGACTGGCAGCTAATTTTTCAAAAAAAAAACTATGCAGGACTGAAGGGCTTGACAAAAAATATTTGACAGGATGAAGACCCAGGATCTATAACCAAGGATACTTTATCCAGCAAAGCTATCATTTAGAGTTGAAGGACAGATGAAGATCCTCCCAGACAAAAATAACCTAAAAAATTTATTACTACCAGGCCAGTATTATAGGAAATGTTGGAGGGACCACTTTAAGAAGAAAAAACATGTATTAAAAACAGGAGTAAAGAATGATAACAACTACATTCCTATCAATAAGTACCTTAAATGGAAAAGAATTAAGTGCTCCAACCAAAAGATAGAGTGAATGAATGGAAAGGAAAACAAGACTCCTATATGTTGCCTACAAGAGACTCACTTCAGATTAAAAGACACACACAGATTAAAAGGAAGGGTATGAAAAAAGACATTGCTTTGATGGATGTAGAAGGTATTTAAGTCAGACAGAGAAAGATAAACACTATATGATTTCACTAATATGCAGAATCTAAGAAATAAAAAGAACAAACTAATCAAAAACAGAATCATAAATATAGTGGACAATTTGGTGAGGTACAGAGGGGAGCAGTGCTTGGGAGGCTGGGAGAATAGGATGAAGGTTTAAATAAGTACAAATTAGTAGCTGATGGATGGTTACGGGGATGGGGACCATGGCATAGGGAATGCAGTTAGCATTAATATGATGGCAGGTAGAGGGTCAGGGGAGAGAGAGAGCAATTGGGGGAATCATTTTATGAACTATATAGATGTCTAACCAATGTACTGTATGCTTGAAATTAATTAAAATAAATAAATTTTTTAAATAAAAATAAAAAATAAGAAAGTTAAAAAAAGAATTTATAATAAATTCACCATTATCTCTGAGTGATAGAAGGATAAATTTTATTTTACTTCATTTTGTTTGTCTGTATTTTTAATTGTATCTTGCTTTTATAATTAAAATAAATATTTTAAAGGTATATTAATAATGATAAATATTAGTGAGTTGTATGAAAATAGAGTTCAAAAATCTCATAAATAGCACCAAAAAAGTACTAATGTTCAAAGTGTGTTAAACAGATATAAATTGTTAATTCTCTTTTAGCATTTAGAGACTAGTCCACTGTAATGCTCAGGGAAGAAGATTTAAATTACAGCATTAACAAAACTTGAAAATATGAGGATTTTAACAGCAACCCTGAAATGTTCTTAATACAGAGCACACAAGGAATACCATCAATTTCTTCCTGAGATTTTTAAAATGACAAATGGGAAACATTATAGCTTTATTATTATGTGAAAGAGGTTCACTCAATAATAGCCTCAATATTAAGTAAACGCAGCTAGCTACCTTGAGATTTCTCCATAATATAAAAATTAACTTTTCAATCAAATATATGAAAATTGCATATTGTACATTTGTGTAGTAATAATTCTGTATTGCATATGCAAGAAACTTGTCAAAATAGGGAAAAATAACATGTCAAAATGTGGACCCTAATTGAATCCCAGTATAGCTTACTGTGTTCTTTTCAGGAGGCAGGAACAAGGAAAAGAAGAGCTGAATGCAAGCTGAACAAAGCTTATAAAAGGGGAACAATTTGCTGTTTGTTATTTAAGACTAAATAACAAACAAGGGACACTAATAAAGAATTAATAGTTTTGACAACTTAGGGCAATTACTCTGTAGAAAAAAAAAGAAAAAACCATATGAGATAATAAAAATATTTCACAGTATTAATTTGAAACTCAGAGTTACTTGAGTCTCCTTTTGTTCTAATAAAGTATATAGCAAAGCTGTCTACCTTAAGAGTGAAAAATAGAATAGCAAACATTGAAAATGCAGAGCACAAGACAATTCTAAGAGAAACACCCACCAAAAACCGAGATGGACTGATAATTTTCTCCAGGCTAGAAGGTATAATCAATACTCTCTCCAATCATTTGATTAAATAATTAAAGACTTAAATACGCCCAGATACTAAAAAGATTCACTTGCCTAAGATTAATGTACATCCTTGGCCAGAAAACAGGCCATTCCTAAAAATAATGAGTAAGTGGAACCAACAGAGACTGAATTGGTCAAAATTTTGTTGCCTGATAAGCAGAGACACTTTTGTAATATGTGGTTTCAAGGTGGAAGCTATTATTTCCCCCAAAAGAAGTAGCACTGTGGTTCAAATCCGAGGGTACTAAAGGGGATCAAATATATGGTAGTGAAGGAAACTGGACTTTGGGTGGTAAACACATAATAGAATACAGATGTCAAATTATAATGTACAACTGAAAATTATTTAATTGTATTAACCAATGTTATCCCAATAAACTTAATTTAAAAAAAAATTATGGTACAAGTTACATAGAATACAACAGTGCCTTTAGAGCAAAATGGCAATCCAATTACAGGCAAACATAAAGAAAAAGCTGATAAAACAGATCCACTGGCATCAATGCCATAAAAAGGAATACTTAATTTTAATGTCATTAACTACAAAAGGATTTAGCTTTCTACTGACCAAGCTAAATATCTCAATGTAAAGATTTGCTTAAATACACAAGATTCTTTTTGTGTGAAAAAGTGTATGGTATTCTTTGTCATGTAATTGTTCAACTGACTCCGTTTCATTAGCTGTCTTCAGCACAGAAATGTAACTGACACTAAGAGGCAATCACAGGGTCGGTACAGAGAGTTAGTCAGCCTCAGGATGAAAGTTGAAGGACAGGAAGCCCCCTCCTCCAAAAAGAAAAAAAAGTTTCTCTTCAATATGACCACTATTACGGTCATTCCATGGAGGTAAATCATTATACTCTTTTCTTTTTTTAGTTTAATAAACATTTATTCCTTTAGTTGAACAACCTTTCCACACAAAATGAGTGGTTTAAGATTTTTGAGTGAAAAGGAATTTTGGTCTCAACGGGTTTTATGAGCCTGCTACCTGTTTCCTGGAAATTATTTACCTGAGCCCTTTAAGACCCCTGTTGGCTGCAGCCAAACAAAAAGTTTCATTATACCTCTTAAATGCTCTTATTAAATGCAACTGGGAGACACTTGAGGAATTTATTAGTTAAGATTTCATTCAGCTGCAAGTACCAGATGCAATACCTGAGAGGACTTTACTTATTTCATGCCTCAAATCTTGGAGAAATCTCTACAGATCTGGTATGTCACTGAGGACCCTGGTCCTTCTATATTCTTGTTCTGCCTTTCTTGGTATGTGGCTTTCTTCCTCAAAGACACAGAATGGCAGCTGCAAGTTCTATCCACTGTTAAAAAGCTAGACAACAAGAACAAAAAGTAGCCTTGTAACTCCAGAAACCAAACTTTTAAAGCCTCCTTCTTCCCAGACAAGAATAAGACTACCTTCTGATGCATATGATTACTTCCTAGATTAGTTTCAGTTGCAGACCTAGAATAAATTGTGTCTTTGGGCTAGCGATGACATTATAAAGAAGAAATTTAAGAGTTCTGTTGTCAACACCATATCTTTCAGGATTATTTAATTCGGACATGGAAACAGACCTCTAGGTAAATGCCAAATGTTTCAAAGCCAAGGGTAAAAATGCCCTTATTTCTTACCTACAGAGGGTGGGCCTGGAATACTGGCCTACTTTCTAAGTAGACTAGTAATAATAATAGCAACTACAATAATGTGTTCACTAAATTGTATGTCAGATATTGTGTTAAGCACTTTGTATTTGTTGCATAAAATCTGAGCAATACCCCTGCATTTCAGGTACTTCTGTTAGGTCCACTTTAAAGCTGAAGAACATGAGGATTAGATTTAAGTAACATGTCAAAAATCACATAACCAAGAGATGACAGAGCTGAATTTAAACCTAGATTATGTGAGTTAAGTAGGAGGTTGAGACTCAAAAGTTTACAGACCTTTTCTCAGATTGACTATGGGTTTGGTAAAATATCTGTTGCTCTCCCAGAAGCTGAGAATACTTTCAGCTGAACTGGAAGAAAGGGGCAATAAATTACAAACACAGACCCTGACTTTACAAAAATCATTAATCTGTATAGCACCTTTTTATAGGCCCAGGGATGCTGAACCACAGGCTTTAAAATACTTTTTTTTTTAATTATAGTTGCAAAAACTTTTGTATGAACTATTACATCTTTCCATAGATATGAGCCTAGATAAATTTCTACCATCAATTAGTTTAGATTTGCAGTCACTTCACAATTTGTCTATTGCTATAGGAAAAGTCCCTGTTTGATCTCCACACCAAAAAAATATGAATGCCATTGATGCTATGTGCATTTTTCATTTAAACAAATACACACTCATAACATGATAGTGGGAAGAAGCAATAGGAAATCAAAGAATTTGAATAATAAAAGTTATTAAAGCCCATGACACTATAAACCAAGTTTAAGAGAACATAGTAGTACAATCAAATCTATCCTCATTAAGATAAAAATATCCCTTAAATTCAAACAACATACTGGTGCATGAAAACTATACACATATTGACACTCCCTTATATAGGCAAAAACTTGAAGTCTCACAGGTGGCAATATGTCATGTTCTTTCTTAAAAGTAATAAACATTCGTAATAATTTTAACTGTTAAGAACAACAGGGTTATCCTGTTTTCATTTTGTTTTGTAAGCAAATAGCCTACCTTCTTGTGAAGCCATGGCTTGGGAAAATTGGAAGTTTTTTGTTTTATTTTGGTTCTTTTGCCAAATTTCACCTATTGAGGTAGAATTCACATATCGTAAAATTAACCACTTCATAGTGAACAATTTAGTGGCATTTAGTACTTCCACAGTGTATGAAACCACCGTCTCTATCTAATTTCAAAACATCTTTATCACCCCAAAATATAACCACATACCCATTCAGCAGTTACTCCTCACTGCATCCCAACCCCAGGCCCTGCCAACCATCAATCTGCTTTCCATTTCAATAAAGAACTAGTGTAATATTTTGATAAGTTCACCTGAAAGTTTTAAATATTTTTGCAAGTCTTTATCACATAATCATTGAATAAAAGGGTCAGATTTACTAAATGGGGGGGAGAGTACCTTTAGACTCAAAATTTCTAAAGGGACGTCTCCACCTTTTCTTTCTTTTAGTATTTTATTCACAAAACAAACACAGAGTGCCATATACTCTGAATGTAAATAATTGCCCATGCTCAGCCTAAAGGTGGAAATGGCTATCTGGGTCATGCAAGTGCAAAAGCGAGTCTCCAATCCTCCATGCCTACATGCTGGTTGTCTAGAATTTTGTTTGGCAGAAACAAGAACTATGTGACCTTTTAGGTGATAGTCCTGTACTTAACTTTAAAACTGTCAAACCATCCCCAAAACAACTGTGAACTAAATTGTTAACCATAATATTCTCTTACAGAAAACTACCAAAATAAAAGCTGCTACTTTCTACACTCTCCCCAAACGTAAAGAAAATAATGGTTATAATATAAAACTTTCCGCTTTTGCCATCCCCATGTACAGATCATATTGTCATACCAGATATAAGTTCATGTAAAAGGAATAAAAAGGAATATGACTAAAAGACATTTAATCATTAAACAAGAGCTTATGATCTATGGGCTGAGAGCACACCCTAATAGAAGACCATTGGAAGGAAACCAAAAATAATCACATACACTTAGTAGTGCTTACTCTACTCCTGGTACTGTTCTAAGTATTTATTTGTTTATTTGTTGTATGTTTCATTAATTAATTTAATTTAATGGGCATACACATGTTCATTTAATTTTCACAATGATAATGCTAGGGAATCCTATTGTTATCATCCCCACTTTAGAGATGATGAAACTGAAACAGAGAGATTTAAATGACTTGTCCAAAGTTACAGAGCTCCTACAGCCAGGATTTGGCCCAGGCCTCTTGGCCCTCAGGTCCATGCTTTTAACCCAAGGCCATGCCGATGCTGTGCCCAAGAAAAGGCTCTTAGAGAAGCCCACTATCTAGTTTTTGAACTACTCATAGCATAATGGATTATACTTTGCAGAGAGAAAGAAAAAGAGAGAGATTCTCATTCTATTTGATGCCTTGAACTGTATGAAAATTATCACGAGCAACATTTCCATAAAAGGCAATAGTTACAGCCTTCCAAAGTACACAATGTAGGAAGTTAGCTAAGCTATACACGGGTCCTAATTTAATAAATAATTTTTAAAAAGTGTGTATTTCACCTGTAAACAAAAAACAGTGAATAATAAATTTGTTCAGTACTCATCCAAAAAATGACTTACAGAATCATTCAGCTTTAAACTAGGTCTGAATTCCACACAGAGAAGTACTGTTATATAATAGGAAAAATATATGTATTGCTCTCTGCCCTCCTTTATTCCTGGCACGCAGCTCCCAAAAGCTTTAGCTTTTCCTAAGTGATAAGAACACTAGGAGCATCTCTTGTTCTAATATTTGTCTTTGACCCTGTCCCTGACACAGGCTTCTGAAACCCTTGTAAAATCCTAAGTGATAAGAGCAATAGGAGCCCTGGATGGGAGCCCTATCTTTTGTTCTAAATAAGTGACTCTGGGTGGGCTCCTGGATGGGGGCTGGTCACCAGAAAGACCAAGCCATGATTGAAAGTTTGGAATTTTTAGCTCCTCATCTCTACTTCTCCAGAGAGGAGAGAGAAGCTAGAAATGAAGTTAATAATTGACCGTGCCTATGTGAGGAGTCCTCCATAAAAATCCCAAAGCACATGTTTCAGGGAGCTTCCAGGTTAATGAGCACATCCACAGTGGGAGGGTGACACACCCCAGCTCCACAGGTGTAGAAACTCCTGTGCTCGGGACCCTCCAAGACCTCACCCTACATATCACTTCACCTGACTGACATCTGAATTTTTTATCCCTTAATAAACTAGTAAACATATGTTTTCCTGAGTTCTGCGAGCTGTTCTATCAAATTAATCAAGCTCATGGGGGTCATGGGAATCTCTGACTTATCGTCCATCAGTCAGAAGCACGGTTAACAACCTGATTCTGTGACTGTCATCTGAACTGGAGTCAGTCTTGTGGACTGAACCCTTACCTGAGTAAATTTTCTCTGAGTACATTTTTTTTAATTTAAACAAAAAATCTTCTAAGATTACAATATTTACTGCTGTGTATCTAGATGTGGAATTTTCTTCTTAGCACCCAAAATCTTCTACAACTAAAAACCAAAAGTCAAACCAAAGTGGCAGGAGTAATTATTGCGCTTACAGTGAATATAAAACACAATTCCTTCTCTCAGCTCTAGTGCAAAGCCCACTATGCATGCTCTGATGAGTTTGTAGTGTTAATCTTTATACTCAGAGATGAAGGTTTGATAAGTGGTGCCTACACAATTCAAATAAATCTATCATGTCCTCTGCAGCCCATTTAGCAACATTACGACCACCTTATAAAAACATTTATAAAGATTACGTTGGAAATTTTTTTAAGTTTTTAAAATTTTTCTATTATGTATTCTTTTTCTCATATAAAGTATAACCAATTATGTTAGATGTCTTTATTGTTATACAGGTAGACATAATAATTTAGCATTAAAAAATACAAAAAAAAACTTTTTACAAGATAAGAATTGGAAAATATGCTGCTTTATTTCCACAGTTTTTTAACGTTCTCCAACAAGAAGATGGTCCAGACTAGATTGATTTTTATGCTGTCAATTTCTGGGAAGACGTGTCATTTTTGTCATTATCCATTACTCATAGCTGTTGATAAGCATCACTAAATGATTTTAAGGTTTTATGAAGCAACTGGAGCCTTGGGAGTTCTCCACAATACTGTGGATATACCAAGTGCCGGTGACAGTTCAGGAATGGGGTAGCCAAATCACTGACCCCTTTCCTTTAAGCAAACAGCCAAAGGTAAAGAAGGAGAGAGTCAATAAATAAAATCTTTTTTTTCCCCAAAGATGAGATCAGCTTCACTTAGGGAATAAACTTTTATATTATGATGAATGGTTGGAAAACAAGAATTTCCAAACAAAGAGTATGTTCAAGGAGCACAATTGTAGTTGATCCTCACAATAGCCTTGGTGGTTATTTATTTTCACCTCTTCTTGATACCCAGAGAGTATGAGTAAGAGCCCAGACTACAGGTGACTGCCTTGAGAACCCAGACATGTGGTGTGCTGAGACCCAGGCTGAGGCTTGCTCCTCTTTGAGCAGACACGCAGAAGCAGCCTCCCTGAACACTGCCTCCTTCTCCTGTTTCCCACCAAGGACTCCACTTCTCTAGCAACACTCCAGGTAAAGGCTGCTCATGGTTTTTATACCCCTCAGAGTTGAGAACGGTGCAGGAGCCTCATCAATCCTTAATACCTCTTCTGGACCAGTAGTCCTCAGCCCTTACAGAACAGTCACTGTCCCTATGAGGCACATGCCACATAGTACACTCCTCCTGGCTTTCTATGACTCTGTCTCCTATCTACCTCCAAGCCAGACGCATCAAAGAAGACTTTGGAATGAAGATCACTACATTTCGCTCTAATTGCCTGAATAAGAATGCAGAAGAGAAAGCATGTGAGAACCAAAGTTAACTTCCACTTTGCCATTTTCACTTTGTCTGTGGCTATAGTTCAGTTATCACCTTGGATACCATTGAGAATGCCTGCAACTTGGAGTTGTCAGCTTTGGTACATGTACCAATTTGCAAATGACTGACTACACAATATAGTAAAGTATCTGGGATTAATGATATTTCATTAATATAAGGTATAGAAATTCAAGTTTCTAATGTCCAGCAATATTTATAAAAAATTAATTTTTTCAATATTAGCAATAGTTTTACTATCTAAAGTTAAGACTAAATGCAAACTATCATCCACCATCTGATATGTTGCCATTTCACAACTCAGGGAGGTAGCTGAACAGGAATTACAAGAGAGTGACTGGCTGAAAGTAGCCAGGCAGCAGCAAGAGACAATGAGGAGGCTTCAGAGCTTGTCTCACAACTGTAGCAACCCCTCCCTTTCCCTCACATATTCTCTATCTGGTACTTTCTCCCCCTGAGGTAATATTGATCACTAATAACCTAAAATATTGTCCTTTCCTGGCCACTGTTTCTAGTCAGGTTCTATATAAATGTCTATTTCTGCTTTTCATGAACGTTCTACTGATCATATTCCTTACAAATATGCATGTTCTAATCTTCAATTCTTAGCTCAAAATTTTCAGAATAATTCCATACTTGAAAAAAATCAAATCTGATGTAAATGATAGATTTATGGTGGGAGTAGAAAATAACATACATGTGATATGCTCACAGACATGCATTTAAATGATAGCCTACCCAGCAGCTATCCCCTCCTTCCCCACAATCTCAATATATATTAATATCTTCTACACAGATTATGTGCCTCAACAGAAAGTGAGCCTCTTCCAGCTCCAGAGGTGGGTACTGATTAGTCTAAACTGATCATGGCAATCCCATCCCTTCATCATTGATGGTCAGGAATCCAGGCTTACACCAATCAGCATGTGGCAGTGCTCCATAACTGTTTTTGGCCTAGAGGTTAGCACAAGATTTAAACTGATCCAAATTATTCCAGGATTCTATGATTCCACAAAGTCGTTATCTCCCTCTCTGATTAGATATGAATGAGGAAGTATGGTGATACTGTTGCAATTTATCTGGCCACCAATAGGGGAAGCCACCTAAAGACAAGCCAATTTATGTAGGAAGCAGAACTAATTTAAAAAATCCCATGAATCTGACCCAGAGCCTTGATGATACTGTGCCTGAAGACACCTTGCTTTCAGAGTACCTGCTGCTAAAGTAATAAACATCTTCATGAATTAAGCTAACTCGAATTAAGTTTTCCCTCCCTTATAGCTAAAAATTTCTACATTAGCACTATGTATATGCTACAGATGTTTTACAAATAAAGATAGTCATTTAAGGAAAATATCTGAAGGCTATCTACCAAACTGAATGACATTTAGCCTCTATTGAATGGCACTGGGGTGATGGTGTGGGGGCTGATATTAGCAATGGGGGAGTTTTATGTTTTACAATATATATTGCTGCTCTTTATTCTCAAACCAGTACAAACAACTTTTAATAAAAACGTTCCTAAGGAAAGTAGGGTGAGGAGATTGACTGGTGGATATTTCAAGAATACTTCTACACCTTAAAATTGTGTCTTTCTTATTATTCTAAGTGGCTTGAAACCACCAATTCTAAGAGGAAAAACCATTAGAGTTAAGGTTTATGGTATTTGCCCAGCTCAAGCATCTGTTCACTGAGAAGTGTCTCACTTCAATTCTTGTTTTTTTGTCTCTTCCTTCTTCCCACCTGACACATACACACACGCACGCACGCACACACGCAGCAGACCCCTAAAATATTACATTTCTGTATACATCCTACTGTCCTGGTGATAGACACCTGACCTACATATGCTTCCAAAACTTGGATAAAATTTCTCTTCTATTATTAATCCAAAAGAAAGAGAACTATTTAAATTTTAGCAGCAAGAATGTAGTTAGACATACAGAAGAACTTCCTGTCTACTATGAGATACTAAAATAAACTAACTTTCATAATCACAGTATGTAGTTCACTTCCAGGTGTTTTAGCTATTAAATATTTCTTTTCATTTTCTAATGACATATGTCACCTTAATTTTGCTTGAACTCCTCATATAAAGAAATTAGAAATGTATTACTGATCATTGTAATGAAGAGTCTTAACTAAAACAACTAAGGAATTGAACTCCAAGTGTTTACTTATTACTTATATAGTTGAAATTCAGATTTTGTAAAAATCTCCATAGACAGGCATATCCTATCAGTTGAAGGCCTTAATAGAAAAAAAAACCGACCTCCCAAAAGAAGAGGGAATTCTATCAACAGACAGCCTTCAGACTTGAACTTCAGAAACTCTTGTGGGTCTGCAGCCTGCTGGCCTACCCTGCAGGTTTGACTTGCCAGGCCCCACAATTATAAAAGCCAATTCTGAGAGGCAGTGGGGGAGAAGAATGGGGTAAAGGGATGTTTTGAGTTACTTAATTATCACGTGAATGCTTTCCTGGATTGTTTTACATCCAGTTGCTTAATATGGTATAGCTATAGTCCAAACTTTTATATTAGTTGTAGACCTGCCGACTGAGCTGGGACAGTCTTTTACATTAGCATCACATACAGCACTTTAAAAATCTTAACATTTTATTAAAAATGTATTATCAAGGAAGGTTATATAATTACTGCAAATTAAAAAGACTTTTAGCTGTTATGTGGAAAATTATTATTTCCAAGTAAACTTTTCCATTTTAACGAGCTATTGCTTTTTCAATTCTGAAGTTATATTTCACATATATGTAATAATGATATTTAATATATATGAATTTCCCCCATTAAATTTTACCATCACTTTGTACTAATTGCCTTATTTACTTGAATTACTTATTCAGAACAGAATTTTATTATGCCAAATAATGTTGCTCAATTTTAATTGAATTCTCAAGCAAGCCAGCATGCAGCTTCTCAGCTTGCACGGTAATTCATCAAAACATTCATTACATATTTCTTACGGATTAAAATGAAAGATTTTGTTGAAGATGCATCTACTTTTCTTTAAGCAGAAAAAAAAAGAAATAAAATACATGTATAAAGAGGCTTTTTCTAAGAAGCCTATTTTAAAATATTATATCAATCATTTGTAACTTTAAAGGAAACTTTTACTCTAGACAATTAAAAACATATATCAGTCTGTATCTCAGGGAATGACATGTTTATCTACAACCAAGGTGGATGACTTTAAGCCCACAACAGCTAATTAGTTGGTCCAAAGTCACAGATAGGTCAGTGAAAGAAAATCCTCCAGATCCCAAAGAGCCAAATTCCTTCCTTGCTCAGTGCAATTAGACCATGCATTTTTACATTTATAAAAGCAAGTAGGGCTACAATTGCCTTTCCTTAGAATACAGCAATCAGCAATTGCAACCTGACAGCTGGAGAAGGATTCTGCTCTACACTAAATAATTTGGTTTGTTTTTTTTTTTTTTTTAGGGGGGTGGGGTGGAGAGGAAAGTACAGTATTCTCAGGTTTTTGTTAATAGATTTGAATACCTTCAAGCCAAGATACACTGCCCAGTTCACCAGAATCTTTGCCACTGCCTAAAGTCATACCTGGTAATTTCACTCTTTCAGGTGCCCTGATAATGCTGAAAGCCTTTGAGTTTACATCTTTGATCTATCTATAGATCCACATATTGATCTATATCTAGTGACTATGTACTCTATTTTCGACTTTAATCTTTATTGCTCTTCATCTTTAAAGCCATTTCTTACTTTTTAGAGTTTTCTTACTGCCATTCCTCAACCTTCCCACCCAGTATCACTATCAAAAAATGCACATTATCAAATGTATTCATTGAACAGATATTTACTTCATCCTTACTGATATGGCCTCTGTGCAGATGACAACTAACAGGATATGCAAACAAAAGATTCTGTCCTCTTTGGATGATGTTCTAGTAGAAGAGATGGATATAAGTGAATGCTGATTAATGTTATGGTGGAGAGCGGGGAGAGGACACTTTTTAAAGAGGTTATCAGGGGGACCTCCCTGAAGAGGTGATATTTTAAGGAGAGATATGAATGAAGAGAAAGTGAGTCACACAAATACCTGGGGAAGAAAATGTGCAAAGGCAACAAGACAGAAACCTGTTTGATACACTTGAGAAACAACAAGAAGGAGCACAGAACATGGAGGAAAGCCATAGGAGACTAAGTCAGAGGGGTGAGCAGGGGTCAGTTCACACATGGTCTTATAGGCCATAATAAGGACTTGGAATTTTCTCCAACTGTGATAAGAATTACTGAACATATTTAGCAGGGCAGTGACACGATCTCACAGTACTTTAAAAAAAACAAATCTGGCTACCATGTTTAGAATTCTCTAGGAGGCTATTGCGTTGATCCAGATGAGAAACATGAATCGGGCTCCTTGGTAATGGTCCAGGTACAGGCTACATCTTGGAGCAAGAGGTGACAAGTAATCAAATTTGGGATATATATTGAATGTAGAGTTCACATAAAATTAGAGAAGAAATGGTGAGTAAAGATGACTCCAAGATCAGTAGCCTGAACAAGTGATTTAATGATTGTGTCAACTCCTCAGGTGAGGAAGGTTGGGGATTGGAATCAGGAATTAAATTTTGGTCAAGTGAATGGAGAGATGACACCTAAATGGAAATATCTTATAGAAAATTAAATATACTATTCACTTCAAGTGAGAATAAAGGCTATAAGCATATATTTGGGCTCATAAATATATAGATGGTATAAAATGCCATGGAAATGGAAAGAAACACCTAAAGAGTGAGTGTACATAGAGAAGGGGCCTATGATTTAGCACTGCTGAGATCATAACGCCCTTGAGAATTAAGGAAAAAGTGGAGTGCCCAGCAGAAAACACATAGAAGAACTGACCAGTGAGGCAAGAGAATGTGATATAAAGGAAATCAAGTGGAGAACTGATTAAAGAATACAGCGTGGGCCAACAGCATCAACATCAACTGGAACTTGTTGAAAATACAAATTCTCAGACCCACCCCCCTAGACCTACTGAATCCAAAAGCAGTGTTTCATCCAAATTTACAGGAGATTCTGATACACAAAAAAGTTTCAGAACCAAGTAATTAAGTAAAGAAACAGAATGAAGTTGATATTAAAAAGGATACGGTCCCTAGAAGTATTTGCTGAGACCCAAAATGAATACACACTCATTTAAACTCTGTGATCTATACTGGTTTTTTTGAAGTTTTTTTTTTTTTTCTTTTGGAGTATCAAGTGAAGCAGCTTTGTGGAACAAATACCTTTAGGAGTCTCCCTTCATTTTATTTTTCACGAGATTTGTCTTACTGCATATAGTAGCTATTGTTTCAAGGAACTTGCTTCCCAAAACTTCTTTTGTAAACAGATCTTACCACCTCCTCCCTTTCTGCTATGCTTAACCACATTACTGTTCACATTACAAGTTGGAATATAAAACAAATTCAGAAAAAAAAAATTTATAAAGGACAATATTTAAATTCTTATGTATTTATATCGATGGTTCTCAAATCTATCTGCTCATCAAAATCAGTTGGGGAATCTTGAGTTTGTTTGTTTTTTTAATGTAGATCCTTGGGCTTCATCCTATCTCAAAATAGAATCTTGGAAGTAGGACTGAAGAACCTGTATTTAAAATAAAATTAAAAATATTTTTTTAAAACCTTCTATTGATTTCAAAGATCAGATGGGCTTGAGAGCCACTGTTATAAACTGTAGGCACTTCAAACATTTAGAAACCATAAGTATTTCAGGGCTGAGCAGTCAGAGAAAGCTCTAAAGCAGAAGTGGGATTTGACTGAGCAAAGTAGACTGTCAGCTATAGTAGACTGTAGACTGACAGGCGGGGAAAGGGTGTGGGTTCTCCAGGAATGAACAAAGGTAAGAGGCAATGTGAGCTGGTGCATTTGTGGGCCTATGAGATGATTAGGCTCATCAGAAAGCAGAGAGGGTAGAGAGAGTGACAGGAAATAGGTTATACAAGGAGGCACTTTACAGTTAGTTTCAATAAGTAATAGCTCAAGCTTCAAGACAGATGAGTGTGGCATGAAGAACAGGAGAAAGTGTTTATGACCCTTCCTCACTTTTAGCCCAGCTCTGAACCAACCAGTGAAAGCCCCTGGACAGGTGACTCTGGGCTATGACTCTGAGCAAAAGGAGATTTTATACTCATTTGTGATTCTCAGAAAAATGAAAAGACAGGACTAAGTGGCACCTAAGATTTCTTGCAGATCTAACCTTTATGATTCTATTTATAAATCTCACTATTTCACCACTTCCAGCAAGTACCTTTAAACATTCTTTGCTGTTCTTTCAATTTTATTCCTATCTATTATGGAGAGAATAAATTGCCAAGCAACATGAGCAATGGAAGGTGATTTTTTTTTTCATTAATCTCACTGTAGGAAGTCCTGCTTTTGCATTCTAATAACAATGAACCTGGAACAACACATACCTTTCTCCAAGGTTTGCTCTAGAGACTTTGTGACCTTAATACAGGTTTTTGACTTATGTAAGGTCTTAAAACACACATGCACAAAAAATAATGACTTCATATGCCACATTGACCTAGAAGAATAAAACTCTGCAGCAAATAACATGCTAAATAAATCTGACATGACAAGCATTTCTGCAGTAGTAGCCATTTTTCCTGAGAGACTTAGTGATATGTGAAGACTAATATACTCATGGGATAAAGACTGCACCTTCTCTTTCCAAGTACACTTGACACAACCCAAAATCAATTTTCTCCTCTTTTTGAAGTAGTTCCAATCTGTCTTCTTTGGCCTCATCTCCAGCCATGTGCCTTTTCCATCACATTATTTAATGACTACCATTGCAAATCAGAGAGTTGAAGATTCAATGAACATAAAGTGTTGCTGAAATAGAGAATTCAGTATTACCAACTTTAAAACTGTCTTGCTGAAAGCTCATGAGTTTATTCTCATAATTCTTTGAAGAATCATTATTTTCCATAAAGTATAGAACAATGTCCAAAAGAAAATTCAAGGACAAAGAAATTATGATAAAGGTTTACAATTGAAGCAAAAAATAAGATGAAGTTAATAAGGTCTCTGTTCCTTAAGTCTACTTTGTGCTATGTCTCTGTACTATATTAGGGATATCTGATGGCTTATCTGAGCTCCAAATAAAATATTTACAGGATAAAAGCTGTAGAGAAATAGAGTAATTTACTCTGGAAGGCCTAGTTCTTTTCTTTTGTGATTTGTGTCCTGACAAATGATATTTTTAAAAGTGGTGCCGGGATGTAGTGGAACTGACTTCCTAAAAATTATCCTCACATAAAAAGCACCTATAAAGAGCATTTAATTGTTTCCTGATCTAAATTTATTAGGTTTAAAATTTTTAGTGTATTTTTATTTATAAATTATGTTATACTATTAATAGTATTTATAATAATATTATTATAAATTTATATATATAACAAAGTTTCAAAAGTTAACAAGCTAGTGGATAAGGAAAGTCTAGCAAAACAATAAAAGCTAGGATATATTTATAACAATGAACTTAAAGAGGACCACATATGTAATGAATAATGGTCTTTCTTAGCTATAAATTATCAGGGTAGTTTTGTGGAAAATCAGATTTAAACTAGACTTTGAGGGACCAGCAAAGTTAAAGAACTTAATATTTTGAGGGTGCCCCCTGAGTGTCCTGTCAATTCCACCACCTAAGTGGATTTTGCATTTGTTCCCTTCTCCATCTTCTCTGCCAATGCCCTACTTTCCAGGTACCATCATCTTTCAGCTAAATGCCTACAACAGCCTTGTTTCTGCTTCCTTTTTGGCCCAATTGAATCCATTGCTTGTGTCAATCTACTTTCTGTTCCTGGAACATACCATGTGCTTTCTACCTCATTGCCCTTGTCTGTAGTTTTTAGTGCTGTAGAGTATCTGGCACATAGCAGTTGTCCAATAATATATCTTGAATTAATAAATAATTGTTTCTTCTGGTTTGTAAGCTCCACAAGGACAAACCCATGGTGTTTAATTCCCCAACCTATTCCCAGAAGCCAGCAGAACACCTAAACACACAGTGAGCATTTCATAAATAGTTTGGAAGGAAGGAAGGAAGGAAGGAAGGAAGGAAGGAAGGAAGGAAGGAAGGAAGGAAGGATGGATGATGGGAGGGAGGGGAAGGAGGGGGTAGTTAAACAACTACCAAATCTGCTACATAAGTTTTTCTTTAAGGCCATGTTATCATTTTGTGGTTATTATAATTTTTAGTTCTCTTTAGAAGCATACAAAAACACCATGACACATCATGGAATAAAGATAGAAAAGTCTAACATAGTATTTGCCCTGTCAGAATTATTTTATAAGTATTTCACTAGTGTGTTGTTTTGAAAAATAATTAATCATTATAAAAATTTCATAATTGCACCTAATTTAGCCTCAAAGCATTATCATGAATACTTATTGTCTATATTTGCAAATGCTAACTAATAACTAAATATGTATGTTTTCAGTCATTTGAGCAAGGCTTTTACTTGAATATTAAAAAGACTAGATACACAATAGAAACTATCTTATTAACATCTACATACAGTAGTTTGATTCTTACAACATAATTGCATATGCTCAGAGAAACATCATGTTTCTAATGCTGGAGGTGATATTACTTCAGTGACACTATCAAAATGAATTATACTGTTTCTTTATTACACCCAGACATATGCCATTATCTGTTGAATTTAAAAAAACATGCACCATCAAGGCTGTTTCGTATTTAGCATCCTAGGGTATACCATGGAATAATAATGTATTATAAAAGAAAATTTATTTTTCATTCTTCCTAGTAAATTATTCTTTCTTTCCCTTTCTCCATGTATTAAGAGATTTTTTTTAAAGGTAACATTTTTAAGTATAGAGACATGCATGGCACTTGACCAAAGTTAACAAAATTATACTTTATTACCCCACAAGGATCTCATAGTGCAGTATAAAAACAGTGTAAACACAGAAAACAGAAAATGAGAAAAAAGAATTTTTTGCTCTAATATCAAAAGAGCTGCAAAGACCCCTTCTGGGTAAGTAATTTAAAAGCATATTCTATACTTTGTGGGGTGTATATTAGCTCTGCAGAGTACAAGTTTGGCCTCATTCACCACAATAGAAATTTCAGTTTCATATAGAACTCCATCAACTATTTTTCTCAAGTCAGAAAAACAAAAATTGAATTTAAATATGAAAATAAATGCAATCTGAACAGAGGAAATTAGAACTGAAGTTTTCTAAAACAGAGTCATCTGTAATTTTGTTTTATGAGTATGAGTCCAGTTTTTATGAAGATTTCTCCAAGAACATTTCTCAGGAATTATTTCTCAGGAATTATTGATGACCTTAATAATTATCTTAAGTATCAGTTTTTATGATTGATTTGATTGATTTCTGCTGATATATTAATACAGACTTTCTTTTATAGCAAACTATCCAACTTCATTCTTTGCTTTTCTTCCTTACCATTAAAAATAACAGTGGACATGATTTTGTAAAACTCAATATGTTTACATATTAGGCCCTCTATACCAATTTTAATAATTTTCTTCTAACCAGAGGGAGGGGAAATGGAAAATATAAAAAAGTTCTAAAATAACACCATTATTCTGCCTTCAAGAGTTAATCACTAATAACATTTTTGTGCATCCTTTTCTATTTAATGCATTTCAGTAGCTATTTATGGAATTAATCAACAAATATTTATTGATTGCCTACTATGTGCTAGTCATTGCTCCAGATATTGGCAATACCACTATGAAGAGAACAATTAAGATTCCTGCTCCCACAGAACTAACTTACTGGTAATGAAGATAGATAATAAACAAATAAGGATATAGTATAGATGTGTAAGCACTCTGGAAAAAAAAAAAGGGTTTTGGCTGAATAGTGTCATTTACAGAAATAAAAACACTGGGATGGGGGAGGGAGACAGGAGAGGTAGACAGGGGAAAAATTTAAATTATTTCTTCAATTAAAAATAAGTAAATAAAACAAACAAACAAAACACTGGGAATGGAGAACATTGAAAGGAATCACAAATCTGGTTTTAGACCTGTTCCATTCACAGGGGCCCTTAGGTGATATGGGTAGCTATGATACCTTATTGTTGCTAATGGTTTGTGGCCTGCTTCCCTACTTGACCTTTTATGGGTATTTTATCATTCAAAAATACATATTTCTATATGGTGATCTTAAAAACCTACCTAAAAATCCACTTACTGCTGAAAATTTGTTTCCTTTTTATGATGCATTTATAAATGTTAGCCATTCTTTCACATACATATTTATAGAAATGCTTGATTATATTGTTACAATAATTCCTAATGCTTTTGATTTATATTGTCAATTTTTCCTCCAGAAAGATCGTGCCAATCTTTACACACACTAATTTGCCACTCAGTATTTTTTTTTTAATAAAGCATTTCTTTGCTATGTTTGATAGATACAAAAATTATAGTTGACATTTACTGAGAAATTATTACTTGGCAAACACTGTGCTATACACTTATTTCATTTAAAAAACTAAATAGATTCAAAGGTCTCTCAAATATTAAGTAAGAACTAAGATTGGAATTAGAGTCATCTGATTTCATAACCTCTTTCTATTAACTCACAATACTACATAATTTAATTGATGACTGATTGGCAATTAGTATTTGACAACTGTAATATATTTTCTGTTTACTGGGTTTTTGTGTTTTGATGTCATTGATGCCTTCATGTATTTATCCTATATAAAGATAGATTCTGGATATGTTGACAGAAAACAGAGTTGGGCTCTAACCTCATGAAGGTCAGCCCAGAGTAGGAAATATCACAAAGTCAGGTTAGGGAAAGAACTGCAGGAAGAATCAAGCAAAGATTTGTTTTCAAAATCTATTCCCAATATTAGCAACAGGTCAAAACTGTTGCTTAGAAGGGCCCTTGGCTAGACTCTCTAATAAAAGTTGAAGAGCCCTAAGCTTTGTGGCTCAATAGAAACCTCATTCTTTTCTTTCCCAGCATCAATTATCTTTTCCATAGAATCTAGATACAATTAACTGTAGCAAGACAGTGCTCAATGTTCTTGAAGCTTCATGTTAGTAGAATCCCCATTCCTAAGTTCCAGAAGTCAAGTCTGAATTATGGAGCAGCCTCAGGACAACTATATTGTTTTGAAACAGGCGTTAAGACCTCCAGGATTTGAAGGTGTGATTGTTAATTTATGTGTCAACTTGACTGGGCTAAATGGTGCCCAAATAGCTGGTAAAACGTTATTTTTGAGTGTGTCTATGAAAGTGTTTTCCGACGAGGTTAGTGTTTAAATTACCAAGCTAGTTAAGGAGATGGCCCTCTTCGTTATGGGCAGGACTTATCCACTCTCTTGGGGGCTCAGATAGAACAAAAAGGCAGAGGAAGAGAAAATCCACTCTCTCTGCTTGTGCTGAGACTCCATCTTCGCCTACCCACAGACACTGGCCCTCCTGATTCCTGGGCTTCTGTACTCATACTAGGACTTATGCTTTTGGCCTCCCAACTCAGGCCTTCCAACTCAGACTGAATTATACCGCTGGCTTTCTTGGTTCTCCAGATCGCAGAGAGAGGACTATGGGGCTTCTCAGCTTCCATAACCATGTGAGCCAATTCCTGTAATATCTCCTCTTACATCTATATCTACATAAATACCTCCTCTGCCTGGCAGGACCCCCACCCATGCAAGCCATATTAACCAGGGGACCCAGACTGCACCTCTGTGTGACATAAGGAAAGCACATGGTAGGCCATTGGCCTTACCAAGATAATTTCCAACCCCCCCCCACACACACACTTCCTCCCCAGACCTACAAATGTTGCTGTCTCCCTTTTTTTTTTAGAACTGGATCTCTGAAGGTGGGGCATCTCTCCCCATGCATTTGCAGCACACATCGAGGGCCTGGCACACCCAGGGTAAAGTCCACGGCTCCACCTAGGGTGCAAACCCCAACCTTCTACTCATGTAAAGCAGACATGCAAACACCACACTATGGAGCCACCCTGCAAGATAACTTTTGCCATCTCTAGTCAAAAGCCTCCTTCCAACAGACCTACTAACCTGTAGGAATCTTGGGTTTCCACAGCTTGGAAAGGCATCTCTAAATGAACAAAATTATGAGCAAAGTGACTTTTGATTAATCATATCATTAGAAATTGAAAAATATGCAATTAGAAATAATTTTCTGAATAAAAAATAAATTCAAGAATCCCAGTCAGTCTTACATGAATGGAATACAGAAGGTGTCAGCTGACCAGAGAGCTGAACAGAGACATTGGCACCAGGACAGAACTAAGAGGATAGTCTTCAAAAGACTGAGGAGTTGTTCTTATTAGCTTCTCAATGTGGAAAAAAAAAATGAGAAGTTTGCCAGAAGATCACTGTATAGCCTATTATACAGTGTTGTATTTATCACTATTTAGTTAATGTGGAGTCAAGTGTATATAGTTTTGTTAGAAAACATGGGTTCAATTATTCTCATCAAACCCTTTAGTCATCGTCTGAAAATCTAAGCTAAGAACCTCCCCCTCAAAGTATTATTGTATGTGGATTCCTAAACAAAGAAGTCAAGATTTTGGCACCTAAAATGAACAGAAACAGATGCATAGCCTCTGTTACAGAATGCTATCTGCAGGCTTATTTCTCCTAAGCATGATGCACTACTCTTTCATATTTGTCATTTCATTTCTTCCTTACAACAGTCTTGTGAACTATGTTCAAACAGATATTAGGCCCCCATTAAGAATGAAAAAACTAAAACCCAAAATGAGTGATTTGTCCAAGGTCACAAAACCAGTAAGTAAGGCCCAGAATTCTGGCTTCTATTTAACCACATACCTGGTTCTTTTTCATTTCATCAGACATCTTATACGTTATCATAATTTTAAAGTTTAAAAAAAAACATTATATTTGGACTCTTAAATTCAATAAATTCATCATCACAGTTATTTTTAAAATGGGGGTAACACAGTTGGTCACAGAGGCTACAATAATTTTCCCCATGGCTTTGAGAGCCTTGTTTACTGCTCTTCAATCACCATGACAATACTAATATAAATAACCCCAGATAGATTGCTATGTATAATCATAGAAGACATCCATATGCATGAGTCAGCTCTTCGAGCCCATCATTTCCAATACCTGTCAACATGTCATCAAAGATTCTCTGAGTTTATGACACAAACAAAACTTACTCTCTCAAGAAATTGAAAATCATGCAGTGCTATACAGATTTATGTTTGAAGAAAACAAAATAAGAAATGTCCACTATTTGGGGGGAAGAATATGTATGGATTTGCCAAGTCACTCTGAACTATTCTTTGTCCCACCTCCACTGTCCAAGGATCCAATCTCAAGAGCAGAAATTCACTTTTCACTTGTGATTGAGCAATAAATATGCCCACAGACTTGTTTCATGTGAGCCATAAAGGTAAAACATAGAATTCTCTCAGAATCTTCTGGAACAAACTACCAAGGGCAACTTACCATCAGGTGGTGTATATCAGTCACAGCAATGTTTCAGGAAAGGCTTTGGTCATTTGTGCAGGATTAGTTGTGATGGAGCAATATAACAAGGAAGATGTATAGACAAAGCGTCCATCGATAATACGAGGACAAGTAAGAATCAAAAGTCAGGACAGAAGGGCCAATCTCCATTCCACTTGGATAAGTAGTATGCAAGTACTTGAACCCAGGAACAAGAAAAAGGATAGAATTCCAACAAGTAAGAGCCAGGAATCAAACAATTCACAGTGAGAGGGAGGCAGAAAAGCGATAACCCAGGTAGACAATCCACAGGTAGGGGAAGAAAGTAGTAGAGATCCAAGTAAAAGACTCAAAGACTGAAGAGAAAAGTAAATCAATTCAAGTCATCAGTAGTCATGGCATTATGTTGTAAATCTGACTCGAATACAAGATTTGTCTCATCCAAGAGCCTCTTAGGTATTGGCTGCCAAGACTCAGCACACAGCTGCAAAGAGATAAGTAGCTTTGCCTGTCTAGGAGACGGCTTCTGATGGTTCTGAAAAGTGTTAGCCAAAAATAAAGCTCAAATAAGAGTGAGTTTGCATTTTTTATCAGTCTAGTAAATATATATGAATAAAGGCTAATGAACAAAACTGTACCTCTGAATCTAAGTCACTCATGTCTATAGAAAATGACTAATGTGGGCAACAATAATAATGATAGTAATAATAAAAATTAACATTGCTACATGCTAGGCACTTTTTGTGGCTAACAAGAAAATAACCATAACAATAGTGATATCTAATTTTTATCAATCAGATGTTAATCACCAGGCTCTGTTTCTACATGCTTTACATATGATGTCTTTTATTCCTTTCAACAATTCTCAGTTAGGTCCTATTACTATCTCCATTTTGCAGAAGAAACACAAAGGCATTAAGAAATTTTCTCAAGATCACAAAGCTAGTGAGTCTGGAATTGAACCCATATTTTCCAACCTCAGCAGACATACCTAGATGGACGGACTATATGACAGTAGATCTTATGATAGATTAAAAAATAGGAAAAAAAATGTTCATTCCACACTCTAAAATTTTCCTTCTTCTCACTTCTTATTTCATCTAGCAAGCAGCCTAAAATTTTCAACTTTCCTCTAACATCATCTTCTGACATCTGAACATTCTTCTGAGAGTGGAAAGGTGGCAAGGAATTAACATTTATTGAAGCATATGGCATTACTTAATGTCAGCTTCTCTACTCAACACTGCACATATGTGACCCCATTCATCAGGTGCTTTTAGAGCTTTCACTCTTCCATTCATGCCCCTCCAGAGCCAGGGCAGAAGATCAGTGTGTCTCCTTACTACCAGCCATTGTTGCACATAGCCAGAGGGCAAACCCTAAATTATGCCAATTTTAAAGGCTATGGTAGGGAAAATAAAAGGGAGAAACAGGGAGGAAACTTGCGACAATCTTGACAAACACTACAGAAAATTAGCTCTATTCTTGTATATACATGACGGACTTTGGTCTGAGCAAGTCAAACTTACTTGAAGAACCAAAGACAGGAGAGACAAGTTCTCTCTGATCTTCACAAGACTGAACCAAGCTTAGCTTTCTACATTTCCTGTGTGATAAGTTTAGAATTTATTAAGAACTGTCTTTCCAACCAATGAAAAAATATATGGGGGAAGTTATTCCTTATCTATAATCATATATTGAAAAAGTATAGGAAATACAGAATATATTGAAAAGAAAATGAGGAATGAATATTATGACGAGAGTAAGAGCAGAGGATGGTTAAGTGGCTGTTTCCATTCAATATGCCTACTCTAAACTTTCTCATGAGGGCATCTCACACATTAAGAAGGAACAAAAAGGCAACCAATTAAACATCTGCCACTACTTTCCCTTTAGTGTTTAAACAACTTTCTATTTCCTTCTAAATGAGAGTTGATTATTTTAGGGAGAGCTAGCTGCATTTTACATGAAATTGGTTTGGCCCAGACTAAGTATTAATCAGCAAACACGTCGGTGCCAAAGCCTACAGTTCAACAAGGTAGAAAAGAAATACTTCAAAATGTTTCAGCAAAGCTGCCTGTGTTAACATTTAATTCATTGACAATAACAAGATTAATGAATATAGCCACCTAGGTGGGTGCTTTGAATGTTACCCTTAAGCCGATTTTCGAATACTGCTAACCGGGGAGCCAAAGATCACATAATGAAACATATAACATCTAACATTTATATAGCAACAGACCTTGTCTGTCAGGAAATGTGGGAAATGCTTCTTAATTTACTTAAATCTTAATTTTTCAGATCTTTATTATAAAGGGGTAGCTATGCTAACTGCCCTTGTGATGAAAATCTATTTTGATCATTATCTCTGACTTTCCTTAATAAATCCAAAATTTTTTCCATTTCTGCCCCTTTTGCTCACAGGACTACAGAGTCAGTTTTTGTAACCCAAGAGGTATTAAGCCAAATGGTCATTTACTTCATGGTTATTCAGTTATTCAAAGAATGCGCTTAACCTTCTTATCTCTCAATGCATCTTCTCATATGTCCTTGTCTCCAGCCTCATAGAGCTATTCATCTTTCCTTAACACCACGTTAAACTCTGTCCTCACATGAACTTTTTCTGTGTGCTCGCAGAAAGAAAGAGAGCTCTGGTGTCTCTTCCTCTTCTTATAAAAACACAAGTCCTATCAGATTAGATCCCCACCCGTATGACCTCATTTAAACTTAATTACTTTTTTAAAGGCCTTATCTTCAGATACACTCACATTTGGGCTTAGGGGTTCAACATATAAATTTGGACAGAACACAACAATCATACTCAGTCAATAACATTTGTATGCTCACACCAGCCCAGAAAACTCTTCTCTCTTTTCTCCTCTGAGAAACATTCACTCAAGCTTCCAGATTTCACCTAGGTGTTGTCTTCTCTAAGAAGTTTTCTTCCAGTAATAAATAGTCTTTTCCCATCTGGGCACTTACTTCATTCTCCCTCATATTTTTTCATATTTGTTACTTATGTGTCTCTCTCTGCTAATATACTATGAATTCCCTGGAAACAAGGACTCTGTCAGATTCATCTTGCATTACCTATAACATCTAGCACAGCTTTGTGTGTCATAGTCATTCATTCTTTCTGCATCTGCAGTGTCTTGCACATGACTATACACAGTAGGCATTCAACTAATCAGAATAATTGAATTTTCTCTTTCTGCCACCGACATTTTCTCTGATTCCCCTTCAGTCCTTTTTTGCCTTCTTTCTGAACTTTCATCCTTTCTCTTTTTTCTTTCCCACAACATCAATTAACTTTTTCCAAGCCCACCCTAAAAGTATAGTTTGTTCACTACACCTTTACTCCCTCACCTATATTCTTTTCAAACAAACATCAAAGTATAAAGTTACACCTATATTCCAACAACCCCCTAAATCTGTATGTAGCCCAGATCTCCCTGCTGAGCTTCAGTCCTGGATGCACAGATCCCTGCTTGAAGTTTCTCTTGAATGTTTCATGTGCAAGCCAAACACAACAACCCATCTGAGCATAAAAACTTCACATCAAATCAGTCTACAAATTCTGCAGATTAGACTGCCTCAGCATTTCCCTTTCTGCTACTTACTTAATTCACCCTGGTAAGCTATTTGCCAGTGAGGATGGGTATGAGGGTAAGATGTGGTGTTAATGACAATGATGATGATGGTCATGACAACAACAGCAACAACTTGATTATTTTGCTCAGTTGTAGGACTAGGCTCATTTCCACTACATTCTCTTTTTTATAACACCAGACAAAATGCGACTCCCCAACTACATGTGATAATTCTTGCTAATATTTCTTTCTATAAACTGCTCCCTCAGCTAGAAGTATCATCTTCCACTTCCTCCATCCAGTTAGTTCTCATCCAATCTTCAAAACTTAGGTTAGGCCACCACCTCCTAGGGAAAGACTTCCATAATATCCTTTGTACACCAATTGCACTGCAAGTATATCTCTACCATCACACTTGTACTGGGTTAAAATTTGGAAAGATAAATAAAACTTTTCCTTGCTGGCTCTCATGACTTTCCTCTTCCAAGTCAGTGGTCTTCATTGAAAAAAAGACACACACACACACAGCAGGGACAATGGAGCCATTCAACTTTATAAATAGAAATTAGATCGCATATTGCTTTCCCCAACCACAAATTTGAATTATTCAGAGTATATGAGAACTTAGGCTCAATTTTAAAAACATAAAACTACATATTCAGTCACATTAGATATTTTCTACTTTATAGAATGAGCAGAGATCCTTCTATGTAACTTTCTGGGTGAAATAAAGAAATGAATAAATCCATAGAGTCATTCTAACAACACTGATATGTCTTGAGACTGTCATACCTACAGTTAGTCTCAAAATAAATTTAAAAGCAATGAAATATCTTTAGAGTTGCAAAGTTGTCAGGTTTGGGGCACATCCTTCAGACCAATTACAAAGTGTACAAGCTTCAGTATGATTGTGAGATCTGCAACTGCCACTGATGATGCACATGGCTCCTTGAACAGTTTCATTAGTGTTGCTAAAAATTAAATGATGAGACAGATTACCTATATCCAGGATTTGAAATGTAATCAATACTACAACATAGAAACTAGGCTTATTATATTTCGATGTGGCTGGGATTACATGAAAAACAACAAAACACAAAAACAGTACTTCCTGTACTTTTATGTGGACACAGAAAAAAAAATGAGATAAAATGCTAGTTCTACAAGCAAGAACAAATTTTGATTGAGCAGTCTCTCTCAGCTCAGTGTTCCACTAAACCTAAGAGCTGAGATTTGCTAAAAAATGTCAGGCCAGGTAGACCTGCCCACAGTAGCAAGGAATGTGAGAGATCTAAGTTGTAGCTGACTAACATTTCAAGCTGACCACTCATCACTGCACACAAATTGCTTGATAAAAATGCACCCAAGAAAAAGCTATTCGATTGTCAGAAGGTTTAGTGTGGACTTAATTACCTAGCAATTTATTTTGAAAAAAAATAAAACTATTTACTAACCAACTAATAATTGGTTTTTAAAGTTTTACTTTCAAAATAATGTTTGATTGATTTAACCTACTTTATCTTTCACAAACTGATTTTCTAAGGTAGAAGAAGACTAAAAAACTGTTGTGAAGAGCAACAAATTTCAATTGTGATGTCTCAAGCAAGACAAAAAATAACCTCTGGGAGCAGAGTGTGGAAATATTCTTGCAGCCTCCATTATATGTGCAAAAAGTAATCATAATCCATATGTCACCTTCCCACACAGAGTGAAGAGATCCACGTACACATATAACAAAATTAAGTATAAAACGACAGGACTGATTTTTTATATAATTTATAGTAAGCCTAATTTCTTTGTAATGACACATATACCTTGAATTACAAACCTTAATGCCAAACAACCTTAATTTGCAACATGAGCTATGGATTACCATTTATATACATTATGTATACATTACATATATTATATAAATAAGTATAAATTACCATTTATATACATTACATATACATTATATACATTTATATGCATTATCTCAAGTGATCCTTAAAACACTGCCCTGAGATATTATCATCTCTAACTTATTCTGAAGAAGCTAAGGTTCAGAAAGTTTAAATGGCCCGAGGTCATGCAGTTGATAAAGTCTGAGCTAGAGCTTTGTCATGAAATCTAATTCCAGCTTTTTTTCTACTGCTGCCTTCATATATCTATGTCTATCCAACCACATTTCTATGCTTGATCCTATGAATCCACTTCTTTGACAAACATTTATTGATCATGTATTATATGCTTAGCACTGTGTTAAATGCTGGGTATTTAAGGATGAATAGATCACTTCACTGACTCCCTCAAGAGCACACAATCCGCTAGGAACAATAACATCAGCATTAACAAAAGAGTTGACTTTTTTAAAGAATTTTCCATGTGCCAGGCACTGTGTTAAGCACTTTACAAGTATTATTCAATTTAATCTCATAAAAAAAACTCTGTGAGTTTGGTAATATTAATATCCCTGTTGTAAGATAAGGAAAGTAAGGCAAAACCAAACTGACACAAAGAGTGGTAAATAGTAAAAAGAATCATTTGGTGCTAGGACAGTGTTAAAGAAATTTCGACAGAGTGGATCCTTTTTTGGGCTGTAAAACATAAACTGGGCTGGGAAAGGCGGAAAGGAAGACATTTCTGGGCAGAAGGCATAGCATGAAAAATGTCTGCAAGGCTAGAGAGTCACACTGCCTCCTCAGATGTGTTGTGCACTCTTCAGCCTCCCCTTCTTGGTAATACTTCTCTAGCTGATAATTCTCTTCCCTGTTATCCAAACTAATATAGTCATCAGGGCTAATTGGTTAGTTTGGAAACAAACAAGAAGCCAAGGTTGACTCCAAAATATTTTGTTGAAACAACAGGAAGGATGGAGTTGCTATCAAGTGAAACAGAAGACTGTGGGACAAGCAGTTTGAGGCGGAAGGTAAAGGAAGCTGCAAAAAAAAAAAAAAAAAAAAAAAGACATCCAAAGCTGTGCACTCTACACTGGCAGCATCTGTCTAGAGGCAAGTCTTTTTATAATTCACATAAAACAAATATTATGGCTCTAAGAAAAATCAAGAGTTTGATTTTAGCCATGTTAAGGGATTTATCCAAGTAAACTGTCAAGTAAGCAGTTAAATAAACAAATCTGAAGTTCCCTGAACAAGTCCAGAAAGAAAATGTTATTTGGGAGTTGCGAGCTTAATTATACCATTTATAACCATGAGACTGGATAAATTCACCAGTGAAAAGGAAATAATAGAAGAGAGATCCAAGAATTGAGATCTGGAGTCTCTAGTGTTAAGCAGAGTGATGAAGAGAAACCAGCAAACAAGATCAAGGAAGAATAACCAGTAAAATAGGAGGAAACTCAGGAGGTACCCTGAAAAATTAAAAAATGAGTGATATCCAAAAACTGTAATGGATCAGGTAAGATTAGGACTGCAGTGTGACCACTGTAGCTGGCAATACGGCAGTCATTAGTGACTTTGACAGGAGCAGTTCTGGTCTAAGGAAGAAAGCTCTTTTTGATGGAGTTTGAGATTGTGGAGTGGGGAATAGAACAGCAAGAAGATTTAGAAGTCTTGCTATAAAGAAAAGCAGAAAAATGAAGCAGTTGCTGGCAGTTGTATTAACTCCCTTTATTTCTGTTTGTTTGAAGTTGGAAGAAACAGTCCTATGTCTGTATACTAATGGAAACTACTCAGTAGAGGGGAAATAATGATGCCGAAGAAAGAGAACAGAATTAATGGAACAATGTCCTTGAGTACATAATAAAGGATGGGATCTAGGGCACAAGTGGGATGGTTGCCATAGCTAAGAGCACAGACCATTTCTCCATAATGATAGGAGAAAAGACAGAGTACAGGGGCACAGATGCATGTAGGTAGGTAGAAGTGTGTTGGGAATTATGGCATGTCTATTCTGATTATTCTATTTTCTCAGAAAAAAATGGGAAGGAAAGTCATCACCTGAGAATGAAGACTGCAGAATATTGGAAGCATTATTGACCAAAAAAAAATTAAAGTCTTATACAAAAAAAAAGTTGTCAAGCTTATCAAACAACAGAAACTTTCATACAGTACTGGTGGGCATGAAAATTGGTAGGACCACTTTGAAAACAGTATGACATTATTTAATAAAGGCAAAAATGTGTATCTCCTAAGACCCAGCTTTGCCATTCCTACATCTTTATCCTATAGAAACATGTGTGCATGTGATCGTGGCCCACATACAAGAAATAATTATGGCATAATTGCTCTTATACCAGATGGTAAAATTATTTTAAAAATAAGAATCGATAACAATCATCAAGATTCTGGTTACCATACAAAAATTATTATGGCATAATTGTTCTTATACTAGGTAGTAAAATTATTTTTAAAAAAAAATCAATAACAATCATCAAGACTCTGATTACCATTAGGAGGAAGGAAGGAGGCTGTGGTCATGAATGAACATACTGAAAGATTTTCAAGTACTAGCAAGTATTGTCTTGTTTCGTAACCTGGATGATTTATTAAACTGTACATGTTTGTTTTATACACTTTTATAAACTGTTCAATTTAAATATTAAAAAAATGTTTTTAGTCCCATAGTGTTGCCAGTCACTTTTGATTTAGAACTGTCTCATTGGGTAAATACTGCATCAATTCAAGGTTCTCCCTGGATACAGAGAACATTTTGATGGTTGCCAGATGGAAGGGGGTTAGGAAGGTGGGTAAAAAGAGGGAAGGAATTAACAAGTATAAATTGAGAGTAACATGGGGATGTAAAATATAACATAAGGAATATAGTTAGTAGTATTGTAATAACCATATATGGTGTCAGACAGGTACTAGGTTGATTAGGGTGCTCACATTATAAGTTATATAAATGTATAATCACTATGTTATATACCTAAAAATAAGATAATATTGTATGCCAACTCTAAGTGAAAAATGAAAACATATATATTAAAATTAAAAATAAATAAATATTCTCCCACTCCCCTCTATCTTCCTTCTCTTCAAAGATGATGTAATTTCCAAAGGGGGTTATAAGAAATCTTGGCAGCTAAAGAAAGACATCTGCTCCACACGCACTTATCTGTGCTCATTAGCATCTAGTAAGGTGTAGCTCACCCCACCTGGTTATAGGACATCATGTGCTGATGTTTAATAATATACTCAGTTTCTGCCTCAGCTCCACGACAGTCTCAAGGGCAGTGCATTCTGAATCCTCCTCGTTCATACCTGGCCCCTCTTTCAGCTTATCAGCTCTTAGAAATTCTGCATGGCGCTGCAGGCTCAGGAAGTTTCAGCTGCTTTCTCTGTACCGTCCTGCTAAACACAAGGACTCAGCAAAGCTGCCTGGGCTTATTCACTCCCTCATCTTTTGCTTTCCATCTTCCTGCACCATTCTATGAAACGCAAGGCACAAATCTTCTTGTTCTGGGCATCTCCCAAACCTAACATGTTTCTCTGATTTCATTTCCCTTCAATCCATTTCCCTATAAATATCCATATTCTCCATCCTCTTTATTTTCGGGTTGATTTTATAAACTTTATTCTTAGTCCACCAGGATCTGACTTTTAATATTTAAGAAAAGCTTTGGACTATAGACTAGTGATGACCAGAGGGTAGGAAATGGGGGTAGGAGAGGAGGAGAGAGTAAAGGGGGTCAAATATGTGGTGACAAAAAGAAATCTAACTACGGGAGGTGAACACACAGTGTAAATATATATATCCCTTACTGTAAAAGTGTACAGCTGAAACTTACTGGATTTCATTAACCAATATCACCATTAAAAAATTAATTTTTTTTTTTAAAAAAGCTTTGGGGTATAGAAATTTCTCAAGTACCTGGTGTTTGCCATTAGCTGTAATTCTGTCCAGTTTTGCTTCATGTACTTTAAATACCTATTGTTAGGCACATACTTTATTTATGACTATTTTTTCTTCCTTATGTATTTACCTTTTTAACACTATGACATCTCTTTTATCTTTTGTAATAAACTTTGTCTTGAAGCCTATTTTTCTGATATTGATACACTTTACTCAGCTTTTTTATGGCTATAGTTTAACATGGTATATTTTTTCCATCCATTTATTTTCAACTTATTCTGATATTGCTCTGAGGCTTTCTGTTCTTTATTTTTCAATTATTTTTTTCTCTGTCCTTCAGATTGGATAATTTCTGTTTATCTTTCTTAAATTTCATTGACTCATTTCAATAACCTTCAATCTACTATTAAGCCCATTTAGTAAATTTTTATTTCAGGTATTATATTTTTTACTTCTAAAATTTACACTTGGTTCTTTTTTATAGTTTCAATTTATTTGCTGAGATACCTTAGTTACTTATTTATTATAGAAATATTTTTCTATATATCCTTTAACGTAGTTATAATCACCACTTTAAAATTCTTGTATGCTAACTAGAACATCTGATTAACTTTAAGTCAGTCTTTTCTCTTCAGTATGGGTCACATTTTCTTATTTCTCTATGTCCAGTAATTTTGGATTGCATCCCAGACATTATGAATGATACATTATAAAGACTCTTGATTCTCTTACATTTTTTCAGAGAATTTTTTGTTTGCTTGTTTGGGAAAAGTTAACTAGGCGGAACTCAAACTCAAAACTCTAAAATCTCAATTTAGTTCTTTTAGCTTTGACTGGGAGGTTTGGAGTCTTCCTGCTCACCCAGCTATTTGGGCAGTCGATACAAAGAATTTGGGCTCCCTCTCTGTGGCTCTCTCTTTTCCAGGATTCCTCCCTTACTTTTCAGCCACTATGGTTGCTTCAAACTCTATCTTCAGTAAGACTGTGTTTTTTCATTCCATGCTTTGATTTCCTAGTGTGGCAACTGGGATTTACCTTCAGTCCAAAATCTGTAAGAAATTAGAAACCCACTTCAGTGCTGCTTCCTTCCTCCAATTACCCAAATATATGGATACAAATATATGTCGCTGCTTTGGTTTGCCCTCCAATGCCTTGAGATGGTTGCGTTTTCTATTTTATGCAGTGTTTATAGTTATTTGTGAAAGGGTTAACTCTAATAGGAGCTACTAAGCCCTTATCAGAAGCAAAGACTAGCACTTGCCATTAAAATCCAGGAATTTTGTGACTATTATTGTACGGGTGTTGTTTGTTCTAGATAGAAAATAGGTAAAATATTTCTTTCTCTCTGTGCTTCTTTGTATCCTTCCTTCCCTGGGGCTATAAGACACTATCTCGCAGTCTAATTTTAATGCTAAAAGGACTAAAGGAAAGTCTGAAAGGGGAAAATGCATAGATAAGCATTTCAAAATATCCCTCTGAAATACAAATATATTATAGAAGAGGTAACACATTAAAATCATCATTTGAACAAATTAGGTTGCTGGTCTAAGAGGTCCTGAAGAAGGATCCATGAGAGGGAAGGGTAAGGAGGAGATAAAAGCACATAGAACTGCTGAGACAAAGACATGAGCAAAGAAGCCCCTTAGTGAGGTGTGAGATGGGAGGAAAGGCTGACAACTAGTAGATGAAAAAAGTGCCCAAAAGATATCTTAGAGCCCAAGAAAATGGAGAATCCCTAAATTTTAGAATTATCTCTTCATAGCATTTAAACCTAAAAAATACCTGATCATCTAAACTCAAAAGATTTATTATGAGAACAAGAAAACTGAGTCTCACACTTTGCCTGCCTCATAATTTAGTCAAGATGCTCACTCCCCTCAGCACAGTGTTGAAGTTGTCATATTCTTTATAACAATTGCCTGGGGCCTGTTCACATTTATATTTTGACTAATCAATGTTGTGTATGATAGCTTTAGGTCTGAGCCACTCAATTCATCCTTAAACATGCTGGAGAATTCCAATGTAGAGCTTTTTGTTCCTTCTCTGTATTATGTTGGAGTTTTAATCACAGCAGAGTGAATTGAGGCTTTTTTATGATTGCACACAATACACCAGGCTCCAGCTCTCTTTTTTAATTATGATAAAGCCATGTGGCCTCTCATGGATTTCTTGGTTTCGTGTCCAAGTATAGATGGCTCACAGGATTTTACAAAGATTAATTCAGATTAGCTCAAAAGTTTATTGAAGGAGGTATCTATCAGGTGTTCCTGTCTGTCTGTGTGACTGCTATTGACAATAATAAAATGATATGAGTTTCAAACTCCCTTGTCTCATGCTGCCTTCAGATTTAATCATTAGTCAGAATCTGCATTCTTTCTTAAGGTATCTTTTTATCATATCAAATACAAATAACAAGCTAAGATCATTGAATCTAAGAAATTTTATTTTAAATACTGCTTCTATTTTTATAGGTTTTTTCCTCTCTTCTCAATATCTAGGTTAACATCTTCTGAACAAATCAATAAACATCAGAATTAATATAATTGATTTTTTACTCAAAAGATAGGATATGCTTCTAATGATAGCAATAGCCAAGTGAGGAGAGATTAAACCATTGCTTATGGCCCAAGGTCAGGAATTGCTTGTTGTTTCTTTTTTATTTTTATTTTTATTTTTTTAATGATGCACCCTATCCTTCTACCTCCTGGCAACCAATAAGAGCCCAAATAGTAATTTAACAAATAGCCCCAAAGTGTCCAATGTATCAAAGAGTAATCTAGCTTTCAGAAAGAATGAATGTAAGTATTGTGGCTTGTTTTAATTTCTCTTTTTTAAACAAAAAAAAAAGAGAGATTATTTTTAAATCCACAAAATTTCACCATATTATTTTTAAGCCTGTAATTGTATTGCCCAAAGATAATTTCATCTCCGGCTCTTAGAAATAACAAAAACAGCAGCCACTTGTTAAACAACTATTATATGTAGAACCAAAGAGCAGAAGACACTGTGCCTAATCCACTAGGGACCATAAGGCCTCTTCTAATCTTCTAGGGATCACTTATCTTTTTAAAATAATTTTTGGGTTTAATATTAAAATCCTCAGTGTGAATATTTCCTCCAGTCCTAAATTACTGCTGTCATTTGCAGTGACAACCCTGGTGACCTCCGCAATATGTAATCAGAATTCATATATAAATAAGATATTGGATCCTGATCATTTTAAAACAAAATAAATTATTTATTATTTCTCAACTACTATGTAAATATACTACAGAATAAATGATATCTGATTAAACAAATTTACAGAATCAATAACAAATTCTCACTAGGCTCTGAGATGACATCTCAGACATTGCCATCAGTCTCCTGTTCAAGAGTCCTTACCAATATCAATGGGTAGGCACCAACAAGCAGGAACAGAAAGGTGAGGTCAGACAGACATCCTTTTAACACTTTCCTGCTACCTCTTTGACTCTTTGTGAGATGTTTTTCCCTGGCAGTTACTGGACTCAATCCCCAATTGTCTAAAGAAAATAAATAATGCCTCCAGACAACTTTATCCTATCTGAGTATAATTGGTGTGTAATGTTAATGAACACATTCATGCCAAAATTTTTTGTTACTGCCCTATGGCTAACTTAGAAACCTCCTCTCTCACTAATTGAATGTACTTGTTCTATAAACAAATATTTGGGTGCCTGCTAGTTATCAGGCAACATAGAAAAGCAGGACCAAACTAAGCAAAGAAGGGGATGGCCAACCAGGCAGAGGAAAACAGGTACAGTTTTCCTCCTGCCAACCAAGCACATCTTCGGCTGCTCAGTCGCCTCTAACCTCACAGGAGCACCAATCCATCCAGGGTCGTGGGCAGTCTCACCTCTGTTAACCCTGACCCACTAAAGAGACTTTGTATCAAGAAAAACAGATTGCATTGTATAAGGACTTATTTTTGTGGTGAATTGGAATTCAGACCAGTTATTGCTTATCCTTACAAATTAACCTATCAAGTCTACTGCCATGCTACCCTGAACAAGCCCATCCCATCTGATCTTGGAAACTAAGCAGGGTCGGGCCTCGTTAGTACTTGGATGGGAGACCACCTAGGAAGGCCAGGTGCTGTAGGCATAAAAAAATATAAAAAATAAATGACAAAAGATTGTAAGCTGACAAGGTCCTTGCAATCTGTGAGGTCAACTAAGAATTGCCTTACCTAAAAAACAAATTAAACTAACCCATCAAGCTAATGAGCAAAAAAAAAAGTGACAAACATGTATTATCGTAGTAACTAGGTAAATGATTATCAGTGTAATAGTACCGGGTTGTCATGTGGAAAATGCATTTTTTAATATAATACTATATGTCAGATATGCCTCAATTTGAAAAATAAACTGCATTTTTGCATGCATGGTTCAGTGGGGTTAATAGCATAAATGTAAGTAAAGTATAAATGACAGGTAAGAATAGTGGTATTGCTGTGATTTTTAAGATAAATTATACTTTATATCATTTTTCTTCTGAAATTCTAACACCTCTCTCTCTGATTAAAACGCCTGAATAGATAAATTATCAGTAGGATACATGTTTTTAGCCATATATGCTTTAGTAACAACATGAAAACCTGTTTTTTATGTATCATAATTCTTTGAGTTCTTTACTTGAATTAATACATCTTGAAACAAAATGAAAAACTTTAGCTGAGAGCCATACTTGGTTAGATTGGAAAAGAACACATTTGCTTGTAGTTTAGCATTATAATTATATTTTAACACACAATATGTCCCTAAAGGTTTTACTTCAGAAATAACCCCCTGGGAGTCTACTCCAAGACATCAATACATACATGTATACATAATGAAGTATTAATGCAAAAATGTAATGTGTTAAGCTTTAAACAAAGTTAATTTATTCCCTTTTTCAAATGGCATTCTGAGTACATTATTTAATATTAATACTAAAATAAAAAACTAAATGCAAAACTACCTCAAACACATTCCTTTAGGGTAAATAAAAAAAAATACAACCAGATGAAGGTGACATCAAGATTATAGCATCCTGTGGAAAATAAAGACTGCTACCTTATTTCAGATAGAAACAAAAATATGTGCAGAGTTTCTCACCTACAACAGTTTTCTAAAACCAACTGAAAAGCATGAAGGAAGAAGAGCACTTCCAGAGAACCCAGCCTATGCAGGCACTGTGGTGGGCTCTGGGGATTCAGCAGAGAACAACAGATATGTTCCCTGCCCTTGTGAAATTAACACAAAACAGACAAGAATTGACAATATATAATATTACAAGCTGTGATAAAACAACCAAGTATTCACTTTAGATTAGGACCTACACACCACCACCAGCTCCCAAAGGTAAATATACAGAGCCTATTTGTTGTTAGTTTTAATGTTTTTATTTTAATTCCTAATGAGGGTAACAAAAGTAAATAACATTATGAGAGTTTAAGAAACCTTATCTAGGTCTTATAACCATCATCTCAAGGCTATAATTTCTGACTTCTCTTTTCTTAAATTGTAACAAAACTCTAGTGTTTACTTCATATCGAAAAAAATTTGAAGAATAATAAGCTATTTCAACGATGGCTTTCATATATATTTAACCGCAGTGATAGTATCACAAAGAATGTATGACCCTTGGCCCAGACAATATGGAAATATAAATGAATATATGTAGCATGGTTGCAGCATTCAATCTGATTTTTAACCACCAGTTCCAGGCTCCATAAAATCAATTTAGTCGAGGCAGATATTGATTGTGAAGACCCCTAAAGCAAAGATAGCGGCACTATCCATTTCTCCTCATTTTCCCAACAGCTCCTCAAGGTCAGGCAGCATGTCTACTTCAATCTGTAAATTTTCATTAAGCCTAGGATAGGGCTATCTACAAAGGTAGCCCTTCTATATGCCCTTAAGATATTAAAGGATTCAGTTAGTTATTTTGACCAAAAGTAAATTTGGCATCGTGAAATCATGATTAGATAAATCTGAATTAAAAAAAAACATGCATGTGAGAAAGTGAGAGAAATGAAAATGAAATTGTGGGTTGGGGTAGCCTAAGAAAGGCCAGGAAAATCAGGTTAGAGAGCTGTTATTGTAGAAAAGAAAAAGATGTCAAAGGAAATTCCAGATGCATTTCTCATCCTTATGCCAGAGGGAAGATACAGGGAGCTTGGGAGGGAAAAGAGATGGAATTTAAGAAAACTACCAGGATGTAATTAAAGAACATCAAAAGGGATGAGGGCCAGGAGTTAAATGGTCATGAAGTTACAATAACTAATGGTAGGAAGGAAAATGGGGAAGAGGGAACCAAAGAAGACTCCAAGGTTCCCACTCATTTGTTTGACTGAAAGAATAGTAATGCCACTAACAAAATGGAACCTTGAGGAAATCAGGAAGGGAATCGATTTGGAGGTTGATGAGTTTATTTTTAAACATGTTGAATTTGAGGTGACACTGAAGATATAAATGAAAATATGTAATCAACTGTTTGTTATTTGTTTGGACTTTATCATCTGCCTTCGTTTTTACACACAGTGCATTCATTTCATTAAATTCAAAATGACATGAGATACACTTGTTGCTGTTGTTTTCAATGACAACAGCACAAAAGCCTACTAAAATAGTGAAATAGGCATTATCAGATATCAGTGACTTAATTAAGAAAAAATTAAAACCCCACAGGTGAAGCTGAAAAGTGAGGGAGGCCTAGAACTATATACACAGGGATTATTTGCATACAAAACATTTTTCAATTAGAGTTGACATTCAATATTATTTTATATTAGTTTTAGGTGTACAGCATAGCATAGTGGTTAGACATTTATATAATTTATGAAGGTGATTCCCCCCAATTAGTCTATTACCCATATGGCTCTATACATAATTATTACAATATTAGTGACTATATTTCCTATGCTCTACTTCATATCTCTGCTATTTTTGTAACTACCAATTTGTACTTTTTAATCACTTCCCCTTTTTCACCTACCCTCCCCTCTGGCAACCATCAGTTTGTTCTCTGTATCTGTAAGTTTGTTTCTGTTTTTTTCATTAATTTATGTTATTTCTTTGATTTCACGTATTAGTGAGATCATATGGTATTTGTCTTTCACTTATTTAACTTAGTGTAATACTCTTTAGATCCATCCATGTTGTCACCAATAGTAAGATTTAATTTTTTATGGCTGAGTAATATTCCATTTTATGTATGTACCATTTCTTCCTTATCCAATCTATCAATGAGCACTTACTTTGCTTTCATATCTTAGCTATTGTAAATAGTGCTGCAGTGCATATATTTTCCCAAATTAGTGTTTTAGATTTCTTTACATAAATACACAGAAATGGAATTTCTGGGTCATAAGGTAGTTCTATTTTTAATTTTTTGAGGAACCTTCATACAAATATTTTTGAGTGTCTTCTCGGGGCCAGGGACTGTGCTTGGTGCAGAGGACATAGAAGCAACTGAGAGAATCTAGAATGCTATCAAGAAAGTGATAAGGGAAATAATCAGAGTCTAGAGATTTACCTTGAATCTACATTTGCACAAGAACAACACTGGTTTTATTGAAACCGAAAGGTTTTTTTTTTTTTTGAAGTGGCTTGGAGGTAGGTCTAAGGGAAGTAACAGGAGGTATAAAGTCCCTTGCTTGAATTATCCCTCGTCCCTGACAATGGTGCTGAACAAAAGAGACATGGCTTTTTTCTCTGGCCTCATAGAATTTACAGTTTAGTCTAGAAAATAGATTTTTAAGAAAAGGAAAAGAGATAGTAATGAAGGATAAGGGATTATGTAAAAGAATAACTCAAATGTGATGGAGGACATAATTTAGATTATAAAAATCAAGGAAGGCCTTCTGAATAAGTGACTTTTCAGTTAAAGCCTGAAAAATGAGTTGGACAAAACCAGGAGAGAGAGAGATTTGTAGACAGAGAAAATGACATGCACAAAAGCCCTGGAGCAGAAAAAGGCTTGCCACCTTTGAGGACCAGAAATAAGAAGCCATGTGGCCAGTTCAAAACAAGCAAAGAGGACAAGGCAGAAAATTAGGTTGAAGTAGTTGGCATTTTACAAATTAGGAAACTGAAGATCCAAGAGGTTAAGAAACATGCCCAAGGCTTACCCAGATAGAAAGTGAGGGTCAATTCCAGAATTCAGGTCAGTTTGACTCACAGCCTACACTCATCACTAGTCCAACAAAAGTCCCAGACATTGCAATCTTAAGAGTCATCTGAGGTACTTATTAATGTACAGATTCCTACTTACCCCCCAACTTCAGAATCCTATAAGGAGGAAAATTAATTACAGTCCAACAGAAAAGAAACACTACAATCAAATTGGAAAATTTGAGGAGAGTTTAATAAAAGAAATGTATTAGTTACTGGAGCTACCATAACAAAATACCACTGGGTAGCTTAAACAACAAAAAATTATTCTCTCACAGATCTTGAGGCTAAAAGGGGTAGAATTTTTTTGAAGACTATGAGAGAGAATATATTCTATGCCTCTCTCCAAGGTTTTGGTGGTTTGTTGAAAATTTTTTACATTCTGTGGCTAGTATCTAAACCACTAAAATCTCTACCTTCATTATTATATGGCAGTCTCCATGTGTGTGTGAGGGAAAGTGGGGGACAGCTCAAATTTTCCCTTTTTATGAGAACACCAGTCACATTGGAAGAAGGCCCACCCTAATGATGTCATTTTAACTTAATCATCCAAGGCCCTATTTCCAAAGACCTTCCAATTTTCAAAGGTCATATTTACAGATTCTAGTGTTAAGATTTTAACAACTTTTGGAGATGCAATTTGACACTTAACAGGGACCCTTTGCAAAGATGTGGGCAGGAAAAGCACAAGTGACCATCTAGTATCTCAAGACTAGCAATAGTAATTTCCCATCACCATTCCCTGTGGCCTGTAAGAAGAGATCTGGGGAGGTAAATACCTTAACTTCTCTCACTCAAAACTCCTGTTAGGGCTGAAGCCAACCAGAAGCCATAACAGGAGTTTTGATACTAGATGTGAAACAGGATGGGGAAGAGTCAAAAGTGGGCCCAGAAGGACAAACGCAAGATATTTAGCCAGAAGGCACTTAAAACCCTTAAAATTAGACACTCAAAAATTTCTATACTCAAATGCAATTTAGGAAACATTTGCCACATTAAATTAGTTAGAAAAATATGGCCTTGAGCCTCAATGACTCCTACTCATGTAACTTAGTTCTTTCCTCATTTAAAAAAAAAATTGAAGGAATTTGAACAGCTTAATAAGAAAGACGTCTATTGAGTTCCAGTCAAGATAATGGAGTAGGTAAACACTGTGTTTTCTTCCTCTCATGACCACATCAAAATTACAACTAAATTACAGAACAATCATCACTGAGAATCACCTGATGTTTGACTGAACAATTAGTGCTATAACTAAAGACATACAGAAAAAGCCACCTCAAGACCAGTAGGAGCAATAAAGATGCAGAACAGGCTAGTCCCACTCTCATTTGTGATGGTTAAAACTGAAGAGAAATATCTCAGCTGTGAAGGTCTCCCCTGAGGAGCAAGGGGTCCCAGTTTCACATCAGGTTCCCCTGAACAGCGTTCTCAGGCCTAGAAGAGAATCCCCACAATTTTTGGCTGTGAAAACTAGTGAAGATTGTGGCTGAGTAAGACAGAGGGCAGCTGGCGTCACAGGAGTTCCTCTTAAACGTCCTGCACATAGACTTCCTCACTGACAAACTAACTCACTCTGAGCTCCAGTGCTTGTGCAGCACTGCAAAAGGCACCAGGGACATACAGGCAGGAACTGAATTGTCTGTCTTCAGGGCAAGGACAGGAGGGGCAGCTTTCTCCCAGACAGAAGGGCTGACAGAGGGCATTGTTCCTTCATTGAGCCCCACCCCCACTCCTGGTGTGCAGACACAAGCACCCACTATATCTGAGGAGCCATCACCTGGCCAACACTGGTCACTCTGCCCTGATGATTCCATGAGACCCCACCTCACCCAACTTGCAGGACCAACCAAGCCACTTCCAGTGGCTTTTCCATACAAATGGCTGGTTTTGGCTCATGCTGTGCACTTTCCTAAATTTCTTAAATGTTCACAAGCCCCCAAACGAGCAGTATCTGGCCTCTGTATGTACCATAACTCTTACTAAGCAGGCCTGATCCCAGCAACAGTGGCAGCTAGCCTCAGTTCACAGCTTAGCCTCTCTCAGGCATCTCCAAGCCCAGCACAAGTGGCAATCATCTGCAAATCACTTTGTAGTTCATACCAAGTGGCCCCTAGGTAGGGCACAGGCAACAGCTGACCTTGGCCTGCAACAGAGTCCCCAAAACCACGAGGCCCCAAAACCAACACATCCGGTGACCAGCTTCAGACCATACCAGACCACCATCCAACAACCTCCACAGACAACACACCCAAGGGGGAGACTAGGCCGGCAGGCTCCAGAGCTCTACTAAAGTGAAACCCACTCTGTAGAATCAGCTTCTGAATAACAGCTCTTCCACTCTAGTCATGGCCAGTCCTCACAACAGTCAGCCTAAGGGTCAATCCCTCCCATTGACATGTAAACAACAACCAAGGCTCAACTACAATAGGAGGACACATACAACCTACACAAAGGAGTACCTAGCTTGGGTGACCAGGGATACAATATCACTGGGCCTCACAGGACACCTACTACATAAGTCCACTCTGTTAAGACCAGGAAATATAGCAGCTCTACCTAATACATAGAAACAAACGCAGGGAGGCAGTCAAAATGGGGAGGCAAAGAAACATGTTCCAAATGAAATAAAAGAGCAAACTCAAGAAAAAGAACTAAACAAAATGGAGACAAGCAATCTATAACATGCAGCATTCAAAACACTGTTTATAAGGATGCTCTATGATCTCACTGAGAACTTCAACAGGATAGGAAACATAAAAATGGAGATAGAAAACATAAAAAGAAAGCCAGAAATGAAGATTACAATAATGTAAATAAAGAACACATTAGAGAGAATCAACAGTAGATTACATTAGGTAGAGAATCAAATCAGCAATTTGGAAGATAAGGTAGCAAAAAACACCCTATCATAACAGCAACAACAAAAAAAAATCCAAAAAAAGTGAAAACAGTTTAAGGGGCCTCTGGGACAACATCAAGTGTACCAACATTTGCGTCATTGGGTACCAGAAGGAGAAGAGAGAGAGCTAGGAATTAAAAACCTATTTTAAGAAATAATGACAGAACCTCTCTAACCCAGCAAAGGAAATAGACATATAAGCCTAGAAAGTACAGAGTCCCTAACAAGATGAACCCAAAGAGGCTCATACCAAGACATATCATAATTAAAATGCCAAAGGTTAAAGACAAAGGGAGAATCTTAAAAGCAGCAAGGAAAAAGAAGTTACCTACAAGGGAGCTCCCATAATACTATTAGCTGCTTTCTCAATAGAAGAGACTTCTGTAAATAAGAAGAGTCAGTTTTTACAACAGAACTAAACTGGCTCTGGTCTCTCATTGTCTTTGACAACATTTTTATGCTTCTGTGAGGCTGTGCTCACAGAAACTGTGAATTAATTGAAAATTACTGAAGAATTGAGTTGGCTCTGATTCCTGGTTCTGACCCTACGAATGAGTGATGTCCACAAGGTCCTGTCCCCAAGAGTCCTCTCAGCTTCTGGAGACTCATTTCTGTGGCCACTTTTATGGAGTCAGCCTGTCTCCTATTTGGCCTTCCTCTTTTCCTGCTGCCTTCAATCTTTCTCAGCATTATAGTCTTTTCCAAAAAAATCCTGTCTTTCCATGATGTATCCAAAGTAGGACTGCTTCAGTTTTGTAGAGTGATGTTTCAGGCTTAATTTACTTTAGGATCCAATGTTTATCTTTGTGGTGGTCCAGGTTATCTGTAGAGCTCTCTTCTGACACTATATTCCAAATCAATTTTTTCCTGTCAGCCTTCTTTACTGACCAACTTTCACACCATACATGGTAAGTGGGAACATGAGGGTGTGGGTAATTCTGGCCTTTGGTGTCTAATGACATATCTTTGCCCTCCTGAGTCTCAGCCTTCTCTTGATCTCTTGGCTGCAGTCCACATTCAAATTGAGCTCAAAAGCTCAGATGTGAACACATACATATACACAACACTGTACTGAAAAATCAGAAGGAAAATTATGACAGCATGTATCTTCCTCAAAGTATAGAAGCCCTTATCTCCAAAATTTCATCTGCTTCCCTGCTTCAGAATATACAAAATACATGCTGACTGAACCAAAGATGGCAACTGTGAGTTCCGCACCATCATTCTGTAAATTAATTTGGCTTTCAATATGGGTTGTTTCTCTAGAATATAGGACTACATTATGAAATGCTAATTGTTTTTGCTATCCTGCATGACCTGCCTGGAAGATAAGATACAAATTAAAACATAATATAATTACAGCTGCTCTCACCCTGTTCAAGTGTATTTTTTTTCTCCAACAGGCTCAGGTAAGTGACCCTTATTTTGTTTAATTTCCAGCAACATACTCTATCTCTCGCCTCTTGCAGTTTAGAAACTCTACGCTGGAGAAATGCCTAACATTATTATATGATAGTGAGGCTTCTTTCAAACAAGCATATCAGAACTTCTGTGTCCAAATAAATCTTGTCTTTCTAAATAATCACCTTGGGAGGCTAAATATTTAATCCTCATGGCTGCATTTTTATACTGGTGAACTCTTGTTAAAATACTATATCAAGATAAATTCTGAAAGAGAAAGAGACATCATCGAAACAGGGTGACATACATCAGCTTGGGAGGTGTGTATAAAGGCAGGCTGTGCATTGTCTGAATGACCATGGAGCATGAACAGAGGCAGCAACCTCTCTTCTCCTGTACTACCAGCTGTTAAATCCTCTTCTTAGCCTCCCTGCCAGATGCCCACCCTGATTCCAGCCTTATCTTACAGGACATAATGAAATACATCACTAATGGAAGTATTTCCCAAAAGAAAAAAGAAAAAAGAAAGAAGGGTAAGGGAGAGGACAGAAAAGAAAGAAAAGGGAATGTAAAAGGAAAATCAATGTCCTTTGGCAAAATTCCTGAAATCTTTTGTCAATAAGACATTAAGCACTTAAGAATGTTCAGAGTATGAAGTTGTTTATGATAGTAAATACTTGAAGTTGCTGCAGTGTTCAACCACAGGAGATTGGTTAAATAATTTATGAACCTTTTATTCAGCAGAATAATTTGCTGTGATTTAAAGTTATTGTATAGACCTATTTTCATTGACATGGAAAGCTGTTAAATGAGAAAAACAGGTTATAAACCTATATGTATAATGTGAGCTCATTTTTTAAATACAGATGTTTGTAGGTATCTGTGAATATGGAATATGTGTACAGAGAGGAAAAGATAAAGAGAAAAAGAGAATAAAGAAATGATTCTCATTAAATGCCAAGATGCAAATAAATATTTTTGAAAGGCAAAAATTATGGAAAATTGTATCATTTTGCTTATTTCCATTTTATAATTTTTCTACAAAAAAATATGACTTACATGTATAAAAAGTAAAGAAGTTTCTGTAGAGATAAACGAGTAACTGTGGCTAAGATTATCATCCAGGTGATTCCAGCATTTACTATTTTTTAACTATGTCTCTTTTTAAAAGCTGGCAATATTATACCCTAGATATAGTGATAAGATGTGTACACAACCCTCCAGAGTCTACATCTACTGCTTTTAAAATATCAATCTTTGCATCTTCAACATATGTTATTGAGTAAAAAAGCAAAATACAGAAACTGTAAAATATGCAACCAGTTGTTTATAAAAGGAAGAAAAATGAAAGAAACTGGCTTACATATACATAAAAATTATATACATATATACATTGAAATTATCTGAAAGGGTAAATAAAAACTTAAAGCAGCGGTTATCTATGGTAAATAGTTACTGAGCTGAGACAAACCTCTTTATATTTTTGATGTTTGAAACTTGCAAATACATATATTAATATATACATATGATATATCTAATATATAGTATTTGTGAGTATACGCGTGTGCGTGTGTGTGTGTGTGTGTGTGTGTGTGTGTGTAATATATAGTGTATGCCTCTGAGTCAGCTCTGACTCCTGGTTCTGACCCTCCAAGTGAGTGATGTCCACAAGGTCCTGTCCTCACTAGCCTTGCTGTGCTCCTGTAGACTCACACCTGTGGCCACTTTTATGGAGTCAGTCTGTCTCCTATTTGGCCTTCCTCTTTTCCTGCTGCCTTCCATCTTTCTCAGCATTATAGTCTTTTCCAAAAAAATCCTGTCTTTCCATGATGTGTCCAAAGTAGGACTGTTTCAGTTTTGCCATTTTTATCTCCAGTGATGGTTCAGGCTTAATTTGCTTTAGGATCCACATGTTTATCTTTGTGGTGGTCCAGGTTATCTGTAGAGCTCTCTTCTGACACTATATTCCAAATCATTTTTTTCCTGTCAGCCTTCTTTACTGACCAACTTTCACACCATACATGGTAAGTGGGAACATGAGGGTGTGGGTGATTCTGGCCTTGGGTCTAATGTCATATCTTTGCCCTTCCATGTCTCAACCTTCTCTTGATATCTTGGCTGCAGTCTGTATTTTAATTGACCACTGAACCAGGGTAAGCAAAATCTATAATAATTTCTATATATTCATAGTCCATGTTCCATGGAAGATTTTTGTCTTGATATTCAAATACAGTCCTGCTTTTACACTTTCATCTTTCACTTTTATCAGAAGCAATTTCAAACCATTGATACTTTCTGCCAGTAAAAATTGTGTCATCTGCATATCTTAAGTTATTGATATTTTTTTTATCAATTTTCATTTCTCCTTTCTCTGAGCCTAGTCCAGCTTTTTTGTGTGATATGTCTGAGTAAAGATCAAACCAATAAGTAAATTAAATGCACCCTTATCTCACATTTTTGCCCATAGGAAACCATTCTATTTTTCCATATTCTGTCCTAACAGTAGTTTCCTGTCCATAATACAGGACAATCAAGTGCTGAGATATGGCCATTTATTTTAGAGAAACCCATAGCTTTTCATGATCCATAAGTCAAAGTCTTTACTGCAGTCTATAAAATGTAGACTAACCTTCTGAAATTCTTTGGAGAACCCTAGTATCAAATGAATGTTCACAATTAGATCTCAAATGCCTCTTCATTTTCAGTATCCAACTTGAACTCCTACTATTGCTTGCTCCTTATAAGGTAGAAAACTTTGTTGCATCAGTTTGAATATCACTTTACTTGTGTAGGAAATGAGAACCATGATTTTATACTTACTGCACTCTTTAGGATCTCCTTTTTCAAAGATTGGGGTGCATACTGAATGTTTTCAGTCTGCAGGCCATTATTTTGTTTTCCATATTTATAGATATACTTGTCTCTGCAACTTGATTCTATCAGTGTCCATTTACCCTTGGTGATTTATTTCTTCCCAACACTTTTAGGGCAACCTTCACTTCACTTTCTAGAATTCAGGTTCTTCCTCATAGTAATCTTTCTAACGGTATCTGTCATCCTTTTGTCTCTTCTGTATAGATTTTCAGTATACTATCCCCACCTTCCCTTTATTTTCTCTCAGTCAGAGTGCTTCCTTGTAGGTCGCTCAGCACTCCTAGTCTGGGTTTGAGTTTTCCTTTTATTTCTTGAATCTTCAAGTATAGATAGTTTTCCCTTTTTTCTTGTTCTCTTCTATCTCCCTCTAGTTCTCTTTATCTCTTTGTGACAGTCATTGAAAAATTGTATTCCAGATTCTAACCCTGCTTTTAAAAATCACCTTTTACTTTTGCCTCTTGCCTGTCTTTAACAAGTTTTAGTATTTCTTCTGTCATTCATCTTGATTTTCTTTTCCTTTTCACTTTTGGCATTGTCTTTTCACATTCATTCCTAATGACATTTTTTGTTTCAGTCCACACTTCTAGTTCTTGGTCAATTAAGTTTAACAGTGCAATTCTGTGTATTTAAATCCACCAGGAATATTATTTATATTATGTTTTGGCACTACAATTCTTGTAATGCTCTTCTTCAGCTTTAATGTTTGATATCAGCAGGACATGGTCAGCACCACAATCTGCTCCTGGTCTTGTTTTGGCAGAGAGGATACAGCTTTTATATCTCCTGCTTCCAATTACATAATCTACATGATTTCTATATTGGCCATCTGTCAATGTTCACGTAAATGGTCATTTGTTTGTTTTTTTTTGTTTTTTTTTTTTTATGTTTGCAATGGACAAGTCCTTGGCATCATAGAAATCTACAAGCCAATCTCTTGACTTCATTTCTGACACCCTAGTCCAAATTTTCTGACATTTGATTCTACTTTATTTCCTACTTTTGCATTTTGGTGTGTGATCAACATCTTAGTTGATACTTGTGTAAAAGCTTTCAATGTAATCTTCTTCAGCCTCTGTAGTTGAGGCATAGACTTGAATGATGGTCATGTTAAGAGATTTACCTAGAAGTCTGATTGTATTATTTAGTCCAAACGTGCACTGTAGCCTCTAAGTATGCTTCATGTTGTCTCAGTATTAAAGCCACTCCATTTCTTTCAAGCTTGTCATTTCCAGAGTAGAACACTATAGATGCTCCATGCTGGTCCATCTGCACTGCAATATTTAGATGTTGCATTTATTTTTTATAATTTCCAGTTTACCTTGGTTCAAGCTTCTTAACATCCCATGATTTGATTGTTATGTGCTTTGCAGCATTGTACTTTCCCATCACCTTTTGTGCACATCAGCTGCTAGACATCCTTCCCCTTTGATCTAGTTGTGTTATTAGTAACAGTGCTATTTGTATTTGTTCTCTGCTTTTTCAGTAACTGTTTGAGTATTGTCCAACCTAGGAGTCTCATCTTTCAGTACTATCTCATATTTCACTTTGGAGTGTCTCACATAGGTTTTCAAGGTGAAAAAATATAAAAAAAAGAAAGAAGGAAAGAAGGAAGGAAGGAAGGAAGGAAGGAAGGAAGGAAGGAAGGAAGGAAGAAGGAGAAGAGAGGAGAGGAGAAGGAAGAGGAGAGGATAGGAGAGTAGAGGAGAGAAGAGGAGAGGAGAGGAGAAGAGAGGAAAGAAGAGAAGAGAAGAGAAGAGAAGAGAAGAGAAGAGAAGAGAAGAGAAGAGAAGAGAAAAAAAGAAAAGAAAGAAAAGAAAAAGTAAAGAAAAGAAAAGAAAAGAAAAGAAAAGAAAAGAAAAGAAAAGAAAAGAAAAGAAAAGAAAAAAGAAAAAATACACCAGTGGTTTACAATTGCTTTGGACTCTTCAGTGTGTGCATCCAAACCACATGTCATAATCACCAAATGCCTATGAAGTGTGAAAATATCTAGTCCAAAACAAAATTTTGAGTCTTTTGTTCTTCTCAATGACTTATCTTTATCACATTTCCCTAGAATTGTACCTAAATGTTTGGTTCGGTGGTTTAGTCTTTATTTAATATTAATTATATTCAAATATCTATCTGTACAATATCTTTTTCTTTTCTTAATTTCTATTTGGTCACTTTTCAAAGGTTGAAGGTAAGATGACCTAGGTAGAAGGGGACAGTCTCAGCACCCTAGCAACTAAATAGGGCTGAATATTTTCACCCTGTGCTTCTTAATGACAGGTTTACCAAGAAAGTCAAATAGAAAATAAACCACAGTTGGATTGCCACTAACAGGAGTGCAGGAGACACATGTTCTCTTTTATTCTATTTTGGATCCAACATTAACTTCTCTTGGATCACAATACTGCCTCTATTGTTTTCTTATTAACTTGGTTCACCCAATGGGAACATCTGGCCAACACTAATGAGCTATTTATAGGAGAAACAAAAACAGCGTACAGGAGCCAAGGTTAAATAATTAGAAGGAAAGGGAGATTGTTGGCTCCTGACCTAAATTGAATTGTTTTTGAGAGACAGAAACAGATTTCTAATTATGTAATCCCTTTATTTCTCATTTCCTTTAATATGTAAAGGGCAATTTCCCCTTTCAAATGCTAAGAGCCAGATCTGACATTGCTGCATCTATGAGACTATCTGTACTGAAACCAGAAGAGGTAGCCTGTTTATCTCAGATGAATGCAAAGTATTTTTCCCCTTTTTGTTATCATACAAACTACTCTTTAGAAGAATTAGTTAATAAGTACTGTCTTTCTTCCTTTGCATTTATTTTTCTTTCCAAATTGTATTGTAAGAGAAATTTAGTCTGCCTTTACTAAGGAAAAAAAGACAGAAGGCATAAAGAACTGAGATAAGAGGAAGTCTAGTTAACTTACACTTTTGCAAGACTTGACTGTGAGTTGGCTTTAACCTGATTTCTCTTATATTTTATTGTTTGCATTTCAATAACGAAAGAGCTATTTTGTCTCATGCATTTTCCTTCTGCCCTTCCTTCTCCCCCTCCCCTGGCCTATACACCTCATCCTTCTGAGCACAGCCAAATCTACCTCTTCAGCAGCAGCTTCCACAGTTGCATCAATCCCTCTAATCTTGATCTTCTCTGATTTCCATAAACTTTCTGTTTATGTCACTCTCAGCACTCAAGCCCACACCATCTTATCTTTATTGGCAAGAAATCTAATAAAGTGGCTGCACTGGTTCCCAAAACAGGAAGTAAAAATAATTAAGGTCCATCTGTGTCCAGAGGTTCAATCAGTATCATCAGAATCTCTTTCATTTTCTCTTTGGCTCTGCTTTTCTTGTCCAGTTACTCTCTTAGGTAAGCTTTCCTCACAAGGTGGCTTGTATAATCCTAGTAGTTGGAGACCACAGAAAAAGAAGACCCTATTTCCCAAAGTTCCAGCAGAAGTTCCAGGGCTGTTGGTAAAAGGCCTACTTCTGAATTACATCCTCACCTCTGGAACAGGAGTCAAGATCGGCACCACCTAAAATTCATGCACTGAGGAGGAGGAAGGGTGGATTCCAAAAAGGAAAGAGGGACTCTGACATCAAAAGGAACAATGCTACACAGACCGCACCCCACCCCACCCCCCAAAAAAAGTTGTCCTATCTTAGCACCATTACTGCTCCATCTTTGTGTGTGTACATTTTGTTTTGTCTGCCTAGACAGTAAGTTCCTGAAGATCAGAGACTTTCACTATTCTTCAGTATCTGGCCTACTATGAAACACATCATTAATGAATATGCTATATATATTCACAGAATTAAAAGAAATATTCTTGCAAAAAAATGAGAAGCCAGTATAAACTTCACAGTCTCTACACGGTTGGACAGCTCCACAAACAGTAGAGAAAATCCCCATCGCTGTGTCCAAAAGACAGTGTTTTGAAGGGTGATAGGCCTCCACCTGCTCCTGATTCCCTCTCTGGACATTCCAAATGTTGACCACTTCTTATACTGTGAGGAAAATTCCAGATGATCTGCTTCCATTTCATCTGCTTCCATTCACATATGGCTGGGTGGGCCATATGGTCTCTGTTGAAGCTTTTCAACTCTACTATTGTAGCATGAATGCAGCTATAGGCAATGCACAAATGAATGCACATGGCTGAGTTTCAATAAAATTTTATGGGCACCAAAATTTCAATTTTGCATAATTTTTATGTGTTATAAAATATTACCTTCTTTTGATTTTCTTTCAATAATTTACTTTTTATTAAGTTTATTGTAGTAACATTGGTTAATACAATTAGATAATTTTCAGGTGTACATTATAATTTGACATCTATATATTCTATTATGTGATTACCACCCAAAGTTCAGTTTCCTTCAGCTACCACATATATGACCCCCTTTATCCCATCTACCTCTCTCTTCCTCCACCATTCCCTACACTTTGGTAACCACTAATTCATTGTCCATGTCCCTGAGTCTCCATTTGTCCTGTCATTTGTTGCTTTTAGGTTTATATCTCACATATATGTGATACCATGTGATTTTCAACTTTTTTCGTCTGGCTTATTTCACTTAGCATGATTATCTCGAGGTTCATCCATGTTGTCACAAATGGCAGTATTTCATATCTCTTCTTCTTATGGCTGAGTGATATTCCATTGTATATATGTTGCACAGCTTCTTTAGCCAATCATCTATCATAGGGCACTCTGGTTGCTTCCATGTCCTGGCGACTGTAAATAATGCTGCTATGAACATTGGTGAGCAAATATCTTTTTGGATATGGGTTTTCAAGTCTTTGGGGTAAATACCCAGAGGAAGGGATTGCTGGATCATATGGTAGATCAATTCCTAGTTTTTTGAGGAACCTCCATACTGTTTTCCATAGTGCTATTACCAATTTGTAGTCCCACCAGCAGAGTATGAGTGTCCCTTTTCTATGCATCTTCTCCAATATGTTATTACTTGTCCTGTTGATAACTATTCTAACAGGTGTGAGATGGTATCTCATTGTAGTTTTGATTTGCATTTCCCTAATAGCTAGCGATGTTGAGCATCTTTTCAAATATTTGTTGGCCATTTGTATCTCCTCTAGGGTGAAGTGTCTGTTCAGGTCCTCTGCCCATTTTTTGATTAGATCATTTGGGGTTTTTTGTTCTTGTTGTTGTTGTTGAGTTCTCCCGATAATTTAAAACTAAGAGGTATAATTTGCAGGCCATATAGAAATAGCCAAGAATTAGTTCATGGGCCGTAGTTTGCCAATCCTTTTCCTACAGTATTTCAGTATTTTTAGGAAGGCCTTCTTATGACTTCAGTGGAATAAGATAAAAGCAAATATGTCAGGTTTAATAATTTCACTTGAATCTTAACTTTTTGAGAGATGATAACCAGTTGAAGTTTCTATTTGTTTCTAAGTGTACTAAAGTCTGATATCAGTCTGAGGGCTTACAAAAATCATTAATTGTGTTCAGTGGGGCTTTCTAGAATTTCACCTATAGGGCTTGGTACCAGGAAAACACCTTCTGCAGGCTTAAAAGCCATAGTCCTAGCACACTGAACATCAGGTGACCAATGAAGCTATGATTATTTAGCTAACAGTTACATTACCATTTATTCAGTCCCAAATTGATCAAATATGTCATTATTCCAGGGAAGGCTTTTCTCAATTCATGTATTATTTAAATCAATGTTTGATTGATTACAATATTCCAGACATCAGATAATAATAGCAAGAAATATTTTATCTATTCCACAAAGGAATTAAAGTAGCCAAATAACATTTACATGGTGTTCTAAAATTTTCAAATTGTTTTAAGGATGATTATGTCATTTATGTCATTATTAATTCTCCTTTCAACTTGGTGAGTTAGTTGGGAAAGTTATGTTATTATGAAAACCAGCTTTATGACAACAAAACAGAAATCTGGAGAAGTTAAGGGACTTGAAGAATCAGAACATAAACAGTGCTTTTTTTTCCATAATACTTATGCAAAATAGAGATTTTGCATATAGTCAGATCTTTTATGAGACTCAAATATCTATGGTATGCCTGAAAATTTTAAATCCACACATAGAGACAGATATAGAACAGTGAGACTATCAGTCTTTTTCCAAGAACAGAATTTTAAATTAAAAATCCTCTCTTGTGAGGCAAACAATTGCAAAATCAGAAGATAACCTTATTTTCTGTGCCTTTGGAAAACTCTAACAATGGAAATGCAGGCATTGTTCCCTCAGAAGATACAAATACATGTCCCCCTAAAAGTAGACCAGCACTGAAATAACAGATGGTCTTATCCCTGCTCCTGCTTTGCCAAACTTTATTCTCTGTGCTCTTGCCACACATGTGTCCACATTTCTTTCCCTCCTGAGCTAATCTCTGCCCAAGAAACCAAAAGGCATCTGATGAAGTGTGGTGGTCTAGAAAGATTCTAAAATGAAACAGCTATTTAGAAATAATATTAAACATCCCAAATGTGGAGTATGAACTATTACAGAGCTCAAAGACTGCTGAAGCACAAAGCCCAAAGCCTTCCTCCTAGTAAAGTTTTACTTACCTCCCAAGAATCTACCTTATTCACCACACATCCATGATCTTGCCTCAGTACCCCATTTCCATACAAAACTCTTCTCTTAGCATGGATTTAGCATTTGTTTAAGGCCTGATAGCCTTAATTCAGTATAATTTAATAGTACCTGTATATTTACCATATCTCCAACTAGAATGTAACCTTTTGACATCAGTTTCGCTTCCTTGTATCCTGGCCCCTCTGTCAATATTTACCACAGCAGTAGTCATAGTGACAGTCTATTTCAATAGTGTCCTCCAGAGAACCACAACTCTCCCCTATTCACACACCCATGTGCTTCCCTCTTAGAGTATACTCTTTAGTTAGAGTATATTGTGTAACTAGCTTTAATTATAGAATGCAGTGGAAGTGATACTGTGCCAGTTCCCAGCCTAAGCCTTGAAAAGACCCAGAACTTCTGTTTTTGAGTGTATGGGAGTTCTGAGCTGTTCTACAATAAGTTGGCCTACTCTGCTATAGACAGAGTAGCCTACCGTCCAGGTGTCCCAATTGAGTCCAGCCCCAAGGTGACACACAACTTGAATGAACCACAGGAGTAGCCATTGGTAAGATAAGAAAAACCCTCCAGCAGAGCCTGTGTTGCAGAACTATAAGAAAATAAAGTTTTATTGTTTTAAGCCAATAAATTTGGGGGTTAATCTTGCAATAACGAGTAACTGAAACAGGTACTTGGAAAGTATATATTGAATGAATAAATAAATGGAATTCTTGATTTTCTTATTGCTTTTGCTACAAAACTACCATAGCAACAAAGGTGATATTAAAAACATAAAGAGTGGATTATGAAAAAGGAGAATGCTTGAAAAAAGAGAAAATAACATGCACTGAGAACCTACTATGTCCCAGGCATTTTCACATTCACATTTCATTTTCTTAGCAACCACCCAATCTGTATTTTTTATTGATGAAAACTAAAGCTCCAAAAAGTAAATTAACTTTGCCAAGGTCAAACTGTTGTAAAATGTAAAAATTTTAATTCAGATACAAATATTTTTGTTTATAATGTCCATGTTGTTTCCATTCCATCATACTGTCTCATAATGCTTATAGCCAGTGGTTGTCACCATCAGCCCCATTCTTCACCACTGGTTTTCCATGGGATTTTGAACTTCTTTCATGACCCCATACATGCACTTTTCAGCTCCCTATGTATGATGCTACTAGGCTGATACTGCCCACTCTTTTCTAAAATCCATACCAATTCCTGGAATCATTACAAAATTCTAGTAACTCCCTTTTGAAAGATAGTTGCTTATCCTTTCAGGGCAGTCTGGGTACAAGAGGCCCTTGGGACCAGGAGACCAGACCTGGGACTGCACTCCGTGATCCTTCCAGTCTAGATATACCATTTATAAGGGTAGTATCTCAGAAGCTTAGAAAAGTAAGAGGAGAAACCATGCATCCCAGTCCAATGCATTAATGCATACTAATATCCTGGCGCTCAGTAAGTCTGGGTGTGACAATGATTAAGTACGCATTTTTTACAAGCTTCTCAATTGCTACAGATGCATAGTCAGGTCTGAAAACCACTGTTTAGGTCCATTAAAAAATATAACTAATTCAAGAAAAATTTAGTTTTTACTCCTCAGAGCACATGTCATATTAATGGTATAAAAAAGATAATACATTTGTAATTATGTGGATTGTTGATCCTGACATCTTTAATTCACTAGATGTCATCAGCTATCTTTTTTAATGCTGATTTATATAAAACCATTTTAATATCTCATGAAGTAAGTTCTTAAAGTCTCAGTAGTCATCCTAAAACTGTTACCCTTACCCCAAAAAATTTCAAGGTAGATTTAGATTTTGTCCTTTAAACAGATACTAATGCATGTTTCCAACTGATATAATTCTATAGATTTAAAAATATATACTTTGCCTTCATGCTTCTCTACTTTTCTAATTATATGAAATGTGTTATGATGTCCAGAGTGAAATCTGATTAACATCGTCATAAAGCTGTTCCTATGTTTGCACTAAAATATCCATGAAAATATATGACAAAACCCACAACGCTTATAACTAAGTGATAGATAACCTCATGCCAGAATCTTAGTAGAATCAAACAAAGCCTAAGGCACTTGAAAATGTACTGAGAAAAACTATGTGTTGCTCATCACACCACATACTCTAGTTTGCATTGTGAAAAAGAAGCCACTTGGGGGAAAAAATACATAATCAAAAAATTTTTTACCTGTTTTTAAAATTTTTTATTAAAGTATAACATAGATACAGAAAATCTTGTGTATCATAAGTGTATACTTCATTGAATTTTCACAAACCGAGCTCTTCTGTGTAACCAGCAGTCAAATCAACAGATAGAATATTACCAGCTGTTCATAGGGTGCCTGCAGGGTCCATCCCAACCACTACTTGCTCCCACCCTCCCAGGGTTTGAAACTTCATCTAAAATTCAAAAAGATGTCTCAATCCTTTGATTCAAAGTCCAAAAGAACATGGAAAGTGGAGACTAAGGCAGCTGCCCTCTGTGGTCCCTTGGGTCCTTCTCTATATGTCAAACACAGTACCATATGACACCCCTACCCTCCCCACTCCTCCAATTCTCTGCCTCCAGAAAGCAGTGAGGTAAGAAGTATGTGCACAAAGGTTGGAGGAGATGCAAGGAGGGACTGGTGGCAGTTGGTGGCTTCAGCCATAGGAACACTGAGATTACAGTTTTGGGTTTTTTTGTTTTTGTTTTTGTTTTTGGGGGTTTTTTGCAAATTGTGATGTTTTGCGTATCACAGAATCAAGCATTAGAGATAGGTGGCACACCAGATGAATAAATTCCTACTTAAAATGAAAAATTTGGTTTAAGATTCAGTGTATTAATGTTCCTTACACATCCCCTCTGGGAGGAAAAAAGAAAAAAAGCAATATCAATACATTTTTGGACCCTATCAACACATCTTTATGGAAGATATGGTAAGAGGATAATAAGAAAAGCCTACTCACCTCGTCTGATGACAAATACAGGGTCTGGATTCATCCTGTCTCGTTCAAGGAAAAGAAGAAAAACCACATTGTGTCTATGGGGGAAAAAATCACAAGATAAAGAAAAAGGGAGCAATATTTAAGAGACCTGAGAAAAGGAGCTCTTTTTATATTGAAAATAAACTCTTTATATTCCAGAAGAAATTTTCCAAACTATTTAGCCTTCTAAGTACAGTATGAAAAGACACAAGCTCTAGTACATAAATGCAAAACAAGAAAGGAGCAGGCTGAAATGAGATGGTAAGATGATAAATTATTTTAAAGAAATTAAAAACATTATTGCACACAGCATTGTTTTGGTGAATGGGTTGACAATATCTACTAGGTTAATTATATATATCTTCTATTACTCAACAAACCTTCTTGTAGGTATATTTATACTAGGAAATTTCACAGAGGTACCAGGAAACAAATTTTAAGTTAATAATACTGTATTGAATATTGGAAGTTGCTAAGAGTAGATTTCAGGTGCTGCAATCACACACACACACACACACACACACACACACACACACACACACACAAAAGCTGCCATCTGTGAGAAGATATATTAATTAGCTTGAGTATAGCAATCATTTCACAAACATATCAAATCCTCATGTTGTATACCTTAAATGAACACAATTTTTATTTTTAAAAAAATAATGTTTATAGCAATATTGTTTATAGTAGCAAAAAAAAACCAGACAACTCTTAACTGTCCATCTATAGATGGGTAAGATGGTGGTAAATATAAATGACAGAACAATAGAAGTATTTGAAAATGAGCCACTCCTCCTACTCAAAACAGTACAGACAAACATCACAAATATCATGATTTGTGAAAGAGGTAAGACAAAACTTGATATTGGTAGATTTCATAAATATAAAGTTTAAAAACTAAACTACAATATTTAGGGATGTATACTTAGGTAGTCAAACAATTATAAAAGAAAAAGATGATTATCACCAAAGTCAGAAGAATATTACCTTTGAGAAAGGTTTGTGCTTGGGATGTAACATATGTGGAGGCTCACAATGCTACAGTGTTCTCTTAAGCTGGGCTAGCACACAGTTCTTATAATTTCTCAAGATATGCATTTAGAATTTATATACTTTTCTGCATGTGCATTATATTTCATGACTTTAAAAAGTTTTAGAAACATATTAACAGAATTAAAATCTAAGTAAAGGAAAAGACAGGTTTGATAAAAGAAAAAAATGAAGAGAAACTTGTATACTCTTATAATATATAAAGAAAGAGACAAAAGATAAAAACAATGAGAGAACCGGGCAAACGGGCGTACATGATAGAGGCTCTGTTTATCCCTCTGGCGACCAGATCAAAATTGTGATGGAAACAAGGAGCAGCAGCAAGGAAAAATCCCCTGGGATGAATAAGCCATACAACTAGCAATCCAAGGATCACCCTGCAACAGCAGAAGGTAAGATGGGGCGAGGACACGGAACTGCCTGATCTCGGGCAGCTGAGTAAGATAGAGGCTGTGGCAGTGGCAGAAGCAGAAGCCTCCTAAAGGGCCACATCCCAGAGAGGATTTTCGCAGTGACGGACCTGCTCGTTCTGAGCACCAGTGCCAATTAGGCTGCACATAGGGGGCACCAGGAACTCACAGGGAGACATTGTTGGAGTGAGGGCCAAGGTGAGGCTCACTCTGTATAGAAGTGCCAGCAGTATCCATTGTTACCTGTTGAGCCTTTCCACCTCTCAATGCACTGGACACAGCACCACCATAGCCGTGAAGTCATCAAACTGGTTAACAGAGGTTGCTCTGTCCAGAGGATTCCCTGAACCCCGCTTCCCCCAACTTGCTGCCCCACCCAAGCCACATCTAGGTATAGCCTCAGCGAGCCAGGTGTTTCTTGCTGAGCAGCACCTAGACTTACACTGGAGACAGCTGACCTCTGTTTCTGGTGTGGCCTTTTGAGGCAACTATAAAAACAGCATCTGGGGATTGCTTGCTAAATGTTAACAGGTGGCCCCAGAGAGGTGGAGGCTTGGGCTAAATTTGGCCTGCAGCTGAACCCCTCTCAGGACTGTGCCACTGGACACCTGCTTTACAAATCCACAGTAATAAGACTGGGAGACTTAGGGCTTTACTTAGTACATAGAAACAGATATGGAAAGGCAGCCAAAATGGGAAGACAAAGAAGCAGAAGCCATGTGAGAGAACAGAACAGAGATCCAGATAAAATGGAGTCAAGTAATCTAACAGATGCAGAGTTCAAAATACTGGTTATAAAGATGCTTAACGAAATTTTGGGAAGTGCAGGGAACTTCAATAAAGAGATAAAAGATATAAAAATGGAAATGAAAATTAGAAAAGGAACCAATCTGAAATGAACACATTATCAAAGATGAGAAGTATAATAAATGGAATAAATGAAGGAATGAACAAAGTGAATAAAGAAGAGGATCAAATGCCTTATCAAGAGATGGGAAAGCCAACGACATGTAATCAGATAAGAGATAAGATGCCAAGACTATAAAAAATAATTTAAAGAGCATATGGGACACTATTAAAGGCAAAATATTCATAGGGGTACCTAAAGAAAAGCAATATGCTAAAGAGATATTTGAAGAAATAATGATGGAAAAGTTCCCTAACCTGGTGAGGAAAAAGACATAAAACCTCAGGAAGCTCCGAGAATTCCAAAAATTAAGGATCCAAAGAGGCCCACACCAAGACACATCATAATTAAAATGCCAAAGGTGAAATACAAAGTAAGAATATTAAAAGCAGCAAGAGAAAACCAGATAGTTACTTATAAGGGAACACCCATAAGACTGGCAGTTGATTTCTCAAAAGAAACTATGCAGTACAGAAAGGCATGGCACAAAATATTTAACGTGATGAAGACCCAGGATCTACAACCAAGGATACTTTATCTAACTATCATTTGGAGTTGAAGGACAGATAAAAATGCTCCCAGACAAAAATAGGCTAAAGGACTTCATCACCACCAAGCCAGTATTACAGGAAATGTTGGAGGGACTTCTTTAAGAAAAAACATGTATCAAAAACAGGAATAAAGAATGGTAACAACTACATTCCTATCAATAAGTACTTTAAATGGAAAAGAATTAAGTGCTCTAACCAAAAGATAGAGTGGCTGAAAGGATAAGAAAACAAGACCCCTACATATGAAAAGAAAGGGGATGGAAAAAAGATCTTCTTTTGATGGACCTAGAAAATATTTAAATCAGACAGAAAAAAATAATCACTATATAATTTCACTTATATGCAGAACCTAAGGAATAAAAAGAACAAACTAATCAAAAAACAGTCTCATAAATACATTGAACAATTTTGTGGCAGATAGAGGGGAAGAGGGCCTGGGGGAGGGGCTGGGAGAATGGGGTGAAGGGTTAAAGAAGTACAAATTAATAGCTGATGGATGGTCGTAGAGATGGGGAGCACAGCATAGGTAATGCAGTTAGCATTAATATGTTGGCCTGGTGGAAAGTCAGTGGAGGGAGCAAGTGGGGGAATCATTTTACAAACAATATAGATGTCTAACCAATGTACTGTATACTTGTAACTAATTAAAATTAATTTTTTTTAAACTCAGATATTTCAGAAAATATATGTGCACGTGCGTAAATCTTCAGACAAATATATTTTGTTACAAATCTCAGTTGAACAAAAGAAGCCTAGAAGGAGTTAAAAATGAGAGAGCAATAACACGGAAGGATCATTCCATAGCTCCGCAAATGACCAAAACGAAGGCAAATATTGTAGAAATAGTTCAAAAAGAAACAATTAACTAAAGCAATGTTAAAACATTCTTAATAAAACCAGTATTTTTTAATTTTTACAGTAACCTAAATTTTAAAACCCAGATTGCATTTAAAAAACTGTGTGAGAGACAATAAGCAACAAGAAGGTGGGAGGTAGGTTAAACTGCTCTGCATGGTAATCAAAGATACAGTTTTACCCTTTAATGGTTAGATAAATATAAGTTAAAGAATCTTTTTGAAAAACGTTGAAACCTAAGTACCACTAGCAGAATTTAAATATGTGTGTATCTATTTCTAAAGAAAGGTAAAAGCAAAGAAAATGAGATCATATTTCAAAACAATGGGAATGCATAGAAATAGGAAAGTATGAATTTTCTAGCTAAGGAAGCTGCCTGTCTCCTCTCCCTCCCACAACCCATCTGCAGGTCCTATTACTTCCGGTACCCTCCTCCAAGCATCATCCCTCTTGCCTAGATGTCCAAAGGTACTTCCCCTCTGCCCTCCTTGTTAGTTGCATCCAGCATTGTCACCCTTCAGACTTTTTCACTCTGATCATACATTGCCTTGCTTAAAGATACCACGGGATCCTTGCTGTCTTCAAAGTAAAATCTAAATTTCTTAACCTGGTTTATATGACCCTTTGGGATCTGATCCATGTTTTTCTCACCAGTTTCATCTACTGTATTTTCCCAGTGTATTCACTGGGAAAAGCAGAAATTACCCAGTTGAAATGACTGACCCCCTAGAATCTTAGAAGTGAATTATTTGTTAGATGTTCTTGCAGGTACCAACATTCTCTTTGCAACACATGCCTAATATAGTACCAGGGCTTGGGATAATTATAGTTAGAGAAATAGACTACAACGCCATTAAACATTAAACAAATCAGAGCCCTTGGAAGAGAAAGAGAGAAAAGTAGGAGATTGCCGAAAGTAAAAGAAAGAGATTTTGAACGAGTGTGAGATCTTGCACCCCAACTCAACATCAAAATGCTTAGTGGAGGAGATGAGGGGCAGAGATTCCAGGTAAATAGAAATCTCCAATCAAAAGAAGCTTGAGTCTTTCTTCTTGCCTGGAGTTCTATTCTAACAGGCAAGTACAGTAAAGTAGATAACGGTGTGGAAAAGGCCTAAGCAAATGGCACATTAACTCTACTCAGGTGTACCTGGGTGTGGGCAGGGAGCTAGAAAGAGCCACAGGTTGTTTCAAACCCTTTAATAAAAGGTGCAGAAGGCACTTGAAAATCAGCACTGAGCAAGGAGTCACCTCAGCTTGAGGCAGTGTAGACAACCTCACAGCCAGTGCTCAGAGTGTGGATCACCTTAGTTTGGAAAATCAGCAAAACCAGTGAGAGCCCATGGGAGCCTGGTTGGCAGGGGTCACTGCTGGATTCTCCCAGAGCAAAATAGCCCACAAGATACAGGAGCAAAAGACAGGGAAAAGCTGATGGCCAAAATCAAATGGAATAAATAGCCTCTAGTTAGAAAACAGGGATAACCAAATGACACTTTGTTGGTTCATAAACTGGCCCCTGTACACAGAGGCAAGCAAAGACTGAAGAAAGAGACAGGCCTCTCCTGGTTGGCAGTTTTAACAGTAGGTGGCAGTTTTAACAAGCAAAGGAACTTACGAGGCTTGCCTTCAGAGGCCACCCGCCAGAATCTTAAAAGTTCATGTAGAGGCCTAAACTGGACTCAGCCACGTACTCAGTACAGATGGACTCAACACCTTACTCTCTCAAGTCAGTATCCTTGAAATTGGGTCCCACTGGGGAATGGTAGGCTGGAGCATACATTTTATGGGTACAGGATGGGGTGGGTGAGGAGCCTCCTATTACCCAGATCCAGCTTGCAGGTTAACCACCGGTCACATCTCAAAAATTCCTCCAGCACCTTTCCCTGATCTCAGGACCTCATACAAGCTCCATCAGACTTTTGACCACCCTCAGGGAAAGAGCAGAAAAGAGCATGGATTCTGGAGCACTACCTGGACTTACATCTCAAGTTTACCACTAAGTTGCTGTGTGATCTTGAGTAAGTTACTTTACCACCCTGTGCCTTGGTTTCCTCCCTGGCAAAATGAGAATAGTGCCTATCTCAGAGGTTATCCTTACCAGAAAGAACAGTGCCTGGCAGGGTGAGTGCTCAATTCACATTATTAATTACTATTGAACGTATTATTTGTTTGCAGTTTATGATGCATTTGTCTATGATCTGTACAGAATAATCTGTGGACTTTACTACTTACCAGCTGTGCAAGCTTTTATAAGGTCTTAAAAGCCTTTGTGTCTTCATCCGCAAAAGGCAGGTAATAATGTGGGGGTTCCTAATAGACAATGAAGAGGCAAAGAGGGCAAGTCCTCCCATGACAATGACGACAGCCAATACTTACAGGGTATCTAATATGTTCCAGGCAGTAATCTAACATATTACAGACAGTCAATTATTTAATCTTCACCCAGTCCTAAGAGGTAGGTACTATGATTGTCTCCATCTTACAGCTGAGGAAGCACACCCAAAAATGTGTCCAAAGTGATTACACAGGGGCATAGTAGAGCTAGAACTTGAATCTATGCAGTGTCCCAGATTCTGAGCTCCTACACACTTCGCCTGCCACCCTCTACTCTCTGCAATTGTGCTTAAAGTCAACATTGGTGGATATTTTTTCCTAAAGATACGTACTACAACTGTTTTTCTCTCCTTGCTAGATGGAAATACATTTGATTATATCAAGAAAGAAAAAAAAGAAAAAGAAAAAGAAGGAAGGAAGGAAGGCAGGAAGGAAGGAAGGAAGGAAGGAAGGAAGGAAGGAAGGAAGGAAGGAAGGAGCGAGGGAGGGAGGGAGGGAGGGAGAGAGGGTGGGGGGAAGGAAGAAAGGAAGGAAGGAAGGAAGGAAGGAAGGAAGGAAGGAAGGAAGGAAGGAAGGAAGGAGAGAGGGAGGGAGGGAGAGAGAGAGAGAGAGAGAGAGAGAGAGAGAGAGAGAGAGAGAGAGAGAGGAAGGAAGGAAGGAAGGAAGGAAGGAAGGAAGGAAGGGAGGGAGGGAGCGAGGGAGGGAGCGAGGGAGAGAGAGAGAGAGAGAGAGAGAGAGAGAGAGAGAGAGAGAGGAAGGAAGGAAGGAAGGAAGGAAGGAAGGAAGGAAGAAAGAAAGAAAGAAAGAAAGAAAGAAAGAAAGAAAGAAAGAAAGAAAGAAAGAAAGAAAGAAAGAGAAAGAAAGACAGAGAAAGAAAGAAAGAAAGAAAGAAAGAAAGAAAGAAAGAAAGAAAGAAAGAAAGAAAGAAAGAAAGAAAGAAAGAAAGAAAGAAAGAAAGAAAATGTCTCTGAATCTGAACTGTTGGATTACTCCTACTGGACATAGCAGGTACTCAAAACTTGATGCTTAAAAATAGCTGAAACACTAACTATTTCTAAAATTTACCAAACCTGTTTATCTCCACAGAAGATCACTCATATGACACTCTAAGATGTTAAAAAATTATCTCACTCTTGTTCAGTTTCCATGCTTGAGTGAGTTACTTTCTGACACAAATTTTTCTGGTTATGGTTATTGTGCTTTTGATAAAGAGTATCATCATAATTTAGATCTATATTTAGGTAGTGGCCAAAATATAAATGTGGACAAAATATTAAATATTCTGTAAGAAAATATAGGTCAAGATGAGGTCACAGCTGAAGATGCTAAGATGATCTGTGACCTCAAAACCCCACCCTATCCTTTCTTATTATGCTGTGTTCACAATTGCTACTTTTAGAAGAATTCATTTACAGAGCAAATAAAACATTTCATTTATTCATAATTTTCCTCTGGAAACTCAGATTTTGAAAGCTTTTTGTGAATGATGTAGAGCTAAGTCATATTCTCTTTCCAATTTTGTACCCTTTCAACAAACTTTTTTACTTTTTGTGTCCAATTATTTCAGACAAGAGTAGGGATTAACTTTCAAGAATCAAACACCAAAGTATGGGTGTTGATAGAAAAAAAAATCACATAAAGTATTAGAAAAGTTCAGAATTTAAAATGGAGAAGGTATTAAAATGTGACTTGAGTTTCCAAATATGTGGTAACTACTGCCTCCCTGTGATGAAAAGGTGTTAATGCCTCCAGCTATGTTCACCTCTTGATTGAAATTTATTCTTAGCCTGTTATTTTTATTATATCATTATTTTCTTTCTTTAGTCATTCTATTCTTTGCTCACTGAAGGCTTATTAATATACAAAAATTAAAAACAGAATTAATTAAAATGTTCACTCAATTCGAGCCAGACATGCAATCCTACAAATAAGAAGTGAAAACATAATAAAAGAAATGTAATGACACATCTCTCAGCAAAAAGTGCACAGAATAATTTTTGTCTCTTGACAAGTTTTGTTTCATAATTTCTTCTAAAATTTAATAGTAAAAAATGCTCAGGTAGAAATAAAAATTATAGTATTGTATTAAATCACAGGATTCAGAAATAAAAGATTCAGTGTATGAATCATCTAACACAGAAAATCTTTTATTGATTATTTGGAATGAAATTTAATTTTTTTTCAAGGAAGGATAAATGATTAAATATTTATGCTTTTCTCCCAGCAGATATCTGACTGGTAGTTAGTTCTTTTTCTAAGTTTCAAGAATCATCAGCAACTGCTATTTTTAGCTCAGCACTGCTTTATAAATCATTTTTATCTCCAGTCCGCCAGCACTTATGGAACCTACATACTATTGCATATAAAGTTACTGAATGATACCTCTGAGTTACTTTTTAGCTACAACTGCCAAGAAGCACTTACTGGTGTTACACAAGGTGTCATAGAGTTGTGCAAAAGAGTGTCCGCTTTTGGCTTAGATGCCAAGCAAAGAGGAACATGCGTTACCAAAACACCCTTCCCACAGCTAGAGCCCACAAAGAATCCCCACCCTACAGAGCTTGCCCAGCAGGAGAAGAATGACGTAACCACACAACATTCTGCAGAAGGCTGCAGCATCATGGCACCATTTTCAAGGTGATCTAGAAACCATCCCCCAGCTGCAGCACCATCATTATGTCTCTTCTCATCCTTGTTTCTTTATCATTTTCCTTCTTGTTTCAGAATAGCTGCTGCTCTCTAAATTTTCCTATTCAACTTTTAGTGGGAGAGAATTTAATTAGTCTAGTTAATTACCAAACCTTTACTGGGGAAACTTTTCCATACCAAGTCACACCACAGGTCGGCTGCCAGACTATTGATTTTGATTAGGTGCCTTTAGGAAACTGGATCCTATCCCTTGCTTAAGGACAAGACTGGGCTGACTGCTTAGCTCAGCAGAAGACTGCAACCAGGTGGAGCTGAGACTGTAGCAGGTGAGATGATTGACATGTCACGTATACTATGTTAAGGATTTCTTTTTCTTACTGTATAGAGGTAACTTTAGCTTTTATTTATAAGTGGGTTTTATCTATGGCAGGAACAGTACCATATAGAACAGACAGTATAGCTATGTAACTCTTAAACATGTTTTGTGATTATACTCTTCTTAATAAATAAAAGCAAGCTCTGGACATGTTTAAACGTGTCTCTGACAATCAGTTTCATAAGTTATTTAATCATAAGAAATCCCCACATCATTCCATAGAACTATTATTTTGTGAAGGGTCTTGCAGAAAAGTGGACATATTTTTCAAGCCAGTTAGTTTCCTTCATTAGATAGAGTCAGATTCTTAAGTGATACAGACAGCTAATGATATCACCTTAAAACTGAAAGGTGCAGATGGAGAAGCAGATGTCGCTGTCACCCACGTAGGCTGAGTAAGCACAGCAGGCGCCAGGAATGTTCTTGCCAGAGAACCTGCAATAAAAAAAACATTAGCTCCCTGAAACCATGATGGACTTTAGACTCCAAGTGGAAGCTAATCATTAGAGTCATTTACAACAAGCCATGTCAAAAGAGTGTATTGCACTTAATGAGTAAACATAATTGAAAATGCCCACTGTAAATATATGAGAAGATACAACACACACACACACACACACACACACACACACACACACACACACACACACACACACACACACACACACACACACACACACACACACACACACACACACACACACACACACACACACACACACACCCCCACCCAGTAGTCTTTTGCTCTAAAGTCTGCTCAGACTGTCAAATTTATTTTTCTAACTCCAGGAAGATTTGTATCCATCTAACTCACAATGGTTATCTAACCAATTAATAAATACACCTAATTAAGAATGTTTTATAACATGTGCTGGCAATCTAAGTCATGATCCAAAAATGGAGCACCTCTTCCTTCAGATAATTAGATAATGGTTAATTAAGCCATTTTACAGTTTGTTACTCAGGATCCTATTTTTTCCTCATTCCTATTAAAATGTGGATTCTGTGTATTATCAAAACCCAGGATTCAGTGAAAATTTCTCTTCAGTTACCTGAATATTGTACTACTATTAATATTTCAGTCATTTGATAGCCTTTTTAATAAAAAGTTATTTGCTAAAAAAGATATATTCAATAAATCAGTTGGCTTACTGTTCTCATTAAAAATTGAATTTTAGAATTATATATTGCAAGACCATACATATTATAATCCATGCTGAACAGAAGACTGACTCTCTGCTCCCTACCTACCTTATTAGCACTTAGTAAATAAACAAGAGCAGCCCCACCTAATCTCGAAACTCCCGCTATGAATTCTATGCTCAAGGTTCCCAAACCTGAGTCTCCTGACTCCAGAATGCACATTTCCAACTAACTACAGGACTTTTTCCTATGGAAGTTCCAAGACATGGTGAAATGTTGCTTTTAGCTGAACTTACTATCCAAATTGTGATCCAGGAAGAAGAACTGGTATTACCAGGAGCTTGTTAGAAATAAATGCAAAATCTCAGACTGTTTCAATCCTACTTCAAAATCTGCATTTTATCATTATCTTCAGGTGATTCCTATGCATGTTTTAGTTTAAGAAGCACTGCTCCATGATTCATCTCTGTTGAATTTTACTTCTTCACTAATGTTTACAAACATGCAAAGTACTTGACCTATCAGCATCTCACAAGTATTTTATGTAATTTTTAAACCCCTATATATTGTTATTTTTAAATGGCATTGAAGACGGGAACTATCTGCTCAAAAGCACTAAAGAAAGTAAATGTGATCCTTCTTCATTGGAGATTCTTTAATCGATGTACTTATCACTTCAAAATGACATCTTTATTATAACTCAAAAGTGGCCTCCAGATTTATTATTCTTAGAAAAATTTCTAACCCCTACAAAAATGATTGATTTTACAGATTTCTCTATTTTGCCAAATATTGACACAGATCAGAAAATGGCATCCTCTACCAGAGCAGGCCACATGTCCCATAGTAAACAGATTCACACCACCAGCCTCTATGATGCACTTTTTCACCAAAATACTCCAGTTATTGGAGCTCGGAAACGTATATCTTCTGGTTGGAAACTGGGTGCACCTGTCCTCTTGGGAAGCCTATTTCTAAATTAGCAAACACCTTCTGCATTATGGGCTGCCCTGCTCTCTTTTAATGACAGTATCATAGTGTCGGATGGTTTTAGAGGTCCGTGGTTATAATCTCTCAGTGTGTGTTGTATAAAACAAATTTAAATATTCTCCATCAAACTCTGGTTAAGGTTTCTTTGGTATGTCACATATAAATCCGTCCCAATTTAAAAGTATCACTTAGCATTCAATTTACCACTGTCTTGTCACTGAAAGCATTTACAAGGATCGGATGCCCAACCATCAGCGATAGTATGAGGACATTCTTGAGTTGGGTGAGGAGACAGGGCTTAATAACCTCAATGAATCCTCTTAGCTCCAAAATTCCATAATTTCTCAACTTTGTAACAATTTCTATATTCGTGAGTGGTAAATGTATGAGTGTAGTATCAAGTTTTCCCTTAAATTCATTAGAGGAAGAAATTTAGATGGTTCAGTCATTAAACAACTAAACAATTATGCTTCTTAATTAGCCTGGACACAAAATTTTGAATGATTGCAGACTAAATCAGACTTGAACAGTGTGCAGTGAAACACTAAGCTTTGAAATTGTTCTTTGAAGATTGGCACACAGAAACTATAGAGGAGGCTATTAACTATGCAATAACAAAATATAAGAAAATAAGACATTTATGTTGAAGATTCAATTTTTAAAGAATGCCAGAAAATCAACAAAAGATGTTAGTCTTACATGACTATAAAAAATTAAAAGAGCGATGTTCAAATGCCTTGATTGTTCTCACCATATCTGGACGTTTGGTCAAAATCAATGGATCAAATCAATGTTCACATTCAGCCATTTGCTCTCATTTTTGCAAAAGAAGAAAAATTTTGGAGAGTTTTACCAAACAGAAACTTATCTTAAATTTTCTAGTTCATTTATTTTAGTGGAAATTTTTTGACCAAGAAACAACCTTGAAGAAACAGATTAAGAATTTAAGAATTCATCATGAGATTTTTATGACTGTCTATAAAACTTACCTTTAAAATTTTTCTTATTTGTGTACCTATTGCTTTTTTAAATGAAAAAAAAAATCTTTTTGAAATACTGTTCAACTATGAACAAAGATAGACATATCTAGCTATACTCTGTAGAACATGGATATGTAAAAAGGTCAATTTTTATCAAGTCTTAAGACAAATTTGCAAAACATTAAAAAATAGTACATGTAATATTGTTCATTACAGTGAAAGGCCAACAAGTATTTTCCATATTCATAAAATAGACTAAAAATATTAACCCATTATTATTTTTCTTTTCACGTTTCTTATTTACTATGCTTTCCCTATACTGGCTTTTTAATCTTTCTTGCCTTCTCTTTGATCACATTTATTGCTTCTTTTCCTCTCCTGGTTTGGAAGTTACATATTCCAGTTTTGAAGATCCTGGTTTAGTCTTTATCCTTCACTTTTAAAAATAGATGGCTAATTTTCTGTTACTATAATGAAGCCTAAATATTTCTATCCATCTTTCAAATGCTCCAGAAGTATTACCATTTATTTTTTTTCCAGATTTCCTTAGTGAGAAAATATCCCCAATATCCCACTATCCTATCCTCAACCCAAATAACTGGACTTTATGTCAGTATATTGCATAAATGGGGAAGAAAAATGATTTAGTAATATAATTTCGCCTGGTATTGCATGCCTATTGTTATATTCACCAGATAATACAATAAAGCTAGACCATCATTTGTTTCAATGAACAAAGGAGAAAGAATACACATAAAAAAAAGTTTTCATTTCACAAGGTAAACTACTAAAAAACCTACAAGAGAAACATCTGTAGAATTACTTGATAAGATGCTCGAGATGAATACAGATCAAGAAATAAGAGTACAAAAAGTACATATGCATGTATAATGGAGACACAGAAATAGAAAATAAAAATGTGAAGATGAGCATTAGAAAGCCAATAATCCTAATCTGTGTGTTGTTTGAAAAATAACTGAAAAAAGCATCATGCTCATTTTAAGTAAAGCCAAGTGCAATAAGCCACAGCATTAAATTTATAACAGCCAATAAAGAATGCATTTGCTTCTGTCACTATGTGGTCACCAAAGACTACACCTAAGATGAAAGTGTAGGTGAGAACTAGAGACCCTCTCCAATGCTACCTTTTCAACTGTGTCCTTGGTACTATTTTTCTAGGGGGAGCTGGGATTCAATTTGATGTATAGTATACAATGTCATCAGGCCAAAGTGTTTGGAATTTATTATGAGGGCAACAGGAATAACACGATTAGATCTGTACTTCAGTGAATTAAAAAGGATGGTGAAAAGGAGAAAGCATACTGGTTTAGGAGCCTGTTTTACCAAACCAGGTTAGATATGATGAAGGTAGAATAGTACTAAGATGGAGAACAGTAAATAGGTTAGAGAGATATTAGAGATATTAAAGATGTTGAAAAGAAAAGTTGAAAGTAATTCCTTTGGCTTCCTGTCTACACTGGACAACAAGCCCATTCATTAAACACAGACCCTGAGACAGGGAAAATAAGAGGAAAATTTTCAAGTGAAGAACTGGACAAAGAAAATGTCAGCTCACTTTTAGAATGTCAATAAAAACAAATTAATCCTGTTACACCAAAATATAAGTGTACACTGATGAGGTCTAAGGTCACTAAAATAGGTTCAAGAATGAATTCAAAAATAGTTCTGAACATACCAAAGCTGCTCAGTGCTACAAGTGACTTAGCAAATATCCTTTATTTACTCTAAGTTCATTAAAAGGGTTAAACTCTTCCTTCATTTCAAAGAGCTAGCAATTTATTAATAGCTAAATTATACACAAAAACAATCCAGAGTGGTCTCTTTCAAATGATAAAAGGTTATGAGGATATATTTATTCATTCTTATCCCTTACAGAGGTACTTTAGCATCTTCAGCTATAATCAATTTAGTAGTAGAGGACAGTTTATGGGTAAGTATCAATATCACACAAGATAAGATATAATATATTCTTAAAGGACTTAAGTTAGGGGGCCAGGCAAATTAAACACACATCTTCATCGTCACAGGGTCTTTACTCAGCTTAAAACTTGTTAACTCCAAAACACAATTCCTTTTAGAAATGAGTAACTATTTTGGGGGTGATGAAAATGCTCTAGAATTGATTGTGGTGACCCAGTGAACCATCTATATACTTTATACTTTAAGTGGGTGAGTTGTATAGTATGTGGATTATATCTTAGCTGTTGTTTTAACAAATCAATGACTTTTTAATCCACTGACAACAGATTTAAATGCTTTAATTTTACATTAGGCTTCTTAGGCTTTACTAGATTTCAAAATAAACAAGAAAACAGAGAAAAAGTACACTTTATTGGTATTTACGCCTAGTACAGTTCAATTCAAATAAAATGAAACAGCAATTTAATTGAGTATAACATAAACAATGTTTTAAAGTTTGTCTGTTTTACCATCATATGATTGTGTTCATGCAAGTGCAATCATCAAAACTATCTTTCTAAGCATATAGCACCACCTCTTATTTGCAGTACTTAATGTAAATTTCATTGTTAAATATATCTGGCTTTAGCAATGTAAACATTTGCTACAAGTAAACTTTAAAAGGTAAAAGTGAATGATACTAATGAATAAATCAAAATAGAACTGAGCATTACCACATGACATAATTCAACAAAACATTATATAATACTGTTTCAATAAGAACCACAACTTAATAAATTTCACAAAATGGAAGCAGAAACAAAAAGGAATATGTAAACTCCCAAAATAGTGTTAAAATACTGAAAGATATAGTGTAAAATTTACATCAGAAAAACAAGGGTAAAAAAACAAAACCATGCATTGAAAACCAAATTTGGTTTTAGTAGTTACAACAGTCATTTTTTACTGCAAAGGCTTTCTAAAATGCACTCTCACAAAATGATTTATTTTCTATCTCTCTTTTTTTAACAAAAATATGTTTAATCACATAAGTTGGGTACTTTGTGGGAATTTCACAATTGTGGAATTGTTAACCCAAAAAAGTTTTCATCTCTAAACTATTTTTCCAAATGACCAAAAACATTAAATTATCTTCATGAAAATTACTATAAAGTCAAATGATTCCTAAACAAATTGTCATAAAAATAAATCTGCCTTAACAGAAAAAGTGTATATATAGTAAGTGTCAAAAAATCACAGAAAAATATTCAATGAACAGGCAAAAATGTTCACATTAATTGTTACTGTTAATGATTTTGTTTACTTTCTAGCTAAAATTAAGAAACACATTTTCAAAAGTCAGCATATGGATATTCAGTGCCACTTGGATTTGTCTGAAATATACAAATGAGTTATCTCTGTAGTACGATGCAGACTCTATTTCTACTCTTTAACATAATTAAGTTATAAAGACCTCAAATTTCTGAAACCAATTATAATACTGTGGCAGGCAAAACAAATTTGTTCTTATTGCTCATATATTCAAGCTTAATTTACAAACGTGAACATTTTTCCATATGTTGTCTCAAAGCGCACTAATACAAAAAAAGTCAGAGATATCTGTTGGTTTTCATGGACGAACTGAAAAAGGAGAACAATGAAACTAAAATATTATTTCATCTTCTCAAATGTCCTTAACACTCTGAGCACCTCAAGCAGCACTTGACACTGCAAGTTTCTTCAAATGATCCATAAACACTTGTAAACTAACATCATCTGTGAGAATAGGTGCTCCAGACTCCTAGAAAGAAAGATATTTGCCATGATTAAAATGGAGTATGATATCTTTAAATCTTTAAGCAATGTATAAGCAACTTTAGTTTAAAACAAACAAGTAAATCATTTTGAAAAAAAAATAATGCCTATGCTCCCACTGTAGAATAAAGAATGTAGCTGGCCTTTGCCCCTAGGTTCCTGAGAGGGAGAGTCTATATCCTTGGAATTTCCTAACAGTAGTGTATTTGTTATTCATGAGACCCTCAGATCACACAAAAGTTTATGCTATGAGAAGAGATGACTCTGGTGGAGACCAGTCACCAGAAAGATCAACCCTGTGATTAGAAGGCTGGGGCTTTAAGACAGCCAGACCCCCAGGAGTGGAGGGGAAAAGGAGCGGGGGGGGGGGGGGGTGAGTAGAGATTGAGTTCAATCAGGCATATGTGATTCTATCAACCATGCTTATAAAAAGGAACCACCCCAAAAAAAACCTCTGGATATCCAAGCCCAGTGGAGTTTTTTGTTTGGCAAATACATCAATGTGCTGGGAGGGTGAAGCACCAATTCCACTGGGAAAGGGCACAGTACTCTGTATCTGGGACCCTCCCATACATCACTCTATCTCTTCATTTAGCTGTTTTTAATATGTAATCTTTATAATAAAACTGTAATCATAAATATGGTACTTTCCTAGGTTCTATGAGTTGTTCTAGTAAACTGCTGAACCTGAGAAAGGGAGTCATGAGAACTGCCCCCCCCACACACGCACACGGATTTACATAACTAGTTGGTTGTTAAGTGTGAGTGGTGTGGGATCCCACTTGCAGCTGGCATCTCAAGTGAGGGTAGCCTGGTTGTGGACCATGTCATTTAACTTGTGGGGTCTGAACTAACTTAAGTAGTCAGCATTATACCTGTATTGCAATTCACCTACTGGTGTTATTAGAATAATTCTATACCCAACTTAATCTTTAAGGTAGTGTTAATTTTCTTGAATGTTTCGGTGCTTTTATTACTAATGAGTAAGTCTCCTTATTGGTGCCCATTTACTAAAATAAAATCCACTTATACATATTTTTGTACATATTTTAGCAGAAATTCCAGGTGAAAGGAAGCAAATGATTTTTTAAATAAACTATGCTTATAAGTTTTCAAGTCATTTTAATTGATTTTTGTGGGTTCTAGGTAATTAACAAGAGTTAGGAAAGATTCCTAATATCTATTTTAGTGAAAATGGTGTTGACAGGATGATCTTGGTAATCTAATCCATCAATAAAGAAATTTTATTATAGCAAGAAAAAGATGTTATATCTGGATTTTTAGCCATAGAAATGCCATACCTCTCCTGAATAAAGAAAATTCAATCTTATTATGTGTTTTCACATGCTAATTTATAAGACTTGGAAAACCTTGGTAATGCAGGGAGGCAACATCACTAATATTACGAGCTTAGATTTTGGAGCCAGACTGCCTGGACTCAAATCCTGACTCTGCCACTTACTGCCTGTGTGACTTTGAGAAAGTTACTTAACCTCTCAGTTTCCTTATCTGTAAAATAATGATAACAGGATCTATTTCATGTGGTTGTTGTAATGATTAAATTAGTTAAATTGTGTACACCAAACAGAACAATATCTGACATACACAGGAGCCATACAACACATTTTAGCTATTGTTACCTCTTTTTAAAAAAATCTATGACTTTATAACAATGAAATACTTCTCAGTCTACAACTGTAGTTAACACAGAGAAGCAGAGGTCTCAATAATGCTACAAACTAATAACAACCTGCTAGCACTTGTTTTTTCCTTCCTGTAATGGTACCTGATTTTTTTTAATTGTATACATATTTCCTACCTCAATTCACCCAACTTCAGATCTATTTTCCCTAGCCAAGACAAAAAATATAGAGAGAGATGTTCTAATTTATATACTAGAAGATCTTATTTGAAATTTTAAATACAAATGCTCAACTCAACCTTATCAAAACTCTGAAGTTGGTTGGTTGATCTCAATGTTTCAAATGCACACTTTATTTTTAAAATATATCCAAGATTAAGCAGAAAAGTCCAAACTTTATGAGATCTAGTATATGAAGCATTACAGCAACACAGCCTCCTGCATCCTGTCACAGAAGCAGTGTTGCAGCGGTGCCCTCTTCAGGCCATCCGTGCATAATTCTTACCATTGGGTACTTCGTTTTCTGACAAAAAAGAAAACTAAGGTATTATGTTCCATAATGTTTAGTAAGATGCTCGGTTACCAATTCCCTAGTTGCAATAATTAACTTAGCTTAATGATTAAAAATCCAGATTCTTGAGTTAGACTGGCCTACGTTCAAACCTGAACACTGCCACAGCTTAGCTATGGGATCTTGGGTAAGTTACTTTACCTGTATAAGCCCTTAAGACCTTTTCCTGAAAAACAAGGCTAATAGAACCCACCTTAAAGGAGTGTTTTAATTACTAAATAGGAGTGCAAAAAAGCTTAGCAGTGACCAAAACAATACAGATTCAGCTTACTAATTATTATGATTATCACCTATAAAAATATTGGCATAATTTATCTTATAAAAATCATAGGTAAAGAAAGTCTTTAGGGCTCTTGTCTATGCTTCTAATGCCCCTACAGCAATAATTAAACTTTGAAATGTAAAAGTTTTTTTTCCTATTTGAAATATCTTCAAGGAGAATCTTTTTTCCCATTGATAACAAGGAAAACTAACAGCTAACATATGCTGAGTATCACTGTGCATATCTAACTGTATTATCAAACTCTGCAGCAGGCAAAGAAGTGAAGACAAAAAGAAGTCGCAAAGTCTGCATTTCTAACTACCAGCCCAGAAGAATGCCTCTCCAACTCAGCAAGTTCTTTACTTTCTACCAATTACATCTCCATATTGAAATGTAAACCCAGGAAACAATGAACAAGTCATTATTTCCATGAACTAAACCATTTTCTTAATGAGAAAATTCAGCCACAAAAAGACATGTTTTATTTGATCTGAATGATATGGGCTCATAAAATTTTGTTAACTGGATTATGTGAAGGGCAGCTAAAGGGAAAAAAACCCCAAAGGTTCTCCCCACAAACCCTAGTTTACCAGAGCCTCCTTCTCCCAGGTACTGCTTCCTGCACTGAGAAGGTTAGGGTTTCTTATACTCAGCCAACTACACACACTCACTTGTTACCCGACGGGCCCCTACAGGTGTTTGATTTGTGATCCCTGACAAATACTATTTAAAGTATCCTTTAACCTCCACTTCTCCAAAGCAATTCAAACCACCATTTCCACAAACTTTATTTATTGGTGCTACTCTTCTATTTCTCGCAATTTTCTTAACTAAGTCTAAGTTTCTCTTAAATTGTGGGATCCAGAACTAAAACCAATACTTGGCTGACTAGAGTTAAATAAAATGAAAAGGATGATTCATGGTACATTCTTTACTCCAAACTTCCACATCATAAAATTATACTTGGCTTTTTGTCCCCTCAGGAAGTGGAACAGGCAGGAGGATAATAACAAGGATATAAATGTATATGCATTATATGGGCATAAATTTTTTCTCTCACATGTGTTACCTAACCTTTCCATTATCTTCCAAGATTAAGCTCCTTTCCTTGCTATAAAAAAATACTCCTCACCTTTCAGGACTTTTAGACCTTGGATTCAATTTATTTATCTAAATCAGAAAACCTCCTTAACTCCTAAGCACTGCCATAGACCTCCAGTACTCTAATCTTTGTTCTCTGTTCACATCCATTATATTCAACATGTGATATTTTAAAGTACTGTGGAAAGTCTAAAATGAAAATGACAGTTACTCCCCTCAAGTAATTTATAATCTAAAAGGAGAAATAAGTGCCATCAGAAATGGGTAAGAAATAAAAAGGGATGAAGGGGCAGGAATATTATACAAAACTAGTTATGTAATCAGGAAAGGTTTCATGGAGTCAGTGAACTCTGAACCAAGCCTTGAAGGATGGCTATGACATGTCCAGGTGATGACATAGTCAAAGTTACAGAGATGGGAACATGCTCATTCTGTTCATATAGAACGACAAATTCAGTTTGGCTAAAATGACGAAATAGTAACTCAAAGTAGAAAAAGTTATTTGGATTATACCATAAGAAATCCTCAAGAGCAATATAAAAAGCGTACCTATAATTCAACAGGGGGCTACTTAAGAGTCCTTAACAGCGCTCTAATTTAAAGCTGCTTTAGGGAGACCCCTCCCACCAGCACCAAAACTGAGGAAAAGGCTGAAGCACTAAGACCAGTTAGCACGTAATTCCAACAATTTATGTGAATAGTAACAAGGACATGACCTCGGTTAGTGACAGAGAAAGGAAGGAATGGTTAGAAGAACCATTCCTGAATAATTAGGGCAGAAGTGATGCAATGTGAATGACTGAAGTTCCAAAGCCTGTGAACTGAGAGAATGGTGGGACCTCTAAAAAAATAAGAAAGTCAGGAAGAACAAGATAGTGTGAAAAAAACATGTTTTAAGTTGGGGCATGCTGCTTACAAAATGTCTTTAAAAAACTCAAGTGATATGCTGCATGCAGTTATAGAAATTCAAGTCTACAGTTCAATGTGAGGCCAAAACAAAGTTGGCCACATATGAAAGCTGAAGCCATAGGAGTGGATACAATCACCCAGAGAAACAGTGAATGTAGAGGAATCAAGGCAAAATTTTCAGGCACTTCTATATTCAAAGGGAAGGGGCCTTAATCTTCATTATTGCTTCATTTGCCTCCTATCCAAGTTGGACCCCAGAGTCAGCTGTTTAACTTCGCTCTAAATTATTCTACTCCCTTTAATGTATCCATCTTTCTTACCTCGAGTTCTAAATTCTTTCATCTTTGGTGCAATGCCTGAACTACAAAGCATAGTTAAAGAACATTATGGAAATATGCTCAAGAAATTGTTAGGAAATAAAAGGGGCCCTCATCACTGCTATCAAAGCCTTTTATTCATCTTCTGTTGATTTCTTGTATTTCTTAAAGCTGTTTTTAATCTTTTCTATTTTCTATCTTTAACCCCAGCATTTCTCACTCTTAGCAAGTAAACTATTACTGAAAAGAAACAAGCAATTATCCAATGTGAGCTTTCTCTCTACCTCAAAATATGTCTACAGCCTTCTTCTTACCCTTTCCTTGTACAGGAACAAATGCCTGCCTTAACTCCCATATATGTAGTGCTGCTGATCACACTGTCTCTTTTTGAGGATATTAAACATCTATAGGTTGATTCTTTTGTGCACTCACTAAATTAGCTCCTTACACTGATCTACAATTAAGTTCTGTGCCCTAATTCTAATAACAACCATACTACTATCCTACTATTCAAACTCTGGGTATTTTTGCAAAAGGATCATTCATACTTAAAACCTCCACTTCTTTACCACCCACTAATTCCTCACTGTCAATCTCCTACTCAATCACTGTATTAAAACTGCTTCCCAAGAGTCACAAATGATCTAGCCATCAAATTCTTCTACCTTTTTTGACTTCACCCTCCTTTAAATGTCTGTAGCATCGGTGTTTGTAAACCCCATCTTCTTCCCTCTAGAAACTCCTCCTTCCATGGTGTTCTTCTCATTTTCCTTCCACATCTCTGATTATTTAAAAAATATTCCTACTACTCATACTTCCTCAAGGTTTTATCTCATACATCTCTTGCCTCTCTACTCTCTCCCTGGACAAGCATCCACTGTGATGACTTTAAGTATCACCTTTCTACAACCAACTTGCACATCCTTTCCCTGATCACCAAACCCAAATTTCCAATAGCCTGTTTGATATAGAAATCTAGGTGGTATCTCAAACTCAAATGTGCCTAAAATCAAACATTTTCTTTCCATTCTCCCACTTACTGGCACATGTTCTCCTAATTACCTAAGGCTCAAAACCCCAAATTACCTTGTTCTCCCTCAACTATTTATTTCTTAAGAATTCAAACTTAGAGAAGTTAAGGAGAAAGTACAATGAACAGCCATATACTGTGTAACTAAAGTCACTGATTAACATTTTGACACATCGGCTTTATATTTCTGCATTTTCCTTTCCTTTTGCTTCTTGAATCATTTCTGCAAGGTGAAGATATCATGACATTTTACCCCCACTTTAGGATATACCTCCTAAGGTGAAGGACAATCTCCTACATAACCACATCACTGTTTTCACACTCGAGAAATTGAATAATATTATACTGGCGTCTGATAAAACTCCATACTCAAATTTCACAAACCATCCCAATTAGAGCTCTCTCTACCTCTAATCCAGAATCCAATCAGAACTCAGACTTTGTATATAGCAATCTCAATCTGCAGTAACTTTTACTTTCTTGAAACTTCTAAGCAAGTCCCATTGTGTCTACTTTGGATATATCACCCAAATCCATTTCTTTTCACCGCCTTGCATTCATTTCCTCTAACTTGGATTACTCCAATAGATAGTTTCATCTACAGAGTATTCCCAATTAATCTTATCATTCGACCATATTATCTAAGACTCAAATTCACCCCTCTGTTCAAAAACCTCCAATAATGTTCAATTAGTTAACAAATAAAGACTAAGATTCAGCTCCTGGATCAATTCAAGATCCTCCACAATTTGGTTGTACGATACATTTCCAGTTTTATGTTCTACTATTTTTCCCTACACCTACTCTGCACCTTAGCTCATACTATCCTCTACCCAGAATTCCTTTCCTCATGTAATTTTCATTTAAATAATAACCATTTTAAAAGAAAATTTTTCTGAGCTCTTTTCTGATCACACACCCTTCTCCTGCTGCCACCATATGACCTCCTCCCATATTCCTTTTCTAAACTCTATAATACTTTACATCTTTCTAAAAGCACATATCCTACTCTGCTTTGTATATCAATTCCTTAGGTATGTATCTTTATCTCTAAGAATAGACTACAAACTCTTAAAAGGCAGCAATGATTGCTGTGTACCCTAAAATATCACTACAGAATCCCACATATTGAACACTTGGTAAATGTTGATCTATTGTACCAAGAGGTAAAACTTTTACCATATTAGAATATATTAATAATGATTTCCAGGCCTCCAGCCTCTACTGCTCAACTACAATCTCTGACCTCTCTTGGTTCACTGTGGCCTTTTGTGGTTTCTGGCCTAGTATTTAGTTTAAATCATCATTTCCATCTCATATTAAATACTTTATTGTTTTTTCTCTCAAGGGTGTGGTGCTAAATGTGAAATATAGAAGGGTTCTATTTGATATGATAACTTTTTCTATGGTGCCACCAAATACTAATTCTATTTTTTACTTGTATTTTTTCATTATTTTTCCAACAGAAATCATTACCAAATACATAGAAAATATGTAGCTCTCACTAAAATTACAAACTATAAATATGAAAAAACTATGAAACAAATAACTTCCAAGATCTGCTGTTTACACTTACCTGTCCCCAGGCATACATATTATTATGAGTCTGGGAAGGGTTGACTTTTGAAAGCAAAAAACGGGCCTTAAAAACAAAGAAAAATAACATTATCCATCAAAAATAGACTGTCAATATAAGTTGAACATATACATTATGCCATCTAAAATCAATTTTAATATGCTGTAAAATTAATTTCTAAAAACATAACTTTTAAAAAAATTAATTAAATTTTGAAATATGTAGGCTACTCTGTTACAAAGAATGAATGTACACTCATCTCTTCAAATTATAATAAATAATAAGTTGTTGATTCCAAAACTCAGCATATAAAAATTATGTGTGCAATAATTATGAAAAGGTTAATGTGAAATGTACTAAAACTTGTTCTGAAACATCATCAGAGGTTTAAAGTAACAAAAAAAAGATAGAAACCATGAAAACCTATACTTTCTGTTAAACAATGACTCTCAAACTTTTTTAAAATATAGGCTATTCTATGAGACAACCTACCCAACATTTTACCCATCTATCCACTATGCCTTACCATGGGGGGGGGGGGAGGGACAGAATAAAAAAGGAAAATAGCAGTGCATATAGTGAGACACCAATGAGAGAACCAGTCATAAATTATTATTTCATACTGGAAGAACACAGGATCTCCTATCTTTTGAAATTTAATACCATACAAGTACTTTTCTACTCTATAAGTAAACAGTTTAACACCAGACAACTGGCTTTAGACTCAGAACATCTGGATTCAAATCCTACCTCCTCCATTTACTGTGTTTCCTGGGCCACAACAAACTAAGTCTCGGTTTTATTAACTGTATAATAGAAATAACAACAGGACTCCTATGAGGATCAAACGAGATATAATGTGTAAAGTGCTATTAGCTTTGCAAATTCTCAATATATGGTAGCTATTATAAAACTCTAATAATAATTGCTATCATTTCTCAAGAATGGTCACTGACATGTACCACCTACTTTGTAATAAGGTGCTAGGCACAAGGGATATAGCAAAAAAATAAAACGTAATCTCTGCCTTCAAGGAACCAAGTGAAACAAACCTATAACAACTTATAATTAATTTATTATAATTAAAATAAGAATTACAACGGAGAAGTAAAAAGTATTTTAAGAATGTATGTTAAGGGGTCCAAACCTACACTTCTGAAAAGCCCCAAAAGAGCCATGTGTATGTGTACATGTATCTTATTTAATCCTTATAATTCTGAAAATCACAAAAGCCTTTTGTAATACCATAATGCTTTCCTATTATATGACATTTTCTAGAAAACTGGAATGACAGAATGAGAAAAAAAAAATTTATGTGACCACAAACTTCATATTCATAGACTTAACCAATAAATAACAGCTTTAAGAAAAGTACACTAAATTATTTCCCAAGTTGTTTACATCTTCTTGCTCAAATGAAGCTGGCATTCCCCCAGAATACCCTGGCTCTGTTATTAGAGCTAGGCTGGAGGCAAAAAATGGGAGAAACTGCCAGCTTTAGGCAACTAGTCAATAATGTGCCTGTTCTGCTCTCAGAGATAAGGCAAAAAGCAAGCACACCTTCTCCCTGGATACCAGTATCTCCTGCCCACTTCACCTCTTTCATTTGCCTAGTGAGTAGCCTATTCAAAGTAAAGTCAGGAGGCAAGGAGGAACAGCTCATTGTAAAAGTAGTAACACACACACACACAAACTAACAGTACTTACCTGGCTACCCCCATGCTCAGTGTCGATGTACCTCGGCATAGGAAATCTGGAGTGAAGGATCTCCTGGGCGTCATCCACCGGGGCTTGCAGAAGGTGGCGGAAATTTTCATACTCTGGCATGTCCTGGTATCCTGACTTGCGCCACTGGGCTATGGTCTGATTTTAAAACAAAAGAATTAGTATTTTTGTCTATCCAAAATTTTAAGAGATGTTTCTCCAAAGGAAGTAATCTTCAGAAAATAAGAAAATTATAGAATATAATTTCATTTATCACATTAAGAATACTAATTTCTGTATCCTTAAGTAAATAAATGCAAAGTTAGGATATCTCTTCTCATTTAAAAAGAAATAATTACACCAGAAAACTTTAAAACACTATGCATATCAAATTAATATTGGTTAAAAGCTATCTACCTAAACTTATGATAAATAAGGAAAATTTTTGTTACTTTACATCTCCCAGAGATATCTAAATTAAAAACCTACTATGTATTATGAAGTCTTTCCCAACTGAATTACATTTTGGCAAGTTATAAAAACATAAAAACTTTAATAACAATAGCAATAATGCTACTAAGATACAATATCTTTAGAAGGACAATGGAATCAATTATTTTATTAAGGTAAATGGCTCCAAAAAACACATAATGAAGTCACCCCAAAATTTATACCTGGCTTGGTTTCTAACTTAACTGAATCAAAGTATGCTCAATATTGTTTTATATCTCTGTATTTAATAGAGAAGCAGTCGTCTGCATCTCTGATTTCTCCTTTAAGCACATTAACAAGCTATTTAAAGATACAAACATTATCAAAAAACAAAAAAATCAGCAAAAAACTTAGCTGTTATATTATAGGCATTATTCTTAAAAAATAAAGGATGTTAGTAAGCAGTATCAGTTAAAAATAATAATCAACAAATCTTTTAAAAGTCCCGAATAATATTACTGAAAAGATACTTTGAACAACACCTTTACTACTACAGTAAAAATCTAAAATCATTTACAATTTAAAAACTGAAAAACAAATCGAACGAGTTAGATCACTAGACTATGTCTGTGAATAAAGAGGCTCTGTATCTTTCAAGGTATCCAGAATACAGTGCTTTTTTATGTAGAGGAAGCACTTAAATGCTGGCTGAATGAATAAATTCAGGAATGAGCAGAGTTCTGCTAAATACCTTGCTAAAAATTAATAGTTACTTGAACATTCTGCTCTTTTCAATCATTTACCATTCAATTAAGTTTTAAACTTTAATTCACTTAGGCTTTAAAAGAATGTTAAGATGATATGGAGTATTTTTCTTAAATACTGTAAATACCTCATATGGAATACTTTTTAAATGATTACATAAAATGATTAAAAAAAAGAAGTCTGCCCACTGACAAAGGCTGACTCTTCCCCTCTTAATGTCTTCAGGTAAAACCCAAAAGTATGATATGCCTAATGTATACATCAATTGTTCTTATTTACCCAACATTGTGTTTTATGTAAATCTATCTGTCCAATCGTGTGTGGACAGATAAATCATGTGTGGACCACAAGTGAGTTAAATGCAAATGAAGTCTAAAAACCTATAGTAGAAAGAACCACATTATATACATATTTTATAAAAATGGAAATAAAAGTTTATCATAGTGGAAAATACTAGCCATTTAGTGGGGGGAAAAAAAAGACTTTACTGCACCTATGTGCACAGCTTTAAATGCTATGGAATCTTACCTCACCATGATAAATCAAAATCTGGAAGAATGTGTCCATGAGAAGAATACGATCTGCAAGAATGCTGCTGCTATCAAGAAGAACCGGCTAACATAAAGAAAAAATGAGAAAGAAGGAAAAAAAAAATAAAATATTTAATGACAAAAGATCTTTCCAGTAACTACTAAATTTTTTAAGTTTAAATTTATGTCATATTACTTAAAACATCTTGCTATTAGGAATTCTCATAGCATATTCTAATTTAATTTCCTTAGAAGTTTCCAAACTGAGGTGACAATTGAAAAATAGAGTCATGAGAAAATTGAAGATGACTCCTAAGCCTGATGGTGGCACCACTCAGAGGGGGAAAGACAGAGTACAGCAAACTTGGAACAGATGGAAAAATAGGGAATATGAAATAAAACGAGATGGACTAAAGTAATGACAGAAATTTGGGTATCACATGAATGAAAATGGCAATTAAAATGAAAGGATTAGACTGCATCACTTAGAGAAAGGGAAGATAGAGAAGCAATAGAGAACCCTGGAACATGCTAACACTTAGAGGTCTGAAAGGGAGAAGCCAGAAAAAGAAATTGAAATGGAACAGGCAGGGGTTAAACCAGCAGGTACTGTGGGTGTCAGAGAAATCCAGAGCAAAGGGTTCACAAGTGGAAGGCTTCCCAGGACAATACTGTTGGGAGGTCTGGCAAGATGTAGGCCACCAACAGCCTTAACAAGAGTGGTATGGTGATAGGGACTAGAGTCTGATAAGAATATGAGGTGAGAAAAGATAGACAACAAGTAACTTAGATTCCGAGTTTAGCTGTAACCAGGACCAGAGAAATGGGGTGCAATTAGAAAAAAAATGTGAAGCTGAGGGGGTTGTTTTGTCTGTTTATTTTGACATGAGTGCTATTAAGGTTTCTATGTTAATAAAAATGAGCCAGAAGAAGAGTAAATGATACAGGAAAGAGGGCAAAGCCTTAAGAAAATGAAGCTAATGAGATTCATGGAATAAATGGAAAAGCTGGAATCTGACAGGAGCAGGTACTAGGGTCAGTGAGATTCCAATTTTCCTCTAAACACTACTCTACATTTTCCAGATGTCTATAATTTACATATATTAACCTAAAATTTTTTAAAAGTTATTTCTAAAACTTTCCTTTCTGATTTAAAGAACTACAAGACCAAATATATAGCTGGATCAACATTCTAAAAGTACATTTTTCCTAGAAAAGTATTGAGATAAATTACTGAACAATTGCAGTAACAAAATAAAACCTACTATTTTTCATATATAGTCATTACATACTTTTAAGTCATAAAACAGACAATTTTAACCACTTAATGAAAAAATTTTGATAACAGGTTAAAGTAAGTGGAACAGTTTGTTAACTAAGGCTAAATAGATGCTTTATCCCTTTTCTAAGTATACGTCTTTATAATCACTATATCTTATATGCAAAAAAAAGACTAGAGGAAAATGAGATTAAAGCAAGAGACTTTGTTCCCACACTAAACTCTGGAATAAGCTCCAAATTCTAGAATTACCATCACCTTTAGACACAGTTAAAGACATAAGAATCATAAGCCCAAGAAGATCTAATCAAACGACTGAATAAAACATCTTAAAAGTCTCTTCCACACCTCATTGTTTAATCATTTTTTTAAATTATTTCCTAATATGGCCTAGCCTGGTGTCAAGCACATAGTAAGCACTCATAAATTTTTAAGTGACTATATAAATAATTTAAGGTAATTATTCTTGATTTAAATTCTTATATTTAGTAACTATGCTTCAAGAAAAAGTTGTTTTTACTAATTAATGGCACACATCACAGTAACAGCCCCTCTCACCTCTGGCGGTCCACTAAAAGAATATGCATACAGAATAGGCTGAATCATGATTAGAGACTGGGTCAGATCTTGACGCATAAAATGGTGACGATAATATGAACTCTCATCAGGACTATTGTTAAAAACTTGCAAGAAAGGAGACCTTCTTAAATGAAACATAAACTGCAAAATAAAACATGTGAGATAGCTTTTACCAATTTTAATATTGATGTTGTTTACTATTATAAAAAGCATTGGATTACAACTAACACCATAATAAAACAAGTTATAACATCTAAATTGTATTCCTCAGAAAGATTCTTACTCATATTTACCAATTACTTGAAAATATAATTCAACAATAAAAAAGTTAAAGAGGTGACTCAAGAAAAACGAGAATAGAGACAAAAACCTCTAGCTCAGATCTAAGTTATTCGGAGGTTGATCCCAGGTGGCACATTATCAGCATTCTTTGTTTTTATTCCTCAACTCTATGGCCATATTTCTGGGCTTTTTTATTACTACTCATAACCACCAACCAAAAAACTGTAGGAGAACATAAAAAAACAGATTTTCTGCTTTTTGTATACCTCCAAAAAATTACACTGGAAAGGGTCTGAACTGGTTTTTAAAAAAGGACTACGTAGACTCAGCTTATTATCTCCAAATAACATTCTCTATATTTAGTGTTTCATTTATTCTTTCTCCCCTTCCACTCACTCCTCATGTGAAAGAGATCAGAAAGGGGGAATGTTAGGCCTGAATGAAGGACAGCTATGCTGTCCTCCGATATGAAAGGTCTTTGATACAATCAATAAGATCAGTTCCAAAGTATTCTCATTTGTCTTTTAGTTACTTCTCTCACCTTCCTTCAGTCCCCAGGTCTTGAATGCCTACATATTGCTCCTGCGTGGGATTCACTCCTCAGTTCTCTCCTAAGACATACCATACTGAAATTCTCGTTCCTTTTCTTTTTTCAATGATCCATAATGCATTGAGAGGCTAGGCTCTCGCATCTCTACCACTTCAGCCATTCCTGTGTATTCACAGGAATGTTTAATTGGTAAACTTAGGGTTAAATATTTTGGAGATGAAGATCTCCCTTAAATTTAGACTGTCACCTTTTAGATCACCAGGCTTTGAAAATCCATAGAAAAAGTATTTTGGGGTTCTCTGGTCTCTAATTCCAGTAGAGGGGAAAAGATGAGATGCCCATAGTTCTCAGAATCTAAAAGCCTAAAAAGCATTTAGTAAAAATACTTAGGCTAACAACAACACTCCCTTTCCTACTAGTTTCTACTAAGAAGATAAGGCCTGAGAATTCTCTAAAGAGACAGGGTTTTTTCCTGTCTTAAGACAAGTGGATTCTGCCTTTTCCTGGGTCTCCAAAACCTCACTAGAGATTTAAGGAAGTCTTCCTCTATAAACATGGAGTTCTAGGTCACAGATCAATAAAAGATTTTCCAAAAATATAAAAGGAGCTCTGAAAAGAAAGCTGAGGCTTTAAACAAAGTTTTCATGGTCAAAAATAGAACTTCCACATCACATCTCAATATTAATCATCCTCAAGACTGAGTTAAAATGCCATCTCTTCTATAAATATGTATCAAATTGTCCATTTGGAAGGATTATTTTTGGTTTCTTTTAAAGTCTGTATCTCTCTCATAGCATTTCTTACTTTCTGTACATTTCAGATCTCATTCTTCAGACTGAAAACTCCTTGAAAATGGGATCTATGTCAGTCATCCTATTCTCCTAAAGTTCCTTGCACACAATACTTAGTTGAATAATTACCTGTCACTCATATAAACAACCTAAACTTTTAAAAATAGCTATTAAATTAAGAGATTAAGAAATACATTCAATGCCCAAGTTAAAAAGTTTCTGGAAGATAAATCAAATTAGCTTTATTTATCTGGTATGTCCCCATAAAACTGTTCTCAGGTGGTACGAGGCTATAAGACTAGTTGATTAGTAAAATTACTTCAGATAAAGTTCTTTTGGTGCCACTATAATTAGATTCTTTATATCAGATAGAAAGCTAATCTTTCTTTCACCTAATTCTATTCCACAATAGGGTTCTAATGGAAATCTCTATTCATCACAAATGAATGACTATTTGCAAGGCCAATATAAAAATACTATTCACAGCACAACATTAATTTCTAAGCTAACCCAAAACTTACTTAACCAAAAAAATAACCCAATACAATAGGTTATATAAGATGAGTAATAGAAAACAAAATAACAGAAAAAATGAGACCCAATGTTATTGTCAACATAAAGAACACAAAATTATATATACTCACCTGTGGATAAAGGGAGAAAGTCTCCGAAAATCTGAAGGAACTTGGATCATCTTTGTGATATTCTCCAAATTTCTGACACTAAATGAAGTAAAACATGTTAGTAATCTACTTCTTGGCATAGAATTAAAGCTGTTGCCTATATACATGTTCTATTTTAAAAAGTTATCACTCTTTAGCAGGCAATATTTGATATACAATAATATTAGAATATTACTTATAGACTTACCATGAGACTGATTACAATAAAAGAAATACATTTGAATTTCAAAAGTAAAAAATACACTGCTCCAATACAGTAACAACTCATCTTTATGTGTTTGGATTTTTATAATCTTAGTGTCTCTGACAGCTCTTAAGATAATGACCAAAAGAGCTGAACATGTGCCCCTTAATACTCTATCGAAAAAAGACAACAGCCAAGTGACAGAAAGATGCGTTATCAACATATCATAGTGGCTACAAAAGCAAGTTGCTGGTATAAAATCTGACATATCAGAAACAATAAATACCAAATAGAGGGGAGGACTGAGGAAAAAATTAAACTGGCAAACAAATTGGAAACATAAAGGCAGAAATTAGAAGGAAATAAAGTAAAAAAGACACACTCTGGCAAGAGAGATGTCCTCTCAGATAATGTGACCAAAGGCATCTGAACAACTGAGATAATCCACATAAAAGAGTGCTTTAGCACAATGACTGACACTAAGTACTCAATAAATGTTAGCTTCCTCTCCTTGTTCTTGAGCAAAATCTCTGCCATGAAAATGTTGTACAGTACTTATGCAATTGGTCTATTTCCTGACAATGTTTATCATATGGATGCATATGATTAAGGGCAAAAATAAACACAAAAGATAACAAAGTGTTCACTGCTGCAAGTAATACTGAATTTTTGCTGCCTGGAATGTTGAACTATATCATTTATGTATTTATCTATGTCTTATAGAGCACATAAAAAGGCATAATTGACTTGATCATGTTTTTGGCTTCCAGGAAAAAGCATTTTAGAACCACAGTTTCCAAAAGATAGAAATGCTAGTTGCAGAGCTAATCCTCAGAAAACAGATCTTGGTATCTGGGAGTAATAGTCTGGCAGTCTTCAGTGCCCCTTAATTATACTTTGCTGATAAAATTTATAGATTAAGATAATAATCCTCACTGTCCAATATGTTAGCCACTAGCTACACATGTAGTAATTTATAGTAGTTAAAATTAAATAAAAATTCAGTTCTTCAGTTGAACTAGCAATATTTCAAGTGCTCAACAGCCATATATGTATAGTAGTTCCATAATGGGCAGTGCAGATTATAGATATTTACACCACTGCCAAAAGTTCTGAACAGTGCAGATCTGGAATAGCAAACACACTTGAAAAGATCTAGAATATCAAATACATTGAAAAGATTTTGTGAAAAAGCCAATGTCATATATTATTCAGAACTATTGATCACATTATATTAAATACACACATTTTAAACTGTGCCTAAGATTGTTAAAGCGTTGGACAAATCTGATAATTATAGTTAATGATGGCAACAAAGACTGCTGACTTTTATGACTGGGTAACTGGGGATGTCCAAAAGGTTAATTTCCAGAGTGGCATGTATCTGATACTTATGTCTAAAAGTTTTGCTTTTATTATGAATGTTTTTTATGTCATTAAATATACTCTGTTACTCATTTTTAATAGTTAACTAGCATTCCACTATATTCAGATACATACCATAACTCTCTTAACCAATCCCCTCATTATTAGCATTTACATTTGTCCCATAATATCTTTAGAATAAATTCTTAGAGGTAGAATTTCTGAGTAAAAGATAGTTTTTAAGCTTTTGATACATGTCACCAACTGCCTTGTATATCTTAGGTTATACAGATGTTTACAAAGGTTACAGATTCTTACACCAACCTATAAGCTATGAAACTGTCTTTTACCCTGAATATTAACCAACTCTAAGCATTATGCTATTTTTCTAATTCTTACCAGTTTGACAGATACAAAATTGTTGTCTTGTTGACTTTCGTTATAAGACTGGCAACTTTTCCATATGTTTATCAATCACTTGCATTCCTTCTTTTGCTAATTCCTTATTCATGACCTTTGCTCAATTTTGCCCAAATCTTATTGATTTGTAGGAGCTCTTACATATAAAAATTACATTCTATCATATATATAACAAATAATATAGTCTATACTTTACTATAAATAACAACATAAAATTTGCATTAACATACATAAACATAAATTTCTAATCTCTAGGTTACTTCTTTTAAAAATTTCTGAACATTTATCAAATGCTCTAGCACTAATTTATCATTTAAGTAGTCCTTATTTACAACCTACCCAAAACACTAACACAAATGAGAAAAAAGACTGAAACATAAAAGATATCTATCAAAGATCCACCATTTGAGTTATTCAGAATACAACTGGGCAGATAAAGCAACAATAACACAGTTTTCTTGAGGAAAATAACACTTCCAAGAAGGCTAGTCCTGTCTTTAATTCAGAAAATAATTATTTATGCATCAAGGCAGTCAATCATATAACAGACTCTAAAAGTCAAAGCTTGAGCTCTATAAGAAAATGGTAATAATAAAAACAGGATAACAAAAGTTCTCGGTCCCACTGGTGCAGCAAGAAAATTTTGCAAGGGAAACCCCAAGAGTATGAAACAAGAAAAATCTTCTGGGCCAAGTCTAATGAGATGAAGTATTTATCCACTGGGCTGGCAGCACAGCTAAAGGAAGAATACAATTAGTGCTTAGTGGGTAAACTAAAGATCAAAGATGAAAAAGAATCAAATGCTAATTTTAAGTTGTAGGAGAATGTCATTCAATAGCAAAGGTCAAGAGTCAAAAGGGTAAGGAATAGATTCATGAAGGAGGACACAAGAGTGACCCAAACAAGAGACAGATGGAGGCAGCAAATCATGTGTTGATGCTAGTAGCTTAAGTGATGCGACCAAGCAGAGCAAGGGCTTATTTTAAAGATGTCAGAAGCAAATGTGGTGCCAGCACCAATTTGGCCATATAATTACCCATTATCTAAAAAGGTTTATAAATAGATGTTTATTTTTAATTAAAATTACTTTAAATCCTCTAGGAAAAAACAATTATATTCACTATGTCAAATTAAGGCAAAGTGGTTGTTTAGTATAATTTCATATATTTTTTCACTAGAATAAAACTTAGAAAAGCGTAGTACCTAAAGATATTAACCATTAACCCTTTCTCTATTTGTGTTGCTATCAGGTTGCTAAAATTTAACAGTATGGAATCAGTACAAAAAATGAGACTACACTGTATTAGCTACTTAGAATAGTTTGTATAACTAAAGTTCATTTATCATCACCTGAAGCTTCACTTGTACACTAATTTGATTTAATCAATTAAGAGAAAAAGAAAGATCACATCCTCACCACTTTTACAATACATGAGGGGCTCTTAGCCACTAGGAGTTCTATAAGAGACTATGATTTATTTTAATTGGTTTTTGAACTCTGTATACCATAAGATACCAGCTACAGTGATAGTTTCCAAATTACCCTGTAGCAATTTCTTTACTCCCATGTGGCAATATGCAGTAGAACTGTTCAGTTGAATTAACTTCTTTTTCAGTTTTTGACACAAGTGAGGCCAAAGATAATTGGTGAAAGCTGTTTTGCACAGGAAGCAGGGCAGTAGTCTGACACTATCAGCTTCTCCCTGCCAAACTGCCTCTACCCATTACCTCTTGGACACAATTGTCATCTTATAAGGACAAGCTATACTGTTGTTACAGATCAGAGTAAAATTTCCATTATGTTATGACTCACCTGTCTTCTAGTCCCAACAGCACTGCTGCTGTTGTAAATGTTATAAACTGAAGAATGTGTAGATTAGAAGTGAATTATACTGTGAGATTTTTGTAATTTTGTACTTTTTGCAACTGTCTCATTTAATTATTTACAAGGCCATTCTATTTTATATTTTATTAGTGTTTGTGTTTTACAAACATGTCAGTTTTCGAAGTGTGAGATAGAAAAGAAAGGTTCTAGACATAAGCCTACAGAGAATTCTGAAAAAGTACCATCTTCTGTAGTCACTTCACTATACTCATGCAACAAGGGACACAGAAAAGTCTATCTTCACAATGAAAGCTACTTATCAGTGGTTTTTACCTGGTCTGATATCCCAAGTTTTACTATTCTATTTTGTGTCAGGTGCAATAACCTACAAATGCAGTAACAGTTCCAGCAAAACTTAAAAAGCGCTTTACTACAATCACAGCCATTTGACAAATAAAGGTGCTGATTTCTTCAAACAGCTTTTAGAATCTCAAAACGATAAAATGTTTGTTAGTCACAGTGAAAAGAATCAGGAAGCAAGCAATTTCTTAGGACAACTTCCTACCCAGAAAAGGAAAAGTCACACGTTTGGGGGAGAGCTTAATAATGCCAATATGTAATAAAATTACACTAAGTAAAATGCTGGGACAAGGTGCAATCTGAGAAACTGAAAAAATTCTATCTGAAAACAATATAATAAGTGAATGAATTGATGACATGTCACATGATACTGAGAGGTTTACATAACTAGTTGAAAACAGCTTTTCTCTATTTAATTTGATTAGTCAACAGATTTCACCAAATTGCTAAATGGTAGTTAAAGTCAAGAAAACTTTCTAATACCCTAAACAAGCAAAGGTCAAAATATATTTAATGTTTTATCTTCTTATCTTGGTCTATGTTTGAGAAATTGTTAGCATTTGTAACAGTGGTGTATGATCAATAGTTTACTCCATGAGAGGTTTTATGTCTCTTGTTTAAAAAAAAAAAAAGACATGCTGATGTCAAACAACACTGCTTTCTTCAGAGGGATGCTAGTATGAAAACACACTTGCAAATAAAAGGGGAGAAAGCTCTTAATGATGCTATAAAACTGGCTAACTTTACTAAACAAAGACTAGTTCACTCAATGCTTTAAAAACTACATGAATATCTGGACAAACAGCACAAAAGGCTCCTGCTACAAACAGAAAACCAATAGCTTAGCAGAAAGAATTCTCAACAGGGTGTTTGAGCTGAAGGCTCAGCTAAAGGATTGAAGAAGTACTTTCAAGCAAATAGTAAGCCATAGTTTTCTGAATAAAAATGGAACAGAACTTAATTAAGCATTCTAGGTCATAATATAAATAATAGCTTCTTGACATATTAAAATCCCATCATTATCAATAACCTTACTAACATACACTTTGGTAATCTAGATGTAGATAATCAAGACTTATCTATATTTTTCTCTAATTATGTATAATTTTTATATCCCAATTCTTCTCTTAAAAATTTCAGTTAAAATGAAAATAGAAAACTAAAACCACAGCAATGAAGAAAATATGCAAAAAAGCAGTGAAAGCAGTTACAGTAATAACAGCCAAAAAAACAAAAAGTTACGCAATTGTCATTTTCATTTTACAGAAAAAAAAGGCATTTTAGTTTACTGGAAAAGGTAAGGGAATTCTACTATTCATCATTATGCCTTTCTCAGCAACTTGAACAGGAGTCCCTCATACAGTCAGTTACACTGTTAAGTGCTTTGAAAGAGATTATCAGCAACAAATATTTACTACAAATAAAGGCAAACAAATTTAGAAAGGAAAGATGTTCACTTCTTACCAGTCTAATGAGTTGTCTGTCTAGCCATCTAAGCACATCTGGTCCTTCCTCTGTTTCTGCTCTATATACTGCCAGCCTGGCCATAAGAATGGCAGCTGCTTCCTGGTCAAAAGATGCAGCAATATTTTGGATTTGAGTTTGAGCATCTGCCCAGCTAAAGATAAGAAAAAGCAAAGAAATGCTGCTGAATTATTATATTCACCATAAAATAGTTGGCTATCACACAAATTTAAATTTGAAAGGTATAGTAAATTACTCCAAAATTTCAAAATTCCAATATTACCTAAAAAAATTAGCATTAAAAAAAATCAATAATAGCAAGCTTCAGTATAGCAGTCATTGTTTTTCAGAAAAATATACCCAAACCTAATGAAATCTTCTAATGTAACTATAAAGGTAGATCTCTAAACATTCTTTAAAATATTAAGATTTTTACAAGTAAAAATCATAGCATAGGTTTGTGCATGTGCATGTGTACGTAGATACACAAGTACCTATATCGGACTTTAAAAATTCATTTATTTAATTTTGTAAAAGCAGAAATATGGAAATGTAAAATAAAGGCTATCTCCCAGCCTAAGTAATTCTCATTTACTGAAATGAAAAAAGAATACCAGAATTATTTTTCTCATTGGTTGTTTTTTTAATGGGCTATTAAGAGCTAGTTCATTTTTTATATCAATTTTTTAAATTAAATTTACTGAGGTAACATTGGTTAATAAAATTATATATGTTTCAAGTGTACAATTCAACAATACGTCATCTGTACGTTGCATTGTGTGTTCACCACCCAAAGTCAGATCTCCTTCCCTCACCATATATTTGACCCCCTTTACCCTTTTCTCCCTCTCGACTCTCCCCTTTCCTTCTGGTAACCACTAAACTATGTCTCTGAGTTTTTGTCTTGTTCATTTATTGCTCTCAGCTTTATATTCCTTACCCTTTTGATTCTTGACCTTTGCTATCTCAACTTCTGTCTTATTTCACTTAGCATGATATTTTCAGATCCATTCATTTGTCTTTAATTAATTAATTTTGTCTTTAATTAATAAAAATTATATTTAAAATTACTATGTATTCTTTTTTCTCCATGTTAATACCTAAAACCAATTAAAAGTGAAAACTTTTATCTAAGGGATCAATTTGATATTATATATAAAATAGCAGTAATTTATTAAATTAACATTCTATAAATCCAATCCAATTAAACGGATCATTGGTAGACTCAGCAATAGTTTTTGTTTGTCTGTTTAATACTTCACAGAAGTTTTGTAATAGTTAAGCTTAACCTAGTTCTAAAGTACCTCACTTTAAGGAAGTTTGGCAACACTTATATAAACTTCTTGAAAAGCTGGACCACTTTTTACATGACTCAAAGAAGTAAGAAGTGATCTCAAGGGAATTCAGGCAGTAACATGTTCAAAATTCTTCTTTCTTCCTCTATTTTTCATTTTTTTCAAATAGACAAATAACTTTTTAATATTTTCCAAATAATTGACAATTGTGAATTATCTCAAATCTGTGCCTAATTATTCCCTCTTAGAAACTATCTCAACAAAGGTAGTAGATGGCTATGTTACACAAAATACTACCCTATAATTTTAACTGTTAGACTTTACCCTTTGTGGTCTCAACCAGTGCTACTCAAAAGTATGGTATGCGAACCCAATGCAAGTTTGCCATAAGGTAAGAACAGAAAACTGAGAGTAATGTTTAGAAACTTTTGAGCAATTTACCTAAATTTTAAGTCTGATGGACCTAATAATAATAGTGATTTGTATTTTGAATAGGTTTTTAAATTTTAATTTTCCTAGTAATTCACTGTATTGTATTTAATAAAAGTACTAGTCTCCAAAGGATTAGGGAGAAAAACTGGCCTTTCACCAGAGAGTTGAAGACTGATCTATGCCACATCATCATTAGCAGACTAAGTATGTTCAAGTCTTTTGCATTCCACACCCTTTCCCAAAAGTACCCAGTCTACAAAGCAGATGCTAAGTTTCATAAATGAATTAAATGACAAATAACACTTGAAAAAAAAACACAATGGTAAAAGTAGCTAGAACTTTAGCATCCATTAAAAAGCAATGTTATTAATTACTGTGCTATTTTATATATGTATATATAATGGGTCATATATATATTATAATTGCCTTTTACAAGATAAGGTTTAACAGTTTTTCTCCACCTCTCAGGGTAAAAACATAAATAAAAAAATATTTTTAAGCATAGTTTTTAAATGGCTTTACATTTCTAACAATGAATATTTAACAAATAAGATGGGCTAAAAAGAAATAAAATGCTCTTACTGTTCATTTTCTAGTCACGGATATCACTTAAAATAGGAATCCAGTCTGGGAGCACAACTCAGAATAGTTTTGATATGTAAATTAAATTTCTAATAAACAAGACTTACTTCCTCGCAATGGTGGTCACTCGGATACGTCTCTGCCCACTTGAATGCTGATACTGAGTCACAAACTGGATTGCACCACGTCCTCCCTGAGGAATTGGAGCATTATGCTGTGTAAAAGTAAAATAGTAAAAACTGAGAATAATATATTATCTTGTTGTCATACGGTCATTGATGCATATCCTAGCATTAACAAAATTCATTCTAATATCAATAAGCATGATGTCTTTTACAAAACAGTTCTGATTTGCTTTATCAAATATAAATGGATTTGAGAAAAGGGGAAAAATGATGAGGATAAGAGGAATGAGTCTCGCTAGGAAATTGATTTCAAGTAATATATAATTCAGAGGGACATGAAAGCACAAAATGAAGAGAAAAGTATAAAGAATTTGAGATAAAGAAAGGTACAAGTGAGGTAATTTTGCCTAATAGTATCCAGATGGAGAAACTGAGCTAAGTCCTACTCTCCTATCTATATAAGATGAAAACAGAACTTTTAGGAAGATAATCACATGACGAACAGATGACCAGTGGATAACTACTAATGATAAGAGACCAACATATAGTAATGATCCAGAAAGAAATAGCAAGTGGTCAATAGGAAACTTTCCTTATACCCTTTGACAATAGATATTCTTTCTTTCTTTGTTTTGGTCAATAAGAGCCATTACCTTTTTCGCAAATTTTAATTATTAAACAAAAAATTTCTGCACTTGTCTTAGGATGGTTAACTATTTATAGTCTGTGGTTCATTTTATGCCTAATAACTATTGGTATATGTCAGTAATTTATATATTTAATCATTCTTTAATACTGCTTCCTTCTGTAACAGAAAAAAAAACTTTTCAAATATTGGAAGCTTTACCTTCCAATCTTTCCTATGGATTTTGATATATAAACTTTCTTATAGGACTCATATATCATTACATATATGTACCTTGTGACAATTAGGAAGAGCTAGATATTGAATTACAAAAATGCATAGCTAGAATAAAATTTAAGATTTTATTTATGCTTCAATATTATACTTAAAAAAAAAATAAAACTGAGACTAGAATTTGTATTGCTGATGGCTGGGCAACTGCAGGTTTCCCTGACATCTCTATTACAGTATGTCCTCTCACTTAGGAATAGTAAAAAGTATAGGTTTGAGAAATAGAAAATGACAAATTAAAAACTCCAAAAGAGAGTAAGCTTTGGGTCATATTTACTATTGGAAGAAAAACTATGAAATATTCATGGCCTAAATTTAATGCTTGTTCAAATATGTTTCAATATTCAAATATAAAAAGTCATACCTGATTAACAACCTCAAAATATATGGCTAAGGTTGTAGTGGGACTAAGTCCACATATCTTCCATTGACAAGTGCCTCCTGTTCCTATCTCCTATAAAAATAAAACATATGTTTAAAAGCTAGACAGTACAATTTATTACTATAATACATACTATGGTGAAAAAGGGGGGGACCTCAAGTAAGAAAAAAACCTATTTCAGGTTTCTAACTCATTGCATGTTAAAAGGTTAAGATTTTTTAAGAACATATAAAACATACCATGAAATAAAATTAAGCGATTTTTACACAAAATTATAAAATAATTCAAATTCTTGCTAAATTATAAAAGAATTGATACGAGTTCTTCATATTGTTGCCTTTAAAAGTATCAATGAAGTAATTACAACATTATCCTTCTATACAACTATTTTATCTGTGTAAAGAGAAAACTGGTTCAACACATAATATATGCATGTGTGAAAACAGATTTTTTGGATAAGCACAGCATAATTTAAGCAGTCTGATTCCCAAGGAAACTTCTAAGATATAAATCTTTACCATGTAAACTGCTTAAAATTAATTTTTAATTCTGTCATTTTAAAGATGATTAACCTGTTGAATTGTACACATGAAACTTACTAGAGTTCATTAACCAATGTCACCATAATAAAAAATTTTTAATTTTTAAAATTAAAAAATTATAAATTAAATAAATAAAAAAGATTAATCACTTGTATTATTTGTCCTTCATCCTCTCTACAGCTACAGTACATAATTCTACCATTTTTAAGTGTACTATACATTCACTAGATGGAAAAATATAAAAAGGAATTGAAACTTAAGTCTTGCTAATTTTGTTACTTTGTTGTAAATTCTACTAACAAAAAAAAATTTCAGAGTTCATTTTGACTTTCAGAAGTCTCCAAACTGCCAAATCATAACTCTTTTTTTATGCACACTGGGGCAAGGAATAACTTAGGAGTAAAATGAATTAACAAACAAAACAAAACAAAACAAAACAAAACAAAACAAAATAAAATAAAACAAAACAAAGACTGGTGACATTACAAAAGTTTTAATTTAGGGGAGAGTAGGAAAATGGGTATTCAGAAAGAGCAACCACAAAAAGAGATATAACAATAGAGGGTGAACGACATTCTACTGATAATTTTGAAAAGAATGCTACATGCTGCTACCCAAGGTCTCAGTTCATTCTGCCCTGAGAATTAAATTATACTTTCTTTATAGAATAAAGATGACTTACATTTTCAGACACACAGGGTCCTTTAGAATTGAGAGACACACAGGGTCCAATAGCTCCTGAAATCTTTATTTCCCTTGAGGTCTGCAAAATAAGAACATAGTACACTTTGGTATGCTCAATCAAGATAAGCTCAAACATTCAACTGTAAGTAAATAAGAAGAAAGATACTGTTCTACATTTAAAATTCAAAAGTCAATGAAAATATATTGTTAAAAATAATCAGTGGGCACATCTGTTAACTTCCAAATTTTAACTATTAAACAAAAATCTAGCCCTGACCTAACTTTAATCCTCTATTACAGCTTCCCAGAGGTCGTCTCTATTTGGGACTGCACACTCAATTAAATCATACCATACCCCAAATTCCTATGTCCTAATCCAAAACCTTAGACATCTTCCATTCCTCCTCTCATAAAAAAAATCTGTTTTTTTTTTCAATCTGCACTAACACCAAAATTTAAGCTATCATTACCTTCTCTCTAAACTCAGTTTTCTTAATATTCTTTTTCCTCACAAATCCTGAATGCCACTGTCAGAAAAATTCTATACAAAACATTGTTCTTCATTAACCTACGATGGTTGCTTCTGCCTACACACATATCTGCAAACTACAAGCAACATGCAAACTTAAAACTACTTCCCTTACCTACCAATGTAAACCATCCACTCTCACTGGTCCATTTTCCCCAACACACCTCTGTGCTTCTCCTAACACTGGGCTTCTGGCTAAAATGCAATCTCTTTAACCAGCTTAAATTCTGCCAAAAACCAGTGTAAGTCACTGTAAAACCATTTATCTTCTAGGATAAATTCTGTCTTGCATACATTCATTTTTTCTTCCCTAAACCTTCATAGAACTTTTATAATGTTATCTAATGTTATTTCATTCTATCACATGTGTTAACCTTGTCTTCTATTAAGACTAAGTTTCTTTGTGTCTTGGATATCCTTTGACATCTCTACCGTTTTTTAGTGTAATGCTGGACATATAGCAAGCATTCAATAAAATAACAAGATTGACAAGATTAACAAGCATTCAATAAATAACAAGATTAATTAATATACTTGTAACTAATACTAAGCTTTTGGATTTTCAAATTCAAATTTGAAATGAATGATAAGACTGAATAATATCAACAAACTACTAACCATAAAACAATTACTGATCATCCAAATAAAAGAGAACATGTTTCTCTTAAGTTAGAAACCAATTACTGCAATTAAAAAAAAAAAAACTAGCACTAACATAAGCAAATTTATCTTTTAAAAAGATCAAATACATTTAAAAGTTAAACCCTAAATGAACAAATAGTTAAAGCAAAATTTACCCATGTATCTTTTCTAATAATTATTCAGAAATGTTCAAGTAAATTTGATTGCACATTTAATAATGACATGTTTTTCTAATGAACAAAATCTTTAACTCTGGGTTTCAATATTAAACAACTACTATTTTTAAAGCATGTATTGAAATTGATTACTGGTATTTTAAAATTATGATCGAACCTACAAACTGCTCTTGATAACATACACATGTCAAGTTTTGGTTCTTACCTTTATTTCTAAAGTACCACCAAAGCCCATTTTAAACTGTCCATGCATATCTTTGGTAAAGACTCTTTGAAAAGTTTGCTTGAATAAGGAAGTGTTGAAAGAGTCACCCATTACCATGTATCCTCTGCATGGAAAGAACAAAAAACAATGTATGTGATACAAGTAGTGAGTCTGTGTGTTAAAACTAAAAGAATAATTACCTCTCAGTACTACTAACAGATTTTAAAGATATTTCCCAAAATGTGCTACATTACCACTAATTTTTAAAACTCATATAAGTGAAAATATCCCCACCACACAAATAATCTCAATCCTGAGGATACCTGAGTGGCCCTAACACTTGGCATTTGTCCTCAGTAACTTTAAAAATCTTTTTTAGAAAGGTAATACATTCACATATTACAAAATTCAAGAGGCAAATGGGTACACAGTAGGAAATGTGTTTCTACTACTCCAGGCACCCAGTTCTTCATATTGGTGAAGATAACTGACAGTTTACAGAATGCATTCTCGTTCTTAAAAACAAATACATATATTTGTATGTCTATATATGTATATATTGTCTGTGTGTTATATCAAACTTAGTGTTACACCCAATGAATGAGAATACAGGGCTATTAAGAGAGCATTTTCACTTTTTGTACTAATGTTTTGTCAATAAGCACCTAATTTTTTTTAAGTTTTAAAAAAATATAAGGTATTTTATATGTACAAGGCTATTCAATGAAACATTATAATAATAAAACTGGAACCATCTATTAAGAGACTGGCTGAATAAAGTATGGTACACTCACACAATGGAGTCATACATCGCTACAGACTAAAGTGGCTAAAAGTATGTGGAATTTTCTGACATTTATATAAAAAGGGGGATATACACACCCATAATACACATGCATACAAATATTTGTATACATTTTCTCATATTTTAAAACATTTCAAGTAGTTTTTAAGCAATACAATATAATCAAAAATTAAAATAAGCAAAAGTAAAACTGATGTCCTATAATGGTTATTTTATTTTAGATAATGTTAGTCGTGATTTATATGATTTCTAATGCTATTACAGATTGTAACCTTTTTAACTTTTGTATTCTATTTATTTGTTACTAGTATACAAAAACATAGTTGTATTTTGTACACTGAGATTGACCTAGGAGTCTTGACAACTGAATATATTAATTCTAACAGTTTGTACTTTGTATTTAGATCCTTTCAGATTTTCTTTTATGAACATATCTGTGATGACCGGTGTTATCACCAAACTGATAATGCATCCTAGGCTAATGACAACTTACAACACTCCACTTATCTGCCTCCTTTTATAGCAAACCTCTATGAAAAAGCTCTCTATATCCACATTATTCAGTGTGGCCCTTGGTCCAGCAATATCAGCGTCACTAAGGATGTTGTTTGAAAAGGAGAATTCCAAGTTCCATCCTATTATACTAAATCCAAAATCTGTTTCAACAATATATCCAGCTGATCTGTACATGTGAAAATTTGAGCAGCTCTGATCTGTATCAACTACTTCCAATTCCCTCCACTTGTTCTCTTTCGAATTCACTCTAAGTCGACTTTCACTGCTCTTAGGAAGGTCACTGATGACCTGCAGTGTCATACTACACAATCTTCCTTACAATATCAACTATTTTTATTGCTTTAAAAAACCAATAATGCTCTGACAATTCCCTAATTTATATCTCCAAGCCAGAACTATCTCATGCATGGAAGGTTGTATTATACCCAACTGCCTACTAGGTATCTCCTCATGGATGTCTACTGGCATTTTAAACCAAACACATTTAAAACCGAATCTTTCCCAAAATACTCTTTATCCCACAGCCTTACCCATTCCAATAAAGGGCAACTCAATTCATCTAGTAGACTCCTTTGGTTTTCTCAAACCCCAGATCCAATCTATCAGCAAATTCTCTACCTTCTTAATGTATCCAAAATCCAACCACTTCTTACTACCTGTGATCCTACCACACTTGGTATTCTTGTATCCCCATATGGTAAAGCCTCACTTAACATCATTGATAGGTTTTTAGAAACTGTGACTTTAAGCAAATGACTATAACAAAACCAATTTTACCACAGACTAATGATATCGACAATAATTAAGTGCTTAGGGAATATTTCTGGTCACAAAAACATCACCGAACTTCTAAATAAAGACCCATAACACTTCTAATGTTAAATACTAACATAAATGTGAGCTGTACATACATTTAAGAAAGAGTAGTAAAAACAAGTAAGATAATTGTATTTCGGCCCACTTATTCCAGTTCAGGGTCATGGGTGGCTAGAGTCTATCTCAGCAGCTCAGGGTACAAGGCAGAAGGGAAATAACTGTGGACAGGACACCTTTCCACTGCTGGGCCACACGCATGCATGCACACATTCAGACTGGGACATTTTAGCCACAATAATTCACCTAACTGCACACATTTGGATGTGGGAGGAAACTGGAGTCCCTGGAGAAAACCCATGCTGACATGGAAAGACAAGGGGAGAACATGCAAACTCTATATTATAACACAACACACTGAAAGAAATAATGTATTGGAGGACCTGCTGTACTCTACTGACGACAACTAAAGTCATATGATCCTTTTTTTCCCCTCTTTAACTCCCTCCCTGACTTCCACCCCTGACCTACGGATGTTGCCGTCTCCCTTTGAGAACTGGATCTCTGAAGCCGAGGCATCTCCTCCCATGCACTTGCGGCTGGCCCCGGGCCTGGCACATTGGGGATATGGTCAATGGCTCTACCTGGGGTGCAAACCAAGCACGTGTGAAGCAGACGTGCTAACTACTATGTTATGGAGCCACTCCCCCAGATGATCTTTTTAAAACATTAAGTCAGATCATATAACTTCTGCTGAAAACTTTCCGATGACTTCCCACCTTACTCAAAGTAAAATCTGAAAACCTAAAAATAGTGAAAAGACACTCTCAGTCTGTCCCCATTACTTACCCCACTCCAGATACTTTGGCCTCCTTGGTACTTCTCTAACATCCCAGGTTATGTTCTCAACTTTGCACTTGTTATTCCCTCTGCTTGGAATACTCTTCCTTCATACATGCACATGGCTCACTCTTGTACTTCAATGAGGCCTTTCCCCCCCTCACCTTACTTAGAACTGCAAACCCCTATTCTAATTTCCTGACTTATTGTTCTGCCTAACAATTATCAACATGTGACATACTATCTACTTTACTTGTCTCATTTTCTCTCACTAGAACTGTACATCTAAAATGTGGCTATTTAAATTAAACAAAATTCAAAACTCAATTCTTCACTCTCAACACATTTCAATGGCACAATGCAGAGAATATGCCTAATAAAAAATTACACTAAGTAGTCCTGCATTAGAAGATAAGTTTCATGAGGGCAAATTTTTATGTTTGGTCCACTGTTTTACCTCTAGTACTTGGAACAGTTTGATACACAGTGGGTGTCCATTAATATTTATTAGATAAATGAATTAAATACATAAACCTGACAATGAGTTGACATACTAGCAAATCAAATCCAGCAACAGATAAAAAAAGATTATTCAAAAGTTAGAGTCATCCCAGGAATGCAAGGTTGGTTTAACATACAAAAAAAATCACTGTAACAAACCATATTAAAAGAATAAAAAACAAAAACCATGTGATCATCTCAAAAGATAAAAGAAAAGCATGTAACAAAATCAAATACCCTTTCATAAAAAAAACCAACAAAGTAGGAACAGATAGGAAATTCTTTAACCTGATAAAAGCATTTACAAAAACCAACAGCTAACATCATACTTAATGGTGAAAGATGAAATGGTTTCCCCTAAGACCTTTCTAGGATAATGTAAATGTCTAAAATTAAATTATGGCAATGGTTGCTCAACCTGTCAATATACTAAAAATTTTAATTGTACACTTAAAAGGGTAAATTTTACAGTATGTGAATTATATCTCAAAAAAGCTCCAAAATAATTCAATGACTGCAGGACATCAAGATAAGCTTTTCATAAAGAACTGTGCCTTTATGACTACATTTTGGAAAAAAATTAAAGCAAGCTTTACTGAAAAGAGTATCAAAAAGTATTGTCCCAAAGTGGGAAGATGATGATGACTATTTTTTTTCCTAAACTGTCATTATATTTGTAATTATTGTTTATATTTCTAAGCTGTTATTATTAGTTTACAAGTGTAAAAACTGAAAATTTAAATACATACCCGGTAAGGTTGGGACAGCATTTCATCTCCAAGAGACCTGTCTGATCTAATGCGCATGCATAGATATCAATAACATGACCAGTCGTTGCAGCTCGATTAGCCAAAGCTTCAAAATGCTACAAAAGATTTTTTTAATCAAATGAAATCAAAATATAAACTGAATCATCCTATTAACAGATCAAAATAACCTAAGAAATACTAAAAGAATAATACACAATTTAAATGTGATGTTAATTTGCTATAATGTCTCATAAAATGATACAATAATTTCTGTAAGTCTAATATTTTTTTTAAAAGCCATTCTTTCTAAAAATAGCAGTCCCCCTTATCCATGGGATACTGTAAACTAAATTATGCTAAACGAAGAAAGACATACTGAACATCTTGCTCTTCGGACATAAATTTGGTAGAACAACACAGAACTCTTTTTCCTGGCTAAATCTACACCCAAGTAACAAAAACATCAAAAATAGACAATAACAAAAGCAATAAGATAAAATTTTTTTTGAAACTCTAAGAAAAATTCCAAACTCAAAGTAGAAATTAGGTGGCAGGGAAAAAGCATCTATTAATAAAAAAAATTATGTTATTAATTATACTTTAAAAATATAATAATGACTACCAAAGAGAAATATGAGAAAATATATAGCACAACTAAATTAAAATTAAGAACTGTGAAGAATAGGGAATATTAACAAGCAATACCAATACAAGAAAGTCAAAAATCAACATTAGTAAAAAATGCACTGGCACAAACACAAAGTTACATGAAATAACTCAAACAAATGATAGAGTATTCAAACTATGAAAAATATACATATCTAAAGTATAGCCTCTTGAAAATGAAAAATTTAAAAATGCAAGAAATTTTTCCTGAAGAGAAAGACATTCTTTAACATGAATATTAAAGAAGGTACATAAAATTTTTCTCAGGAGTAATCTTTAAAGAGATACCTACCAGTGTCTACTATTAAGTTTTTAAACATTTTATTATCAAGAAATATTAAAACAAATTATCAATAAAGAAAAAGAGGCTATTTCTCTAATTCTGAATAGCAGTTATAAAATATGACTTCACAATATCAGATTTCATACCATAAAACATTTATACTCTTCGTCTTCTATCAACTGAATTTTTCTAATAAGGCAAAAATACTTAACCAAAATTACCTTAGTTCCCTTTTTAACATATTTGGCATTGTCTTTTTCAATGTCATGCCATGATCTTATAGGTGTCTTCAATTCATCTCCAACCACCATTCCAGGCCCCTGAGTGGCTGGACCACCAATGAACATCATGATACGAGCACCAGTGTTGGGAAAAGTACACTATCAAAAAAAGTAACTTGTCAAAAGAGTTTAAAGGAAAAAATATGTACATTTATGATGATAAATTTTAATATACACTTTCTAGAAATCAGGAAATCACACATTTTCCAAGAAATAAAATAATCAAGTGTTTAAAATGAAATTTAAAACAAGGTATTTGTTTGGACAACTTTCTTTTAAAAGTCTCTTCTAAATAATAGTGCCTTCCAAATTTTAAAATAAAACTTGGCAGAAACCACCTTAATAAAGTGATCAAAGCTAACTAACATTAGCAATAATAAAACAAATCAACATCCAGGGCTTCCTGATGTGTTACACTAAGCAGAACACAAATCTATTCTGTAACATTCCTAGAAAAGTGCGTAACCTAAATCTACTCAGGAGAAAAGACCAGATAAACCTAAATTTTGAGTCATTCTACCAAATGACTAGCCTATACTATTAAAAAATACCATGAAACACAAGGAAAGTATTCCAGATTAAAGGACACTAAAGACACTAGACAACTGAATGTAATGCATGATCTAGGATTTTCTTTTGCTATAAAGGGTATTATTGGGATGACTGGTGAAATCTGAATACAGTTTACAGATCAGAAAATTGTTATTACATCATGCTAATTTCCAGATTGTTAACTGAACTGCAGTTATTCAAGAGGTTTCCTGTATTTAAAGAATACACTGAAATATTTAGATGGAACATCATGCTTATAACTGACTTTCAAATGTTTTTTTTTTAATTTATATATGTAAAACAAAATATTTGATATCTTCTCAGCAAATTGTCAATTTGGGCTCAGATAAACTCAAAAATTCACAAAAAAATTAAATAAAATTCATATGTGTTTGATATATAGATATATAGAGATCTATGTAAGTTTGGGAAAAGATGGATAAAGCAAATGTAATAAATGTAATACATGTTTGAGGAATCTGGGTAAAAGTTCAATTAATCTTTGACGCCCTGCTCATAACTTTTCCTTATACTTGGATTTATGTTAAAGTAGAAAGTTAAAAGAATAAATGATAGAAACAGATATAAATAACATACTGTATAAAACAAGAAGCTGTGAGTCCATGTTGATACCAATAAATAAATTGAAAGTTTGATGAGGATGAAATATCTGCATGGTTTCAAAAATTCTCATATCTAATGTTTATTAATTACAAAGGGAGGGGGAATGAGAATAATTTTACAGCGGACAAATCTAATAGATACAACCTTAATGAGTGATCAAAGTGATTATCATCAGTAACAGAGCAAATAAAAATCATATCCCACCTGATAGGGTACAACAAAAACACAACATTACTTCTGTGATATATGCAAAGACCTGAATCTAATTGTGAGGATACATCAAGACAAACCTAAATTAAGAGACATTCTATAAAATAACTAGCCTGAAACTTCCAGAGTGTCAAGGTCATGAAAGTCAAGAAAAGGATAAGGAACTATTCTAGACTGAAGGAGACTAAGTAGACATAACCACTAAGTATATGCCTCTGAAGTAAATCTTTTCAGTAAAAGAAATATTGAAATAATCAGCAAAACTTGAATGAGGTCCATGAATTACATGATAGTAATGTGTCAGGGTTAATATTTAGATTTTAATAGTTGTATTGTGGTTTAATAGGAGAATTTCCTGGTTTATAAGAAATACAACCAAAGTATTCAAGGGATCAAGACTACCATGTCACCAGCAACTTAATTTCAAATAATTGGGGACAGGGGCCAGGGGGGAAAGTGGGGGAGCTCTTTGCAACTCTTCTGTAAATGTGATACCATTTCAATTTTTTTTAAAAAAGCTCTACTTATAAAGCTAAAATATGTGTGTAAAAATTTTTAATTCTATTTAAATGTAAATAGAATACTACCAAATACTACCACTGTTAACATTTGAATGAGCATCCTTCCAAAAGCCTCTCTATACACAAAAGGACATACTAAAGATCAAACTTTAAATAAATAAAATCATGTACTCACTCTCCTATAACCTGATATTTTAACACAACATTACCTTGTACATATCATTCCATATACACACATACACATCTACATTCTAAAACAAAGATGTCACTACCTCAAGTAGCCCTACGGCTATGGAAAGTGCCACCCCAGAGGAACGCAAAGGTCTCTTTCCCTGTGGCACAGGCCAAGGGTCTCGCTGCAGTTCTCCCAAAAGATCTGTGAGATTCATATCTATTTTCTGTACTGGCTGCAAGAATCTGCAAAACAAAATTAAATAAAAAGCCATTTATTTGTGGGTGAAGATTTAAGAAATAAACTGTCCACTCTCTTAAAAATAGGGAAATAATTTGAACACACAGATCAATGATTCTCAAAACTACTGTGAATATCAGAATCACTGGGAAGGCTTGTTTTAACACAGATTGCTGGTTCCAGAGTGTCATTCAGGAGGTCTGGGGTAGGGCCCAGGAATCCACATTTCAAACAAGCTCCCAGGTGATGCTTTCACTACTGGTCCAGGAATCACACTTTGAGTAAAACTGCTATAAATGAAACAGTCAAACCAAGTATTACTTTAGTACCGCATCTTTCATTTACCCATCTAATAAGTTTTAAGGTTATTGAAATAATTATGAGAAGATACATCAACTCAATTTTAGTAACACATCTCTGATTAGAGAGTTGGGGTGGGAGGTGAGCTACCTCTAAGGCTAAGTATGCAAAATGAAGTTTCTGAGGCCCTCCTTTGTAAGGCTGCCCACAATAACAAAAATTAAGGTTTTCTGAACTCAAAAATAGAAAATCATGAATATATCAAAACTAAAGTAACTCCTTATAATGATGAAAAACCAGCATTTCCGTGACATGATTTTGCTTCAACTCTTTAAAAAGTATACTAATGCAATCTATTTATATTCCTAAAAATATTCAACAATACAGTATCATTAATGTCCATGTTCAAGCTAAATGTATGCGATGCTTAAAACAGTTCCATGAATTGTCAAATTCTCTGCCATATTCAATTACCTATTGGAAGGAGGTGGTTGCTGTACCTGAGGACCACGTGTTGCTTGAGTAACAGGTACTTTAGAGAGCCCCAGCATTTCCTGTAAAGAGATTACTTCTGTGATATCCATTTCATTACACCTACAAAGATATATCAACTATATACCATGTGCAAGGTGCTAAGCTAGACATTAGGAACACAAAAATAAAACACAAGGTCTCTTTCCTCAGAAAACAATAGGTCCAACTGGGAAGACTGTGAGGTAAATGATAACAATACAGTGAAATAATCATCAAAAGAAAAGTACAAGGTGCTATGAGAGCAAAGAAGTGAGATACTAGCTCAGAAATATTTTTCTGATTAATTTTCAAATTAAATTACTGTGTAACTTGAATGCCTATACTTCTAAACCTGTATTCATTAATCCCTTTCAGCAACTATATCTCAAGTATCTATTATGTGCCAGGCATTTAATGGTAAAAAAATATAGTTCCTAACCTTACGGAAATTAAAATCTGGCATGAGACAACAGTTAATCAAATCATTAAGTGATCAAGAAAGGTAGATGGCATCATATTAAAAGGGGTACACATACATAAAGCAAATACAGAAAGTACACATACTTGGTATACCCATATTTAATTTTCATATTTAATTTTCACTGCCAGTTTTGTTTTGAATTTTAGAAGTGTATACAATTCCTCTCTAGATATATAAAAGTTATTTTACTAAAGTTTTCTTAAATCTAGATGCTCAGTCTTGAAGACAGTAAAAGTATATAACAGAAAATTAGAATGTCTAAAGATGTGCAAGGGAAAAATTACTGAAATAACCCTGCAGTATTTCCGCACTGCTAGCAGAAAGAGCAACTTTTTACTACAGATATTATGTTCCAAACTCTTTATGTATACTATTTCCTTACAAAAAAATGAAGTATATTTCTTAGTCCCTGATTTACAAATGAAAACTGACACTCAGAAAGTCTAAGTAACTTGCCTAAAACTTTACAAATTAGTAAGTGAAAAGCAAAGATATTAATCCAGGTTTTGCTATAAACCCCTGTAATAGTATGCACTATACTGAGTAGTCTCACTTAATATTTTATTTAGTACTAACAATAACCTTACAAAGTAGGTATTGTTTATCCTTTTCCATAGAGGATGAGAAAATAAGCAAAGAAATCAACCCAAGATGACACAACTCAATTAAAATTTAAATCAGGACTATGTGGGGAGTAAAGACCATACTCTTTTCTACCAGATGGTTAGATACGGAAGATAAAAACATCTTAATGGAGAAAAAACTTTAGTCTGCAGGCATTCATTGCCTGTTGCAAAAAGTCAGATGTTTTGTTTTATATATGTATTATATAATTTAAGTAAAATGTACTCTATAATCAGAACATTAAACTACTTTAAATTTACAATTTAACAATAACAGTAAACACTTAAAGGCACAATCCATTTAATTCTCATGACCACCCTGTAAGGTAAATACTATTCTTATTTATCTCCCTTCACAGATGAAAAACCTAAGGCACAGAGAGGTTACAATTCACCTACTTTCTCTCCTGTCTCATGGAAATAGATGATCCTCCTCTCCAAGGTACTCTGCTTCCTATGCTTTGAAAGGAATCCCTATCATGCCTTCTGAAACCTCACTCTCATCTCACTCTTGCTTTCACTCACCCTCTTTAGTCCCTTCCCCTTCTGTGTATAAACACATTCAAGGGTCCCTCCTAAACTAACTCAGCCTCTCTCAAACCCCCACACTATCACCTTCCTGACCTTCAATAACCAACCTCTGACAATAAGACTCTATTTTCTCCACTTCCTCAAATCTTATTCTTTACTTACTCACTGTCTTATTCACTGTTTACTAGTCTCCCCATCCAAGCCTGCAAATTCCTCCAATATTTTCTATCTCAGTTAACTACAACACCATCACCCCAGTCTGCCAAGCTCCAAATTACTCATCTTCAAAATCTCTTTTTCATTTTCGGCTACCTGGATGCCTCCGAAGTCTGATTTCAGGTCTATTTTATGCCAGGCTTATCTATCATCTTCCAGGGTAACTGTTCTCCACTGGGGGTTGTATCATAAACATTTAGAAAGTTTTTCAAAATACGTACTTGACCAATTCTACCCTCCCAACCACCTCCCAAGACAAGCACATATTCGCTCACTCACTCGAAATCTCTGGGCTGAAAGCAATTTTGAAAAATATTCCCAGACGACCCTAGTATGCTACACATAACTCCTGTTTTAAAGATAAAGCTTCAATTTGCCCCAAAGATAAAAATGTTGTCCTAGTGCATGAAAAAATATATACTTGTAGTTCTTATATTAAAAACTCTGAAGACTTAAAAATTTTCCTTTGCCAAACATAATAAAAGTGTTTAGTTCCTAAAATGTCAAGAAAAAAATATTCCGCAGTTGCATTCTATCTTCAGCACGACTATTCCATAAGCCCTTAAATCTCTAATAAAATATTTCAGTTTCACTCTAAATTTCAGATACTGTTAAAAGTGAAAGATCATCGATCTGTATGATAACAATTTAAGGCAAGTGAAAGAAAACTGATGCTAAATGTAAAGACTTAGTTACAATTATATTAGTCAATTATAATAAAAATATTTTCTAGACATATACAGAGTAATGCTCACAGATAGGATGACACTACCATTCTTGTTATTTACCTGCAGTTGTTTGGCAGACAGATCTTTTGTTCCTCTAAAGACATAGCTTTTTGAAATGCCTTCGCATCCAAGTTCATGAACCTGCACCATTCTTCCAAAAGTAATAAGTCCAACCAAAGCTGTAGGCGGTAAAAGACTTAATGACATCTGCATAGATTCTTTCAGGGCTTGTAAATCTTCATCTTCCATGCAAGTGTCAACCACATAGAGAAATATCAAAGGCATCTGAGGACCACGCTGATAAAGATGTTGCCGTAAGAAAAAAAAAGTATTTAATACTTAGCACAATATATAAGGATAATCAATAGAGGACTAAGTAAATAATTTATAGTATATTCACACAATGAAATCCTAATAAATACATTTCTGAAATGAAATAGGTAACCTATGCGTGGAGATCCAAGACATATCAAGTGAAAAATTAAGTTTAAAAACATTATTTACAATTACATACAGAAGTCAATCACTTTTAATTTAACTACATGAGGTTTCATTTTTTTATGAGTATTTATTTCTTTTTAAAATAAGAAAAGAGTAACTACAAAGGTAAAAAACATATGATGAATTTATAAAATAACTGTCTAAACCTGAATTAGATTGTAAGAGACTAAAAGCTAGCCAGGCTAGACAATTACTGACCAGTTTCAGTAAACCATATTCTGCTTTTTTCTACACCATTCATAAAGAATATTATTTTTGCTCTTAAAAATAGAAACAACTATGTAAAGCTGTTCAGAAAGGGAAGAAAAATGATTTTCCTATCAAAGACCAAACAAAACAAGAATAATTTCATTAACCAGACTTGGGGATAGATCATCAGGCTCCAGCACCACATTGACTATCTATAAAATGACCTTCCAACTACAAAGCAAGATTAATACTTTAGTATCTACTCGGTATAGCAAATCATAACAGCCTATCCAATATACTGGCCACCCATCAATTAACTACAACAGAGATATTACCTTGTTTAAAATGATCTTGAGAGGTCTTACCTTTGAAATGCTCCATCAATTCAATGTGAAAATCAAGAATGATGTCTTTTAAGTCATCTTAAGTGAACAATTACTCTGACATAAAGTAAATTACCAAGTATTTAAAACTTCCTTAAAGATTTACTCTTAAGTTCTTACCAGAACTACATATTCAATGCTAGAAAACTGAGGTAAAAGTTCAGCAGGCTGATTCAGTTCAGATATACCAGCATAAGTAGGTGGAAACTACAGAGAGAAAAAAAAATTAACAAATTATTTGCCAGAAAGAATAATAAAATTTTAAACCAAAAATAAATATTTCTTGATCATTTAATTATTAAAGATATTATCATTGCATACAAGCGATTTCATCTTTCTTTATAAATATGCATATTTAAACCAGTATTACAGCATTAACACCTGCAATGGGGTCTTTCTTACCTGATTCCTTTGATAACAAAAGTTGCAAGCCCAGAGTTTTGCTCGATAATCCACTTGACTGTTTTAAGAAAAGATAAAATACACCTCATGTTTCAGTACAATTTTACTCAATAAAATTTTTCTTTCTAAAACACGAATGCATTCAAAGAGATCTTTAAAAGCTATGGATTTTTAAATGTTGCCAATATCTATATACTGTAACTTTTTATATATAGTAAATATCTATTAAAATTAAGATAATTCTACTTTTTGTCTTTAAATGACTTAATAACTTCTCCTCAGATCTAGGAAACATTTATTCAATTTAAAAATACATTTATTAAATGTTTAATATGTACCAGCTATATTCTAGGTGCTGGTGATGGCACCACTCACTGTGTTGTCTTCAATGTTGTAGAAGAGAAAGACAGAAAATAGACAAGAAGATACTTCTTAATAGTAATAATGAAGATTAAAGAAAACAAAACAGAATCAACCAGATTTGCTAGTGGACTGGGTAGAGAAAAAGGGAATAGAAAGAGGAATAAAAGATGATTCCTGAGTGCTGCTTATGCAACAAGAAATCAAAACATTCTTTAAACACCATGCTACTCAATTATGACACTTCTAATGACATGAGATGGGTTGACAGATGGCCAACACGAGTAACTAGAGGATACTGATAGGATCTAATGGTTTATATGGTGGTAATTTTACATTTGGTCCCTTATCACCTCATTACTCCTAAAATATTATAGCTCTGTGGATTTGACTATCCTAATTTGAAAAAATAAATAACAATAATAAAGATATTTTTATATAAATGAGCAAGAAAGAAACTGCATTTTGAAGTCATACTGTCACATTTTTTTCTATGTTTTAATTACCATAAAGGATTCAAAACTGCACGGCAAGTGGTCCTACTACACAAAACAGGTTCATATTGAATAGGTGGTAAATCAGGCCTCTCCTTCAGTGGTGTAAACAGGGCTGCTACTGGAACAACCATTCTTGTAGCTTCTAGTCGACTTGATGGCCAAACATTCCAACTAAATCGAACTCCATCTCGTTCTTCATTTTGCTGAATGAATTCCAAATAGGTTGTCATTGTAGAGCTTGACTTTTATTTCTAAAACAAAATTAAAAGATATTTTCAAAATCTCTTCAAAAAATTCTAAAAAGTACATTTTTCTCATTTTTAGCAATATGAATCCATTACAAATCATTACCAAATGAAAAATCTACCTCAGAAAAAAATTAGCAAACAACAATAACGCCACTTAAAAGAGTAAGTAACTCTATAGAACCCAATGTCCATTAGGCCCAATAAGTAGTAGTAAATTTACTACTCTGGCTAAGGGCTAGTATCAAGCAACGTCTCCATCTTGTTACTCTCTAACAGCCTATCTAGGATGCCAACTTTCCTACCTAAACAACAATTCTAGCTCGTGCTCTCAAATTGCAGCAGTGATGAATAGAAACCGTAAAATGTAAAGGCCAAAAGATTTGTAGGAGAAATGAAGGACAGTAATAACTGAGAATTTACTCAGTGTACCAAAAGGAGCTACATGGATGCTGAAGTTGCTAAGAACAATGATGGGATGAGGAACTGATGCTCAAATGTAAGTGAGGGAAGGAAAAGTTTATAACAATAATTTTAATTTTAGAAAAAATTTCAGATAGATAGATAATATAAATTACATAAAAGTTTAACAAATCTAAATATCTTAAGAAGCTAAGAACTTTCTCTTCTTTAAAAGAAATAATATACCAATAATACTTCAATTAATAAAATAAAAATTAAACACTATTTCCTCCTATCAGAATCTGAGAGACAAGGAGAGAATCATGATAATCAACAGCCACCACAGATTTTTCAAAGGCTGATAAATAATAAAAGGAAATCCTAAAATAACTAAATTAGTTTAGAAAAGATCACCTTGATGGCAGATATCAGAGACAGCTTTGAGAAAAATGGTATGAGTTATTGAGAAAAAAATGGCTGTTGAAGATAATGGTAAAACAAAGACGTGAGATAGTCAGAGGGGGGATTAGAAGATGCCAACCTCAGTTCTAACACAGGAGGCAATGGTCAGTAGGAGAAGAAACAACCTACTTTGCGAGAGATATCAGTTTTTAGTAAGAGCTTCCATGCTGTAGATGAGAATATAAACTTAAGGATTATGAAATCCCTCCCATAAATAAAGCAAATGAAGTTTTCTGTAACTTAATTGCATTTTTAATCTAAGATGTAGCTAGAACATATCATCAAAAAGCATTAAAATACCTATTAAAATATACTAAACCAATCAGGTTTGGTCATCTGAACCACAAAACACAAAAAAAATGTTTTGAGTGACTATTTTCTCAATTCTCCAAGAAAGTTTCTGAATTTCTCAAACACATTAGTTATCTGTCACACATTTTCTCAAAAATAGATAGAACTAAACCTGTCACCTGGAAAACAATTGATAACATTTTTTGGTGACAAAGTGAGCTTTCAAGGAACTATTAAAATTTTTGAAAACTTGTATCCACTTAATAAACTTCACAGCTCTAATATGTAATGATTTTTCTGTTGATCACTGGTGATTATCAATGTAATTTTTTAATGTATAACAAAACATGTCAACATTTGGAAGATACACATTATTCAGTGAAGCAATATCTCCCAAATGACCAATGTTACAAAATCATGAATGAGTAAATGACCCATTCAAAGTGCAGGATAAACCAACAGGTTTTACTGCAACAGAGTACAAAGGATTCACTTCCAAGGTTTCAGATTCCACATTAGGGTTAACTCACTTTCTTAACTAAAACTTCAGTTTTGGTGTAGTATCAAAGAATATGTACAATTATCTGAAAAAGCTAATAAAATGGTCCTCTTTTTTCCAGCTACCTATCTACATAAGCCCGATTTCCTTGATATAATTCAACCAAAACAACATATCACAAATGATTGAATGTAGAAGTAGATATGAAAAATAAAAATCCAGCTGTCTTCCATTAAGCAAAATTTGGGGATTTTTTTTTTTTTTTTTGATCCTCTATAATGTTTAAGAGTAAAGAGGTCTTGAGAACCACTGACTTTAGGACACTAGGGCTAAATTCAATCAGGGAGCCTAATAAAAAAAGGATCTAAGAGATTTAGCACAAAGAAATTTAGAAACAGGCCATCACCAAGTTCAAATTCCTACAAACAGGTAACAAAGCTGGATTATATAATTCCACTCCTTACTTTTCTTAAGACATACTAAATATCACCTGAGCAATATCTGAGCACAATTCTCCTCCTCTTTCTCACTATCTTTGCTCTAAGATCACAATTGCTCACTAAATGATATCTGTTTTATTTCCTACATTCTCACTTTCTGGCAGTATTTTGGGGGAAAAAATCCCATCTGTTTCTTCTTAAGTGGACCAATTACACAGTCATTCAATTGTTCAATTTTAAAATCACTAATTCTAGTACAAATTGTGCCAGGACTGGTCCCATATCCAACAATGGCATGTCTAAAATAAAGTCTTTTCTACAAACAAGCTTTTTATAAAATTGCATTATTTGATAAGCACTCTCTCTGCTAACATTATGCATGCATAAAAACATAAATCCAAATGAATATGACTCATACACTATATTATCATGCAGACTTAATATACTAGTCATTGTACTTTTTAAAATCAAAATAATTGTGCCTCCTGTTCAGTTGTGATATCCTCAATGAAGTATCTTCAACTATTTCAGAAGACTTAGCTTTGTTTTAGACAAATAATTTTACTTCTCAGATCCTCAATTCCTCATCAAGAGGGGTTTGGGCTAGAAAACGACAAGGCCCTTTCTAACTTTAAAATTCTATGAGTCAATTAAAACTGGTTAGACTTCCAAATTATTAGACTACCAGAGAACGGTGAGAAGAAAACTTAACAAGCATTTATATTTAAATCTAAAACTTTTTTAATCAAGTTAATTTGGCTAGTTATCCCCGGCTTTGAGGGGTGGAGGTTCAACAAGTTCAAGTGGAAACGTTATTCGACAGTCGGGCGGCTACATGTAGGTTTACTACGACCTTTCCTTTGCCACCAAAACGATAAAACATTAGGGCCGAATAGAAGTACAACAGGTAAGATTGGTTCCTAACTGAAAACTGAACTCTATTTGTAATCAAGGCCCAAGGCATAAACTTTACCTGACTGGTCTCCTTTTCCCCTTTAACTCCCAAGGCCAAACTACGGATGACGAAGTCACATCGGTTCAAAGTCTATGGTACTTCTGATCCGGCAAGAATGAACGGATAAACCCAAGCGCCCAGAAGCGATGATGGGTTGGGGTGAGGAAGGCAGACGGCCTCGGAGGAGGCGTTGCGTGTTGGGCGAGATGCTCAAACTGCCGTTTTTCACTTGACTCTCAACACCTGATCCAGGGGAACTGAGTGAGGGAGCCGGGCCCCCGGGCCCCAACAGAATGAAGCAGAGGGTAGGGGGATGACGGGGTGACAAGTTCAGGGCTCAAGGTCGCCCCGAAGGGCCCGGGCGCGCCCCACCTGCCCCGAGGCACCAAGAGGGAAGAGTCCACACCACCCTAGAGACCCCAGCCGTCAAGCCCGCCATCCGCCGCCCACGGGCCCCCTCCTCCGCTCGCCGCTGAGCGCCCGCGGCCTCCCGAGGAGCAGGGAGGAGGCATCCCTGCATCGGGGCCTTACCACAATGTCCCCCGCTACGAGACCCGCGCCTGTCGCAGCCCCGGCCTTGCAGAATCAGTCCTGTACGCACAGCCGAAGCCGCCGTGGCAGTGCAATCAGGGACGGTGCCGCCCCGCCCCCGACCTCCGCGCAGAACTCGGTGGGACTAACATGGCTGTGCCGCCTCCGCCACGTCAAAGGGGAGGACAGGGCGTGGGGGCGGGGCGTAGGGCAGGGCGTAAAGGGGCGGGGCGTAAAGGGGCGGGGCGTGAGGGGCGGGGCGGCCCCCGCAAACAGGAGGGGAGGCTGTGGACGCCCCCAGAATCGACCCCAGGGCGAGGACGGAGCGAGAGGAGGCCAGGGTCAGGAGGTGCCGAGCGACGGGGCCTTGGGAGCTAAAGGGGAAGGTGTGAGACCCCAAAGAGGGAGAAATGGGGAAAGGGGCGGGGACGGAGCCGGAGGGGCGGGGCGACTGGGACCAGCCCGACCGCGGAGCGGGTGGGGCGCGGGGCCGGGCGGAGTTGTCACTGGGCAGTGGGGATGCGCGGTGGAGCGCCTCGCCCTTCAGGGGAGAGCCACGGCGGGTCCCACTCTCTGGGGACCCCAGGGAGAGTGGGAATCTCTTCCGTCGCCGCTCAGACGCCTCTGCTCGCCAGGGGAAATGGAGACGTCCTCTAGGACCGTCTCCCTTCTAGGGCTTTAGTTGATTCCTACACCGCAAACCACATTTCCCCTTTAAAAAAGTGAGAAGCTCGTTCTCTCTCTTGGTGCAACAGATTTGTACTTAAACCAGCTACTGTGTGCCGGGCATAGTTGCAATGCTGTTATGACGTAGAAAAAAAAATGAAAGCCAAATTCCTTGCCTGGAATAATTTATATAGTATTTACGTATTCCTAGTCAGTTTACTTTCCTTCTGCCTTTGCTACCCACCCCTACACACACACACACACACACTCTCACACTCCCCCACCCCCACCCCACCCCCACCCACTTTGGCTGATAAATCTTGATGCGTTTTCTGCTTCTCTTTCCAAGAAAAACACTGTGCAAAATGTAACTGACATAAATCAAACACGTTAGGGCTTGGTGATCTCAAACCAACCCCATCCTTCAGTGAGGGTTTGTTCAGGAAAGTAATCCCCGACGTGACAGCAATGAAAATCCTGAAAAGCTTAGCTCTATAATCATTTTATGGAACAGGAGAAATAATCAAATCCTATTCTTTAAACTTAATATTCATGAGAAATAAGACATGCACCAAGTATTTTTCTTTCTATAATGTTTATGCTAAGGTTGTTTTGTCAGGTAGAAAATTTTTTTCCTCTGTCCTTTTTTTTATTTAGTTTTAAGTATACAGTACATCGGTTACACATTATAGTTCATAAAATGATCATCTCAATTGCACCTTCTCTCCCCTGACCTTCCACCTAGCCAAAGTATTAATGCTAACTGCATTCCCTATGCCGTGCTCCTCATTCCCGTGACCTTCCATCAGCTACTAATTTGTACTACTTTAGCCCTTCACCTCATTCTCCCAGCACCTCAAGCTCCCTACCTTTCTATCCGACAGCAAATTGTCCACTATATTTGTGAATCTGTTTTTAATGAGTTTGTTCTTTTTATTCCTTAGAATCCACATATAAATGAAATCATATTGTTTATCTTTCTCTGACAAATACCTTCTAGGTCCGTAAAAGCAATATCTTTTTTCCATCCCCTTTTCTTATCCTTTCAGCCACTCTATCTTTTGGTTGGAACACTTAATTCTTTTCCCTTTAAGGTACTAATAGAAATGTAGTTATTATCATTTTTTATTCCTGTTTTTGATACGTTTTCTTAAAGAAGTCCCTCCAACATTTTCTGTAATACTGGCTTGGTGGTGATAAATTCCTTTAGCTTACTGTTGTCTGGGAAGTCTTTATCTGTCCTTCAACTCTAAGTGATAGCTTTGCTGGATAAATTATTCTTGGTTGTATATCCTGGGTCTTCATTCTGTCGAATACTTCTTGTCAAGCCCTTCTGTCCTACATAGTTTCTTTTGAGAAATCAGCTGCGTCTTATGGGTGTTCCTTCCTTACATGTAATTGTTTTTCTCTTGCTTTTTTTAATATTCTTTCCTTGTATTTAACCTTTTGCATTTTAATTATAATGTGTCTTGGTGTGGGCCTCTTTGGATCCCTGATTTTTGGAATTCTCTGAGCTTCTTGAGTTTTTATGTCCATTTCTTTCACCAGATTAGGGAAGTTTTCCATCATTATTTCTTCAAACAAATGTTCAACATCCTCATTTTCTTCAGTTACACTGATCAGATGGATATTTGAAGTCTTAATAGCATCTCATATCCTCCTTAAATTACTTTTATACTCTTGGTGTCGTTTTTCTTGCCATTCTAATTGCATGTTCTTGGCTTTCCTGTCCTCTAGAGAGGGCATTTGATCCTCTTCTTTATTCACTTTGTTTATTCCATTTAATGTACTTCTCATCTCAGATAATGTCTTCTTCATTTCAGACTGGTTCCTTTTTATAATTTCCATTCCCATTTTTATGTTTTTTTATCTCTTTGTTAAAGTTCTCACTGAATTTATCTACACTTCCCAAAAGTTCATTGAGCATCTTTATAACCAGTGTTTTGAACTCTGCATCTGTTAGATTACTTGACTCCATTTTATCTGGATCTCTGTTCTGTTCTCTCATATGGTTTCTACTTCTTTGTCTTCCTGTTTTGGCTGCCTTTTCGTGTCTGTTTCTATGTACTAAACAAAGCTCCTAAGTCTCCCGGTCTTATTACTGTGGATTTGTGAAATAGGTGTTCAGTGGCACAGTCCTGAAAGGAGTTCAGCTGCAGGCCAAATTTAGCTCAACCCTCCACCCTCTGGGGCCACCTATTAAGATTCAGCAAGCAATCCACAAATGCTGTGTTTATAGTTGCCTCAAAAGGCCACACTAGAAACCGAAACCAGCTGCCTCCAGTGTAAGTCTAGGTGCTGCTCAGCAAAGAGCACCTGACTCACTAAGGATATATCTAGATATGGCTTAGGTGGAGCGGTAAGTTGGGGGAGGCGGGGTTTCAGGGAATCCTCTGGGTGGAGCAATCCATGTTATCCAGTTTGATGACGTTATGGCTATGGTGGTACTGTGTCCAGTTTACTGGGAGGGGGGAGGTCTCAACAGGGAACAATGGATACCGCCGGCACTTCCATATACAGCAAGTCTCGCCTAGACCCTCACTCCAACAATGTCTCCCTGTTAGTCCCTGGTGGCCCCTAAGTGTAGCCAAATCAGCACTGGTGCTCGGATCAAGCAGGTCCATCACCATGAAAATCTACTTGCTGACCCGGCCCCTTTAAGAGGCTTCTGCTGTTGCTGCTGCAGCCTCCATCTCACTTAACCGCTGGAGACCCAGCAGCCCCCATCCTTGCCCCATCCCACCTTCTGCTGTTGCAGGGTGATTTCCTGGACTTCTCCCTAGTTGTATGGCTTGTTCATCTATATCTCTGGCAATTTTTCCTCGCTGCTGCTCCTTATTACCATCACAACTTTGATTTTGTCACCAGAGAGATGAACAGAACCTCTATCACCTATACCAATTTTTTTCTTCCCTCTCTGCTTGTCAAATTTTTAATACAATTCTGAAAAAGAAATGGGAATCAAAAGCCAAAATTCTGTGTAGACCTGCAAAGAAAGTGGGCTCAGGGTGCTACCTTAATGAGAATTCTTAACTGAAAGCACCACAAGTAAATGGCTGTGCACAATGGTATAAAGGTGGAATAACAAGATCTACAAACAAAATCCAAGAAGGAATAGGGTAAATGGACATAGATGAGAAAAGCCTGAAGGATTCTGGACTTCAGTGAGGATAAACCAAAGTATAGCCTTTCAGAAATTTTAGTCATTTCATAGTCCCCAGAAAGGCATCTTTTCCATCTAGCTCAGAGAAGTCTAAGAAGTCATAATTCCTTTGTTTTCAGCTGAACAAAGACTTTGGTTCCCTATTACAATGAAACGGATGTTAGGATGAGTAACAAATTCATTTACATCTGTCTTTATATACTTTAAGGTGGATGAGTTTAAGAGTTGAACCCTAGGATATATCATCAGGATCTAGTTGACCCACATTTAGTTTTCTGGAGTTTTCTCTTTTTGGAGTTCTACTTGTAAGAATTGATATTCCATGACCTCTTTTCTAGATGTCTTCCAAAGAACAAAGACAAAATTTATTTTTTAAAAAATAAAATGTAGCTTATTCTATTTGCGATTAGCATATGGGTCCACTGAACTCCTATAAATCTAGAATACATCACAGAATTTTAGTGTTCTTGTTTTTCCTTTATCTTGAAACATTCATCATTCATGGAATTATTTCATCATTATTCATCAAAATTAACCCAAACTATGCTTTAAAAAGACTAAAACAATAAGAAAATGGAAGAATGATGGAATTACCTAAGATGATACAATAGACAAATGTCACTATTGCATCATCCTTCAGTTTTCTTTTTGCAATGCTCAAAGTGTGGCAGCATCTTTCAAAATCTTTGTACTAAGCTTTTAGCTTTCATTGAATATAGTTAAGAATACAAAATTCAAGATGAATGTGCAGAACAGAGAACCTAGACCCTATGATGATAGCAAAATCTTAGACTATGAATTTTTAGATGATCATCTTCTAGATGAATTTCTCCAACTCAAGAATCAATGAGTTAACAATATATTGCTAATGACAAAAAGAAAATACAGTATTCTCATCCAGTCATTCAAAGAGAATAATTTCATTACACAATATTTTGCTACAAGAATCTGGACAACCTCATTTTGCTAAGAGTACCTATTACAGTACTTCATCCTTTATGATGTTTACATGGATAATTTTACTTGATCTGATTCTGAAGTGGACAAATGCTAATGGTAGTTGTGTATACAAAGATGATGGGAAAGAAACATAATCTAGAAATTAAAAATTATTTGGATTGATCATTTATAAAACTAAAAAGAAATGTTCTGCAATTAGGGAGCAAAGAAGATGGCTGTCCTCACTTCAACAAAATTATGAGTCTTTAAAGTTTTCAAAAAAATCCTTCAAGTCTTATGTTTTGATGATGCAAGTGCAAGAAGAACCGAAGTAACAATAAGCTAAAATGTAATAGTGATGCATTTGAGATCTGCAATCACTATTTACAGAATGGGTATGTTCCAGACTCATGCATCACAGGTAATGAGCAGGTAGTTGCATTTTGAAGGCCACTGCCCATTTGGATATATCTTCAAAACCAGGAAAATATAGGATAAAAATTGAGGTTTGCTATGTTTTAATACTTAAATTTCCAATAAAGTTGTCTTTCATTATCCCTTTAATTTATATAAATTTATGAAATGACTAAAAGATACAATTTTAAATTACTAAAAGATAAATATTTTAAAGGGTCCATTGGACTCAAATGGTAAATGTTCAACATGAAGATTATTTTTTCTACTATACTAAAAGTTAAGAGGTTTTTATCTGAGGAGAGTAGAGAATGAAAAAGTTTTAGGATCCTGAATGAGGAGTGTCAAACTAGGAATTGGAGAAAGACAACCTTCTCTTGCTGTCTAACTTAATTTATATATCCCTGGACCAAGGCATTTGAGATGCATCTGTGTTCTGAAGGATGTTTGTTAAACACTTACCAACATGCAACTGGTTATAATTATTTGCTTTTAGTTATACCACCCTGTAGAGGTCCTGACACAAAATGATTGTTCCCCAAATATGAAAATCTAAACATGAAAATCTAAACAATTACAAAAAATGTCATCATCATTTTCACATATTGAGATTGACAGTAAAAATAAAAAATCTGACAATGAACCCCCTCCCAAAAAAAGTCCTTTTTAAAAGCGAAATTCCTAAAAGCAGAACTTCCCAAAATGGCATTTTCAAATTGCCAGAGATTATTAAAGAAAGAAAGGGAGGTACTATTGTCAAATAAATTCAGGAAGACATCTGTTAAATCATGTAAAGTAGGTCTTTTGACTTGTCAGGGGTTTTAATATGCTAATATTCATTTGTGGATCTTTAACAGCGAGATTTAAGTACATTTCTCAAGGTATTTGATCTTAGAACTTCTTTTCAGGGACTATCTGGGGGCAAGTATTCTAAACATCCTATGACTATCTTCAATCATTAATTACCTTAAATACTAGTTAGTGTAGTAGCCAGTATTCTCTTCCTACTTCTGAACCCACAGATGTTTCTGAACTGGAGATTCCAGTACTACACATTCTGGTGAAGTATGATAATGTAAATTTCTTGAAATTTTATATGGTCACCACCAGAAAGAGCTTTCACCTTTACTTCTTCTTTTTGGCTTAATTTGTTTTCTAGTATAAATGAAGCACTTGTAGTTTTTTCTAACATGGGTTCCTTTCCTTTTGCTCAGAAATTATAAGGTGCTAGCCAACTATTTCTGGAGTACTCAGCAGAAAAAGCAGTACTCAGATTCTTCCAATTTCAAATATTCATCATCAGTAGTGTACTAAGTCCATATATATAGGATGATATCAGTCTGGTGTTCCCCTGTGAAGCCTATCATGTAAAGTCTTTGTAATTGCTTTTTGTCAAGCCTGAAAAAATCACACACAGGTCTTAAACCAGGAGACTTACTCCTCAGAATTATCCCCATTTCCTGACATCAAAGTTCTACTGTCCCCAAATCATCTAAAAGCCCAAATCCTGTAGTAAATAACTTAATTGTAACATCCTCTCATTGAGACATCGCCAAGTTTCAGTAATTATGTGACTAGAGGAGTATTCTGGTGGTCAGAGGAAGCTCCATAAATGTTAACTATATACAACTACAATTCTCACAACACCTGTGTAGCACCATTCATCACCTATTTTCTATGCATTAGCCACACTGAAGTTTTTCCAATTTTTCCAACATGAGCTACTTCCTGCAGCAATAAACAAACTGTCTTCTACCAGCTAAGATTGAATATACAATGGACAATAAATATATATTAAAATAGGACTCCAACCCACAATCTGCAGCAACCATCCCAGGAGATCAATCTATTATTCTATAGTGACTAGCCTGGGAAGCCAGCTGACTATAAGTCAGACTTGTAGGAAGTCGAATTGCTATTTCTAGCAACAATATAAAAAGCCAAACAAGAACCCCCGTAATAATTCTCTCAAAATAGTCAGGACTTGATTAATAATTGGCACATTTCCTAATTTTTCACCTGCTTCCAATTTAGGAACAATGAAGATCAAAATATGCACCTCTGACCAATTTCATAGGATGCTCCACTTCTAGGTAGAATAGCGTTTCTGAGCTTGCTACCCCAAAATATACCACTTATATTAATTATTTTGAGTTAAAGGCACTTGAAAAACAGAATATGCAAGAAGGGCACTCTAGTCTTCCTTTCTTCCCGAAAGCTGGAGATGAAACTCATGTGAAAGGTGCACCTCCCTATACCTGGAAAGAAGACATTCTTACCACCAGAAATGTGGAACCATGGCCAAGATAAATCTATACAAACAAACATTATTAAACTAACTCTTATCTTCCAAGCTACTTTTCCACAATTAATTGCCCTAACCCAAATCTCTTTGTCTTGTTACATTTTCACAATTTACTATCCTTCATCCTGTGTTGGCTGGAGAATTACTGTTTAAAAATTAACTACTTGCTGGAAATTACTGTTTGGCTATCGCCATAGGAACATAGGCTACTAACTATGGAAACATAACATTCTAACAAGCTTTCTGCTTCTGTACCCCTGCTTGCACACCTGACCAGTGGGTTGACAGGTAATGAATAGAAGAAAAATAGAACTTTGTGTTCAGACAGAATGAAGAATGGGATTTTGGGCTTAAAAACCCTGTACCTCTACATTTCAGGTTTGCTTAATTTGGGGTCTGCGTACCCCTGGTAGACCCAGCTGGCTGAATAAAGAGTGTGATTCCTATAATTCACTGAGTTCTGGTGGTCCATGTGTCTTTCAGGGGCTGGCGGCCACATCAATCCTACCTAGTATATAAGTTTTGGGCCTTAACGTCTTTAGGTCTTGATTTTTCTTATGAACCCCCCATGTACATGTAAAAATTACTAAATAAAATGTGTATTCTTTTCTCCTTTAATCTGTCTTATGTCACTTTCTTAGGCCTAGCCAGAGACCCTGAGAGGGTGAAGAAGTAATTTTACTTCTATAGTAGTTTTCCTACTGCATCTCCATGCCAAGAGCCTCTAACAAGGGCATACCTGAAGCCTTCCCTTTTTGCTTTTTTCAGTATAAAGCTTTCCTAGTCCTCTTCCTGCTTTTGAGTCTTTGCCAAAATGCAAGCAGCATTAGCTGATTCCTTTCTTATAGCAAGCTCTGAATAAATAACATTGCTCGTTTTCATTCTTCAGTCTTCATTTATTTCCATACTGAAAGGCTCCTCTCCATCCCAACTCCCTTAATAGCACTTATCACAGTTAACACTTCAAATACATTTGTATCACTGTTTAACATATCTCTGTCCACCAAGCTGTAAGCACCATGAGAGAAGTTGCTCACCATTGTAATTCACAATGCCTACCACAATGCCTGGCACATAATAGAAAACTGATAAATATTAACTGGATAGCTGAATTAAAGTTTAATAGCATAAAGAGGCAAGTAAATTTTTATATTGTGGCCAAAGAAAAGGAACTGAGAAAAGCAATATAAGACAGAAGAAATTATATAGGGCAATAGATCTTAAAAAAAACAGGGAGGGAAAGAATAAAAAATGAATGGATTAAGCTGTGTTTCTCTCCTAGAATGCTTCTTAAAATGTCAATTTTAGAGCCCCATAACCAATCAAAAGAATCAGACCTCTCTGAAGGAGAGAGTTATAGGACCCAGAGTCTGATTTTAAATAATTTCTCCCAGATAATTCTTATACACACCAACATTTGAGAATAACTGAGCTGCTAAAAAGGCATATAAAATAGAGTGACAAATTTTGCATTTAGCTCTGCAAGGATGACTTAACAGATGCCATCATGATCAATAAACAGTTGATAGTTCCGTTCTCACAACACTCATGTAACTCCTATAACCAACAACCAATGTAAGAAATATTGAAATATAAAAATTTTTCCATTGTAAACTGAGATGTAACTGAAAATCATTGAAAACGGGACATGAGAAGTAGCTCAGAATCTTAGGAATGGTTCTTTCCAAGGAGAGGTTAATGAAATAGTTATTAATGTTATAGAAGTTCAACTTTCTGAAAATTAAGCATTTTTTTAGAATAACTTCATCAACTAAATGTAGCTACTTTTCATATCTTACTAAAACTATCAAAAATACTTAGTGCAATTTCTAATGCATAACCATATTAAAATGTTCCAAAATTCGTTTGTAATTTTTAAGTCACATTAGTTTTGAAGTAGCAGAAAGGAACTCTTACAAATTTTTTATTTACTTTCTTCTCTTCTGAAAAAATTCACATCTGTGTATTTAAAAATTTTAGAACTATTTCAGAAACATTCGTGTAATTTATTACTCACTTCTTTGGAAAATAACTTATTTCCCAGAAAAACCTTTGTTCATCCTGCTATTCCTCTTTCTTCATTCATGTGTAGTTCTGCTATATATTTATAGAGTCCAGTGGTAAGCATTATTCCATTGGTGATTATTAATTACCAGTTCCTCTTTCCAGAAAAATGAGGGTAAATTGCCAATAAGTTAGTTTCCCCTAAGAAAAGTAAAAGAAAATCCAGAAATAAAGTTACTGCTTACTTTTTAGAATTCGTTATTACCAAAACGTTTGAGGATGGGAGAATTTCTCCATACTCCTCTTTTTAAGTCTGTTCCTTCCAAAATCAGTAACATTTTTTCTCCAAATAACTTCTATTTTGATGGTAGCAAGACAGTCTTTCAAAGCTCCTAACGGTTTAATCACCATTCGAACACACTAATTCTTAAGTTCTTAACCTATAGACTGTCCTCATTTTATCTTCAATTGAGTAAATTACATTCTGGTTTCTAAATCAATTGCTAGAGGCAGTGCTCAAAAAAAAAAAAAGCCTTAAACATAAGAAATATGACAACTGTATTCACTCAGAGCTTGTTTACAAAGACTGAGATACAATACTTTCAATGTTTCTTGCCATTTTTGACCCAGAAAAAGTTACTTAAACCATTTCTGCTTTGTTTGCTCATCTGTAAATGGAGATAATAGTACTCACCTTAAGATTAATAATGGTGACTTCTGCGTGTTGCCATTAGCTTAATCCTTTGCACTACTTATACTTAAGGAAAGAGAGCTTTCTGATGAAAGAAAGAGAGAGAGAGAGAGAGAGAGAGAGAGAGAGAGAGAGAGAAGAAAGAAAGAAAGAAAGAAAGAAAGAAAGAAAGAAAGAAAGAAAGAAAGAAAAGAAAAAAGCGATGATTACTCTAAGAGTAATTTCAGGTAAATATAAAATGATCTTTAAAGTAGCCAAGCACCAGACTTTCCTCTGGAAAATTAGTTCTTCGTTCACTTGGCGTCAGATAAATCTGGGCGATAGGTTCTTTGCTTTCAGACAATGTCTTTCGGTGCATTTCCTCCCTTACAAAACTGGGCTAACACCATCTACTTCAAAATGTTGTAAAGGTGAGGAAATATATGTGACCTGTCCGCCAGGGGTCTAAAAATTTAGAGGTCAATAAATTATCATTACAGTAATACTGCTCATTAATTAAAAACAAAAACAAAAACCATTAAAGAATCGCTCACCACGAGGGTTTCCTAAAGGTTAATAACCCTCAGTCACTACCCTCCCTTTAGAAGAGAGAACAGAGGGTGGAAGAGAGAACACGCAGAAACCCTTCAGCACCATTTCTGCAAGGAACTAATGTCGCAGGCTTCCTTATACCACCGGAGCCTTAATCTTGGACACGCGGCAAGGTCGCTCATGCGCAGTCCCGCCGCGTAAACCCTGCCGCCTGTTCATCCGGGCGCCAAAGGTGCCTGCGTGTGCGCCTGCGCCGTGACCTAGACGCGGGACTGCCGGCTCCGGAAACCATGGCGTGGGTACCAGCCGAGTCCGCAGTGGAGGAGTTGATGCCTCGGCTGTTGCCAGTGGAGCCGTACGATTTGGCAGAGGGTTTCGATCCCTCCGTACCTCCGAGGACTCCTCAGGAATACTTGAGGCGGGTCCAGTGAGTGATCTGGCCTGTGGGGGTGGGCTGGTCGTCTTTCCTGCCCCTGGGCACAGCATACGGTGCCTCGTTCGCTCCCCAGGTGTGATAAAGCCCCTCCTCCGTCCCCAATCATCTCCGGTGTGATAAAGCCCCTCCTCCGTCCCCAGTCTCAGGTGTGATAAAGCCCCTCCTCCGTCCCCAGTCTCAGGTGTGATAAAGCCCCACTTCCGTCCTCAATCTCACGCGAGTTTGGGTCGGATCAAGTTCACTCGATTACATCTTGACGCGGGGAAGAGTTCCTACGAACTTAGTTAAATTAAATTTCATTACCCATGGCAAGATGTGTGCTCTTTCCAGATTTCCTTGCTTTTAATCCAGGTGATTTCAGAAACATGTATCAGGACCTCAGTTGCAATTTTGAACTTTGTTTCTGATTTCATAATGAAATAGCTCGTTTTACTACGCATGAACAAAGCACGGTAGTCTTCACATTTCTTTCATTTATTGCTTATTTGTAGGATCGAAGCTGCTCAATGTCCAGATGTTGTGGTAGCACAAATTGACCCAAAGAAGTTGAAAAGGAAGCAAAGTGTGAATGTTTCCGTGAGTTTTATTACCCGTCAGGGGACTTTTTTTACCCCCATAAATTAAAAGATCAAGGCTGTTCCTATAGTATCCAGCAGTATCAATTTTGATGTAGGTAAGATTTGACTGCCCCCTACGAAGTTAGACATTTGCTTTTTCTCCCAAAAGGACAGTTAGCATTTACTGCCCCCAAAGAGGCTTTCAGCAACCCTGGCACTCATGGAGATTTGCTCTTCGTATTTTAGGGACATGATCCAATCCTAAAGAATTTTTTAAGTAGGCCTTTTACACTATTCTTTATTTTGCAGTAACTTTTTTCTAGTTGTCTTAATTATTATTGGACTGCTTAATCTTACTGTAATTTGCATTAGTGCAGTTCTGCTTTTTACTTGGTTTTGATTTTTAAGACTTATAAGCCAAAATATCTTACACTTTTCTAGCAACTTGCACACTTTGAACAATTTCATTCATTTATCCAGCACATTTTTTACTAAGCAGCTAGATCATGCCAACACTGGAAAGACAACAAGAGGGTAGTCCTTACCCTTGTAGAGTTTACATTCTCCTGAGGAAGACACAGGGTAAACAAGCAAATTAAATGATTATGTAATATGATAGTTGCTATGAAGAAAATTAATATAATGACAAATAACGTGGAGAACTATTTTTTTTCAGAGAGAGCTACTTTAGTCACAGAAGGTCTCTCTGAGGAGGTTTATTTAAGGTCAGAGGAGAGAGCACTTTTAAATTGTGATCAGTCCTTTTATTTTTATGTTCTGAGTAATTTATCTGATTATAATTAGGAAATTTTAATTCAGTTACTCTAATATTTCATATAATTTCTTTTCAGAAGTTTTTAGTTGATGGAAAATGATGTGTTATATACCTGGCTTTAAAAAGTGACCTCACAAAGTTTTGTTTAAGGGTAATATGTGATTACTTGTAAACTATGCGCTGCTTTAGGAAACAGATATAGACCTTTTAAAGTCAAATGTCAAATTATTTGAGGACATTCTGCTTCACCAAAACTTTTTATTTGGGTATATCTTTGTTTCAAACTGTTTTGTTTTATAGAAGGTAGTACTAGATTATTTCTTTAGGGCTCATATCATTTAGATCTCTTAGAAACTACAACTAGAAACCATTCCATATTGTTCTTATTAAAGTGATTATATAAGGATCTTTTCTAATGTTTTAAACTCAGAAATAAATAGTAAAATGAAATGCCTTCTTTCCTGCATCAGCAAAAAGTATTTTATTTTTCTTGTATAGTCTTAATCATTACTTTATTATTCAGTGTGCATGTTGATTTTACTTCTACTTTGCAGAGGCATGAGATTCTAGTTATAACACTAACATTGATTCTAACAATAATGAACTGATCTTAGCTTTCAGGGTGCCAACCTGCTCCTGAAGGGTATTCCCCCACACTTCAGTGGCAACAGCAGCAAGTGGCACAGTTTTCAGTTGTTCGACAGGTAAGTGTACTTTAATCATTTAATCAAATTAATTTTCTTCCCTCTCAGATTTATCTCAGTTCTTAAACATGATTCTGAAGAATAAAGAATATGTATGAATCAATTACAAAATTATTATAATACTAGACATAATACATTTGAAACATATTTTCCCAGTTTTAGGATTGTTAGAGTGTTATGCAGCGGTTGATTTCTTGGTTCAATTATCCATTCTCTGAAGATCGATGTCTAACTCTTCTTCCTTTAGAGTGTCAACAGACATAGAAGTCACTGGAAATCACAACAGTTGGATAGTAACGTGACCATGGTATGTAAGTTTCTTTGTTTAAGTAGTATAGTGTATACCTATTTAGAATAGTCCATATTTATTTCCAGTCTTTAAAGATTCACTTACTTAATCCATATTATTTGCATTCTCTTCCATCTATCATTAAAAGTAACAATTTCAGTCTATTAGTAGACCAAAAAGTATAGAATCAGTAATACAAGTTTTTATTTTTATGACAGTTTTAATCCACAGCATCTTGAGAGACTTTGGATAGGTAATTATCAGGCTTCTATAAGTTTTTAAGGGATCTTCTAGACATTTGCTTTTTAAGAAATAAAGACATTTTCACTGTTTACAAAAAGATAGAATAAAAGCTTTTTGGATTTTCTTGATCAGAGACTGGTGCCAGTACCAGTGACATTTTAGTGAAGCCTGTCATGCATACTGGAAAGTAGTATTTTCTACATCTTGTCAGTTTAGATATAACATTAAGTTCTTCAGTAGCTATATCTGGACTATTGAACAAAAGGGGATCTAGGAAAGTGGTGGATACATTGTTCCAGGGCAATACTTTTTTTCTGTGACAGATTTTTTATTTTTGCTTTTTTACGTTTCCCTCTTTTAAAATTTTTTTTTTTTATTATAATTTATGTATGATAAGTGATTAGTTTCAGGTTCACTCAAGAGCAATACTTTTAACCTTTTAGGGAGTGTCATATTCTTCCTAAGAATTAAATAAAAGCTACTTATATCTTCAGAGAGAAAAAAAAATGCACTTGTGCACACAGTTTTGCTGACAAGTTCAGTTAGGTAGTGCATAGATTTCAGATTTTAGAAGCTGCTTCTGGGCAGTGCTTCCTAACATCTTTTACATAGTGATACATTGAGGTAGATGGAGGAGGCTGCTTGCATAGTCTTCCTGAGATCCCCAGCTAAGAGATACAATAAAAGCTTCTCTATATGCTTTCCATACCAGTTGGAAGCTCTGCTCTGGGTAAAGCATGAAAGGAACTGATACCACTTACCCAAGACCATTTAACTCATAAGAAGTATAGCTGGGAGCCACTGAAGTTTGTCTGACTAAAGCCTTTCATGATGCTGTGTAGCCTCACAGAAGGAGGTTATGAGGTTAGGTAGGTAGATACATTACTATTTTTTTGCTGGTGTGAGGACTTTGGGGATATGCTTATTAATTCAAAAAGAAGCCACATCAGTAACACGATGATGATATAATTTTGTCAAAAATGAAAGTGACCTAACATAGTTGAATAAATTATGATCCATCAAAAAAGGAATATTATGTAACAATAACATGGGGTCATCACAGCAAATGTGAATAAAAATAAAATGATAAAATTTAAAAGCACACTGATGTCAACTATGTAAATATAAACATTTATTGATTTGTCTATTTATTAAGCACCTACTGTATTTAATAATCAGGATATTCAGTGCTACCTGAAGCAGAAATAGGCTCTGACCTACTGGAGTAATGGGAAAAGGTGGATACATTGCTCCAAGACAATAGGTTTTAACCTTTTAAGGGTCTCATGTATCCTGAGAATCTAATGGAAGCAATTTCTCCTCAGAGGAAAAAAACTATACCTTTGCAAAATAATGTGCAAAACAATGTATATAAATAAAAATTGTTTTGTTGAGTTAGTCATATTGAGCTGAATGCTTCTCCCCACTAGTTCTGCTTTTTCCACCTGGTGATGTAGAATAAATCTGTTCTTTAGCTGCACTGCCAATCAAGTTTGTGAATTATGTAATCATGTCTCCTTCTTTGGAAAAAATATCCTTCATTCTTGTAAGCATTCTTAGTGTTTTTTTTCCATACCAAATTCCATATTTATCATTCTTTTTAAACACATCCTTGCTTGCCAGTTTGCCAGTGTCCATTAAAGTGTGATCCAAACTAAATATGTCCCACATATGGTGTGACCAGTCGAGTACTGTATTAGTTTGTTAGGGCTGCCATAGCAAATACCACAAACTGAGTAGCTTAACCAGTAGTAATTTATTTTCTCACGGTTCTTTAGGCTGGAAGTCTAAGATCAAGGTGCAGTAAGTTTGGTTTCTCTTGAGGCCTCTCTCTTTGGCTTGCAAATGTCCATCTTCTCATTGTGTCCTCACATAGTCTTTCCTCTGTGCATGACCATCTCTAGTGTCTCTTTATGTGTCCAAATTTCCTTCTTTTTACAAGGACACCAGTCAGGTCGGATTTAGTCCCACTCTACAGCCTCATTTTATCTAAATCACCTCTGTTAAGGCCCTGTCTCCAAGTACAGTCATATCCTGAGCTCCTGGGGGTTAAGGCTTCATAATGAATTTTGAGAGGATATAATTCAGTCCATAACAGGCATCATATCTTTGTATTGAGGTTGGTGGTAATAGAGAGGAATTCTCATTTTGTATAGTATTAAAAAAAAATACATAGAAATAAGTAAATTCTTTTTTTTTTTTTAGCCAAAATCTGAAGATGAAGAAGGCTGGAAAAAATTTTGTTTGGGTGAAAGGTTATGTGCTGAAGGGGCTGTTGGACCAGCTAAAAATGAAAGTCCTGGAATTGATTATATACAAGTAGGTGATAAATGGATAAACAAAACAAAAAGTATTCTAATTTTGATGCATCATTTTATATAAAGGGTCAGCAAACTGTGGCCTAGGCCATATCCAGCCCACAGCCTTTTTTTGTACAGTTTATGAGCTAAGAATGGTTTTTATATTTCTAAAGCATTATAAAGAATGAACTAATATGTGACTGATACTGCGTGTCCTGCAAAGCCTAAAATATTTAGTTCTGCTGTTTACAGAAAATGTTTGCAAACCCAATTTAGTTTATTAGCTCATTAGCTTAAAAATTGGCAGCCCAGTTTTTAAAACAATGTACTATGACTTTTTTTAGGTTGGCTTCATATCTCTTATGTTTTAGCTGTTCAGGAATTTTGAGAGTTAGTTGAGATTTTGTTTCTTTAAATGATTAAGAATGGGTTGAACATTGAGTGATGAATAGTCAGAGAAACAGAAAAACTCCTTATATTGTTCTGTTCTGTCGAATTAGTATTTATTGTCTGCTATGTGGTACCACATTGTGTTTTTCTATTTAAAACTAATTTTTCCCCAAAAGGTAAAAGCTCCAAAAATCACTAAAAAGACCAAGAATCCAATTTTAAAAAGAGTCAAACAGTATAGACATCTTAGGAGGAAGGTGAAGTGGATAAAGGGAATCAAATATATGATAGCTGAAGGAAACTGGACTTCGGGTTGTAAACACACAATAGGATAATAGGATATACAGATGTCAAATTATAATGTACACATGAAAATTATATAATATTAACCAGTGTTATCCCAATAAATTTAATTTAAAAATTAATTAAAAAGAATAGACATCTCACAGATAGGAAATAAAATCATTATTATATAAGAAGGTGCACAATCTCACTTGCAGTAGAAATGCAACTTATAACTATGTTGGCTGCTGTTTGTCAGGTAATATATTGGCAAAGAAAGCTTGATATACTGTGTTGATAAGGACTGGGAAAACGGGCACTCCTCCACATACGGTGGGCATGAAAGTAGATTCAACTCTCTAGGGGAGCTAATTTGGCACTGTTTCTCATACAACCTATTGTTTTGGATAATCTTTATGTTACATTTCAAAAATGTGTTTTAATTTAATAAATAATTAAAATTTATTATCTTGTTATTACAAAATATATACAAGTACCATATATCATGTGAAAGAACCATTTAAAGATGCAAGAGTTTAATGCAAATCCTCTTAAGTTTCTCAAAAGTTAATGCTTTTTTCATAATCAAGGCTCTCAGCTTTAAACTCCAAAGTAGATTTTTTTAAATTAAATTAGGCTAGGCTTGAAAAAAAGTCCTAATTTGAGTACCCTTATTCCTGAAAATGTTAGCTTTATTTAAAAAGTATTGCATATTAATGTCATAGTACCGATAGTATTAGTATCATTTTAAAATGTTTTATATTTTAACATTTTAATTACTAAAATTATTCTTTATTTTTAAATTTACATATCCAAAGTTTAAGATATTATTTTCTTGGACATTACCAATGTAATAGTTCATGAAATATTTTATTGTAATGGCAACAAAGGAATTTTGTTTCATTTATTTTCATTTGTTCTTTGTTTCTAAATAACTGTGGTAAGAAATTCACCAGTTTGGGGGCGGGGGAAGGCCTTTATAATACCATTTAGTATATTAAAATCTCATTCTTTTTTTCAGATTGGTTTTCCTCCTTTGCTTAGTATTGTTAGCAGAATGAATCAGGTAAAATTCATCTAATAATGAGTATATATGCGTTCTTTTGTTTGGGATGTATGTGAAAGTATTTGAATATGTTTACTAAATATTTTTAGTAGGCAAGACACTGTCCTAAACTTTTTATCAGTTCTTATTTAATTCTTACTACAGCCCTGTATAGGGAGTTATTATTAATACCCCTTTTTTGGGACAAGGAAACAAAGTTAGAGGTTAAGAACATGTAGATAGTTTTTCAGCAAGTTTTAATGGCAACACTGGGATTCTAATTCTAGAACTGATGCTCTTAATCATGGTGCTAAACCATTCAATTGTGTACATATCAGTTATATGTCTTAGATTCTGGGGTTTGAAGTAAATACTAAAGTTAGATTGCTATTTCTAGTTCCAGGTATCCTACATATTCCATTAAGAATGAACTACAATTGACCCTCGAACAACATGGTGATTAGGGACACTGACACCCCGTGCAGTCATAACTCCATTGTAACATTTGACTCCCTGAAAACTTTACTACATAAATTTCTTGGATAAAAGGTTCCTCAGTCTTTAGGACGAGAAATTCTTATCTACTTAAAGAAAATAAAAACTTTGATGGTTTTGTCTTCTCATAGCATTGGATACCCTTGGAAAATACTCTTTTTTAAGAGTCATACTCTTGTAAATCATACTGGCTGACAGTTTCTCTTACTTGATCATTTGCATTAAGATACTGTAGTAATTATACTGAATTCAATAAGAGTTTTTTGAAGTATCCAACTATTTGAATAAGCCAGAGAATAGTTTTAGCAGTTTGATAAATTCCATCTGTAGTATTAAAACATCTTTCTCTAGCTAACTTTCTCTTTAGATTATACTTTGTTTTAATGAAAATAATCTTAAGGTATTTATGCAGAGACTTTTTTTAACAGCTCTTGGAATTTTTCAAGTAGTTATAAACTTAATTAGTAGTTACAAACTAAATCCTAGGATTTAAACCAAGGTATTGATACTTGAAAGTATACAAGAATGTTTGTCTTAAAAGCCTCTTCTCACTGAGTGAGCTATCTGATCAAATTACTAAATAGAGTCACAGTTTTCTCTGAAAGTTTAAAGAATGAGGCCATTTTAAACATCAGAGTTGCTTTCTAACTAAACTTAACAAAACTCATGTTGAACTGATAGTGTTTTATTATTAATGCAATTCTTCCACTTCCTTCCCCCTTTTTTTAGGCAACAGTAACTAGTGTCCTGGAATACCTGATTAATTGGTTTGGAGAAAGAGATTTTACCCCAGAATTGGTAGTATTACATCTTTTTATTTTCATAATGAAGACAAAATTATGTTGAATTATATATGAGATATGATTCTCCAGTATTTATAGATAGTGTATGTATTATATGTAAAACTATGTATGCTTGTTTGCAGTGAAATAAGGCATTTACACTAGAATGTAAATCAACATACTACTTTCTTCATTGAGAAAGTCTTGCTTTGGGGAAGAAAAATGTCAACTAAACATTTGATTTCTATCCTGGGACAAGCTGTTTATCTCATTGCAGACTAGTAACAGGTCGCAGACTAGCAACCAGTCTGCAGACCCCATTTTTAGTGGCACTAGCATAAAGAAATTTGAAATGCATTTTCTAAAATGGCCTTGAAATCCAATTCAAAAAGCATATCATAAATAACAACAATAATAGCAAGCACTTTGTGGTAGGCATTGTTCTAATGACTTCATATGTAATAATTCCTTGAGTCTCCTGAGAACCTATGAACTATTATTATTTCCATTTTACAGATAAGGAAATTGAAGTCCATAGAGATTTGGCAGCTTGCACACATTGTGTGTAACTAACTAGCAGAACTTAGACTCATGCCCAGGCAATCTGACTACTCTTAATAACTATGCTACATTACCCCCCTATTTTATGGCTTCATATTCACAGCTCATTTTTCATCCTCAAAACTGGGTAAATTTTGTGGGCATTATATAATTTATCTACTTAATCCTCTAAGAAGTTTTATCATCTGAAGTTAGATGTAATTTTTAGAAATAAATATTATTCGCAGTTGAGGATATTTTCAAAAGAGTGTATCTGAGAAAGTCTAGCTTTGAAGAAAAAAAATGTAAAAGATATCTTTGCCCTCCAGAAGTTTATAGTCTACTGGGAGAAACAGATAAACCAACATTGCAGTACAGTGTGTAAGTTTCCCAACCTGCCATTCAACCAAGTGCCTTAGATAAATCTCTTCCATAAGTATAATGACCATATTATTTATCACTAGACTTTCAGTTTACATATTTATATTTTTTTTCTTTTAAATCTCTACATATAACATATATTTTAAGGGAAAAAAAATCATTTAAGTCACTATTTCTGATTCAGTGGTCCTACATGCCTTTTACATAGTTATAATTAATGTATACTGTTTTTTCTGAGCACATTTCATTTATATATTTCTAATAGTGTAATTCACATGATTGCCATTGTCTTAATATCCCATAGTTTACTTTGATTCTCATTATTGACCATTTGGGTTCTTTCCTATTAGTGAAAGCATATTACCAAAAAATGTAGCTATACTTGCCAGGGGAACCATTAACTGTTTCCGAACCACTGACAACAGATTTACTGAAGTTTAACCTGAATCCTTTGAGTCTTATTTTGAATAATCTGTCTCTTAAATCAAGTGTTCAATTCCCTTAAGTAACCATAGCTTCAGAACACTAATATTGGGAATATTGGTGTTTAAAAACTTGTCACAGGAAGTCTGAATATCATAAACTAGCAAAAGGAAAAAGACCTTTTTACATTTTTTTTACTTGGTATTACTAGCCTTATTTTATCCAAGTGTGAAGCTATTAAGGAAGCTTTTTGGCTACTTGGTTTTGGATTTTACCTTTTTTACTGTTGTCACAGTGTGCTCACTAACCTTAAGGAAAAGAACCTTTCAGCATTGATACATCTTAGTCACTAGAAGTTCAAGCAACTTCTAATTGTAGAGACCATTTGAATGCCTGAATATTAGCTTTACATAGTAAATGTATGCCCTAAAACTTGAGTCAAGTTGAAATGTGTTAATAGTTTTTTTAATGAAGAAGAAAATTTTGCTCACTATTTATAAAAGAAACCTGGATGTAAATTGTTTTAAGAAAAAATCTTACCAATTCGTGGTTCCTTGATAAACTTTTTGTGTCGCATAAATTGTTATTTAAACAATTCTAATAGTCTTCAAGTTTCTCCAAAGTAATGTGTTTTTCAAAATAAACTGTTATATACACTGTTTATGAAAATATATTTGATAATACTTTGCTAGGGTGTAATTTAGTGATCGTATTTCAGAAACTTTTATGAACATATATACCCTTAGACACCACCATTTTATTTCTAGGAATTCAGCCCAATAAATCAATCAGAGATGCTCTAAAACTTATGTTCAAGCATATTTATCACTATTTTTTATATAACAGCAACAAATTAAACATCCTAAATGCTCAGCAATAGGAAATTGGTTAAGTTAATTATGGTGAATTCACAATGCACCATTCATTCCACAAATATTCTAATTAAGCTTTTATTTTGTTCCAACTCTAGATTGGGTTCTGGGTTCTGGGAGTATAATATCAATCATTATACTCTCACAGAATTGGGGTAAAAAAAAAAAACCAGCAGTAACAGAGAAGTATAACAAGTGCTTAGTTAAAGAGTATTTATATAAGCACCATGTTGAAACTACCATCCCTTGTTAATCCAGTTTAACATGGGAAATAATTATGTATTGCAAGTAAAAAAGATGATACCAAATATTATTACCATAATATTATTACAGTGATAAAACTTTATTTTTAAAAGCTGTATGTCTACATAGGAAAAATATGAACATTTTAAAAATTAGCAGAAAGTTTATCTGGATGATTGTATTGCAAATTTATTTTTCCTTTGTGCTTTGTGTATTCTTTAGTTTTTCTGTATTAAATACATCCTACTTTTGTAATTGCAAAGAAAAACCCACTTTAAAAAAAGGGATGGGGATAAAATTAGCTTGCCATGGTTTTTATAGAAGTATCAAAACTTTTCATCTAGGCTATAGTTCCTTTGTATAGATATGGGGGACAAAGTTATAAAATTATAAAATGATTTGCATTTCTGTCTATAGAGGGCAGAGAAAAAAGTGTATCTTAATTTTCGCAGTGATTTATACAGATCACAATGTAGTTTTCTACTTATGAATTAGGACTTTCATTGTAATAAGAATCTCTGAAACTAACTCTTTGGGAATAGGAATATTTTTAAGTATCTAATGTTCTATGTGTCTATAGGTAGAAGATATAAAAAATATCACCTGGATGTCTAGATGACCCTTTGTTGTTTATATTTAAACATAATACAATTAAATGTTCTGTGAATTGATTCATAACAAATAACTGGGCACAACATTGGACATTTAAAAGCACAAGTTAAAACATATGGTACAATATCTGCCTACTTACTGCTTTTTTAATTCTATTTAGGGAAGATGGCTTTATGCTTTATTGGCTTGTCTTGAAAAACCTTTATTACCTGAGGCCCATTCACTGATTCGGCAGCTTGCAAGAAGGTGCTCTGAAGTGAGGCTCTTAGTGGTAAGTTGTGATATGTTGATAAAGAAGGATTCCAATTAAGAAAACAGAATATTTTATGAGGATTAGACTGGGCTACATAATAGAAAAGCCCAAAATAACAGTAGCTTAAATAAAATGGAAATTTTTTCAGATAGTCTGAAGGTAGACTGATCAGATTTAAGACAACTGTTACCCAGGCCTTTGAGTTCTGCCACATGTGGCTTCCATCAAGCTTAACTAATGATCCAAAGTGGGTCCTGGAGCTTTTGCCATTATATTTCATTATAGGCATTTGGAAAGAAAGGGAAAAGAAGGCCGTCACTTTTTCAAAGAGCCTTCCCAGAGGTTCCACAGTACATCTGACTACATAGCTCACTGGCCGGAATTTAGTCACTCGGCCATAAAAAAAATGGGCAATGTACACTTATAGCTGAGTGGCAGTATGCCTAGCTAAAAAGGAGCTTCAGTTCCTAAATAATAAGAGAAGGCAAGAAACTGGAGTGGTCAGCCAGCAGTCTCTGGCCAGTGATTGTTTTGAATTTCTCCAATCAGACCCTTCTTCCAACTCATGCCTGCAATATTATAATATAAATTACAAACCAGATTGATTGAGCCCACTTCTAATTTTTTCTGTCTCTCCTTTCCCCTCCACAAAATGTATATTTGTTCTTCATTACTCCAAAATACATTCATCGAACAACCATGATATAGCCCAAACTAATTGACATGGATTATACTCCAAGCCAAATGTACTTGCTACTCACTAAATATTACCTGTGCTTTGTTCCTAGACTTTATTTCCTCTACAGAAGAGACACTTCCATTCTGCATCCAAATGCCATTTACTTTTCACAATTCAGATCATATTCTACCATTTCTATGATACTTTCCTTGATCCTAACAGCTAACAAGAATCTCTTCATTCTCTGTTTTCCCAGTATACTTTACAATTTTTTATGACACTTAACATACTTTTCCATTCATTCAAGCTAATATGTGGATATTTCATCTTCTGTGCTATTACCAGGTAACATGGTAATAATATTCAGCTTTGTCCATATAGTGCTTCGCACATAGAAGAGTTGAGTATAGTAACATCATGGATGAGTGTCCCACATTTGAATTAATATATGACATGTCTGTTATAACATTACTCAATAGGTTATTGTGAATTGCTTGAAATGTTCAAAAATAAATTTCATACTCTCTTAGACTATTTTCCATGTGTTTTAGTTCTGTCATTTTAACAAACATTTAAAGTGAACTTTCTAAAATATATAGTTCAGGAACTACTTACATCATAATTGAGAGCCCCAATCTGGAATATTTTCTGGTATGTCTTATGCTGGAAGTCAGGATTTCATCCCTTCTCAATTGTAAGTTTTTTAAAATACTTTTATACACTTTTTTCATTACTGTCCAGTTAGGACATAGGCTTATTTTTTGCTTCTGTACTTGGAACTAAGGTGAAAAAATTCTCCCATTACTCTCCTTAGAACTCTCAATTCTTTTCTTTCCTTATTCAGGGTATTTCTTTAAAAAATGATCTTAGATGTTTTTTGAAGGATCATTAACCCTAGTTTTCTCATTTTTCTTTAGATTTCCTATTTTCATGTGATTCTTAACTATCATCTAATAAAATTTTCATGTTTGCCTCTTTAAAGGAAATTTATTTCAAAGATACTAGGGTGGAACAGACAACATTTTAAGTTCTGCCACATATGGCTTCCTTCCTTTTTTTTTTTTTTTTTTTTTTTAGGACAACAAAGATGATGAGAGGGTTCCTGCATTGAATTTATTAATATGCTTGGTTAGTAGGTAAGTAATCTTTGGCTTTTGCTTTGTAATAGTAGTAATGTTGGTAGAAAGTATTATTTCCATTTAACAGTAGAGGAAATTGAGGTGCAAGGAAACAATATTATATGTATTATATGTATCACAGTTCCCTTAGTTTTTCTCTATAATAATGCTATAGTGAAGATCTTTATATATATATATATAGCTCCAGTATTTCCTAAGGGTGAATTCCTAGAAATAAATCAAAGTGAATTAGAGTCATGCATGGCTTAACGACTGTGATGTTCTGAGAAAAGCATCCTTAGGCACTTTCATCATTGTGTGAACATCAGAATGTAGTTACACGAACCTAGATGATAAAGCCTACTACATACCTAGACTATATGGTATACCACCATTGTATATGTGGTGTGTTGTTGACCAAAACATTGTTATTTTGGCACATGACTGTGTTTTTAAAACTGATTTGCTGCCAGTTTGCCTTACAGAAAGCTCATATCATTCTGTGTTCCCACTAAAGTGTAATGAGAGTGGCTATCTCCTAGTCAATATTGAGCATTTTTCATTGATAAAATATTTCCATTCTAATGGTTAAAAAAATACAATCAAATTGTTTATTTGCATTTGTTTACCAGCAAAGGTAGAATTTTTTATTTTACTACAATATATTTTTTAATTGCCTGTGTCCTTTGTTTATTTTTAGTTGGTGTATATTTTTATTTGGTATGTGTTTGATTTCATTTCATTTTCACCTGGAATTTGAGAACTTTTTTATATTTTAAATTCTTGTGTCTATGTATATTTACACATAGACTCACACATTTATTTTAGGTCTCCTTCTAGACCTAATATTTTTGTTCGACTGGTGAATGTTTTTATTCCAATGCTGATACCTTTTTAGAGATTTATGATATATTTAAATATTGGGAAGGTAAGTAATCCTGTGTCCATTTTTCCCTCCCCCACACAAGACACTTTTTTACAGTACTCTCATATTCAACATCTAGTTTCTTGATCTTCAGTAATTGTGTTGCTAACGAAAACTAACACTTACTAGGCAAATTGTGCCAAGCATTTCTCTTAGTGCTTTGTAATAGGAACTCGTGTAATTCTTAGAAGGTACTATTATCAATTTACAGATGAAGAAACAATGGCAGAGAAGTTAAATAGCTTTCCTGCTATCACATAACTAGTAAATAGCAGAGCTAGAACTTAAACCTTGCAGGCAGCCTTACTCCAGAGTTAAGCTCTTAACTATGCTGATACACTAAGTTAACACCTACTACATCTGTTGGTAGTGAGAGTTGAGAAGCTACATCATTGTCCCAGGCACTATATATATATATACTGTATCTCTAATCCTTACACAATTCAGGTTTTTTTTCACTTTTATATGGGTTCAGAAAGTTTAAGTAATTGATGGTTATAAACTAGTACCTAATGGAACCAGAGACTTAAGCATATTATCTGCCTCCTAATCCACTGATATAATATTATGCAGGTATGACAGAAGATCCAGTTGTATTGGTCATAATTATTTTTTATCCTTAGAAAGTTAGGTAAAAATGGGAAAAAAAATTGTAGACTAGAAAAGTGTCTGAGACTATAAGCTTTACTTAGGAAAATATATAGATTATAGTAAGTTTGAAAAAGGGTAACAGGCCTTGACTTTTCTTTGCAGTAGCAGGTTAAATAGACATAACATGTTATTGTCTTTGTTGTTGGTTTTGCTTGTTTAAGGCAATAAGTGTTAAGTCATAGCAATACCTACTCTGATGAGTGGAATCCCTTTCAAACAGGATCCAGTAGCTATATATTGTAGCCACCTTAATTATTTTACCGATCATAATTTTTAAACTTATTATGGAGATTTCTAAACACATACAGATGTAGAATAACCCTCCCCACACCAATTTGTCACCCAGCTGTACAATTATCTACTCTTCACCAGGATGTTTCATTTATTTCATATCTCAGACATGTCACTTCTCCTCTTAGTATGTATTTAACTGATAAGGACCTTTTAAAAACATAACTATAATAGTAGTATCACATCTGATAAATTTAGTAGCTACAGTATCATCTGATATCCAGTCCATGTTTCATATTCCCTAATTGTCCCAAAAATGTCTCTTGTTTAAATGGGGATAAGTAAAATGTACTCATTGCATTTGTTTGATTTCTTTCCTTTGTCTCCCCATCAACCCCCTGGATTTTTTTCTTTGCCATTTATTTGTTGAAGAAACTGGTTTTTTGACTTGTAATATTTCCCATTTTGGTTTTGGCAACTATATCTTCATGGTGGTGTTTAATGTGCTCCTCTGTCATCTGTATTTTCTGTAAACTGGTAGGTCTAAAGGCTTGATCATAGTGCTGTTATATCACCTCATGAGGCACATATCTAGTTGTCCCACTTAATACTGGTGATAAACTTGATCACTGCACTCGGTAAAATCCATGCTTTTTACCTTTTGGGTTTGTCAGCCATTCATGACTGTTGCTTAGATCCATTATTTCATTAGGATTCAAAAGTACTGGTTTTTCTATCATTCCCCATTTATCCATACCTAAAATTTTTTCTATGAAACATACCTTCTTTTCAACAATTTGCTTACCCTGAAATATAGTTTACCTTTCTTAAAAAAAAAAAAAAACAGGATACATGCTAAAGCTAAATTCTTCCCCTTTACTTACTAATTTTTAAAATAATGATTTGTGACCTAGCAGTCCCCAGAGATGACCAATAAGATTGTTTCTGGGTTGAGATTATCATTTTGAATTTAGGGTTTTTAACATTTGATACGTTTCACTCCATTGCAATTTTTTTGATGCTCAAATTGTTCTAACTGGCAGTGGAGCCCCTCAGGTTCATTCCTGTGCTTTTTGTTATATAATCCTAGTGGTCTTTTATAGTTTTCTTACGTTCTGGTATGTCAAGATGATTCACACATATCTTGGACATTTCTAGATCTGTATCTGTATCTGGAATCAGTCTTTTCTCCTGGGGATGCTGGTTCTTCTTTTAAAGTAGAGAATGATATTTAGTATCCACAATTTGGATGTTAGAGAAGCTAGTTGTTAGGTTGGTTGTTGCATCTAGGCATTTTCTGTGAACAGAGCTAGGAAACTGTATTTTTAGAAAGAGAAAGATTAAATCCTGAGCTCAAATTGATATTTCAGATCTAATTTAAGATTACATAATTTTTCTTTAATGTTATATTTTCTCCTATGCTAAAAGCCTGGTTTCTAATAACATTAACATAATTGACTTCATCCTATAGCATGCACATAATAGTTTCAGAATAACAATATTATGTCACTGATAGGAAAAAAATATTGAAATCATTTAAAAGCTTTCTTGCAGTTCTTTTTGTCCCTGGTGTATCTCATTAGGAACATATATCAGAACACTGAGTCTAAGACCACTTAAAATTATTCTCCTGTCTATGCCACCAACTTGATATATGAGAAGATTCATTCATTAGAGTTTGTTTAATGATTCTGTATTTTTTCTGTTTTATAATTACATAAAACATTTATATTCCAAAGTTAAAATTATAATTCAGGTTGCACTTTATTTTAGAATCATCCCTATTTTATCATCCCTAGCCTCTTTTCTGCCTTCTGTAGTTATCCATTTTATTATTAATTTTTGGATTATCCTATTGTTTCTTTTTAAAAGTCTAAGCAAATACATGTATCTGCATTCCTACCTAGGCTTACAAAAGGTAGCATACTAAACATAACATTCTGTTCTTTTTTTTTTTTTCACTTAATCCTGCAAATCACAGTGTAGCAGTGTATTTTTCTCATTTCTTTTTTGTAAAAGGTTTAGTCTTCTACTGTGTAGATGTACCGTAGTTTATTCAACCAGTCTCCTCAGACGATTAGGTTGTTTGCAGTCTTTTATTACTGTAACTAGTGTTGCATTTAGTATCTTTAAGCATACACTCAATCATTTCTTTACTAGGTATTTTGACCAACGTGATTTAGCTGATGAGCCATCTTGATGTAGCTGATCTCTCAGGAATAGAAGATAACTTGTGATGAAAGCAGCCCAAGTCTGAGGAAGTACAATGCCAATTAAAGTGCAAATTGTATCACATCTTCTACAGTATGTGAGGGGTCTTCATCTTAGCCTATGCAACTCAAGTTGATATGCAGAAGATTGTGTATGGATTTGAATATCTTTTGAAAATCCCACCTAGTTTTTGATAAACTGTTTTAAAGTTTTCTATTACCACTTGCAAAACTGTATGATGAAATTTTACCAATGTCCTTGGTGCTGTTTCATTGTTTATATGTATATACATAAAATTTTATTCATTCAAATGTGTTTTGGTTACTAAAATTTTGACTCTTGAATAAAATAATGGAGAAAGGTTCTTAGTATTAGAATTAAAATAATTTAGATTAAATGCCAAATGTGTTTATAGCAACAAAACCAATCAAACCTTTCCCTTTAAGCTGAATACTTTTATTTAAATAATTTATTGCACAAAACCTTTAACAAATCATTTTAATAATACCCTAATAGATCCACTGTTTTAATTTTTCATCAAATCTTCTGTTCATATCACTTACATTTTCAGGTAGAAGTGCTATCTACTTTAAAAAGATCCAAGTAGCAATGGTTTTTCAAATTGGGGTTTATACTTCTCACATAATGAGAAGTGTAGAGGAGCTGGTTACTGGTGTTGGTTCAGTGACTCCTGGATACCAAGGTCTCAGGTTCTTTTGGCCTTTCCTTCATGGTAACAAGATGGCCACTGCAGTTCAAAGCAATGTGTCTGTATTCAAGATGAAAAGTAGAGAAGGAGGCATCTGATCCTTTTCTCATAAAAGCAAAACCTCTAGAAATCCACAGCAAATTTGTGTTCATCTGTTTGGCCACAAGTATACAAGATGATCACCTCTAGCTCCAAGAAAGGATGGGAAATGAAATTATAAGCCTTTCCAGACTTTCCAATAGAAGTGGAAAAGGGAAGAGGAATTGGGAATAACTATGGCAACTAATAGTTTTCCCACAAGTTATAAATGGAGCAAATAAAATTTCACATTTGAATCTTTTATGTCTTCAATAAAGCTGATTTCTAAAAGTCAGCTTAATAGGCCAAGTTTTTTTTTTACCATAATTTAAACATTCTAATTGTTGGTTATCTAACTTTTTGGTGTTAATCCAATATAGAAAAGGCTACTATAAATACCTTAATGTACATAACTTTCCTTTCATTGGTCAGTAGTTCCCAAAGGTAGGGTTGAAATTCATGAGAGTCTTATTACGAGTTAATATTGCATTTGGAAACCTGACAAGTGAGATTTTAAAAATTGGGAACTTTTGTTTCTCGTCTGATATTCTGGTTTAAGAAGTTCAGGGCTGGTGCAGCAAATCTATGATAAATGTCACAGGCTGCACCCAGGTTTTTCTTTTATTAATTTAAGTGTGTAGCTTTTATCTTGTCATGATATGATTGCTTTGTCTTTTGCCTCTCATCAACATTTCAGGAAGGATGAAAAGGCACCACCCCTTGTTGTCTATATCAGGGGAACAGCATAGCACTTCAAGAAAACCTCGATTTACATAGCATTTGGCAAAGTTATGACATTTTTTTGTAAAGAAAGCTGGAAATAGTAATTTTTTAGCTGACCACATTGCCACTGATATGAACAATGTGGTGGTTAGAAAAGAGGGGAGAGTGACTACTGGCTGGACAGCCAGCAGTGTCTACTATATAGAGTTTAGATTTCTAGCCTATACTACAACTAGCTGCTAAAACCTCACATATTTTGCTGATTTAATGCTAGAGGCAGGGCAGATTTAATAGAGGTAAAGTGTCAGTTGTTTTAATTTATATTTCTTCCATAACTAGTGGATGAACATATAGTTATGCGCACTACTTACACAAAAATAAAATTCATGAGGACTGAAAAGCATAAAAAACAATTTTCCATGTGAAGATAACGAGAATTTGAATGCAGTTACACCTCTTTTCTAGTAAGCTGGAAGAACTCTAATAATTATCAGAGAACTCATTTTTATAATGACTGAAGTTGGCATAAGGATATTTTTCAGGAATGTAGAGACAAGTAAAAGACATTTTAAGCCACTAATAAAGTGTTCAGACTACCAGTATAGCCATAGGGTTTAACAAGGCATTCACAATTAAATGATTTTAATGAAAAATTTAAGAGAAACAGTTCCCCAACTCTTAACACAGGTAGAAAAAGTCTACTGAGAAATTATACATTTTAAATCTAGAATTGAGAGGTAGTTCTGAAAATAATACCTACCAAATGGTAGTTTAATCGGGTCTGTGGGGCAGTGACAAAATAGATTGCACATTATATATATATATATATTTTTTTTTTTTTTTTAACACGAACTACTTTTAGGAGAATATTATACGTTTACTAAATTGTGACAGTACTTTTATTAAAATTGTACTCATTTCTATTTTTTAGAATTATTTCATACGTGTCTTGGTAGAATAAACCAATTAGAAGCTGAATTACATTAAAATTGATTCAGGTCACTGGTTCTACCATCTGGAAACAGAAAAAAATGTTTTAGAAATTATAGAAAGGTCAAGTTGACCTGTGTCTATATCACAATTATATTTTGCTACGTTTCCAACTCCCACCAAATTTCTAAAAAAAAATGTTTCCCACATTGCCCTATATTTTTCTTGAAAACACAATACTGTGAATAAATACTGTTACCTTTTTTCAGAACCTATTAACATGCTGTTAATACGCATTAAAAATCTACAAAAGAGGATAAATTTTCAAAATGTATTTGATCACAGTACTCATTTTTCAAAGAACACTTTGAAAAACTTAATAGATTCTATCTAGTGTCTTTTTAACTCATGACCCCAAATTTGTGCCAATCCATTTATACAATCTGATGCCTGAATTCAGTCTTTGAGAGCTCCATTAATAATAATAAAAGTGAAATACAGATTAGTTTAAATGTGAATTCAGTGACTCCAGGGCCTAAGAAAATAATGTATTATTTTCTAAAGGAAGGCCATCCTACAGCTGTGTTCTAGAGAGACTTGGAAACAATTCACCAGATAACCTTGGCTCTAGAATCCTACTTTCTCTTAGTCACTGCATGTTGGGTTCTGCTATAGACTGAATATTTGTGTCCCCCGCAAAATGCATGTGTTCAAATCCTAACTCTGAAGGTGATAGTATAAGGAGGCAGGGCCTTTGGGAAGTGATTCTTAGGCCATGAGGGCAAAGCCTTCTAGAATGGGATTAGTGCCCTTAAAAGAGATCCCAGAGATTTAGCTAGTCCCCTCAATAGCAAATGAAGGCACAGTTGAAAAACATCCCTCTGAACTAGAAAGCAGACCTTCACCAGACACCAAGTCAACCCTTCTACCGTGGGAAAGAGTCAATAAGGGAATAAAGAAAGAAGTTAGAAACTTCACTAGCACTTCCAGGCAAAGGGAGAAAAGCTGAAACTGTAACAGGAGTAAATATAAAAATTCTTCCTAAAATATTTTATTTTCTTTGGCCCTGGAGTCACTGAATTCACATATAAACTAATCTATATTTCACTTTTATTAATGGAGCTCTCAAAGACTGAATTCTATTAAAGTGAAATTAAGTTTTTAAGCAATTTAGACAGATATGACACACACACAATGTAAAAATGAAATCCTATATAGGAATAAAAATTCTTATAAGCAATAAAGTCTAATGTGTGCTGTTTGCTTTTTAAATAAAAATTTCATAAAATCAAATTTGTTCATTCTTACATAAATGATTCTGATTGATGTATATTTTTTCTCATGCTAATTTATCAAACCCCGAGTTTTGCGTCTCCATCTGTGGTTAAATATCCATCACTCAAAGCAAATAAAAATGTTTAAAATAAGAGTCCTACATCTTGGTGTTTATTTGAAATCAGGTTTTCATTCTGAACAGTTTATTTACAGTGTATGTTATGGTAGACGGTCTCCATATGCTTTAACTTGGTCTATGTTAAATTGATAAAACACAATCTTATTCCTGCTTAAGAGTGCATCTTTCATTATATAAGTTAGCAAGTAGCTTATATCAACACAAATGCCCAACAATGTAATTAAATCATTGCTACTTGAAATACTTTATACATGAATAATTTAACTCTTTACAAAGTTGAAGCCTTGCATTTCAGTATGTTCTACAGCTTCTGTATCATCACCTGAAATTTACCTAAAAAAAAAGAAAACATGAAAAATCATTTTGATTTTAGGTATAAACAAGCCTAATTAAACATCAATTTTCTGCTCTATTTAGGAATTAGTTTCCGTCAAGAAACTTGCTATGTCAAACAACTTTTCACAATATTCGATAAAACAATTCCATTTTTATGAGATGATGACCTCACTGGTGAATTGTTTTTGTTATTCCTACCTTTTGGGTATTTCACTACTAATTATCATTGTGAATAGAAAGGAAATACAGTGAAGCTCAAGTCAATGTTATTCTTGATTGGTAGCTCTGGTGAAAAGGTCTTTCATAAAGAGTTTAGTGGTAAAAGACCAGTTAGCATTATCTAGCTTTATTTAATAGATATAGAGTAGAAAACTTGAAAAAAATTTTTTTCAATGCTATAGGATAATTTGCTATCTTAAAAAGTTAAGAATCCTTGATTTGTCTTTTAAATTTGGATTTCTTTAGCACTTTTTCTTAAATCATTGTCCATTATGAATTCAAAAATCATTGAATATTAATATAAACATGCTACATTATTATTATATTAAATGTTAGAATTGGTCAAAATAAAATGAAATAGATTTAGCATTTTGAATTTCCTCTAAGTTAACAAAACCAAAACACAAACAAAAAAACACCAGACCTGAAAAATAATCACTAAAAATATTTGAAAGAAATGTGAATTCAACTTACAGGCAGGCATTGAAGACACTTCAGCTGTTACAATACTTTTTATCCCCAGGTTTGATAAGCCACCTCTGATTAAGCCACATGTAAATGCTAAATACTAAAAGGAACAACAAAAAAATGTAAAAAACATGAAGGATTTACTAAGAGTAAATGGATAAATATGGCATTTAGTTACGCTTTACTATTAATTAAGTTATTACTGTTTGAAGAAAGGGTTGTGGAAGAATTTTTCAATCTACTGAAAACTGACTGAAGATTTCCCAGCTCCTTGGCAACTAAAACACACATGACTTAAACTCTACCAATTGTGTACTCCAGTCCAGGACTCTGAGTCTAGAGTGAGTGACAAAATCAGGCTGGAAAGATATTAGAATTAGTTTTAGAGGCAGCAAAGATGGCTTGTGTCTAATGTCTTGCTGTCCGAAGTATTCTCACTAAACCCTCCCTGTGGAGTGATTGTGCTGTTTTTCAGTTGCTTTAACCCATGATTCTTGTCTGTTTCCTGAGCTTTCCCCCATCGATTCTGTAAGCTAATATTATTCCACTAAGCGTTTGATTTCTGCTCCCTACAACCATGAATCTTAAGACTTAGCGTGCCACAACAAAAAATTATTCAGTTGAAAATATCAATACCGCCAACATTGAGAAACCCTGTGTCATATAGAAGCCAGGAAAAGGAGGGACTGAGCTACAGCAGAGAAAGCAAGTACAAGAAAGAGAACTAGAAAACCAATAATCCAAAGAATTTTTGATTATCTACATTTTTGTATTATATTCAACAATATATCTATAAATACAGGATAATATTTTATAATTAATATATATAAATAGGTACTGATAAGCAATCAGATCTAGAATCATGAGATTTTGAGCTGGAAAAGACCTCAGATATTTGTTACAATATAGGGATTATTATGACCAATTTTACTAATGAGGAAACTAAGGACTAGAGGGCTTATATAATTTACCCAATGTCACAAACCTGTAAATCGTGGAGCTTAGCTTAAATCTAGATTTAGTTGGTCCCAAGTCCATGTTCTTTACACTATACCTATACTGCCTTTGTGATAGTAATTTAGGTATGGACACCTTTATACAGAAAAACAGTAACTTACACTGCCCCAGATATTTTAATCACTTGAAAGGAACCCTTACATTAAAACTTGTCATCTTTCTTTAATATATCTGTCTACTTATTGATTTCTACATGAGATTAAAAAAACAAAAACTACACAAAGCCCAGAAACACAAATATACTTAACACAAAATACGTATTCTTAGAAACAATGTTAACTATGTTTAAAAACATTTTTTTCATCTATTAAAGGAAATTGTAAATATTAACTCTGAGGTTGATAACTTTGCACAGCTAATGTGAGTTTTAAAAGCTTGAGTATCTTTTCTGATATTTTTATGCTATATTCAAAAATTTGCTATTAATCTACTTTTCATTGTCGTTTAGTGTTTCTTTAATTGGTCACTATAAGCCTACTTAACCAGTTTAATGTTGTTTTAATATGATGAACATCTGTCTCCTATTTCATAAAAAAAGTGTTTAAACAAAAATGAACAACTGTAAAACCTATTTTAAATTCAAAAGTCTGTTGCAATTGGTATTGTACTCTTCCCTATGGTTCTGCCCTTTTCATAATAAAAAACCTTATATTCTATTCCATTAAGTACCTTAGATGCATGTTCTAAATACTGTTTTCCTGCAGACATTTGAGTAAGCAGACGAAATTTGTTGTCCTGAAGTACATAGATGCCCTGTTCCAAAAACAGTAAAAAAAATCCAAAGTTAATGTAGTCTGCAGTCCTTAAAAATCACTTCTCTTCAAAACAATTTTGAGGGTTTTTTTAATTATTAAAACTCTCTTTTCCATTGGTCAAATTTCTTTACATGAAGGAGTTTTGCAATGTTCAAGCTGAAGAGCTGTTCAGCATTTTATGACACTGATATTTATTGAATGCTTTTAGAAACTAAATAAAGATGCATAAGACATAGTCCCTATTCTTAACTCATCTTAACCCACTGTCTAGAATGCAAAGGAACTGTAAATACTTGTCCAGTTATATATTATTAACTCATAACTAGAATGTCAATAATCAGTTATTTCTTCCCATTAGTATTTCAAGTACTTTCAAACAATGTTTGGTATTATTATATGAAAAAATAAATTCTATAGGTAGCTACTAGATACATTCTTTTAATTTTTTACACTTAATCAAAAGGTCAAATCCACTCTATTTCCTTGAGCATTATAAATCTATTTAAATGCATAATTTTCCATGCAATCTATTATTTTTTATATTAACAAAATATTTTGAGAATAGAAAATATGACAGCAACTGAACAATGCAAGAGTTATTTAAAAGTTAAATATGGTCTATAAATTAGACTTCAGAAATTAAAGATATAAATATAACATATCTGTGGTTCTGCATATTAATACCAGTAAGGAACAACTAAGGAACCAAATCCTAAAACCTTTGTCATTCTGACATTTGCTACTTTTTAAAATTTAAAATAACTTATTTAATTGGGGAAAAGAAACAGCCATCATTACTGACAGTTGTCTCTTTGTCTTTATTCAGTCTCTTTGTCTTTATTCACTATATCCTACTAGGTAGGATATAGAGAAAAAAAGTAATGACTTATTAATGACATGTAATAACATGTAAGAGAAACATTTCAAAGTTGACTAGAATTTTGTTTTTAAATAGGTAAATCACTAAAATAGGACATTTGTATTAAGTTAAAGGACTTAGAAAATAGGCCTTAATTTATCTAAATACCTGATGATTTGTCCTTAGATTGTCGATTTGTTTCTTGAATACTGTAGTCCAGAAATCTTTACAAATGAACTTCATGATGTCTAACTCATCTTTGAACCTTGCAGTATCTTTTGTAAACCTAAAAAGATCAACTAGGGGTAATACAGTATTTTTCTTCCAAAGAAAGTGGTAGGAGCAAATTATTAACTAATTTCCAAATGCCAGAACAGCACTGAATATTTAACAGTCCAAGTGATAAGTATCAACCAACTACCTCCCATCTCAATAGATTCATATTCTGTTATACAATTATGGGGCTAAAATTGATCTAACAGTAGAATCTAACTATTATACCTAAAAATGTTAGGTACAATTCATCCTAGTAGATTAAAAAAAAAAAAAGAAAAAAGCTGAGGATGATCATGTATTGTTATATAAAACAAAGTTCAACTATTCAGATAGTGAGAAAAGAATATTTAATAGAACTGTTCTATAGATTGGAAGATTATTGCATGCATAAATATGGACTCTAAGGCATTTCCCTTCCTATGCATGTAAACAAAATCACATTTAGGTTACAGAACATATGGACCTTTTAAGTAGGAAATTCAACAAGATTTTAGGTAGTTGTTTCAGTACACCAAAGTTTTGGGGGAAAAAAGTAGAAAACATAAAATATATTTTTTCTTCAGATATTAAAATTTGAATAACTTAAAATAGCATTGGACCTAAAAAGAAATTTCAACCTGTGAATTAAAAAAGAGAAGAAATAAAATTTGAGAATTAAAACTAAATTATCTTAAGTTTTATACAATCTTTTGAAGCAGATCATCTTTGTTCATAACCTACCTGGAAGAAAATTTTCAAATCCATACTGCTCACCTTTCTATCAATCCTTGTCCCACTCGAAACCCCATGTTTTCCAGCTTAGTAATACAGCGTCCATTTTCCTATTAAAAAAAAAAAATAGCTTTAAATACTTTTAGAATGACAGAATATTAATATTAAAAATTGTTTTAAAATATTGGCTAAAAATATTAATGTAAATATATATTTTTCACTGAAACATTATAACAAAAAGTGAATTATAGGTCATATTTGAATTTTCTTAGTAATAATCATTTTCATAAGGCAATAAATTAAACAGGGAACTCTTGCTTACTATTACTTTTCAGGAATGCCAAAGCCTCTAATTACTCTTCCACCTTTCTTTACATTTTCAACAATTCCTCTTTTCTTGTCAGTTACAGAATTTGGTAACCCTTTGAATTTTTTGTCAGTAATTCCCTTTGTGCTGTCACTAAGTTCTATTGTTCTTGTTTCAAAAATGTCTCTTAGAGTCATCCAGGCTTTCTAGTTCTCAGTGTGTCTACTAAGATGATGATCCCACCATCCTGTCTCTGGAGTCATGTGATTGCTTTGCTCTTCCTTTGACCATTTCATCCAGTCTTTAGGCTTTAAATACCACCCCTATCCTAAACTCTTCTGGATGACCTACAAAACCCTATACAATCCAGGCCACTGTACCTCCTGAACCTCAACCATCTACTTTTCTTCACTCACTCCACTCCAGCTGTACTGTGTCCCCTTGCTGTCCTCAAAAATGCCAGATGCACTCTACATCAGGGCTCTTGCATAGGTAGCTCTTTCTCCAAACAAAAATTCACAAGACCAACTCCCTCACTTTAAGTCTTCGCTCACATGCCACCATCTCAAATGAGGCCCACTTTAACCATCTTTATTAAAACTGCAGCATCATTCCCCTTCAGCAACTCTCCTAGTGATTTTCAAAGTGTGTCCCAAGACCAGCAACCCCGGCATCACATGGGAACTTCTAAAACTGGTGAATTCTGTAATCCCACGCCCAATTTACTGAATCAGAAACCATGGGTGTGGAATCAGTAATCTGTGTTTTAAGAAGCCCTCTAAAAGTGATTGTGATGCCTTGGTCCACTTCTGTGCTTAAGTTTTCTCCAAAGAACTTCTTTCACCATTTAAAGTCTACACATTTTACTTATTTTATAGTGCCATGTCCCTCCATCCTCACCCTCTGCTAGAATTACAGCTCCAAGAAGGCAGGGACTTTTATATATTCTGAAGCCTGTTTGTCTCTCACCATGGGCCTCATTATTTCCTGAATTTTCTCCTAAAGAACTATGTACTCCACTTATGAGCCTGTGACTACTAAATCTGTATTTCTAGTGATTTTATTGGACATAGCCATCTAGAGGTCTCACAGGCCCCTCAAATTAGGCATATTCAACATGATATTCATTATTTTAATGTCCTCAGCCTGCTATGCCCCAGAAGTCCCTAACTTCATTAATGGCACCTAGCTACTCCAACAAGAAAACGTCCATTTTCTTTACAACTTTGCTCCCAACCTCTCCACACACACTGCAGTCGTCCTGTGGAACCTGTGGTCTACATGCTTTCCAAAATGCATCTTCTCACTCCATCTTACTGCTTTAAGTTAGCCCTTATCATTTCTCACCTGGTTTTCAGTCAGAGGCTTCCAACTAATCGCCTTTTCTCTAGTTTTTTCTCTCCTTGCTTTGTTTTATGTATTCCTGGTATACTTTTTTTTTTAATGACAATGCAGTGTATTTACGTGATATGGTATTTACTTCCAATTATTTGCAAATTTAAGTGGTTTTACAAATTCACAACATTGATGAAGGATGGAGAAACACTGCATCAGGAAAAGATCTGACAAGTGAGGCAATGATGGATACTACAGGTGTTCTAGATGATTTCGTACCAAACCCAATTAAATCTGCTCGTGGAGCAATTAAGTGCCAAGTAGAGTTATTTTTCTCTCCCAGAAGTTACTGGTGGAGTTCTGTTAATGTTGCTTTAATTCTCATAACACTGCAAAAATAATGAAGTAAAAAATAACTTCAGGAAATGAAGTTTTCATCTGATCCTTCTTAACTTCTGCTCATCTTGCTTCATATACAATAGCTAGAAGAATTTGTATTTGAAGATAGAATTTTACATACATCCTCACATGAAGATAGTCTAACATACATCCAACTTGTTCAATGGGCTCTCAGTTTTTCACAAATTAAAAAATTTTAATAGATAAGCATGAAGGGCTTATCAAGTGAGGAAAATAATGGAAGCACAGGTTCATATCACCATATTTCTAAGAAAATACTATATCTTTAAATGACTCATTTAGAATAATCTTTTTAATTTTTATTTAGGAACATGGACTGTAGGATCATTTTATCAGAGATTTGATTCCTGGATGCACCAGTTAAATAAGTTGGACTCTGAGCAACTGAATTAAAACCATGTTTTCACTTATATAAAATAAATTCCTACGAGAACTAATGTATATGAAGCCTTTTTAATGCAGTCCAGGATCTACTGAGCATCAACACTGGATTATTACTATTGGAACTCTTTGATGTTATTATTGGATAAAATATATTTTTATTAACTTTAATTTATCCTTTACCCATTAATCTGAGTTTTCTCCCTGGAACCACAGAAAATATTTATAACACTTTTACATATGGCAGTCCTTGAAAGTCTTAGATTGTACAACCATGATCCAAATATCTTTATTTCTCAATGACATATCTTGTACCTTTAGGAATTTTTATGACATGATTTTCCTCACATTTGATTCTCCTGGTCACCATTTTATAGATATAATTTATTACTAACATTTCCTTTTCCATAGGAAATGCTCTACTAGGTATTTCAGATATGCTTTCATTGAAGATGTAAAAATAATTCATTTTTAATTTTTTTAAACCTGAATTAAAAATTATAGTTCATGAACTCTGAGATTATATTGGGCACTTTCTCTTAGTTGTCATCTTTTCCTTTCACAATTAATTTCTCCTTACCTTTTCTTCATCAACTATTTTTATCATAGGTGTGGCAGAACAATAGGCTTCTAAGTTGGAGATGGGGGAAGCAGTGCCCCAAAGGTGTCAGGGCAGAGGTATAAACTTTCTAAAAAACAAATCATGTTCTTCTTTAGTGGACCTTTTGGCAACCCCTTTCTTCAAAATAAAGTCCAAACTCACTAGCACAGCATTATGTGCCTCTTAAACGATCCCTGGCTAGTTAACCAGATTTATTAACAGCCACATATACATAAACATCCTCCTTCTACTACTGTGAAATTTCTGAAGCAACTCCAGAGTGCCATTTTTTCCTCTGCCTCCATGCCTTCGCACATGCTGTTTCCAAAATTGTACATCCTTTAAAAGAAGCTCAAGCATCACATCCCCCTGGAAATCTTCACTGATACTCCTTTGGGCCTTATGCTGTCATAACACTCTGCACATACATCTATTATTGTACATATCACCACCCTTGATTTTTCTGTTATTCTCCACACTCATTCCCAAACATGCTCAGGTGGAATGAATAACTAACTGTAAGTCATGATGTTGTTTGTAGAGCAATTTGCTTTGTAGAACTGCCCAGGAACATACTAATTAGCAGGCAATATGCTTATGTATGTACACATTCTCAAATCTTAACCATGATCACATGAGCTTTTGGAATTAAGCCTTAGTAAACACCTTCTGATGTTACTGTTTATTATTCACATCAGCATTTGAGTGCTCGTTAGCAAGCACTAAATTTGTAGGAAAAGTTAAACTTGAAAATATTTTATCCATTAACTTTTCTAAAAAAATCTATCCTCCATAAATTGGTAAATAACCAACTATTCAGTTTTTAGAAATTTAATTTTCCTCTTCAAGCATAGTTTGAAAATCACTGATTTAGAGGATGAGAACATTGGTTCTTTATGTTATTTCAAAACTTATAACTTTATGTCAAAAAGATAAAAAACATTTCTGGATGACAGGATTATGTGTCTTTCACATTTTTTATTATGAAAAATCTGAAGCATACTCAAAATATTGACACTAACACAATGAACCCTCTAGATTCTAATCACTTTTATTTATATACACTTGAAAATTTTCCCTCTAATAAACAACTGCAATAGGAAAAAAAAGTTATTTTAGTTTAAATGATTTAAAACTTATGGATTTCCTTTCTCTTATATGACTAGCACACCTCTTAAAATGATCAATCATGATTATAACAGCTCTATTTTCGGTTAATCCACTGAGAAGAGGGATTTTTAAAGAGGTAGTGTTCCTGGGCAAGAGTTGGAAGAGGGCTAGAAAGTAGAGAAAATAAAGATAATTGATTGATTGTACACGTTGGGAGTGGAGGAAGCAGGGATTTTATGATAAAGAGTAAAAGGGGTGTGTTGCTAATTATTCTTTGGGGAAAAGGAAGGCTACCTTTGCACAAACAGCAATTGTTTGCTACTTAATAACTAAACATTAATAACTATTGGTTGCTGGTGATGATAAAGTCTAAATTTTATAACTCGGGGAAAAAATCTCTATTACAGATGGGTCTGAATAAAATAGAATTTGCTTCATTTCCAGTACTCTTTCTGATGTCTTCCTAATGACATCTCCAAATGCATCATGCCTGTCTGCTATAGAATGAATGTTATGTCCCCCCAAAATTCATATATTGAAATCCTAACCATCAGTGTTATGTGGCATTAGGTGGTGGGGCCCTCAGGAAGTGATTCCATCATTAGGATGGAGCCCCCCAAAATAAGATTAGCGTCCTTAAAAAAAGAGATGCCAGAGAGCTACCTAGCCTTCTGCCACGTGAGGACAAACTCAAAAAATACTCATCTATGTACCAGAAGCAGACCTTCACAAGACACCAAATCTGCTAGTATCTTGATTTTAGACTGCAGTCTTCAAAACTGTGAAAAGTAAATTCCTGTTGTTTAGAAGCCACTCAGTCTGTGGTATTTTGTGATAGAGGCCAGAATGGACTAACACTATCCTTCTTATAGCTTACAAATTGGCAATACCTTTTCCTAGATGTCCTACAGGCATCTCAAAATTCCAACTTGTCCAAAAATAATTCATTTTTCTCACCTCTTTCTTCTCCATTATTCCTCTCCATCAAACCCAGCAGCTCAAGCTAAAATCCTGAGGATAATTTTCAACTCACTCTCAACCAAGTCCTAGAGATTCTACCTCCTATCTCTCAAATTTGTTAGCTCCTCTTCTCTTTATTCTTGTCTAAATTCAGATCTTTATCATCTCCCGCCTGGACTCCTGCAATAATAGACCTTTTCACTACAAGAATCTTCCCTCTTCAAACCAGCCCCTTTCTAAAATACAAATGGGCCATGTTATTTCCCTTAAAAATTCTTAAAATCCGCCACGGAGAAAGTCCAAATCATACAAGGCTCATTCTAGTTTTAGCTCTCAATTCTTCTGGCTCTCCACCCACTCAATCTAGTCACAGTGAAACGCTTAAGCCTATTTAAATATATCACACTCCCTCATACCTGTGTCTTTACCTTGCCTAGGATGCTTTTCCTAGCCCCACGGTCCACCCCTCTTTATTAACAGCATTATAGAATGGCCTTCTGACTTGAATATGACTTTGGAATATCTTTTATAAAATCCGTTACAACTCCTTGATTCTACACCTAATTGCAACCCAATACCTTAATAACCCATTGAATTCCAATCATTCAACGACTAAGGCTGGGGTTTATCTTATTAATCTAGCACAGTGTCAGGCCCACTATACACACTGAATCATGAGTGAACGAGGACTCTCACATCTTCGGAGTAATCTCCAAGAGGATGGGGTCATCGTTTCCCTCATTACAACATCCCCGGCACTTAGAACTAGCTCTGACATTTAATGAGCACTAAATCCATTTTTTTTAATTAATGTTTCCTAATTATAGTAACGCCTGCAAACTTTCCTTTCCTTTGGCTTCAATTCTCATTAGGCTTCTGTCTTCGTGGAGTGGGTGAGGGTTAGGCAGGAGGAGAGAGGGACAGGATTCTCAGGCTGGGTCAGGTCTGTGCGGTGGAAGTACCGGGTGCCCAAATCATCTCTGGTAGAGACAACATTCAAAGTAAGAAAATCTGCGGCCTGCAGGACTCAGGGGTGGGAATGGACAGAGAAGTATTAAATAGCAGAAGATATGAGAAATAAGTTAAAAGACGGAAGACAGCTGACAGGTTGGAGGACTGAGGATGCCATCCCGGCAGAGGCGCTGGGTGGCGGAGGGACAGGGCTTGGAGGAAAGAGCTGAAGGAAAACGTGTGGCAGCACTCACCACCTCCCCCTGCTCCGCGGACTTGTAAACTCCAGACACCATCTCGTTATGGAGAAGCAAAAACAACGCCTCGTCCGCCATTTCCTGCTTATTCTTCCACGCTCTGGTTTTCGGCTCCGATTTGGGCCGGGCTCGGGAGTCCCGGCTCGCCCCCGAGCGGTGGACTGCGCCGCCGCTCCCTCAGGCCGAGGCCGGTCCTTGGTTGCTACGAGACCGAGGAATCCACGCGGCTCCCAGAAGACTCTAGCTCTGGACTGAGCTCAGTGCCGGGTGAGCCCACTGCAGGGCCGCCAAGCCCTCAGGCGGACTAGGAGCGTCTGGCAGCGGCGGGCGCCCAACTGAAGCCGCGGAGACCCGCTCCCGACCCGGAATGCGGGCGGGGGCGGGGGCGGGGGGGCTGTAAAACCACTTCCGGTCGCCTCTACCCCGGCACCCGCCAGCTCTATGATCCCACAGTCACGCCCCCAGCCCCGCCCCGCCCCGCCCCAGGGCGACCAGCTGGCTTTTTGATCTGCGCTGGGGGCGGGCGCGGTCAGGGGCTGTCAAAGTAAGACAAAAGAAGTTCCTTCTGCCATCTCTGCGCCAATCACCTAAGAGGTAGGTGAAGGGACAAGAATGTCTACGCGCTTCATCAAAAGCTTCCACTTCCCGCCATATGTTCCTCAATATGAAAAGTTGTAAAAAGAGTGAAAGCTATAAATTTTAGGTATAGTAAGAAATTTACCCCATTCCACATGAGATTAAGCCGAAGTCTGCAAAAAGATTTAAAGCCATATTGGCCACCAAGAAGTTTACTGAGAGTGGCGTCGACAAGGGAGATGGACTAAGCAAAGAACAAGATTTTTTTTAACCAGAAAATACAAATTAATCAGAGGATTAGGTGAGCGGAAAAAGTGCTAACGACTTCAGAAAAGCAACGTCATCGTGGGACGGAATTCATAAGAACCTGTAACAGATGTGAGACTTCTACACAAGTGCATATATGTGTGTGTGTATGTATGTGTGTGTGTTATATGTATATATATATAAAATCATATGCACCTCTTAAATTTAGCAAATCTTGATTTAAATGTTACTTATTAACATCAATTAGTTCTTAGTAATTCACAGACGATTTTTTCCAATGTATTGCTTCCCCAAAATTAACATACTGAGTTTTCTCAAATTAACAAACTCTTATTCATATCCTTTCACAAAAATGTAAGATCATGTTCCTTAATTGGAATTATGGTAGCTTTTTTACATGCCCCTTTAATATTTGGACTAGTTTATTCCATCATCATATAAATCAAGCATAAAAGTTACACCTAAGCCTTCAAAAACACTAGGCAGTATAATTTTGTGATCATAATCTTAATTTTTCCAGCACTGAAATTTCTCAAACACAAAGTCAGGACCTTTATTTCCCAATTGCACTGTCTCTCTACATCACCACTATCAAGAAACAGGAGCCCAAGCTCACCACTGAGATAAAAAAAAATAAGCAATTGTCCAACTTAGTAAGATTGATTTCTAAAACTACAATAATGGGGGGGTGGTCTTGGAATATTTGGAAAAATACAGGGGAAACTAATAATTACTGAGCACCTACTAAATGTTGAACATAGCATCTCACTGATTCTCCCCCATAAAGCAGACTATGTTAAATTGTCCAGAATCCTAGATCCTATGGAAGCAGGAATAGATCCCTTTTTTGGTTAACTTTAAAAGCATTTTGTTATACTTGGAGGTTAGGATCTACTGTTGCTACATTCTAATGCTTCACGTACTGCTTATGACATAGGACTGTAAACACAGATCAGATTGAAACTAAGTATGCTCACAATCAGAATTAAGTAATTATCAATCTTCATCCCTTTTGCATAGCTTTACTTTTTCTTTTTTCAATAGTACTTCTGTTTCTAAATCTGGGATGGAAAAGGTTTCCTTCAACCTTTCTAGGTTTTTTGGCTGGTCTAATAATTATATTGATATAAAATAGATTAACAGGAGTAAAACAAATTTTTTACTCAATAAATATTTGTTGAATGAATGAGTACATGAATAATCATTGCTCCCTGAGGAGCTTATAAACTCCAGGAAGTAGGAACCATAGCTATGTTTTAGGCTTTATCCTCAGAACCTAGGTTACTGCTAATACACAGGAGATTTAAAGGTGGTTGAGTGGCCCTTGAGCCTTTTGAGCTGCTCTTCTCTTGCTCAGGCCTGCTTCCACATCTAGAAGTGTTCTGTTGCTTTACTTTTGTTGTGGCCGCCAGGCCCCAAAAGACACACAGACCACCAGAACTCAGTGAGTTATAGGAATCACACTCTTTATTCAGCCAGCTGGGTCTGCCAGGGGTACGCAGACCCCAAATTAAGCAAACCTGAAATGTAGAGGAACAGGGTTTTTAAGCCCAAAATCCCATTCTTCATTCTGTCTGAACACAAAGGTCCATTTTTCTTCTATTCATTACCTGTCAACCCACTGGTTAGGTGTGCAAGCGGGGGTACAGAAGCAGAAAGCTTGTTAGAATGTTATGTTTCCATAGTTAGTAGCCTATGTTCCTATGGCAATAGCCAAACAGTAATTTCTAGCAAGTAATTAATTTTTAAACAGTAATTCTCTAGCCAAAACATTCCCCACTGGTCTTAGCAGAAATCAAATCTTTGATTATTCATATGGAATTTGCATGTAGCCTCTATTCTGCAATACTAAAAGGCTAATAGAATTAATTCTTTTCCTTATATATGCAAATAAGAAATTAAGGAAACATGTGCCAAAAGTTAACAAGAGGAGGAGGATGATTAAAGGTCCAGCTATAGCAGATAGAAGGGTTGTTAGCCATGGTGACCAATTGAACATCATATAAAACCAGGTATTTGATTTTAGTCTCTGCTTTTCTCTTGCATCTAAATTTCTCTGTACTAGTCATATTTAAACCTCTTCTATTTTGAAGGACTACTTCTGCTAGTGAATTGACTTGAAGTTCTAGCCTGCTGAGCTTAGTTAAATTTAGGGGAGTTCCTACTCGGACATAGTAAGGGGGTTTTGGGTTTAGGCACAACCAGTAATCTTATCCTATGTCTGGGGAGGTCTTACTTAAAGCCTTGTATAATTCTCCTGTTTCTGGTTGTGGCTGGTTGAATACCTGGGCTAAAGAGGAAAAATGAAAGAAACAAAGGTTTAGACTTATATATGTTTGAGTCTTAGTCTTAAGGGCCCATCTTCCTGAGCTGTCCACTCTTGTGCTGTCTTCATGGGGGAGTGATGAATCCACAATGAGATGCCGTCTACTTTAACTGTAGTGGGTGTCATCAGGAAGACAGTGAAGGGTCCTTTCTATTTGGGTTCTAGCCCTTTGGAAGTGAACTTCTGGATTCACACAGAGTCCCCTGAAACTGATAGGAAAGTCCATCCTCTGGAGCTGAGTGGACAGCACAAACTCGAGACCAAATTTCCTCCTGTACACTTTTACACTCCTGTAAAGACTTAAGTAAAACAAGGTTACGTAATTCTGCCTTTTTCTCATCTTTTATTCTAGGTACTAAGGTGGAGGTTTTCTAAAGAACATTTTAAATGGAATGAATCCATTAAGTATATATACCTGGCTCAGAGAAGAGCAAAGGGGAGAAGTTCTACCCAGGTCCCACCAGTTTCTAATCCTAACTCGACTGATGTCTCTTTTAGGGTCCGATTCATTAGCTCTACTTGGCCTGAAATTTGGAGGCTGGTAGGCACAGTGGAGTTTCCATTGCAAATTTAGGTTGCCAGCCAATTGCTATGATACCTTTGCTACAAAGGCTGGCCCATCATCTGACCCTAGAGTTCCAGGAAGACCAAATCGAGAGAGGATTTTTTGTAGTAGTTTCTTAGTAACTACCAAGGCAATCTCTTTCCTACTGAGGAAGGCCTCTACCTATCCTGAAAAGGTGTCTATAAAAACAAGTAAATATTTATAGCCCTCCTTAGGCAGGGTTAGGCAGTCTCTCTCCTGGTGTAGTTGGTAGAGGAGAGTCTTTCCAAGGGCCTGTGAGAGCCTGATTTTTCCATCTGGGGTCATCCACCAGAACCCCTATTGGTTCCTAGTGCCTCCCTTGTCTTAAAAATATCTGTTCTCTTCCACTGTATAGGTGGCAGACGAAGGCAGTTCTGGGTAAGGGACAACAGTCAGTAGATGTGGTGGGGGCCCCACTGGCCTTGTGGCCGCTGTTCTTGCCTCTTTACCTCCTAGTAGGTTTCCCTCAGCCTCAGGACTATTTCCTTTTTGATGTCCTTTACAAAGAACAATAGCAAGAGCCATAGGGATCTATATGGCTTCAAGTAAGGCTAAGATCTCCTCCTTGTTCTTAATGTCCTTCCCAGCTGAAGTCAGAAGCCCTCTTTCCACGTAGATGGTTCCGTGTACATGTGCAGTGGCAAAGGCATATCAGCTGTCAGTGTATATTGTGACTGCCTTATCTTTCCCCATCTTCTTAGTGCCTCAATGAGGGTGATGAGCTCGGCCTTTTGAGCAGAAGTCCCATGGGGAAAAGCCTGTGACCAGATAGTGTCAGTTAGAGTTATGACCCCTGCCCCAGCATACCTCCTTTCTTCTTGCATGAAGTTGCTCTCGTCCATGACCAGAACTTCATCAGCCTCAGTCAGAGGGGAGTCTTTGAGGTCTGGCCATGAGGAACACACAGCATCAGTGAAATCTGTGTAGTCATGAACGGGGGTCTCAGGGTCTGGGTCTGGCAACAGATTGGCTGGGTTGATGACAGTAGCTTTGGATTTTAGCCGTATGTTTGGGGTCTTCTCGTGCCTCCCTGTTGTTGAACACCTTCTGGGCTATCTCAACAAGTTAAGACAGGTTCATCCCTGCAAAACCTTCTAAGTTTTGTAATTTATGCTGGATATCAGGGGCTGCCTGAGTAGTAAAGTCTATATTAATTATCTGCTGGTTCTCAGGGGCCTCAGGATCAATGGCTGTTTATACCCAGTATGCCTCATTCAAGAAACGCTCCAGGGGATTCCTGAGGTCCCTCTCTGTATAATTTCAGTTACCTTACAAAGGTTAGTTGGCTGACAAGCAGCCATCCCAGTTCACCCAATTAGAATCTGATGGTATCGATCTCATACTGTTTTCCCTGCCTGAGAATTGTGTCCCAGTTTAGGCAGATGAAGGGAAATTCCTCCTCAATCTGTTCCCCTGCTTCCTCAACTCTCCTTCCTCCTACAGCTATCTTTTGTGTTTCAGTCGGAATGCCTCTGCATTTTGAGGTCAAGGGGGTAATTAAAAGCTGTTGGCAATCATCCCAGGTGGGGCAGTGAGTCTGAAAGACACTTTCTAAGAGTCCTATTAATGCCTGGGGTTTCTCAGAGAAAGGCGGATTCTATGCCTTCCAGTTGTACAGGTCACTAGTGGAGAAAGGCACATAAACTATAAAGGGCCTATCTGCTTGATGCCCCTGGGGCAGTGCCCCTCATAAGGGGAGAATGGCCGGGGTGGTGGTATCAGCTGGTGCCCCACCCAGAGTGGGAGCAGGAGGCCCATAGGGGTTACCTGCCCGCCTCCGAGGAGGTGAAGTGGTGCTATTGGCCTCTGTTGTCCCGGATTATAGGGTGGGGGAAGGTCCTCCAGTGGAGATTGGAGGACTGAGGGACTGGGCTGTCTTGGAGATTTAGTTGCTGCATGTTTCCAGGTACCCATAACTAAAACTTGCACCCCTAGAGAGAGGGCACACTGTCAGAGCCAAGGAGGGAGGTTCTGAACAAGGTTTGAAAATTGATCAATGTAAGGAAACTGATTGGGATGTCCCGGGTCTCCCGTGACAATCTTTTAAACATTCCTCAACAAACCCTTGTCAAAGGAGCCCTCTGGAGGCTAGATTACACCAAAAGACAGCCACTCAACTTTACACAATGTTCTTAGTTTGCCTGGAGAAAACTTTATGCCATAATCAGCTCCCTCTACAAGCCCTTATCTGAAACGTCACAGGAGACACCCCAAGGGTGTTTTCTGTGAACTCAGGCTTCCCCCACCTCGCTTGCACAGAAAACACAAAACAGACACTGACAAAAACAAAACAGACACTCAGACAAGAACAACTACCGGGGAGTAGGTGGACCCAGAGAAGTCCACCACCTACAACCTAGACAGGACCTGACACAATAAACAGAAGCTGAAAACAGGGCACAGGAGGCAGCGTCCCGCGGCCTAGCCATGGTCCAGGAGATATTGTGATGATGTGCCCCTAGAAAGAGGAAAGAAGGAGTTAAGACTAGAAGCCTCTATGCCAACCGCCACAGCAGCCATATTTCCTGATTGAATACCTGGCAATTACATCGGTAGGCTATTGTTTAACTACGTTCCCACAAGAAAGAGGAGGAATTTATGGGAAACATGGTATGGGAATCTGACCTTTTAACGTTCCGCTTTCTGCTTCTGTGCCCCCGCTTACGCATCATATCAGACCACCATTTGGTGACAGGTAATGAATAGATGATGCATAGATCCATTGTGATTGGGATATAGTGATTAATGGATTTTTGGGTATAAAACTGTGGACCTGAAATGGGTTGAGGCTGCTCCTTTGGAAGGACAGCTGCCGGCTAATAGACTGCCTCTAATATCAGAGCACTCAGGTTGAGTCTGGTTATTCTGGTCACAACATATGACTGCGTCCAGTCTCTCCATGGAGCCCCAATGACCAGTCAACAGAACCAGGAAGGTACATTTTATCCAGACACTGAGGCCTCGGAGATTCCAGATTCCTGTCGGGACCAGGTACAAAGAGTGTGTCCTAAAAGTTGCGTCCTTGACAATTACATTAACCCCGTCATAGCATTCAAGGGCCCTGGAACATCTCAGGTTGGCCACCCCTTTGAATCTGTAACAGGGACAGCAACCGCTCCGGAGGCTGGTAACGTCTTAGATCTCAGGGCCACTTTTTGCTGCTGCTTAATCTGGGGTCTGCGTACCCCTGGCAGACCCAGCTGGCTGAATAAAGAGTGTGATTTCCATAACTCACTGAGTTCTGGTGGTCTGTGTGTCTTTCGGGGGCTGGCGGCCACAACACTTTCCTTTCTAATAAAGCTATTTTTTTCTGCCATATTTTGGAGTCTAGCTCAATTCTTTAAAAATATATATTGTTGCGGTGTGATCAAATCTAAGATCCACAGAGCCAATTGAGATGAATTGTGAGACTTTATTAGCCGGCCGGCGACTGACTCTCTCTACCATGCAGGGTTAGAGGTGATCAGCCCCAAGTGCCCAAAAAGAGGCAGTTTATAAAGCCTAGAACCACAAACAAGCAAGCAGATTACAGAAGCAGAAATTGGCCTTTAGCACATCTTTGAGCAGATTAGCACACCCTGGTTAACATCAAACAAGCAAGCAGAAGTTAGCTCACTTGAAAATTTTCCACCGTTAACATATATATTTATATACATATAAATATACATATAAAGGTGGTTGAGCAAATTGAAATGGTAAATTCGCCTGCTAATCCTTGGTGTAAGGAGGATGCCTGGCTGACAGATAGAAATGAGAATCCAAAGGTTATTCATAATGTTGTTTCTGTGGGAAAATGGTTTCTGAGTTTTGACTTGCAGATATCTTTCTAGAATAAAACTGGTTCCCACATTGCCGGTGCAGGTAGAATGGAACCAGAAGTGGGACAATACGCTCATACACACAGTAACGCTGATCCAGCAACCCCATCTTAACCGAACCAATTCTAGGCCAGATGTAGAGAATGTCTGCCTCCTCTGTCTGACGGTTGCTTTTCTCTCCTAGTACATCCTTGCACGGGGTCTGATCTGACGGTGACAGCTGCAGTACCCCCAGACTCAATTTCTTGACCAGCAGAAATAGGGATTTTATTCGAGCTCTCCACAGGGTAAGGCATGTAAAGCGTTTCAGGGTCCCTAAAATAACTATTAAGATGAATAACTTTTCCTGTTCCTTCACTCTCTGCTTCCTTCTGCTCGTTTTGGTTTAACCTAAGCAGAAGCCGGCGTCCCCCACACTCCCCGGGCATGCGCACCAACAGAATGGCCGCACCCTGTCCTAATCTGATCGTTTACTGAGGGTGGGGGGCGGATCAGCTCGCCACCGTCCCACTCTGCTGGTTGGGCAGGGGGAGAAGACTCGCCTCCTTCTCACTCTGAAGTGACTAGGTGGTTAAAATGACGTAAGGCACGTCATAGCATAGGTTAACAGAGCTGCAGAACCCCGTGCTCTTAGCCAGCACAGAAAGCCCGTGAGCCCGCGGCTCCGAGGACCCAAGGACTCACAAGCCCGCCCCGGCTCTGCGCTAGAATCGGGGCCCGGCCACACGCAGCGAACTGGGGAGGGAAGTGGCCGCCTGACGGACTTTTCATTGGCCGGGAGGCACGAAGGCCGGCAGGTTCTCCCCCCTTCCGGTTGTTGAATGGTTGAAGCCGAAAAACAACGCGCATCGTCATTGGCTGAGCCGAGCTGTCAGTCTTCGCGCCCGGCGGCGCGCACGGCCAGGCGCGGCCTGCGGAGCAGTCTCGCAGCCTGCTGCAGGGAGAAGATGGCGGTCGCAGTGAGAACTTTGCAGGAGCAGCTAGAAAAGGCCAAAGAGAGCCTAAAGAACGTGGACGAGAATATTCGCAAGCTCACCGGGAGGGATCCGAATGACGTGAGGTAAAGGCCGAGATGGGAAATGCGGGCTCCAAGAAGCAGCCATCGAGTCGAGGTGAATTGGGGGTGGGGGGGGCGACCAGCTTTGGTAAGGCTGGGACATCGAGGCTTGCTCCCGAGCCGGTAGTAGAACCCGGTCCTCGGTGAGGTGGGGAGTCCCCAAGGCCCCCACCGTAGGTCCCCGGGCTCAAGTTCGAGAGGAAGGAGAGCGGGGCCTGGGTGCGTCGGGATGCCTTCCCGGTCCGTGGGAAGGCCGGGTCTGCGGATTCCCGCCTTCGCTCTGCAGGCCCGGAACTGCAGCACAAAGCCCCTTCCCCCTCCAACGGCTGGCCAGGAGACCCTCCTGGGACTCGGTTCGCCGCTTCCCCCCAAGGCTCATGCCCACGTGCAGCTAGCTTCCTTGGGGTTGGCGAAATTAAGACCTGATCAAAGCTTGTTAACGTATAGTGGCATGGGAATAAACCTAATTTCTGTGATGTTGGTCTTGGAAAAACAACTTAAATGAAATGCTTTCCTTTTTTAAATACGTGGATTCGATCCGTCTTTTTAGAACTTTTTTGGTTATGTTCTCTATGATGCACGGCACTCGTGAACGTATTTGATACCATTAGATGTGTCCACATGTGCTTTTTGTACTGATTTGTAAATATCTCACAGGCCCATCCAAGCCAGATTGCTGGCCCTTTCTGGTCCTGGTGGAGGTAGAGGACGTGGTAGTTTATTGCTGAGGTAAGATTTCCTTAGGGCTTAATTTGTACTTTAAAAGTGTTAGTGCTTTTTATACAAAATTGATGTACCGTTTTAAACAAAATTCATGGAAGAACTATTGTTAGAAATATTTGTATTTAAAACTGTAATCAGTTGTAATTTTCTGGATACTTATTCTGGTACTTCATTTACATGTGAAACTAGAGATCAAATATATTAACTGTAGTAGTTTTGAATAAATTTATTTATGTAGGTTTTTAGAAAATACTATAAAAGTATCTTGGAGTGAATGACAATTTAGCGTTGCTTTAATTGGAAAGAGATTTAAATTTTTAAATTCTCTTGCTAAATGGAAATACCATTAATCTTACATTTCAAATGCTTCGTGTTGGACACTTTTAATCGCAGGCGTGGATTCTCAGATAGTGGAGGAGGACCCCCAGCCAAACAGAGAGACCTTGAAGGGGCAGTCAGTAGGTATGTTGGAAAAAAGGATTCTGAAAGCACATGTATATGTTCTATATTCTAAGGTAGCATATATAAATGTTTAATAAATATTGTTTGGTCATTGAAAGACTGTCCAGCCTATAGAAATTTTGTAAGTTTGAGTCAAAATTTTAGCGGATTAAGAAAATGCTCTGGAGAGGGGCAGTGTTGCAGCTTATTTTATACATTAGAACCAAAGGAGAAGACGTAAGGAGGGTTACATGAAGTCCATTGGTGATATTAAGGAGGTAGGAGAAAGCAAAGTGGGGCAATCTCTAGGAGATGGTATGCAAGGAATAAGATAACAATGAGGGGTTTTGTGGTCTTGTGCTCTTCAGCCTGCTGTTGTGCCTTCAAGGAGTCTAGGAAATTACTTTGACATTTCGAAGTATGTTGTCCTAGTTACATAAGAGCAATAGACATAACTCAAGGTAAAGATTGACCTTTGCTAAGGAAGCTGTAGGCCTGAGACGTAACTACCTGTCATGGCCTGCCCAGTTAGGAATTTATGATCAGACCATCCTGTGTGGTTAACTTTTGGTCACTGAGCTCATTGGACCTGCCATGTGGCCCCTCAATAATTTGTTGAATTTATTATGTCGCCCGTTCATTCACTGTTGAGTTGAGTTGTATTAGATTTCAATAGTATATCACTTCCCCTGAGTCTGATCTATTGAACCGATAGCCAGGATCCCTCAAAACTGAGTTCTTTACAAACAACAGAAATTTTACCAAAATAAGGGTCATGAGAGGGATAAGATTGAGAAAATGGTCAATTTGTGTCACTTTTCTGTCTTGTATTGTAAAAACCAGCTTGCGAAGTAAAGGCTATCAAAGTCTGGATTAGGCATTGACGGTACCTTTTATCTTTTCACTATTGGTGGAAAGAGTAGAATGGGATGGAAACTGACAGAATGAAACTTCTGGAAATGAGTCCTGGAAAAGTAGTCGTTTGCCCTTCGTAGGGACTTATTGTCAAATTCTGTAGTACTCATTTAAATTATTTTTCCTGTGACAGGCTGGGCGGGGAGCGTCGGACACGGAGAGAATCACGCCAAGAAAGCGATCCAGAGGATGATGATGTTAAAAAGGTAATCGAGATTAAAAGAACTTAGAGGATGAATATAGTATTTTCATCTTACTAAATTTTAAAGGGTTGCATTCATATGCTTGTTAAATTACAGAGATTTTCTTTTTCTTATGCAGCCAGCTTTGCAGTCTTCAGTTGTAGCTACCTCCAAAGAACGCACAAGGAGAGACCTTATCCAGGATCAAAATATGGATGAAAAGGGAAAGCAAAGGTATTTTTATTGACTTCTGTGAGGGAAACCTCCTGTCAAATAAGGCAATTTTAAGAAAATGTAAGCAATTGTACAAGTGCATATAGTATGTTTCTTCTTCTGAAATAGCGTGTCTAGATGAAATGGATCCTATTGAAGCTGAATCTTCTTTTTCTGTTTTTTTTTTTTAGGAACCGGCGAATATTTGGCTTGTTGATGGGCACTCTTCAGAAATTTAAACAAGAATCTACTGTTGCTACTGAAAGGGTATTTATGCAGTTTCTTTGCTTTTTTATCAGAGTAGTTGCTTACATGATTTTAAAAAGAGCTGAAAAGCTCTCGATACTTAATTGCAATCCTAAAATGAAACCAAAGAAAAACTTATAAAATTTTCTGGAGTTAAATTTTTAACTGGTCTTTTGTTGTTTTGTTTTTAAGTGAGGCAACCCTTGGTTGACCTCACAGATTGCAAGGACCTTATCAGTTTACAGCCCCTTATTTTTTTATTTTTTACGCCTACAGTACCTGGTCTTAAGTGGGCTCCTATCCAAGTACTAACCAGGCCTGACCCTGCTTAGCTTCTGAGATCAGACGGGATAGGGCTTGTTCAGGGTAGCATGGCCATAGACTAATTGGTCTTTTTTTAAAGTCAGCTCTATAAACAATCTTGTTTTGTGGTCTTGTACACATTTCTTTATTTCTTCAGGCCTCAGAGTACTATTTCTTCAGTGAGTTAAAACTCATTGATCTTTACTACTAGTTCAGTAATTACACTTATATACACATTCAGAGCAAATATTTAGCACTCTAAAAGCAAACTCATATATTTACTGCCCTACAGAGTTTAACTGTTGAAGTTTTTTGTTAAAAGTACAAAATTATGTCTGGAGTTGAACACACAAGTCACTGCTTCTCAGGGGTTAACTACACTGGAAAAGGGAGATAATTTGGATATAGGAAATTAATAAACTTTTATTTCAGCTTGTATATGTTTACTACAGAACATAAAAGGCTTAAAGGCATTTTAATGTATGAAGAGTAATTTTTTAAAAATAGGTGGAAATATGACTTATTAGAACATCACTTCTGTCAAATTTTTAGATTTAAAAAGAGTAACTGAGGTGCTTTTACGTGGTTAATTTATGAAAGAACCTTACCTAAAAGTTCTGTTAACAGTGGAACAGTTACCAATATTATGGCTTCAAAGTTGAGATTATTACATGAAAAAGCTGTAGCCCCATTTCTTGAAAGAGAAATTGCAATCCTTAAATTCTAAGTGCTACGTTTTAATTAATTGGCATCCTGAATTGCAAATGTGAAACACATGCAGATAACTTAGTAAAATTTTAATATTTCATGTAATCAGAATGTAAAGATTATTATTTATTTTTAGCAAAAGAGACGCCAGGAAATTGAACAGAAACTGGAAGTACAGGCAGAAGAAGAGAGAAAGCAGGTTGAAAATGAGAGGAGAGAACTATTTGAAGAGAGGCGTGCTAAACAGACAGAACTGCGGCTTTTGGAACAGAAGGTTGAGCTTGCGCAGCTGGTGAGTAGTATTTTGGAATTCTGAGATTGGTAATGCTTCATGTTTACAAAAGTACTGACCTTTACCTTTTTTCTTAGCAAGAAGAATGGAATGAGCACAATGCCAAGATAATTAAATACATAAGAACTAAGACAAAGCCCCATTTGTTCTATATTCCTGGAAGAATGTGTCCAGCTACCCAAAAACTAATAGAAGAGTCACAGAGAAAAATGAATGGTAAGTGTACATGATGAAGTCAATTGCAGTTTTCTTAATGAGTAAGATGATACAGTCACACGTACACATTTGTCTGTCTCCTATAATGTGATTTAGTAGCTGATTTTTGAAATTAAATGCTAACATGTTTGGAGTGCAGGAGCATTTGTTTCATGATAGAGTTTAACTGGAAACTTTTGTAGGCAATGTTTAATACATGTGTATTTCTTAAGCATTTGAGTAACCTGACTTCTTTTTGCTTAATACTTTTCGTAGCCAGACATAAATGTTAATGAAGCAGGAAAAAGTGAATGTCAATGTAATCCATAGAGGGAGCACACATTGAAGGGTAGACACTCCTAAATTGGTGATTAGATGATTTATTTCTCCTTGGAAGCAGGAAAATTAATGTATGTTATATTATAAAACTGATTTTGTTTGGAAGAAGTTTTGTTCCTTTTAAACTAGCATTAAGTTAGATAGCAAAAGATTGTCCTTTTTATCCATCACTTAGATATGGTAGTTTTGCCTGCTACTAATTTATTACATGTATAGGTTTTATTTGTCATAATCAGTCTTTTATCATCATCTCTTTACAAAAAGACATTTAAATAAAGCTTAGTGATATTTTGTGGCCAGGTTTTAAATTGTGACTGAATTTCTTATATTTTACACATCTAAATTTTTATTCTTTAGCTTTATTTGAAGGTAGACGCATCGAATTTGCAGAACAAATAAATAAAATGGAGGCTAGGCCTAGAAGACAAACAATGAAGGAAAAAGAACATCAGGTGGTGCGTAATGAAGAACAGAAGGCGGAACAAGAAGAGGGTAAGGTGGCTCAGCGAGAGGAAGAGTTGGAGGAGACAGGTAATCAGCACAATGATGTAGAAATAGAGGAAGCAGGAGAGGAAGAGGAAAAGGAAATTAGTATAGTTCATAGTGATGCAGAGAAAGAACAGGAGGAGGAGGAACAAAAACAGGAAATGGAGGTTAAGATGGAAGAGGAAACTGAGATAAGGGAAAACGAGAAGCAGCAAGATAGTCAGCCTGAGGAAGTTATGGATGTGCTAGAGATGGTGGAGAGTGTCAAAAATGTAATTGCTGAGCAAGAGGTGATGGAAACCAGTCATGTTGAAAGTGTAGAACCGTCAGAAAATGAAACTAACAAAGAATTGGAGCCAGAAATGGAATTTGAAGTTGAGCCAGATAAAGAATGTAAATCTCTTTCTCCTGCAAAAGAGAGTGCTAGTGCTCTAGAAATGGAAAATGAGCCTGAGGACAAAGAAGAGAAAGAATCTGAGCCACAGCCTGAGCCCATGGCTCAGCCTCAGTCCCTGCCTCAGCCTCAGTTCCAATCTCAGCCCCAGTCTCAGTCCCAACCAGTGCTCCAGCCCCAGCCTCTCTCTCAACCTGAGACTTTACCATTAGTTCTTTTACAGTCATCACCTCAGGTTATTCAGGAGCAAGGGCATTTACTACTTGAGAGGAAGGAGTTTGCTATAGAATCTATGAAACTCACTGAGGTGACTGTAGAGCCAGTCTTAACAGTGCATCCAGAGAGCAAATCCAAAACAAAAACTAGGAGCAGAAGTAGAGGTCGAGCTAGAAATAAAACAAGCAAGAGTAGAAGTCGGAGTAGCAGCAGTAGTAGTTCTAGTAGCAGTTCAACCAGTAGTAGCAGTGGAAGCAGTTCTAGCAGTGGCAGTAGTAGTAGTCGAAGTAGTTCCAGTAGCAGCTCCAGTACAAGTGGCAGCAGCAGCAGAGACAGTAGCAGCAGCACTACTAGTTCCAGTGAGAGTAGAAGTCGGAGTAGAGGCCGGGGACATAATAGAGATAGAAAGCATAGAAGGAGTGTGGATCGGAAACGAAGGGATACTTCAGGGCTAGAAAGAAGTCACAAGTCCTCAAAAGGCGGTAGTAGTAGAGATACAAAAGGATCAAAGGATAAGAATTCCAGATCTGACAGGAAGAGGTCTATATCAGAGAGTAGTCGATCAGGCAAAAGATCTTCAAGAAGTGAAAGAGACCGAAAATCAGACAGGAAAGACAAAAGGCGTTAATGGAAGAAGCCAGGCTTTCTTAGCCTATTCTTTGCAGCAGAAGATGTCTTGATGAGTAAGAGGATTACCTTTCCTTGTAAGGAGGATGCTGCCTTAAGAATTGCATGTTGTAAAAAATCTTTTTGGAAAATACAGACTGTTTGTTTACCAGACATTCTTGTACTTTTTGCATAATTTTGTAAGAGTTATTTATCAAAATTATGTGAGGTTCCAAAATATGTAAAAATAATAATAATAAAAAAAGATTAACATCCCTTGTCATCTTTTTTAAATATCCTATACTCTTCAGTAAGAATCTGTATATTTTAATAGGTAAATCTTTAAGTCTGTTTCCTTCTAATTCTGTATTATACATTGCTTTTGTAGAAATAAATGCGTTCCTTTCATTAGTTTTGGGATGTCCTCGACACTTGTATAATACCTTCTTGATATCAATTCCAGCTTTTATCACTAGATACTGAAGGTGATTAGAATGTCTGAAGATTTCCTCACTTTTATTTGCCTTAGACATTAATTTTGAGTTGTCAAAAGATTTGCAGCTTTGGGGGCAGGGCATAGTTTGTTTTTAAGAACATTTACCATTTTTTCTAGTCTCCCTTGTTATTTTCATCTAAGCATTTCCTCTTGTTTCTCATTTACACCATATATTGGATAGATAAAGCAGTATGATTTTGGTTGGCATTTTCTTCACAATTATGGGAGCATCATTCTTTTGTCTCCATAGTTTCTTGTGTGATACAGCATATACATTTGTTAATCACTTCTTTCCAGGGGAGGGAGGTAGAAAAATATATTCTAAACTTGGTTTTTGAGTTGTGGTCTTGTCTTAACTTTTGTGTTGGCTCTAACTGAACCATGCCAATATATGTCAAAATTTTTGTTTAAGTATTGTATGAAAGTTTACAAAATAAAGGAAGTACATCTACACTTGAATCTGTAAACAAGATAACACAAGTGTACCAAGTGATTAACTGTTGTTTTATAAATTTGTATGGATCTGGAGTATGTTGCTCATTACATGTGCAAATAAATGTGGCTTAGACTTGTTTGACTGCTTAAGACTAGTACTTGTATTAACTTTTTGATGCTTTATACAAGAGAGTACTTAAATTGTAAATGGTATTTTTTGAGTTTTTATGATTTAACATTGACTAGTTTCAGGTTTGACTTTGATATTATGCCTTCCTTTGATAATGAATGGTAACAGTGAAATGTCAACAGTCATTTCCAACATTGTATAAATGTAAGTGAACATGTTAAAGAATTCTTTAAAAAATCCTTTCTTGGAGTAATTATTAAACAATAATGAGTAGAACTCAAACTGCAGAGCTAGCTGCCTGCATCCCTGGACCAGTTGTTTCCACCACAAGTAGCTTTGTTCCGGGATTTTAATATTCGTCAGCAGAAGGAACAGTAGTTCCCCCTTATCTACGAGAGGGATGTGTTCTAAGAGGCCCAAGTGAATGCCAGAAACCATGGATAGTAAAAACTATATATACTATGTTTTTTCCATAGATAAAAAATTGTAAGTCACAGTAGATTAACAAAAAAATGGAACAGTTAAGACTATAATAAAAGTTATGTGAATGTGGTCATTTGTTTCAGGGGATCCCTCACATTTAATACTTTCAACAACAGTTAACCGTGGGTAACCGACCACAGACAATGTTAATGTACAGATTTCTTTTCCTGTGTGCCGCAGTGAGGAAAAGGTATACATTATTTAAGAGGATGACAATCTAGTTATTTGATGACTTCAAATGTATAGATTAAGATTCTTCATACAAATTTTTTGTTCACACATATTTATCTGGAAAATTTAAACAATTTTTATGGTCCTTGTAGAAAACATACTGGTTTTGGGCTTTAAGCTCAATTGTGAGTGATGGTGATGGTATAATGCTTGGGGAGAAAAATGTGAATATAAAACAATTTTCAGTTCTGACATCGAAGAATTTCAAACTAATATTACTAACTTGGTATGCATTTATAAATTGGAGGTTTTTAAGATTTTTTCATTTTTGATATTTCTAATTAATGCTTTGTCCTTAGAAATGAAATTTATAATCAGAACCGTGTAATTGGTTACTTGCAAAAATAGAATGTTAAATGTAAAAGTAGGAACAGCGTCATGTGGGCTGGATAAGGGGATACTCTGTGGTCCTTTTAGAAGTAACAAGTGTTTATGGAAACTTTAGAAGCTGAGGGATAGGGCTAGTGATTAAGGTTTGAAATTAATTTGGAGCTGTTAATTAGCAAAGTCAGTTGAGGGGGTGTTTTAGAGAACATCTTGTTTACTCTTACATTCCCAGAGTAGTTTGTACCACCACAGAAATTAGAAGATAGTTTGGTTTTCAGTGAGCTGTATCCCAATCTAGGGCTCCTCTGTGCACTCTATTATAGATCTCTGATAACCACATTTCTAGAACTTAGTTTGGGCTAAGCAAACCCATCAAAGCAGTAAATTGAACAAGTCTGTAAGTTGATACAAATTTAAAAGGAAAGGTGCTAGTGATCAGTAACATGGGCCAATGCTGTCACTAATAAGTCATTAAAATGGGGGGAGGGGTTCAGTCATTTAACAAAATATTGAAATTGATTATAAGTTTTACCCAGTTTTTCTTGAGATAATGTAAAGTGCTTAACCCCTAAATGTTAGCTAAAATTTAACATGGTTGGGTCTTCCTACTCTAATATCTTGGGGGAATATTGGTAAAAGTATGAAAATTTCTTAACTTGTCTCACCTAGCATGATCTTGTCCAAGAAATTTTTTATATATGTATATATTCAAACGCCTACAATTCTGCTTTCCATAGCCATTTGGGTACCCAATTTAGTAATAACCACTACTTGCCTTAACAGTCCTCTTCTATAGTAGCATTATGTTACACAGTTACATGTACTTTGGTTTATTGTCTACTTCCCACTAGAATGCAAACCGCAGGAAAGCAAGTTTTTTAACCTCATTGCTCTCAAATACCTAGGATAGGGCTTTGTACGTTATAGTCAATATTGTGAATGAATTATGACAGTTCCTTATTGTGGCTTGTGTCTCCATCTCTGGCTTTACAACTTTAGTTGCCACTCTTCCATTGTTTGAAACAGTGAACTGATCCAGGAAGGAGCCATTGTGGCTAGAGCAGAGTGAGCAAGGGTGAAAAGTTAATAGGGGCCATCTTGTATAGGAACTTTCAGGTTAAGTGTAGCTTTTATCTATGGGAAGGAAGGTTTGAACAGGGTTGAAGTGATAGAATTTATGTTTTAACAATTATTTTGGCTACTGTGCTGAGAAAAAAACGGCAAGAACAGAAACAGTAAAGAGGCTAGTGTGTAATTAGGCAAAATATAGTGACTTGGGCCAGGGTAGTAGCTGTGGAAGTAGTGATGAAATTCTGGACGTATTTTGATTTGCTGGTACACAGTGTAGTGTGAGAAGTCAAGAATGAGATTTCACTTGAGCAACTAGAAATGAATTGTCATTAGCTAAGTTAGAAAAAAAAAAACGAACAGGTTTGGAGATGATGGAAGTGAGTGAGTCAGAAGCTTAGTTTGAGATTTAGACATCCAAGTGAAGGTGTGAAGTAAAAGAAACCAGACATACCTTTCAGGTTCAGGGGACAGGTCAGAACTGGAAATAAAATTTGTGTACTGAGTATGTCAATGGTAAGATCACCAAAGAATGAGTGTAGATAAGGAAGAGGTCTAATGACAGCCCTGGGCACTTCAGCTTTAAACAGGATGGGGAGCTGAAGAGGAACCAGCAACAAAGAAGGAGCATTCTGAGAAACAGGAAAAAGTGTTCTTAGTAATAGAAGAAAATATTTCAAGGAGGAAGTAATCATCCAAGTGCTGCTGATAGGTTAATGAAAATGAAGAGTAAGAATTAACCATAGGCTTCATCAACATAGGTCCTTAGTGACCTTCAAAAGAGTTCTAGAAGAGTGATGAGAGTAAGAGGCTGATAGAAGACTCAAGAGATGGAGGTAAGCATCAATCCCAGTTATGTTAAGTTGGACCAATCAATCCCACTGAGAAGAACTGGAAAAGCTGGAGATCTATACACTTCAGAGAATCATTAAGGTCCTGAAGAACTAACTGTAGGGCCAAGATCTGAGAAAAAACTAGAGACGTGCCTGACATTTTTTGCTAGTATTTCCTGTATCCACGATTCTTCCGAAAGGAAAAATCTAAAGACTTTTTCCAAAATTGCCCAGCAAACAATATTTTTAATTGTAAGTACTATTTGTTCCTTAAATGAACACCTTTATCAGCTCATAGGAAACCGAATTCATGATGTAACCATTACGATCTGTTTTGGTCAATATTCTTGTGGGAAAATTGTGAAAAGTCTGCAGAAGCTAAAACCACAACACATTTACATCTTCTCTAGAAAGTGAGGTGTATATGACCTATTTGAAGGTATTGAATTCAGGGAGAGGTAGGACATCTGTTTTAGCTTAACAGGAAGTTATTTCATCTTTTTCCTCCTAAATGTTAAAATGAATGGCTCCCTCTCAATCAGCACTCAATTTCCAGTTCCTGATTATGCACCTGGCATATAGAATGTGCTTGATAAATATTTGTAGGATGAAAGACTGATCAATCCTTAGTAAAAGAAATTAGCTTTAAGTTTTTCAGTAATAGAAAGCAAGGACTGTCAATCTCTTAATGCCCCAAATGTCTTTCTTTTACTTAGTAAAAAGGTTTTCAATAAATGTTCCTAAATTAAGTAACTCAGAAGAGAAACTTGGATTGTTAACATTGATAGATTGAAAGAATAACTTGAGTTGATTTAGAGATAATTTGAAGCATGATTGAGATACCTTAAGTATAACAAAGTTACAGAAAAGTACACAATTCAGTGGATTCACAGTGTCACCGTTACCCAGCTTATCCAACTGAGCCACAGAATTATACACCTCAATGCTGCACTACTGACAATGTCATGGTCTGTTATTTCTAATAAAGTATATGCTTAAAAGTTGAAGAGAACTAATCACAAGGGTATTTAATGCTGAAAGGTACAGTTTTTGCACTACAGACTTTGAGAATAAGATATTTAAGATGGCACAGATATGAGAACTTAAAAACTTTAGAAGTTATAATAGAGTCAAGCTTAGAGATAGTACCTAATGATTGTGATGTGATTTCTTACTTCTGTGGTTATCTGCAAGAAACTTAAAATCCCAGCCAGATTTCTCTTACCCTAAGATTGCCTTCAAGTTGGTTCTTTTTGCCATCAGTTTACATATGTGTAGAAAAATATAAATTCGTTTTCATGTAAGTTTAAGAAAAATGTTGCTAGAAAAGTAGTGACAGTTATTTCCCAAGATCTTACAATGTGTTCCAAATACAAATACCAATCTCAATTATTCTTGATATCGAGGTTAACTGAGAGTTCATGTTGTATGTTCCTTCATTTAGAGAAGACTGCTTAGTCCAGAGGAGGACTAATGAAAAGAACAGTAAAGTTGATATAATAGTGGATACCATTTGGAGTCTCTGTCAGGGGAATCCAGATCGAAAATGTTGACACGAACAAGGACATAATTAACATGCTTGTAAAATTTATAATTAAAAAGGGAATTTGTCATTTCTAAGCCAACCTTAATAATCACAACATTCAGATAAATACAGAAACTTCCAGAGTAGTGAGGCTGTGAAGGTGAATGTCCAATACCTCTTTCATTGTAGGAGAGAAATACACAAAACAATCCCACATGACTAAGGAAAATATCACAATCAGCTTCTCAAATTGACTGGCAAGGATGATATGCCACACGTTTCTGAGATCTCAGCTAGCACAAAAGCTTTATCTGTCAGCAAAAGTTTCCCTGGATACTACTGATTTGCTGTAAAAATATTGGTAGAAACATATTTAAGAAGAGTATCCTGTGAAATATAAAAAAACAGACTCACATATCATTAATGCTAAATAGTGTTTGAAGATATTTTGTCTTGAGGAAATGTAAAATGAATAGAAATACAGATTGCTTAGACATTCATTATGTGATTGCCTCCTACGAGCTCAACTCGTGGTTATTCCCTAGGCTATGGGTGAATTTAATGATATAATTGTAGTGAATTTAGTGGATCAATTCTGGATGATGGGCAAAGCCTTGCAAGTACCTTCTCAAATGATTTCTTGTCTTCATCAACAGAGTTTATGACTTACTCTTGAGGTTAGTCAGACTGTACATTTTTGTTGTTTTTTAAGCTAAATAGTAGGTTTGTATGGGGTGAGTCATTGAGTGTTATCCAATTGATTCAGGCTTAGGAGAAAAATAAACATGTGCTTGAATTTTATCGCTTCTCCTTCATGAGGCTGCCTGGGGAAGCCAGACCAGTGGCCAGTATTCATGTCCCAGAGACAGGCTGCATTCACCTCACCTCATTCAGCCTTACCTGAGGGTGCAGAGACATTGCTTCTGCTTCTCTCCTCTCCCTAACCTTCCTGTTGCTTCTCTCCCTTCCCCAATGCCACTATCTGCTACCACTTCTTTAGGAGCCAAGCCTAGTTGGATGATAGTGACATAAAAGTAGAGTTTCCTATCAGTGTATTGGGACCAGATTGGGTCATGGAATTATTTCTGTGAGAAACATTCTTTTCAAAACCAGTTACTTTGTTTATAAAGTATTTTAATTAAATTTGGTGAGTCTTATAATTGCATTTTTTGCATTTTTAAATATACCCAATATCAGATTTATATGACTGATCTAATCTTTGACCAATGAAAAAAAAGTCTCCAGAGATATATCTATTTAAGCATTCTCAACTTTGAACTGGTAGAAAAGCTCAAAGGCAACTTTTATTGGAATTTTTTTTATCTTACAAAGATTAAAAGATATTTATCTTGCTTCAATGATCTTATATATTAAGTATCATTCTATTCTGCTAAAGGATTAATAAGCCTCATGAAGAAAACTAGTGAAGAATTCACATAATTTAGATAAAATAAATTTGGGGCTTAACTGTTTACTTTAAAATGACTTTGAATTGTTCTATATGTTACAGTGGTAGTGGATCCATAACTGTGCATTGTCAGAACCCATAGAACTGTAGGCGATAAAGAGTTCACTTTACTGAATGCAATTAAAAAAAAAAATGGAAGCCCAAGGTGGAACGTAGGCTATGGCTAATAAATTTAACTGTATTACAACTTTATAACATACCACACTGAAGGGGATGGTAAGTATCTGACCTAAATAACTTTGTAAAAAAGCTTTGATTAGATACTGTAGGACTATAGTCAAATAGACTTATACACTCTGAATGGTAAATTTGTTTACCACAGAGTATGGGTGATCAATTTTGAAACTAATTTATGTGTATACTGGGACTGAGCAAATAAGTAAATATAGATAACAAGCCAGTTTTCTTACTGTTGGAGAACAGTTGAGTTTTTTGATGGTCCTCCCTTCAGGACATGGAGCTAAATTCCACTCTTGAAGTAGATGGACTTAGTAACTTTCTTCACATGAACAGAGAATAGCAGAGAAAAAGCGTTGCTTTACATTAGGGACACCTGTCGACATCCTCTTGACCACATAATCAAGGTTAACAATACCAGTTGATTAGACAAGTTGATATCCTGCATACCCACTGACAGGCTGTGATGAGCAGGGCACACTACTCTTGCAGTATTCTTTCTCCCAAATCTACAACCTTGGTTTAATCATGAAAAGCATCAGACAAACCTAAACTGAGGGACATTCAAAAGTGTCAAGGTCATGAAAGACAAGGAAAAGATAACAGACTGTCACAGAAGATTGTCATAGAAGGTTGAGGAGGCCTGACAACTACATACAATGTGGTATACTGGATTTGATGCTTGAACCAGAAAAGGGACATTAGTTGAAAAACTAGGGAAATCAATAAAGTATGTAGTTAAGTAAATGTTTTGTACTAATGTTAATTCATTTTTTGATCATGGTACTATGGTTGTATAAGATGTTAACATAGGGGAAGCTAGGTGAAAAGGTATACAGGAACTCTATTTTCTGAAGATCGACAATTATTTCAAAATAAAAAGTCTTCTGAAAACAGGCTTATGAATAATTTTCCAAAACCACAGAATTTTTTTCTGCAAATAACTTGCTTTGCTTTACCTTCATTAACTCAGCAGGTCATAAACCAAACTCATGATCTTCCTCGGCCTCTCTTTCACACCTGCCCCTCTCCTGTGCTCCTGTGCCTGTTAATGGCACTAAAATGCTCTCAATCGTCCTGCTAGGAAGTTGATAGTCGTCCTTGATGTTTCCTTCTCTTTTGCTTCACAATGAATTAACCACCAATCCCTAGCATTTTGTTTGTTTGCCGCCATAGATTGTAATCTACATGGGGACAAAGTCACTGTCTGCTTTTTCCCTATGTGTTCCATGTGCCCAGCACAGTGCCTGGTGCATACATAACAGGCACTCAAAACCTATTTGGTGAATAAGAGAATGTGTGCATACTTTATTGTATCTTACTATCTAAGGGCATTTTTACGTCTCCATCCCTTTGTATCTAACATAGTGGGATACATCCTATACCTCCTAAATTTATTTTTATTCTGTGGTACTCAAGTTTTAGAAACCAAGTGTGACCTTGTTAACAGAAATTTCAGCAAGTCCAGTTTTATGTTTTAATTACAGAAGTCAGTAAAATTTTAGAGAATATTCTGTGATATCTGAGTTGGAAGGACTTGTGGAGATGAATTAGTTCAAGTTGCTCATTCTGTAAACAAAGACCTAGAGGCTCCAAGAAGCTGAATAGTTTACCAAGTCCTAGCTTGAGGCCATTGACAGAGGGGGCATTTATTTCTATGTCTTAGACAATCTGGAAGAAGGGGGAAAGAAAAAAGAAAAATAATAATGATAGCAGATATTATATATAACTTTGAAAGAAGTGGGTCAAACAAATAATCATAAAAAATTTATTCATTTTCATACAGAAATTATATTCTACAAACTTTAAAATTTTTAATTATGGAGGAGAAGCATAAGCATTAAGTTGATGATTTTTTTTGTGAGTTAATCTTTTTCTTAAAGAAGCTTGAAGGCATAAGATACTTGGGGGTATAAGATACTTAGGGACATAGACACCAAAAGAAGCAAGAAAGAAAAGATACATGAATGGGGAGAGGGTAGCAGTGAGGAGTGAAGGAGGAGCATTTTGGAAGGGATGGTATAAAAATACATGAAATTGATTCAAATGATTCTTAAAAGACATTCAGTCTACTGATGATTGGAAATTAGTAAGAGTACTAAATATTTCTATTCCATTACCCCCCTCTCATATACAGCAACTTGTCAAGCATTTCTATGGTATTTGGGAATCCAAAGGATTTTTATAACTTTGCTTGCTGGATATTTAGAGTTTTACTGCTGTTACTAATATAAACTCAGTAACAAAAATCAATATGGGGTTCAATTCTTTTTGTCAGAATTTTTTTACAGATGAGAAAATTTAATCAAATGGATTACTTGATCTTTTTGTACTGAGAGAGCGGTTGAGTTACACAGCTGAAGACAGAATTTCATTTAGTCATGAAGTTTTGGTCTTGAAGTCAGTTCATTTATTCATTCATGCATTCATTCTTTCATTCATTCATTCAATAAAAAGTTATTGAGTAATGCATTACTAAGGAATTTAACCTCAAAGACTTGAAGAATGAGCCGAGGTTAGCAAAACAAAAAAGTAAGAGTTAGCAAAGCCAAAAAGTGAAGTTATATGATAAAAACACAAATATTGTCATTCCCTTCCTTTAAACTTTTTATGGCTTCCCATTGTACTTAAAATAAAACTCACATTTCATTTCCACAGCCAAAAGTCCCTGCGTGTTTGGACCTTTGTCTTCATCTCCTACTTTATCTCCTGCCACTCTTCACCTGCCTTTATGTTTCTTTATTATATATACCAAGTTATTTTCCACATTAAAGCCTTGTTTCTGACATCCGGGACTGCATCCAATATGCCTCCTTCATTTTTTTCTTTAAATCTTTGTAAATCAAACTTCAAACAATAAAGTATGACCTTCTTGTTAATTCTTCCCTCTGCACAGAATGCTCTGCCTTCCCATTCCCCCACCTTAAGTCTAATGTCACTCTCCAGACATGCCTTCCCCGACAAGTTTAGGTAGACAATTTTCTCCATAATAACTTGCTACTACCTGCGGTTATCTTGTTCATTTATTTGTTTGCTTGTTCTTATCTGTTTCCCATCATATGCAAGGTCCATGAAAGCAAGAACTTCGTCCTGTTCACTTCTGTGTCTACAGTGTCTGGAATAGTGTCTGACACATCAACAGTCAATAAATAATGCCCATCTTGGAAGATGAGATTTGTGTGTGAAATATTAAGTTCACTGGTACAAAGTTGGTGCTCAACAAACATTAAATTCTTCTTCTACCCATTAATGAGACTAATTTGGTCCCTTGATCAGCAAATATCTTACATGTATCATCTTGAATGTTGAGGATGTTACATACTATTATTTTAAAATACATAGTGAAGGAATAATGACAGTGTGTATGGGATATTCCACTTTGGTTTCTCCCAGTCCACTCTCCACTCTTTGCCATGTTCTGCAATCTTCTCTTTTCACAAAAAGAGAGTCCTCTAAAGCAAATGCTGAGACAGGGTTTAAGGTTCAAGGGATCAGCACCTATGAAAAGAGGGAGAAACTAAGACTGGGCAGAGGGGAAAGCAAACTGCAATGTAGGTTCCACAAAGCTTCACTCAACCCAACAGGGAACTCAAGTAAGAATTGCTTGTCAGAGTGTTCCTCCTTAAGCTGAAATGACACTGACTTTGTACTTCCTTGTCATTTACTCACTAGATTCACTAGATCACCCAGGAAGGGGTCATCTTGAGTAAGGTGGTTCTTTGCAACTGAGGTAGACTCTGAAGTCGCTGCCAGACAGAAGCTCTCTGCTAACTGCACTCCCTGCAGATGAGCAGAAAGTTTAACCTTGAGGGAGGGGTGTTGGGGGCCACCTCCATGTCTTCCGCAGCAGTTTGAATCTCAGTCTTTCCTGGGCTTCGTCTCTCACTGTGCACATGTCTACCATGGGGACTTTTTCCGAGGGCTCTGTCCTAATGTCCCCTTCCTAGTTAAAAACAACAAAACAACAACAACAACAACAACAACAACAACAACAACAACAACAAACCCAGCTTAATCAGTTCAGCTTATCCCAAGTAACTTCTAATCAAATATTTCTATCTTATTAGTTGCTAGAGTAACAGGCAGTTGGTTGAAGAAAACATGTTCTCACTTTAGAAAATCTGAGGCACTAAGAGAGAATATAGTATCAATTAACATCACCAGGCAGTAGAAGAGCAACATTCAAGATTATGTGTTCATATTGTCATGAAAAGGGTTGCTCTGTAGTTTTATCTCTAAGATGTTGAACAGTTGCATGGCTTTGGTGATTCCTTCTTTAGCTCTTCATAGTACGTACTCTTACGTCCTGTATCATTTCTGAAAAATGCTATTGGCTTTCTGAATCAGTATTCCTGAGTATGTGTTACTATGAAATCTTCCTTGGTATTAGTATTATATTTTAATTTTGACACAAACAATGTACAAAATGCATTAGCAATTAGATAATATCTGGCTAAGTTAGTATGACTATTTTTATAGTGAAAATTGATACTTTGTTTCTTAAACTAAGTGCTCTGATTCTTTTCATGTATTACCTCTTCATCTGGGTCTGTTCGATAGTTAACAATGTGCTACCACATTTTCCGATATCTTGTTTAATTATATTTAAATAATGATCTGAATATGATCATCTCAGTGTATTAAGTAGCAAGAAAGTGGGAGCATTTCTAGTAGGAGCAAATCTCTCTAGAATGGTATTTTAGGCAAGGATTTCTCTCTTGTTTTTCTTGACTCAAATCTCCTTTAGGCCAATCAATAGACAAATCTAAATTCATCTGGGTTTTTTTCTCTCCTAACGTAGAACATAATTAAATTAGTTCAGAATTTATCTGTAATATCTTTAATATTGAATACAAAAAAGATAAAGTACATTAATTATTAAACATTCTCAATTTGATATTATAAATCATGCAAATAATTTTGTGCCAAATTTGGAAGCTGAAGAGCTAATTCTTCTGTAACTGTCTTTCACAACATAGTTCATAGATTTTCAAAAGCATTCAAAAAACCAGCCTACACCTTTTTAAGTATGCATGTGAACAGCTATGCAGGATTCCAACTGCAAGCCAGTTTAGATCCTAACGATATAAAAATCTTTCTTCTGAGAGAGCAGGCTTTGTAATAATTGTTTTTAGAAGACAAATGAAAAACATACTTTTTTTTTTCAGGAATCTGGAAGCAAAAATTCACTTTAGCTTGTTTAGGTGCTGGATATTTGTCTTGTTTCTGTCAGGCACTAGAGGGGAGTGTGGTGTCATACAACTACTGCTTTCCGCAAACCATATACACTCGGGGCATGCCCAAATACAGGGAAAAGGTACAGCAACGAAGAGCTTAGTAAAATACTTTCTCAAGATTGAAATAGGACAACCGCGGTATCTGAAAACCTACTGAGATCTAATGTTTTACACTAAAATTCCCAATATAGGACTTTGATCACTTTTATGTGACAATAGCATTTAAATAACTTGATTTTTATAGCTTTGTTGGTATTTTAAAAAAGATATATGCTCACCAATGTTAAAAAGAAAGTCAATGTCCATAGCCATGCCACCCTAAACACGTCCAATCTCATCTGATCTAAGAAGCTAAGCAGGATCGGGCCTGGTTAGTACTTGGATGGGAGACCACCTAGAAAGACCAAGTGCTGTAGGTATTTAAAAAAAAATGTCAAAAAATATTGAAAAGCACAAAGAAGAAAGTGAATATAACCTGAAATCACATCATATACTTCCGTTGTATGGGGGAAGATTCAGATATCTCATTCTCTCTCCACTCATAAAAATTTGCATTCAATTTTAAATGCATGGAATAACACTGTACCTGCTGTTTTTGCAAGAGCACTGTTGCAGACAAAGTAGACATCTTTCTGTGGCAGATAACTTGATTCTTGGTAGGAACCGTAGTGGTTACGAGTAGGGGGAGCCACAGTGCCTAAGTTTAAATTTCTTCTCTACTCACTATGTGGCATTAGGCAAGTGATTTAATCCTCTTTGTACCTCAGTTTTCTCATATACAAAATGGGGATGATAATATTACTTTAGAGAATTGTTGTGAGTGTTAAATCAGATCATATAATTAAGTGTTTAAGACAGTACCAGGAACATAATAAGTACTTACTACATTTTAACTAATGTTTTTAACAAAATACAAGTTTCAAACTTCATAGTAACACTAAAGATTTTAAAATATGAAAGGGGCATATTTTTCCAATTAACTTTCATCGTGATAATTCAAAACCATTTTAAATGAATTATTACTGCTTCTTTATGTAATAATATGTACTTTATTGAAGCTAACATTTGTATGTAGCTACTACTCAGTTTGTACTTATTGTTTGATTTACCTCAAGACTTTAACAGAAAAAAGGGAACTACCTTTTTGTGGACGCCTGTTTACGATATGTTGAACACAAGGTGCCTTTAAGAGAGACGGTTTTACATGAGCCATCTTTATAAGACATGAGTCCAACTAAAAAAGTCCCTGTTAATTATTAAACTCCAATGTATTATCTGGATTGCCTGACACTGCAGACTGAGAACAGAGCGTGTTTGTCTCTCAAGACTAAACACCAATAGAAAAATGTAGTTATCAAGAGATTTAAACAAAAAACCCTGTACCTTTTCCTCTGATATTTAGTAAAGACAGTGGGGGAATATCTTGTTTTGGCTGGCATATCAACTGCCTAAATGGTTTAAATCTCATTTAGGATTCCTGCTTGTTTTAGCATGACGAAGCTTGGAGTTCACAGAATCCTCCTTCTGGTTATTTTTCTGACAAAGTGTCCAGAGGGCGCAAAACTACTGGCAGACTTTAAAAAATGTGGTGACTTGGAATGTGAAAGTAAGTTTGCTTTTCTTTTTTTTCCTTTCCTCTTAAACTGGGGTGCTGAAATGACATAAAATGTTATTGTGGACATGTGTGATAAAAATGAATGTTAATATTATTAAGAAATATTGTAGTTATGTAGTTCAGTATTAAAAGAAAATGCTGGAGCCAAGCATTTTGCAATTGTTTTTAATGTAAATATACAAAAGGGCAAAGATCAGCCTGATATATAAATATATCAGAAATTATACAGACATTAATCCAGACCACAAAAACAAACTAATTAGCATTTTCACTATTTTTAAGATAAATATAATTGAATTATGTTAGAAAGATATTAGGCCATTTGATAGTTCTTGATAGTTCTTGTAGTTGGAAGTCTATGTAGGTTTTTAAGACCATAAATGATATGAAGCCCTGATATTTTTTAGTTTCTATTTCACAATTAGAACTTTCCTATTCTCATGAATTTTCTCAAAATGTTTTTATTTCAAACCATTAGGATTTACTGTCAAAACTTTATCATTTATTAATAATTTCTGTTTTCACTTATTGCTTAAGAATACTGAAATCAGTGTTAGGAGAATACAATTTTATATACATCCTTAAATATTAAACTTTATATTCTACAAAGATAAATTTCATTTTATTGCTTAAGAACTTAATTTATTTTCTGTTATTAGCATTTTGGTACAAAATAAATACATTCTAATATATCATAATTGATTTTAATAAGATCTGTCTCTCCAGTATGTGAGAATTATTCCTGATTTGCAGCATGTAAATTAAAAATGGAAAATATTATGTGTAAAAAAATAATTTACAAGCAAGTTTTTTTATGAGTAAACATTTTCTTTAATAGTTAGGCTATATAATTTAATATATAGAAGTGTACTAGATGATATTTTATAATAAGAAAATAATAATAGTCTTTCTTTCCCTTTTTATAACCTCATTTTAGTTTCCTTAGGGCCAGACACAGAACATGGAATGGGAATATTCAAATTTATAGTCTTTTCTAATATTATTTTAACTTTAATTGCGTGACTTAATTAAAATGTTTCATTTATATTAGTATAATTATAATAGTTAATTTGGTATGTATATTATTGTATGTTTTTAATCTATCATATGTGGATATAATCATTCATATTTACTGAAGGCCTATTATATGCTGGGTCTGGGTAGAGGGCTTTTATTCACAAGGAATAAAATGAAATGTAAGGTAAGTTTCTTGACCTCCACTGAATAGTGAGACAAAATAGGTCAATATTAAACAATAAGTACTGATATAACATAAAGGTAATAGGTAATATTGAAGTTCAGAGAAGGAGCAGAGTAAGCAAGACTGATTAGGGATGTCTCATAGAGGAAGCAGGTATGAGTTTATCATGAAGAGAAACTGAAGGGTTTCTAGCCTTATGAAAGAGCAGGAAGAAAAGCTCAGAATACAGAATGTGGATGTACAGTGAAGAGGAGCTCAGTGCAAATTTGGCTCCGCCGTTTGTCAGCTAGACCGAGATGAGATAATTTATCTCATAGGTCTGTTTTGAGGATTTAATAAAATAAAAATATGAAAGAGCTTATCATAATAGTTGGAATATATAGGTGCCAGGAAAAACACTACCTTTTTTTTCCTTTGCTATTCACTGGAGAATGATAATGACACATTCCAGGGACAATGGATAGAAGAGATTGACTGTAAAGGAATAAGAGGAAGTTATTCAAAATAGGGTAGGAAGACCAGGCCATGGACAGCCTTGGATACCCAGCCAGAGTTTGAATTGATTCTGTGTGCAGTTGGAAGTCTATGTAGGTTTTTGAGACCATAAATGATATGAAGAAATGAGCATTTGGAAATGCATAGAATGGACTGGAAGGCTCCAAATAGAATGGATGGGAAGGCGAGACATAACATTTTAATTTAAATTGTGTTTTTCTTTACATGTTTACATAGCTTTAATAAGCAGAGTCTTAGCCATCAGAGATTACAGAGGACCTGACTGCCGGTACCTGAACTTCACTAAGGGAGAAGAGATATCTGTTTATGTTAAACTTACAGGAGAAAAAGAAGATTTGTGGGCAGGAAGTGTAAGTATCTAGTCTTAAAAACTGAATGCAGAATAAATGGCTGGCTTATACAAGGGTGCCTGCTTTTCATCTCTAAAGGAACTTTAAGAATTTCAAAGGAATATATGTATGCATGTATGTGTATTTATATACACATACATAACCCTTAACATATTAAAACAAACAAACAAAAATGGTCTTGTTCAGTGTTGGTCCGAGAATTTCTATAAAGTAGCTTTTAGGAAGACAGTATGGTTGGGATGGACGACTAAAAGGGACTTGAAATTATTTTTGCATAGTGTGAACAGTTTTGAATGTAGATTTTTATATTTACTGGAGAGACTTTAGAGGTGCCAATGGATATTATGTGACAGTTAGACATTCCTGGCCATCATTTGGTGCTGTTAATGGCCAAGTTTAAGAGACTAGAAAGTTTTAGTTAATCGGATTAGAAGACATTTGTCTTTCTGAGCAAATAAAAGACTCAGTTTTTATTGAAGACATCCTTAGAAAAATTAGTAGCCTAGGGAAGCAAGGTATATGAACTTTTCATGGAAAAAAAGAACTGAGAGAGCCTTTTATTTGACCTAAAGTCCTATTACACTGAAATTCCTAGAAGCCAGAATCACCTTTCTGAATATATAACATAGGAAAATTAATCATTAATATATTCAGTTGAAAATAGTTTTGTATCTTTATGCTTTATAATGAAAAGATGCTATGATAAGCAATTTTATTCTGAAGTTGAATAAGCATGACCAACCTGATACATGTATCATTTCCATATTGCCTACATATCAGATCTATCCCATGTATAACCTCTGCGATCACTATTTGAATCTATCCTGCTTTTTAGCTCAGGGATGTATGATTGAAATGCTGACTGTTGCTGGCCAGAATTGTTTGCCTGGCCCCTGCAGGTCCCAAGATCCTTTACTGCTCATGGTCCCTTAAACATTTCCAGTCGATGTCTTGAATACATTTGTAGGCACCCAATGCGGCTATAAGAAAATGACACAGTAGGTCTAAAAGGAAAAGAAATTGTTTCTTCTTGTTTACTATGTATGGAAATGATAATTCAGCACAAGAGTACTGTGTAATATGTGGAGCCAGGGTGAAGTTCCAAACACATTTAGTTTTTTGTGTTAGATGTTTAGTCCAGGCACATAACTGTTTAAGGAACCGCACTGTAGAGTTCACCCACAGGTTGTCAGTTTCTAAATAGCTGTAGCAACTGCAGAGCTGGAAGAATCACAATGGTGTAATGGTGCTAGATCAAAGGACCAAAAGAAATGTGTTCTTTAAACCTTGATTGGGATAGGAAATGGGCTGAGAATGGTTGTGAAGCCTTCACAGTCAGGGGCCATCCTATATATTCTTAAATTGGAATAAGAACATCTCTGTTACCAAGGTAGCCACAGAAAAGTTGAATGGAACCAAATCCTCCCTGGAGGACTCATGGATCTTTACTCTCTTGATGAATCTATCTCAGCCATTCAAAGTTGAAAACTTCTACCTAGTTGTGACATCCTGAAAATGCTGAATATGTCACCACTTTATCTAGTTTGGGTATTCCCACCATTCTCTTGCCTTTTGATATCCCAGGTTTACTAGTGTAAATCTGTGGTCCACCTGGGCAGGGAAGGTCATTAAGAAACACAAAAAGGAAGAAAATGAATACGTGGGATGGTTACCCCCTGAAGTATGAAAAAGTATCATTTTACAACTTTACTCTTTGTTTCCTCAAATTAATGCTGTTTTTTTTGAATAACAAAAGGAATATGATTTCACTCACTTTCTTTTAGATGGCAAGTGAAAGTCAGTATTTGTAATTTGAAATAGATGAAAGCCAAGGACATGGAGCAAAATTAGTTTCAATATTTATTATTGCTTCGATCACTCTTCCTTGCTAATCTTTGTTCTTCATTTTAATAGAAAGAAAAGGACTTTGGATATTTTCCCAGAGATGCAGTCCAGATTGAAGAGGTGTTTATATCTGAGGAAATTCAAATACCATCTAAAGTGAGTAAACTCACCTGGGGTAGTGTAACCTTGGGCTAGGTTAGGCTAGTATATAGTAGAGACAGTTACATTTCTAAGCACTTGATTCATTTCATTCTCATTTTGGTTATTAATTGAATTTAAAATTTCTTGGCTAAAGCAGTTTCTAAAGTATAAGTGGATATGCATCTTGTATAGTGAATACATAAAATAATTGGTCTGTGAATTCACTTTAGGAATAGTTTATGTATGTGAATAAAATTAGGTAAGACAAATTTGATAAGAGATAAAAGCCCTGACTCAGCCACTTAGTAGCTAAGTGGCTCTGTGTGCCTTAAAAACTGTAAAATAAAGGTGATGATTATCATATAGTGCTACTTCATAAATTTACTGAGAAAAATATAGCCATATGTAATGTACATAGAACAGTACTTAGTAAGTGTTAGATATTATTACCAATGTTATTGTTCTATTGGGATGAAATTTATTTTCCATCACACTCTCATTAAGAAAAATAATATATATATATAAAAGAAAAATGATATACATGGAGCCACTTTGAAATGAAACAGAGGAACTGCTTTGTATGCATGCCCTATACTTCAAACCTTTGAAATGTTAAAACAGGGCAAAATAACCTTTGGACTGGCCCTAAAGCAACATTGTGTCCCAAAGAACTGTTTGTAAGGATAACAAGAAAGCAGATATTATGACTACAGGACTGAGAACTAAAAATACTGTTTAGAATTAGCATCACCATGTTAGCTTATCTGCACCAATCGAAAGAAGTGCCTTCCTTCTATTGATATGTGATTGTCCCCTTGCTTTTCTCATAAATATCCCTTGCCTTTGTCTCCCAATCAGAGCACTATTTGGGTTTCTGCCTGAGCCAGTGATTCCCGAATAGCTATTCTTTTTGATTTCAAATAAATGCTTGTTGCCTCTCACTTTGAAAAGCCTTTTATTTTTCCGTTAACATTCTCTAGGCCTCATATCTGTACAACGTGTTTTGCTACTGAAGTTTTAAATAAGCTTGATAATGTTGGGCTTGATAATGAGAAAGGAAATCGAAAGATTACTTTTTAATATGTGAACCTGATTAGTCCATTCAATTCAGATTCCAGCTTAGCCAGTTTACCTTAAATAAGATCAATGTGAAGTGAGTTAAGCAAACTATCTATTATCTGGCTCTTCCCCAACACAAACTCTGGGATTAACTGTCCATTTACTGTATAATTACTGGCCCTGTTAGTTCTAGCTCCAAAGTACCTCTGGAGTATATTGTATTCTCACCACTTTCCATCTCCAGATAGCCCTAATTCAAGCATAATAACCTCTTAATTAGAATACTACAAAAGCCTTCTAACTGATCTCCTTACCTCTACTTATGCCCTCTCCCAATTCATTCTCTGAACAGCAATGAATCTTATAGAAACAAAACCAAGAAGAGTCAGATCATGTCATTCCTTTGTTTTAAAGTCATTTAATGACTTTTCATTAAACTTGGAATCAAGCTCTGACTCCTTACCCTGGTGCTACATAATCTGTTCCTGCTCTTCTTGCTGATTCTGTCTTATGCCACTCTCCCCTCACTCACTATGCTCCTGGGCACACTGGCCTGTTGACTATTCTTAGAACATGCCAAGCTGTCTCCCAGCCCAGAGACCAAACAGGCTGTTCCCTCTGGTTGGAATGCTTTCCTCAAGTTTTTCACTTGGCTAGTTCCTTGCAATCCCTTAGATCACAGCTTAAACATTAGTGCCTCAGAGAGGCCTTCTACAGTGATTCTTATGGAATCACTGCTTCTTAATCACAGCTTCCTGTTTATTTCTTCCATAGCAGTTATCACAACTTACAATTACTTTTTTTCCTATTGTTTGCTATAGAATTCCAGCACCTATCACAGTGCAGAGCACACAGTAAACACACAGTAGCCCCAAATTCTTAGGTCAAGTTCCCTGGGAATTAGACTCTGAGATGGACCTTTGCATCTAAGAAGTTTACTGGGAAGTCCTCTTGGGAATAATAGCACCTGTGGAGGAGCAAAAGAAAAGGCAAGATTGGGCAAAGAAGCTGAACTGTGATGCAATTGCACCAAAGGTCTCAATTAATTTGATAAGAACTCTGAAAGTGGAATATCCTTTCAGGGTTATCTGGAATAGAGGCAAGAGGTTGGAGCTTTTTACCCTTGCATTACTGGCTCATCTGGGGCAATGTAACCTTGGGCTAGGTTAGGCTAGTGTACACTAGAGACAGTTAGTATTCTAAAAACTTGATTCATGAGTCATCAAAACACCCTATAATGTAGCTGTTGTTGTTCTCATTTTACAGATGACAGGACTGAGGCACAGAAAGTTCATATAATTCACTCAAGGTCACAGAACTAGCAAATGGCAGAGTCAGGATTTGAATCCAGAGAGTTTGGCTCCAGAAGTCTATTCTTAATCACTGTAATGCAGTGCCAAAAACATATTGTAAAATTGCAATTCTGAAGTTCATTTTTAAAAATTCTAAAAATTATTCTCATTTCATAATGGTGATATCCAAAGAGCAGTGTATAACAGTGTATATCACTGTTTGATACCTTCAGATTAAAAATAATAACAATAATAACTTTACTGTTTTTCTTCTTGATGATTTGGTTGTTCTGTGAGATAAGCAAGAGTATCCCTACCTACATTGACTATATGCAATATCTCAGTAAAAGAAATCTAAATATCTTAGTACAACTTTTAACCAGTCTTCATGCTTTAGAGTCTCTAGTCTGTTTTAGTTGTGATCATATGCTGTGAAATTCCATTCCCTCAAATTACCACATAGTTACATGTATCCATTCAGTACACTTGTAGGAGGAGCAAGATTTTATGGATACATATGCCTATTCATCAAAGTTTTTTTGCAGAAAATCAAAGGCTTTATTGTTTCTGCTTCTTAAATTCTTCCACTATTTGATAGCAATTAATCCTAATGTAAAAAGATTTTCATTTAAGTTTATATCATTAACCTGAGAAGTCAGTTATGATATAAGTGTCTGAAATTAGGAGATACGATTTTAGGTTTTGCTGTTTTTGAGCTAGTTGTGTGGTCTTGGGAAAATCATAGTCATACGTTTTAAATAATTTAGGAAGACACAAGAATTTTTAATATATTAATGTTAATCATAATTTTTTTCTTTTAGGAATCTGATTTTTTTTGTCTTCTTGGAGTAAGCTACGCATATGAAAATGAAGATAGTGAGTTGAAAAGTGATAATGGTGAAAATATATATCCATATGAAGAAGATAAAGACCACAAATCTACTATATATGAAAGTGATTTTCTGACAGAACCTGGATCTTATTCAACATCTGAAAGTATTGGGTTTGAAGACCAATTTCCAGCATCAGAGGCTCCTGAAGATATCAGAAGAAATAGTGAATCATCAAACTGGGAAGGAATAGAAGCTGGAAGTGTGGAACAGGATCCTATTCCAGGGGTGGATTATGTTCCACCACCCTCAACTGTGCCTGAAGTGAAAGGATGGTTTGGATTTGGAAAGGAACAAGCCAAAGAGAAAACTGTTGAATCAGTTATCGAATCTCTACAAGAAAGTTCATTTCAAAGTAGAACAATAGCAGTACAAGATGAGAAAGACTTAGAGGAATTAAATAATAATGAGCATAAGAACGAACCTGAATCGGAATTCAATTCAGTGCCTAAGAAACAGTCAGAAGCGTCGGAGTCAGAGCACATTCTCAGTCCTCTAGCCACTGGTTGGTTTGGCAGTGGATTTACAAGTTATTTAGGTTTTGGAGGTGAGGATACGGGGCTTGAATTATTGTCCAAAGAAAGCAGTCCACCACTACAAGATGTTCCTATTTCTGTGTCATCTGAGGAAGAACCCACGGCTCCACATACAGAAATATTAACAGAAAAAGAAGACACAAACACTCCTGCGAGCTCAGTTCTCAAACCAAGTTGGTTTGATTTTGGTTTTAATATGCTAGGTCTTGCATATGCCAATGAAGAGAAAATTATAACTGATGGAAAAAACGAAAAAGGAGGTGAAGGAGATAAACATGAACATCTTTCAACAAGTGAATTTGACCATGAAAAGGAACAAGAAATAAAATCAATAAAAATTATGGAAACTGAAAATCAATTAGGTAAGGAAAAAGTCTTAGAGAAAACAGATGATTCTGACACTTTACCGTATTTTAACAATTTCTTAGGTAATTTTGACAGTCCTTGGAACTTCCAAAAGGAAACAGAATTACCATTTCCTAAACATATACTGGATAAAAATAATATAGTTGAAAATGAAGAATTTTTAGTTGAAAATGGTCCCATAGCTATTATGAAAATTAGAATGTTGAAAAGCAGGTACAGTCAGTCAGGCTGGTATAAAAATATCTATATTTTTAGACATAATTTATATTTATAAGTAAGGTAAATACTTTTATAAATACAAAAAGTCCAGGAACTCATGTCCTCAAAATAATCAATAATCAACAACTTTATTAGTTGTCCTTTTTATCAATTTCTGGTTTAGTATAGGACTTAGATCTTAGAATTATAAAATAAAATTTCAAGGAAAAAAGAATGATTGGAAATATATGGATGTTCCAGGAAGTTCCTAAAGAATTTTACAATAAATTCCTATTTTTGTTAAAGTAGTATATATAAACAGTTTTAAATATGTAAAGTGTAAAAGCTTTTTTTTTTGTCATTTTATTTTTTAAGCATAGTTTGAAACATTGAAGTTCTTAGTATTATTTCCAATATTCACAGCCATAAAGGAGAATTAGTTTGGTTTCACTTAAGCTATTAAACTCGCAAACACCATGCTGACTTTTCATGCTTTAGATTTCTAACCTTTGGTATAGAGAATATACAGAGAATATACAGAGAACCTCAGCTCTCCTTATATTTTGGGCCAGATAATTCTTTATTGTGGGAGACTGTCTTGTGCTATAGGTGAAATAAATCTTTTGCCCTATACCCTCCAAGGTTCAATGGCTGGGACTTGCAAATCAAACTGAGAAAAATGAAAGTTTAATTATATACATCCACACAGGAGTTTTACAAAAAAATAAGACTTTTTTTTTTTTTTTTTTACCAAAGTAAAAAATTTCTTTCTGTCCTTCTCTACTCCCACCTCTGTCCTGGGGACAATTCTTTCTTTTTTCTTTTCTTTTTTTCTTTCTTTTAATTTTTTAAAAGCAAGTTTCTTTTAGTATTTACTTCTGCTTTCTAAATGAAATCTTTATATTGTTCAGCTTCGAATAATCTATTTTAGATGATGTCCATTGACTACCTACCTTGGTAAATGAGAATTTTGCTCATTGACCTTCACTTTTTAGCTCATTTACACCTTCCCACTATTGTTGTTGTTGTTGTTGTTAAGAAACTTAAACTAAGGGAAACTTCAGTAATTAAAAATAATTTTGATTTCTAAGTGACAATTTATTCTATGGTCTGTACCCCTCCACTACCCCTTCAATAAGAAAAACTATAACTAAAGTTTTCTTTATGTGTACAAGATAATAAGGAAACTCAAGTTTTCAACCTTCTCTTTTGAGTTTTCTAATTCTAGGAGCTCAAAAGAGAGGAACAGAGGAGAAAAAATATCAGAAGATATTTCTAGGTCTAGGTGTCCAGGATGTAGCAACTTCTATGATTAAAAATATGTGGATTGTATTTTTAAAGAATTATATAATATCACTTGCCTACATCTCCATTCTGATGGCTCTGTAATGGACAGATTAGAAACCCAGCAAATATTTGCCAATAATACAGAAACAAATGACCCTTAGAATGACAGAAAATTTTTTCCAAGAAGAGATCAACAATGTTGCATGCTTAGAAGGAAACACATTTCCATTAGAATGAGTTGATTTCCTTGAATTTCCAGAAGAACTATCTCATTTGTTAATATTCTCCAAAATGTGAGATCTTTAGATTCTAACCCATCTTTTTTTGAGAAATGTGTAGGTATGATGTGTTTCATGACTGAAAATGTTAGAAAATGAAATTGTCAAAGGCGGAAGAGTACAAGTATTTTGTTTTAAACTTGTTAGATCCTAAAGAAATATTGTGAAAAAAGTAGAAAAGAGTAACTGAAAAAAAGAAGACTAAAACAAAGAGAAACAATATCAGGTCCAGAAATAAAGAAGATTCAAAATATAAATATATAAAAATATTTTAGAGCATATTTATAGGAACACCAGGGCGACCTGTATATCATTTTAGTATAATTTATCATTTCATATAGTGATGCTGGGAGAATATCTAAATATGAAAAATTTGGTGAACATTCAAATGAGAATTGAGTATTTATGCAATTATGCAATTCTTTTGTTTCAGAAAAAAGATATGTTATACTATATAAACAAAGTGGATTATTCTAAAACATTAGGATATTAATTAAACAAAAAACATCCTGGGGTCATGTAAAATTTGTTTTAAAAAAAGAATTTGTTTTAAAAGAGGGATTCAGACCACAGGCCCTATTTTCTGGGTACTGGAGAAATAGCTAACACAGCCAATATATTCAGATAATTTCCACAATTCTTTTAATGATCAAGAGCCTATAAGAAAAAATAAATCACTGATTGTGAATCAATATTTGTAAAAGGCTGAGGTTTGCAATAACCACATTTACAGAAAAACTAATATGCTGATATACAAACTTACAAAAAAGATATATTAGGGAACAATTATTTATATTGAAATAATAATTATTTTACAAAAAGATTCTAATTGAGCATATTTATGTAGTGAATTTCCCAAGTACAGTTAAATGTGAAAAATTATTCATTATTTTATTTGACTTAAACTTTTGTTTATAAACAATTATAAGAAAAGCATATCTGTAATTAATGTAAATCGTAAAGTTTAGGTTTAAGTCAGGTGTAAATAATATCTCTCTGTAATTAAATTGAAAAATATTAAAGGAAATATTTATTTTTCTTATATATATTTAAATACAGTTGAAGACGATATATTTAAAAAAACTAACATAGCCATATATAAATTTGAATATAATTAATTATTGAATAAGCCTTTTTTTTTTACCTCTACTGCTATTAAAGAACATAGTAGATCACTATTTGAGTCCTGTATTACCAACAGTCCTATTGTCTTCAGACTCCCAAGTTGCTACTTGTATTTAACTTAAACGTCCACAAGTGGTATCATTAAATTACCGGTGTTTGCTTACTTGGGACTTTCATCTCTTAAACAATGCTAAGTAAGCGACAACTTCATAGTGCTTTGTTAAATTCATTACTCAAAGAACAAAATTAGTTATTGTGTAATTCACTTACATCTCTTTAATATTGTTTTTCAGGACTGCGCTAGTACTTTTCTCTCCTTGTCTTAAAAAGTAACTGAGAAGTAAATCCCAGAGTTTACTTGCATACTATACTTCAGGCTAGAACTGGTTAGACCCTTTAAAAAAAAAAATCCTGTTTGATTAGTTAATTCATTCAAACAATCAGTTTAAACTATGTTTGAAAATTGAATTATCTTAAAACAAACTGATGGCTATTTAACATGGCATGCACATAAATATACGAAGCAACATTACAAAACATGTGAATTTTGACGTTTCAAATTTAAAAGTTTATAATCTTGACATTTTACAATTTTACATTTGACAATTAATCAAGACATTAAAATTTTTATTCCAAATTTGAACACAGGTATAGAATCAGTTTAAAGTATAAATCATTTAAATATGTAGCATAAAAGCAGAAAAATCAGGAATGCTTTTAAAACTCTATCAGCCTTGTTTTATTGAAATGCAAAATAAAACTTATGTTTTCCTTAAAGTAATGATCTTGTTATCAATTGGATAATATGCATTTTTATCTCACAATATAGAATCGACATCTTTTAAAAAGCAGTGATAAGCTTTGTAAGTTCTTGAGTTCCATTTCAAAAGTTAATGACACTCTCATCCTGCTGAAGCAATATGTAAATTTCATGAGATCATCAAATTAAGGACACATCAATCTCATGTGAAGTTTTGTCTTTGCCAGACACATTCATAGCATAGAAATGAAATTCAAAATACAATTCAGTATTAATTTTCACTTGATTTCTCAGCACAACTTTATGCTGTTGTTGGGTCTGAAAGAGAAAATTAGCATATACCTGTATATACTCATGGCAGTATTCTACGAACAGCTGAATGAGAGAATACCTTATAATTGTTATTTTTATCTTCTATTTATAATATCAGTATTTTCTACTAAGCCAACACAATCTTTTCTTGATAATTTCTAAAAATAAATGAATAATTCCTAAAATGATTTAAATAATGATGTCAAGAATATATTTTGAGAGCTTGTTTGGAGGTTCTAGCAGGAGTGTGCAGCCACTCGTATACCCTTGATTGAAGAAGGGTGCTCTCCACTATGGGGGAAGGTCGTCCTCTTCGACCTAGAGCGCAGCTTTGGCAGGGACACACATGGATGGCGAGGGAGGAAGGAGACACCCATCTAGCCAGCTAGATAGAATATATTTTGGACTTATGTTATCTATATTTGTTTTACACAACACTCCAGTAAATTAGTAAATAACACAATATACTTTAAAATGTAAAAATCGTATCGGGGTTAACTAGTAAGGATTGCTTTCAATTGTCCTCATTCAAAATTTTCATTTGATGTAAAGGGTGTGTTTGATTTGGGGATTTTAAAAGCTTTTGTTTATTTCTTGTTTCTTTTAACATACTCATTGGATGATAAGATATAACATATGATATAATATATAATAATATACTAGACATGGGATGAAAAGAGTTAATTGGTATTTTATTATTTTCAAATTTGTTTCATATATCCTAAGAATACGGGTACCTTTCTGTGCAAATGGCTAATATAGTTTCTTTAGTAGTGGGTGGTGGTTCTTTCGCCTTTGGAACAACCTCATTAAAAGTTTGAACGACGATGATTTTTATATTTAGTAATACATATTAGCAAATATGTGTTGTAGAAATGCATTATCCAGTGGACTAGATTTCAGAACTTGGAAATTAATTGCTGTAAATCTTAACATTATCTTTCTTTGTGCAACCAGTTTAGTTTGTTCTATGTATTACATAGGATTAACTATTAATATCAAGTAGGCTGGAGATACTATAAATAATTTTGGTCATTTTGACTCTCTTTTTGGTTCTCTGATAAATTAAGAAATATTATCTCATCAGTTTTCTCAAAGAGCATGGATATATATTTTTAAATGGTATTTAAATATCATACCATCTTGGGTAATAAATGTATCTAAGAGGAATGAAATTCTATGGGGATCTATTTATTGTCTTATTCCTAGTTATAAGCTTACACCATATAGTAATAACAGTTGCTGACAGTTATGTTAGTTGTTTGTTCTTTTTTAAAAATAGTTTTTATACAGTTTTAAAAATTCTTCATTGGTCAAGGAACATGAGAAAGGCTATCTGGTAGGCTGAATAACAGTCCTCCAAAGATGTCCATGTCTTAATCCCCAGACCTTGTGAAACTGTTACTTTACAAAGCAAAAAAGACATTACAGATATGATTAAGCATCCTGAGATGGAGAAATTTTCCTGGTGGGCCCAATATTATTACAAGTTTACTTAGAGGAGGAAAGCAGGGGTGTAAGATCAAGAGAGAGATTGTATTGCTGGCTTTGAAGATAAAGGATGGGGTCATGCCAAATGGCCGAATACTTAACAAACTGAAATATCATGACTACAAAGGTCCAAAAATGATCTGCCTAGAAAACAAAAGGGAAGCCCACAATAAAGCAAGTACTTAAACAAAAACAAAAACAAAAAACACATTTCTCTTATTTATTTGCAGATACGGTCTCTAAAATAGGGTTACCTATGAGAATTCCTGAAGAAGTACAATTCAAAACTCCATCTTCTAAAAATAATGATGAAAAATCAAAAACATCACTAGATACTGAAGGGTCTGCTCAGGAGGAAATAGACAGATCTGTGGAAAATACCCTGCCAAACAATCAGATGTTTTCAAATAAGTACTCTTTGTCTTCTCAAAATTACGTTGCTCAAAAAGGTAAGAAACAAGTTACTTGATTTTTAAGGCAGAAATTTAGGAAGATATTAGATTCAAAAGTTACATCATATGAAGTGTTAACACATTTTTATTTATAAATCCACAGAAGATGCTCCCGAGTGTCCAATTTTGAAATATTTATTTCAAATTGATGTGTCTGATTTCATGAATTCTATATTTTCACCAATTGCAATTATTACAGAAAGGGTAAGTTAACCTTCTAGATCTTTTGCAATAGTTGTACCTATTTTGCTAAATATAGGAGCAGCTTAAAATTGTATTTGAGTAAATCCTCCCTATGTAAATGTTACATAATGTTTCTCTTTCCATAAAGTCTTACAGATTTTTCCTTACATGAACATTTTGTTGCATGGATATTATTATGGGTATTTTATGAGTATTTCTTTAACCTTTCCTTAAGATTTGTTGCTTTTGAGCATTTGTTTTATTCCCTTTTTTTCAAATCAGGGAAAATTATACTAAATGAGTTCAGTCAGAAATAATGTGAACTAAAAATAAGTAAAGCAAATTATGAGTACAGTCAGCCTGACACATCCGCAGATTCAACCAACAGCTGATAGAGAATATCTGAAAAAAATGTTGCATTGTTGCTGAATTGTTCTGTGTAGTTAAGGCTGTGATGGTGGGGTCTATACTGAATATGTACAGACCTTTATTTCTTGTCATTATTCTCTAAACAATACAGTATAACAACAAATTAAATAGCATTTACCTTGTATTAGGTATTATAAGTAATCCAGATATGACTTAAAATATATAGGAGGATGTCTATAGATTATATGCAAATACTATACCATTTTATACAAGGGACTTGAGCATCTGCTGATTTGGGTATCCACAGGGATCCTGGAACCAGTTCCCAGTGGGATACCAAAGGATGATTGTATCTGAATGACACTTATGACCTCAAAACAGTGTAATGTGAGGATCTTACAAAAGCAAGTAATATCTCAAAATTTAACCAAGCCATAACTAAAATTTCAAAATCTGTATACTTTGTCATTTATTGTAAATCCTAGTAAATCCTATCTCATTTATTGTGTAAATGAGATATTGCAAAAGGACTTAGCTGTAGTCCTTGGCACATGGAGGCCTTTTATAAAAGTTAATTCCTTTTTTCAGCAGCAGAAGATAAAGATTTTTATCTTCTCATTTACATTTTAAGATGAAATTTACGGGGGTTACTTTAGAGGAGCTTACTTTAGTTGGAAAACAAAGGTAAAAAAGCAATAGTTAAAATACAGTGCTGTAACAGCTATAGGATGCTACTGATGTGCAGGAAGAGCAGCCTGGCAGATTGACGGAAAGTGGAAGGTAGAGAGGACATGGAGGCGAAACCTGATAAAGTGTCCCAGAGGAGATCATACTTGAGCTTATTTTGAAGGAAGAGTAATATTTAGCCAAAGAAAGGATGGACGTTCTAAGTTCTTAAAAGTGCAGAAGTGGGAGAGATCATGGCATTTGGGAAGAATTACTCAGTCTGATTGAATATATGGTGAGAATGAAAGGATGAAATCAAGAATAGCTTTGCATGTTTTGAATTCTAGGAAGTTGAATTCTAGCTTGTAGATGATGGGATACTGTTGAAAGATTTTAAGCAAGGAGTAAAATGAAAAATTTCGTGTATAAAGTCTATTTGTCAGCATTGTGAAATAACAATTGAGTGGGTTAAAATCAGAGGCAGGGAGCCCAGTCAAGAAATTATCTCATTAGTTCAGGAAATAAATGGTCAAGGTCTAACTCAAGGTTTACATACTTAAGTAAAATGAGTGAATAATAGGTAAAGGTGAGAATTGTAACCAACTGGAGAGTGTATGCCTTCTCCAAAGGATGTGACTGCAACTTACCTTCATCTTGGTTTTCCAGATCTTCTGATATTCCAAGAAAAGTTGGAAATCTGTGTGTGTGTGTGTGTGTGTGTGTGTGTGTGTGTGTGTGTGTGAGAGAGAGAGAGAGAGAGAGAGAGAGAGAGAGAGAGAGAAATCTCTCAATTTTTAATACTGACAAATATTCATATTAAAAAAAAAATACCGTGAAGGTCAGATAGAATGTTCTGTGGGTTGGGTTTGGCCTACTAGTTGCATTTTTTTTTTCAACTTGTGGCTTAATATCTGATACTGGTAATTAAAATGTTACGAGACAGACTAGATATGTATTTTCTAGATAGACTTCATTGGACTTAATGATTAGTTGAATGCAAGGAGAAAAAAATGGAAAAGTGAAGATAACTTACCAGGTTTCTAGCAAAGGGTGACCAGGTAGATGGTGGCACCACTTGCTATGATAAGAGTCTTTGTGAAACTGGGCATAATAACATATCATTTTGCTTTCAGAGGCTTCCTCCATACTTTATTTTTTGACATTAGTTGATAAATAAGCCCAGAGAAGTGATCAATTTACTCTATATGATTTGGTCATGAAGATACTGATTTAAAACTTCACTTAAAAATCTGCTCCAGCATAGGAGAACTGATGTATCGGTTACCTGTTATCACCTTCCCCCATGAATTATACCAGTAAAATTACTAAATTAAAAAAAATAATTTATTAATCAGTACATCATGTTCACCTCTCACATTAAGTGCTTATTTAATAAAGGTTATATAAGTATGCTTATTTTCGAGGACTCAGTAAATATACATCTTACTTGAACTATTTTGGTTGAAATTTTTTTAGACATGAAAATATTGAATTTGATTTTATGTTAATTATTTGTGGCCTTGGAAAGTCACTTATTGGAGAAATCTCAGCTTTAAAGTTTAATATCAGAAGCTGAGACTAGATGACTGTCTGCTAGTCAAAAACTGGCTTGCACATTGTTTAAAAATTATGAACCAGTCACCAACATTTAAAAGGTGATTTTATATAAAAATCTGGATTTCTGGATTCTCTTGAAAGAGTAGAAGACTAAAAAAAAAAATGTTTCCCATTCTCATGTGGCAATAAGAAGCTCAAGCTAAATAGCACTTGCATTGAATAGACATGTATTCTTTATTTCCCTACATTTATTTCAACTATTTGGCTTCTATAGGGCTTTAAGTCGATAATGTTTGAAATAAATGTTCTGAAGAGTTCCTGCTAGATCTACAATTCTAACAATCTTAGTGCATTTATTGAGAACCCAGTTTTGAATAGCTGCAGTAAATCTGAGGAATTTTCCAGTTAAATTTAAGTGAAAGGGTTTCCTTTTCTTCCTGCCTAAATGTTTCAGGTAATTGTTTCTATTTGCTGTTAACTTTAGTTGGATTTTGTCTCCCACAGACTTTCTTTGAATTGTTTAAGTAATAGGAATCAACACCATTTTTATCTACTTTATAACAGAGGAAGTTCTTTGAGTTCTAACATTTATATATTCTTAATGAGAATGTTTCATTTATATGTGGAATAACAATGGGAATTATCTAGCTCTTATTCAACAGGTAGCTCCTGATTCAATATGTTCTGAAAACAACTCTTACACCATAGTTCAGAGAAAGAAAATGTGGCTCAGCATGTTTGATTTTCTTCCAAATGACTAAATCTTATAGACTGTGACATTGCCTGTTTAATTAAATGGGAGTTACTAGAGCTTAAAGCTTTGCAACAGGGCCCTTCATAAGGGAAATCAGTTTCTAGGTTGTGGACAAGGTTTGCTGGTTAGCATGTTTCCAATGTTCTTGGATGCTTTCTAGCAGCTGTCACAAATACTAATAGCATTTGTTCTCCATTTTCTTGAAAGCAGGCCTATATGAGACAGTGAAATCCCATGTTTAGTTAGGGAAAACAATCTTTGAATATCTTTTACATGAAAAAATCATATAGTTTATATGAATAGACTATAGAATACAACATTCAATTTAATCTTATCTGTTACCAAATTTGGGATTTATCTTTGCAATTTTAGGTTTTAAAAGGGTAGTAATAAGTATATTTAATCAGGAGTGATGTCCATGAAATGGACTTATGGGTTGGTAGTCACAACTCCACTTGTAGCACCCCTTTACCACACAAGTGTCAAAACAGGATCACAGTCAGTGTGGAAACAGAAGAGTACAGGATGTATTAGAATCTGAAATCTTTCTCAAGGATACGAGGTACTTAGCAAAACTTTATTTACATGTTAGAATATTTTAACATGAATTTTAAAAATGGAATGGAAAGATCCAGAGAAAGAGGTAAGTATCTATATGACTATTAAGTATACAGAAATTAGGTTCGAATCTGGCACTGAGTCTAAGTTTTATTGTTTTTGTTATGGGCAAGGTGAAACTTTTAGATTTGAAAAAAATGCGACATTAATTATTTTGTCCCTAATCTATGTTTTTAATATTTGGAATGGTAATTATTCAAAAAGTAGAAAAGGGCATACACTTCCTTAGAGAGGGCAAAGGGATTTTTGTTTGTTTTAGGTTTTATGTTGTCTTGAAAGCTGAAAATGATCCTGGAGTTCCTTGAAAAAGTTCAGACTTATTAAATAATTTTTATGGAGTAATACATGTTCTATTTGAGGCATATATTCATTGTTCTAAGATTCTCTGAAATACTTAATTTTGGTTATGCTTGTTTTGACTTTAATAAGCTAGTCACATAATTTCAACATATACTGTGCAACACCTATAGAAGTTATGTAATACCTTAAAAATGGAGATCAAGCAATTTCTGCAACTCTCTGATACTGAAAAATCCTGATACTCCTTAGGCTGATGTGGCAAACCAGAGAATACTTTTGAGTTCCAAAAAACTAGGCCGCGTTTTAGTCCTGAAAGTCACTTGCCGTGAATTTGGGGCCACTTATTGAACCTTTTGGGCACAATAGTCCTATTGCTGCCAGAGTTTACATTAGAGAAATTTCCTAAGGATTTAAGATTTTTAAATCTCTTGGGTGATTTGTTTCAGGAAGAAGTATCTGTTCTTTTTTGAGTTGCTTCACTGAGGACCAGAGTTAGAAGGCTGAATTTGGTGAGAAGCGTTATTGTGAAGACTTAGATAGGTTATCCTTTACACCGTTGTCAGTTAAAACCATCTCTCACGAACAAATCCAGCCCCTTGTACTTTATTCAACAGTCCTAAAAATAGGGTCCCACATTTAAAGGGCAAGGTGCTACTTTTAGCTTCTCTTCGCAGAAGGAGAACAGCACTTGTCCAGCCAAAGTCCACAAGAGCTTAATTTAGCACTTGGGTAACTAGGAGCTCATGGAGTTTAGGTGCCCAGGTAACTCAGGTGAAAATGAGTTATCTCCTCGAACCCTCCGCTGGGTAGAGACCCGACTGATGTTCTCGTGCGTGGGAGAGGTTAAACTCTGCCCAGATCACAGCGGAGCCGAGGTGCCTTCCTGTCCAAAGTCCGAAAGTCCGGACACGGTTGGCAGGACACACAGGGGCAGCAGGCCCTGCAGAGCATTTTCTAACTGGAATGAAGGCGGCGGCTGCTTTTCCTGGAGCGGCGGGGTCCCTCAGGGTACGAAGGACTTCCGTGGGGTGCAGACAGCAGGCTCTCGCGGGGCTGCGCGTGGAAAGCGCTGGGGATCGGGGCTGGGCCTGGTGCTCGCCTCTGGACCGAGGGGGAGCGCAGCGCTCAACGCGCCGGGCTGCGCCGAGGGGGGCCCAGGAGAAGCCTCAATGCCGCCGCCACAGGCCTCGACGTCGGGGCTGTGCGGTTCCCACAGCAGCACAGTCCTGAGGCCGAACCCCCTCCTCTCAGCCCCAAGCCCCCTGACTTCCCTAGGTGGGCAGGCTCGCCAGGTGGGGCGTCGGGCCCTTTAAGAGAGAGCGCCCGGGACACGTCCGCGAACCTCGCGCGAAGAGGGCGGGGGAGTGTACGGCGGCCCCGCCTCCTCGTCCCGCCGGCGCGGCCTGGCAGAAACCAAACCCGGCGGGGGGGAGGCGAGGAGGTGGCAAGTCGCGGGCTTGCGCGGGACTGGCTTGCATCTTCGACCTTCCGGAGTTCAAGAGTACCGTCGGGTGCCGAGGCTCCCCTCGGGGGGCAGGGGCAGCTTGGACGCTTGAGCCCGTGGGCGCCGTTCTCTCCAGACACCCCCCACCCCCGCAGCCGGCTCCGCAGTGGTCTGCTCCGGTTGCCGGGTGCGGGTTTGTGTTCCGGACCGAGCGCTGCGTGTTCTCTGCGGCTCGTTGTGGCTCGGCCTGGCCGGGGCTGCGGCCGCCCCAGCCCAGGCAGCCTTGGCGCCATGGAGGGGTCCAAGGCTGCCCCTCAGCCGTACTTGGGGCTGGTCCTGGAGAAGCTGCACAGGGTGAGTCCAGGCGCGATCAGGGTGACTTGGCCCGGGGGTCGCGGCAGCCGCCCGGGGAAGGAGGCAGCGCACTCTGGCTTTGGGGTCTGAGCAGCAGTGATCTGAGGTTCCGAAGCGTCTTCCCTTGCTGCTGGGCTCCGGCCTGTGCCCGAGGCAGGAGACAGGTTCGTAGGATGCTTGGGCGGTCTTTTTTGGGGGGAATGTGTGTCTGTGTGTTTGTGGTGGAAGGGGATCAGATGAGGAAGGTGCAGAGAGCATTCCCTTAGTGGGAACTTGCAGAGAAAGGTGTGTTAAATGTTTCCCGATCCCTAAAACGAATTAGCCTGTCTGTTATGCTATTTGTTAGGAGTACGAATCAGTGACACATGGTCCCCCCGACTGTAACAAACTTAAGGACTGATCTTCCGAAATGAATTCTATTTAGTGGTGAAACTTTTCCTTGTCCTGAAAGGGATGGGGCGGGGGGGGGGGAGGCGTGGGGTTCTGATTTCACATTTTCTTTTAATAAAGAATGCTTTTCTGAGATGTTTACCATAAGTGAGATTGTCCTTCACTTCTGTGTCTTGTCAGTGTAAAAGGCCTGTTCATGTAAACTCTGAAGGCATTAAACTAGTGTTCAACATTTATTTTGTGGTTCAGTTTATGATCATGTTGCAGGGGTTTTTCTAAGTGTTTATAGTTGTCTTTGTTGACCTGTTTAGGGGCATTTATGTCGCCGAGTTTTAAACTTTGCGTTAAAAGATTTTAAAAGCGCTTTTAAATGTTGGAGCAGTTAGGTTTATTGCTTTCTTGTTAGGTAAATCAAAAAGTACTGATTTGGTTTCTTGTTAAAAAAGTTTTCTCTCTCTGTGTGTGTGTGTGTGTGTGAGTGTGTGTGTGTGACAGTTCTGGGGAGATTCTAAATGTACAAAGACAGTTTGGGCCACGGATATGCTAGTAAAGAAGACAAGACAAAAAAGGTAGTACAAAGTAGAAACTGAAGTGCATACTGAAGCATACACAGCAAGTGCTAGGGAAATTGAGGGGTGGTAGAGATTACATTTTCTTGTTTTTACAGAAACCTTTCAGGAATATTTTAGGAGATATGAAATAGCATGATATGTGCAGTAAACTAGGACCTGTATTACTAGAGTGTTAGGTAGGCTCAGGGAGCGATATGCGATGATGCTTGCTGGAGACAAGCAGATTCCAGGTAATGTAGGTGCTGGAGACACATTATGCTTCTATTCAGCACTCTGGGCTAAGCCTTATTCCTCATGAAGCAAGACTGAAACATCTAAGTAAACCTTTACTAAGTAAACCTTTACTAAATGTTTGTATGCTAAAAAAAAGTAAGTCACAGAGAATAAAATAAAGACAATTCAGCCTACATATAATATGCTTTCCTCTCCAGGCTCCTAGGCTCTGTCCTATTTTAGACCTGGCATGTTTTTATGTGCTAGGCACAATTTTAGTACCGACTCTACCTTTCTCAAAGTCTGTGTTCTAAGAGAGAAAGACTGAAGTAGAAATAGGCGTTTATCAGCTTAAGGTCAAATAGTGGTTTCCTTTTAAAGGTCTTTTCCCTTTATCTGTATGATTGGCTTTGGGAATGACTTCCTCCCCCCATCATAGAACCATGTGTAGAAGCTTCTCTTTTTCCATAGAACATGGACTAACGGATGGTCCTTCTGTAAGGTGACCCCTCTAGGATATCCAACTAGATTTGTCCAATAAACTGGTATTATAAAACTAAGAGTTAGAGTCACAGATTTGTGAGTTATCATAGTGGTAAGCTGAAACTATGAGAATGGATAAGATTAACAGGAGAGTATGTTTTTTAAAAGGTTTCTGGAATATAATTTGTTAATAAATGTGGAATTAGTGTATGGGTAGATGGATAGATGGGATGGGTGGATAGATGACTGAGTGAATACTGACAGCTTCTCATGAGATAATTATTAATTTTGCAATTCTTATTTCAGGCCAAACTAATTCTGCCTTAGCTCTTTTTAGACCATTTGACCTTAAAGCTCTTTTGATCTCTTTTTAAAAGGAGAATTATTATTATTACTTTTTATGGTCACCAGTCTTCATTTATGAAAATCAAGAGGCATACTAACAATAGTTTTTATCAGAACTTGTTTGTGAATAATGAGTGAGTCAGTCCCCCTTTTAAACTCTTTAGTGGTTTACTACTAAATTACAGGGGAAAAAATTCTCAGTTTTTTAGCATGACTAATAATGTAAAAGGGAAATTATATTGCAAGTTTTATATCTTGGAGAGGTGTACCCTTAATGAAACTTTGCGTTATAATCAAGTATTCTCAAGGTGTCTACGTCAACATTCTAATATTTTGTTTTTATGATGTCATGCATGCTTGAGGTTAAATGAAAAACAATTTTAATTTAACATTAGAGCATTCTGTCAACTTGATTTGTTGATTCTTTAAGATACTTGGTTTAGGACTTGTTTAATACTCATGTTTGGGAGTGGAATAGGTTTTAAGTATTCTGTGTTAATCACTACCTTATTTATGAAGGGTTACCCATCACTTCTAAAATTTAAGACCAAATTACCAAATATGTGTAATTGTATATTGTATTCTGTTTATTGATAGTCTATGAGTCTGGTTATTCTCTCTATACTTTTGTGAGATAGAGTGCTGTATTGTACTTAAAATTTAAGAGTGAACAATCTCCACGATAGAGCCAGAATAATTAAGAGTAGAGCAATGGATTTGAGGTGAATTCTGGAGACTCAGATTATTTGCAATTCTTCAGTCCACCACATCCAACCAACTCAAGGCTTTAACCTAGAATTTACTATTTTCTTTTAGATAGAGGGCTGATAAATGCTAATTAATTTAAGAAATATCGCTATATTAAAGATAATTACATGTTTGATCTGAGAGATGCTTTTAGAATTGTTGCCTAAAATGTCGTGATGTTATAAATGAATCATACTGATTATTAGATTTTTGAAGTATGCATTTGATATTTTGAAATAGCTTAAAGTAAGATTCTTGGAGAATATATAAAGAAAACTTTTCTTTACTATTGTGTATTGGACGCCTCTTTTTTCAGAGGCAGAAATATATATATTTTAAAATCATTGATTGGCTCTAGTGATGTCATATTTCTCTGAACTGGTAACTGGGGTAATGTAGAGGGGGCAGAGATCAGGGTAAGGGGGTATTTTTTTTTTAGAAGAGATATAATCAAGTTTATTTAATACCGATTAAGGAACAGGAAATAGCAATTTGGAAAGAGTACATATATGGATTAGAATTATAAAAAATGATTTTGGATGGGGAATAGACATTAAAGGGGGTTATTCTAGGTGCAAAAGGCCTAAAAAAGGAAGATTTTTCTGCAGAGGTTTTGAACTGAACACTGAAAAGAATCAAACCTGATCAGACTTCTGGTTGTTCTTAAAAGAACATTTTTCTTTTCTCCCTAGCCTTTCTCTTTTCTATGTGGTTGAATAATAGCTGAGTTCTGGTAACAAAGGAAAGAATAACCTCATTGGGTGAGGTTGAAATATAAGCTGACTCAGAGGAAGATGAAATACTGAAGCAACTGCAAAAGCTTAAACTGTTTTGTGCAGAAGACCTGACCAGGAATAATGTGGAAAGGCCAGGGGTACAGGATCATGGTCTTGGAGAGAGAAATAATAGAAATAGTTACCTTTATTGGGTTCCTACCTTGCATGTTCAAATAGCATTATTCCCATTACAGACAAAAGAAGGGAGCCACAGCTTTATCATTGGTTTTCAAACTTTTTTTTTTAAGCTGCAGATCCATTTTTCCCGCTGTAGGGAAATCTTATATGGAACCCAATGTACTCTACAGACAAAACTTAAACTGCTTGAAATAAGGGTGAGAGCACCTGAGCTCAGCTTCTTTCTTTGGCCTTCTCTCCTCTTATTTTCATCCTCAGAAGCTCTGAGGCATCTTGTAGAACCCCAGTTTGAACATCTTTGCATTTCACCATACTGCTGTTTTTAATCACTTGGTGACAGTGTTTGAAAGGTGCCAGAAAAAATATACTTGGATACCTTTTGTTTGGTGTTCATCTGGCAGCCCATTTCATGAAAAGGGTGTTAATAGTGTTTACATATAAACTTGTACTTAGGTTTGTGTCTTAGTCCATTTGGACTGTTCTAACAAAAATGCCATAGACTGGGTAGCTTAAAATTTTTTCTCACAGTTTTGGAGTCTGGGAAGGCCAGGACCAAGGTGTCACAAATCAGGTGTCTCGCGAGAATATGCTTCCTGGTTCATAGTCTCCTTGTAACCTCATATGGTGGAAAGATCAAGGGATCTTTCCGTGGCTTGTTTTATAAGGGCACTAATCCTATTCATGAGGCCTTCACTCATAACCTAATCGTCCTGAAAGGCCCTACTTCTCAATACCCTCACACTGGGGATTAGGTTTCAACATACAGATTTTGGGGTGAGAGGGGACACAAACATTCAGGGCATAGCAGTTTGTCATCAACACTTTTTATCAAAAGTATATGTTAAAAAGTTAATTTTCTTTGTTTTGAAGGTTGTGGCCGCTTTGCCTGAAGATATGAGACCAGGTCCTACTCCCTATGGTTTGCCTGGGGAATTGCTGATATGTGCAGCTACTGTTGGATTTTTTGCTTTTTTCTTGTTTTTGTGGAGAAGTTTTCGATCGGTAAGTAACCAATGCTGTATAGTAAGAGAATGTTCATTTTATCTTCAGCCAGAACAAGTAATAGGAGAAACATTTTTTAGGGAAACAAATTAAGTTGTAGTTATGTTACTACTGTTACTGGAAACATTACGTATTTAGAGGAAATTTTTAAGTGTAAAATTTTAAAGGATTTCTTTGTAGAAATGTGCTACACTAATACTAAAACCCTTCCTTTATTAATGATTGATTGATTGATTGATTGATTGAGTTTTGGTTTGTGTTTGTTTTAAACAGCATATGAAACATGAGTTTGCCACCTAACCTGGAAACAAAAACATTGACTTTTGTTTAGGTGATCCTCCCTCATTTCGTCCCCCTACCTCTCTGCACTAGAGGCAGACCTGTTCTGGATCCTGTGTTGATTATTCCCATGCCTTAAAAAAATTGTTTTTGGTCATATCTTCATCTATTCTTCAAAAGTATAGTATGTAATTTTACTTGGTATCATCCCATATGTCATGTTTTGGAACTTTTTTTACGCCATCCTATATTGCTAAGGTTCATCTATATTTTTGGATGAGGTTTAATATTTTCCATTTTTGTTATTCTAGGTTATTACAGTACAAGAATATACTAAAGTTTGTTTGTTTTCTTTTAGTTATTTTTTGCTACAATTAGTGCTACTGTTTATAATATTTTTATACCTATCTCCTATTGTGTACTTTTAAGTTTCTCTTGAGAATATACTAAGGTGAATGATTACTGAGTTATAGGGTCTGTGGAGGTTCTACTTTTAAAAGATATGCCAAATTCTTTTCCAAATTGTCTGTACCAGTTCACACCTGTACCAGCATATATAAGAGGTCCTAGGGATCTATTTGGTTTCTCTCCTCTCCAACGCTTGTTATTTTGCCCCTTGATGGGTAAAAGTGGTGCGTTATCTGGTCTTGATTTGAATTCCTTGATCACTAATGATTTTGAAATCTTTTACTAAATTTACTAGCTGTATGTATTTGTTCTTTTGGAAAATAATTGTGTATGTCTTTTGCCCATTTTTCTGTTGAGTAGTTTGTTTTTTATTTGTGGGCATTCTTTATGTATTCTTGATGCTGTCTTTGGTGATCATGTGTATGGCAAACATCCCACTATGAAATAGCTTTTTGTTTTCCTTAAGGTGTTTTCTAATGAATAGTCTTAATTTAAAAATTTTTATTTTAAACCCTTAAGTCCTTGATTCATCTTGAATTCAATTTTTTTGTTTGATATGGGATACAGATCCAGTGTAATTTTCTCACCTTATATAAACATTTTTCTAACTTTTATTTATTGAATAATCTCTCCTTTTCTTATTCATCTGCCATGTTAGGTATGAGTTCCACATACATGTAGACCTTTTTTTGTACTCTTAATTCTGTTCCATTGATTATTGTTGAAAACAGATCTATGTATATTATTCTGTATCTTCCCCTTGGGTTAAGTGACAAATTTGTCTTGTTCATGAATTATGTATTCTTGCTCTCTTTTGCTTATTTCATCTATCGAGAATGAAGAGAAGTGGCCTGAATTCTTCTGTAATGATTTATCACTTTCCATAGTTCTGTCAATTCTTGCTTTACATATTTTGATCGTATATTGTGGGATGCGTATTTGGAATTTCTGTGTCTCTTGGTGGATTGAACCTTTATCAATGATGTAGTGACCCTCTATAATTCAAGTGATGCTTTGTTGTTATTAAAGTCTCTTATCTGATGTTAATGTAGACATACCAACTTTCTTTTGTTTGATATTTGATATGTCTTTTTCATCCTTATACTTTTTAGTCTTTCTTTGGTCTTTTACTTAATGTGTGTCTGGTGTAACTTTTTTATATCTAATCTGACAACTTCTGTTTTTTCACTTGAGTTTAATCTGTCTACTTATGATTATTGATGTATTTGGATTAGTTTCTTCTAGCTTAGTTTATTAATTTGTTCTACTTTCTGTATGTTTCTTTTAATTCTTTTTACATTAATAGTATATCTTCCTACTAAGAAGATAAGGACCTTAGCATGCTCTCATATCCCTTGGTCTCTTTCACTTTCTAGCCTCATAATGTTATAATCTAAAATTTTTGTTCTGGATGTATTTCTCTTTTTCTTGTCTTTGTTCTTAACTTTCTCCTCCATCCCTGCCCCCTCCCTCAAGACTACAAAAAAATATTACCAAGATATTTGATCACCCTTTATTGACGTATCTCTTGCAGGATTTCCTGGATTTAATTCTTACCATATTTGAATACTTCTTTTAAGATTGTTTTAGTGTGGGTCTTTGTATGGCAAAGCTTCTAAGACTTTGTTTTGAATGCTTGAGGATATTTGAATTAAGTCCTCACAGTGGAATGATGATTTGTTGGATATAACCATTTTAGGTTTAAAGTTCTTTTTAATGCTTTAAAACCCTTTCTTGTTTTTTTACATCTAATGTTACTTATCGAAGAGTCTAATGTCTGATTCTCATTTGTAGGTGATCTGTTTTCTGTGGAAGCTTTTAGAATCTTTTAATTTGATATTCTTATTTCAATATAATGTGTCTAGGTTTGAAAAAAATTTATTTTTTAATTAGAATTTTCTGGAATCTCTTAGTATGAGATCTTTTATCATTTTTTTAATTCTAGGAAGTTTCTTCTGCATTTTATATTTTTATTTCTCTCTTTGGGACTACTGTGTTTTAGACGTTGGCCCTTAACACTTAAGACTTTTATATATTTTAACTTTTTTTCCCAATTTTTTTTTGTATTTTCCTGTTACCTTTTGAGATACTTCCTCACTTTTATGTTTCAGTTAACTAATTTGTTCTTCATCTTTACCTCTTCTACTATACCTTGACTTTACAATCGTCTTTTAATTTTATCTCTATACATCTTATGTAGACAATTTAAGTCCTCATTGTTTTTTACATTTGCTTATATTGCCTCGACCCTAAACCTGATCACCTTACACATGGAATTTTTCCTTCATTATTTGAGAGAGAGAAGATTTTCAAATTGTGTTGTTTTGGATATTAGCACTAGGAGAAGAAGATAATAGGGACATCCTGAAATAGTTTGTTTTAGGGTCGAATATGTTTGAGGAACAGTGGGCTAAATAAAATAGGTATTTTTAAGATACAATTATTTCAGAGCCTTTAATATGCTAATATACAATGTGAACCTACAATAGGAAAACTTTAATATATAGCATTTATCTCATTGAACATACAACACTTGACTAACTTATATTTATACTAAGGCAATAGAAAAATGTTATTTTTAATTTGGCAGTGTGAGTTAAATAAATTAGATTTACTTGAATGTACGTTTGTCTTAATGTAATTTTGTTTAAAATTTTTTTCAGATTAGAAGCCGGCTTTATATGGGTAAGCTCTTTTTTTCTACTTTAGATCTCACCATTTAAAATTATTTATAATTTTAAAACTTAAAACAATTTACATGTGCAAATATTAACTTATTAGAGTAACATTGATTAATGGCATATAATTTTTAGGTGTATAAGATTATAATTCTACATATATGTACTCTTGTATGCGCACCACCTGAAGTCTAGTTTCCTTCTATTACCATATATTTGACCCTTTACTCACTTCATCCTCTTCCCACTCTCTTTCCCCTCTGGTAACCACCATTCTGTTTTCTGTATCTCTGAGTTTGTTTTTATTTGTTTTGTTCACTTGTTACTTTTTATTTTATATTACACATATGAGTGAAATTATACTATTTGTCCTTTTCCATCTGGCTTATTTCACTTAGTATAGTACTCTAAGATCCATCCATGTTATAAATGGCAGTATTTTGTTATGCTTTTATGGCTGAGTAGTATTTCACTGTGTGTGTATCTGTGTGTGTGTGTGTGTATGTGTGTAAACACTTAGGTCATTTCCATGACTTGGCTATTATAAATAATGCTGCAGTGAACATAGGGGTACATATCTCTTTATGAATAAGTGTTTTCATAGTTTCACTTTTTTTTTATTTTTAGGAAGAGAGAAAAAGCTTGCTGTAGAACTTTCTACACTAATTGAAGAAAAATGTCAACTACTTGAAAAATTTAGCCTTGTTCAAAGAGAGGTAAGACATTTTTGAAAATGTTACCATTCATGTTAGCATCAGAGGACTTTATACTTCTTTATTAATGCTTTATTTGCAAAGTATAAGAGTTCAGTTGCTCCTCATATTACCTATTCTATTAATTTTAACTGTTGTGGTAGGTGCATAGTGGTGCCTTGTGATTTCAATTTCCCTTTTCCTGACTAATGTGCTTAAGCACCTTTTCATATGTTTTTGGCCATTTGGATGTTCTTTTTATGAAGTTTTCTGTTTTCTTTTACATTTTTAAAGGTATGGTTATTAATTTTGTTTTTGATACATAGGGTATTTTTCTATCTTTTGGATACGAGTCCTTTGTCAGATATATGTACTGCAAATATCTTCCACTCTGCCTTTTATTTCAAATGGTGACTTGGTAAGCAGAAGTTTTTAATTTTAAAATAGTCTAATTTGTCAGTCTTTATGATGACTGCTTTTTGCTTCCTAGTGTAGAAATTTTTGTCTACTCAAGGATATGAAGATATTCTTATCTTTTAGAAACTTTATTGTTTTACTTTCCTCATTTAGTCTTCATTAGTTAGCTAGGACTGTCATAACAAAATACCATAGACTTGGTGGGTTACACACAGAAATTAACGTTTTCATAGTGCTGGAGGTTAGAAGTCCAGGACCAAGGTGTTTCCAGGTTTGGTTTCTTCTGAGGCTGGTTTTTTTGGCTTGAAGATTGCTGTCTTCTTTCCCTGTCCTCACATGGTCGTTTCTCTTCGCTGGTGCGTTTCTGGTATTTCTCTAAGTTTTTTAATCTCAGAAGGACATCAGCCACATTGGATTAGGGCCCACCCTAACAACCTCAGTTTAATTTAATCACCTCTTTAAAGCACCTATCTCCAAATATAGTCAAATTCATACTGTGGATTGGGGCTTTATAGCATATGAATTTCTGTGTGTGTGTGGGGAATTGTTCAGCTCAGATTTAATCAGTCTTTCCCTGGAATTGAATCTGTGATAGTATGATTTGGAGGTCAAGATTCAATGTTTTTCATATGGATATTGAATTAATCAGTGCTATTTATTGAAAAGACCATCTCTTTGTTCTGTAGTGTCATCTTAAAATCAAGCGACTATATATGTCTGAGTCTGTATCTATATCTCTTGTCCTGTTAGTCTATTTTTAAAATTTTCATGTCAACCATGTTTTTTTAATTTATTATATTTTTATAACAAGTCATGATACCTGACAGTGTAAACCTCCCAAGTTTTTTGTTTTTAAAAATTGTCTTAGTTATCTTGGCATTTTATCTCTCTATATAAATTTTAAATCATTTCATCAGTTTACATGTGTACATAGCTTGCTAGGAATTTGATTGAGATTGCATTGAATATATAAATGAATTTAGAGAGAATGGGCATTTTTATAAAGTTGAGTTCTTATCATTGTGGTATGGTATATCCCTCCATTTTTGTCTTTTTAAAATTCTCTCAGTATTGTTTTATACATTTTTGGGTTGAGGTCTTACACATCTTTTTTTTAGATTTAATCCCTGGTATCTGATGATTTTCACAACTATTGTAAATAGTGATTTTTTTTTTACAGCTTTGTTGAGATATTATTCATATACTATACAATCACCAATTTAAAGTGTACAAATGAGGACTTTTAGTATACTCACAGACTTGTGCACCCATTACCACAGTAAATTTTGTTCATTTTTATTACCCCAAAAGGAAATGCTACGCCCCTTAGCCAGCACCCTTTACCCTATCTCCTCCATTTCCAAGCCCTAGACAATTAACCTACTTTTTGTTTCTATAAATATACCTTATGTAACATCTTCAAGGTTCATCTATGTTGTAGCAAGTATCAGTATTTAGTTATTTTTTTGTCAAACACTATTTCATATCTTAATTTATATATTCATCTGTCAGTTGATGGACATTTGGATTATTCTGCTTTTTGGCTATTATAAATGCTGCTGCCATGCATAAGTTTTTGGGTAGATATATGTTTTTAATTCTTTTGGGTCTATACCTAGGAGTGGAATTGCTGGATTTCTATTTAACTTTTGAAGAACTACCATATTGTTTTCTATAGTGACTGTACCAGTTTACATTCCTACCAGCAGTATGTGAGTGTTCCAGTTTCTCCACATCCTTCCCAACACTTATTTGTCTTTTTTGATTATAGCCAATGTCTCACTGAGAACTCCATTATCTGTGTCCTCTGAGAGCCTGCTTCTAGCTGACTTTTTCCCTTGGTTCTCAGTCAAATCTTGTCTTCTTGAATACCAGGTTATTTTATGTTAAGTATCAGTAATAGTATAACAAAAATCACATGGATAATTATGATGCTATGGATGAGAATTATCTCTCTTAAGTGAGGGTTTACTGTTGCTTCTCATAGGCAGATGGGCTAGGACATTTGAAATCATAGATTACTTTAATCACAGATTGAGATGTTTAGAAACTTGGCCTCAGTTAAAGTAATTAGCCTGTTTCTGGTTTAGACTTTCTTATAAGGTGGCCAGTGTGGGTTGGTATTAGTTTTCTATTACTGCTGTAACAAATTACCATAAACTTGGTGGCATAAAGTAACACAAACTTATTCAGTTATAGTTCTGGAGGTCAGAAGTCTAAAACCAGCCCGTTAGGGCTAAAATTAAGGTATCAGCAGTCTGTTTCCTTATGGAGGCTTCAGAAGAGAATCTGTTTCTAGCTTCTTCCACCTTCTGGAGGCTACCCACATTCTTTGGCTCATAGCTGCATCACTCTGTTCTTTACTTGCATCTTCAAATCATCTTATCTCCTAACTTTTATCCCCTGGCATTCCTCTTAAAGAACCTGTGGGATTACATTGAGCCCACCGAGATAATTCTGTATATTCTTTCTATCTTGAGATCCTTAATTCATCACATCTGGAAATTTGAGGGGTTTGGGCGGAATTTGGGGAGGTCATTATTCATCCTATGATGGAGTCCCACCCTAAAACCTGAGCTCCATGGCTCATCCTACTCATTAGATCCTGAACTCCAAATTTTGTCTTCTCCAGATTTGAACTCCAAATTTTGAAACTTCCAGATATATCCTGTTTTTCAGTATTTTTGTCCAGCTCTTTTTCTTCTTCTTAGCAAGAAGTTTGATCTAAACAACCTAGTCTCTCGGTAATCACTTATTTTTTTAAAGCATTGAAGTAAATGCATTTTGCTAAATACTGTAGCATTGTATATTTCATTGTCCTTATTTTACATTGTCCTTCGTTGTTCTCTTTACCTTTTAAACATTTTATATTCTCTACTTTTTTTGTTGTATAATTTGAATTAGAAGTGAAAATTTCTAATGGCTAATGAATAATGTAAACTTTGGATAGCTCTCTTAACCATATGTGTGAAGTTCTGCCAATTGTTCAAGCTAGAGGCGGGTAGTGATGTGTTAGCTGCCCCGGCTTTGTTTGTTTTTATTATCATATTGGAAGAACTTAAAGCTAAGTAAATCCAAGTAAATTTAACATACCTTTGGAAGTAGATTCTGTCTGCTTCTTAGACACTTATCCAGATAAAACTTGGAATAAAATTTGTAGAATTTTTACTCATTGTTGCTTTATTTCAGTATGAAGGCTTAGAGTCATCTTTAAAAGATTCCAGCTTTGAGAAGGAGTCGACAGAAGCACAAAGTTTAGAGGTAAAAAAACAATAGTATAATTATAAAAGCTGGGGGAATATTCTTTAAAAAGTAATGCTTTTTCTCAAAACTATTTCAAAGGAAATGTGAAAGAACTTCTTTGAATGTTAAAGAAAAGGTTAAATATAGGAAATAGAACATTAGTAAGTAGCATAAAATATTTTAAATACTTGAGCTCTTGTCGCTAACTTGTTTTGAGTGAGGCACCTTTGGTTCACTGGACTCTAGGCAGTATAGAAGCTCATTTTTAATTCCTGGGAAATGTATTATTTTTTTGTGACCACTTTTTATTTTGATTCACTTTGCTACAAAAGAAAAATGGGATTTCTAAAAATAAATTTACTAATAATTGGCAACCACAGATTATGTATATTGTGCCAGTACTTGCCTCTACTTCATCCCCATTATATTAGGAGCTGGATAGAATTAGATCAAAGATTTTTATTATAAGCTGTGGTGTGCTGGTAAATATTTAACAACTGGCTCTCTGAAAAGCAGGAGGCCTTATTTTGCTGAGTCCTGTTGTATAAATACTCTGACTATGACCAATTTCAAGATGCCTTCATGATGTGATGAATGTAGACTTTGAAAGAGGTAGAGATACTTGACCCTCCTGAGCCAGGTATGATTTGGGTAATAGGAAGGAAAAAGCATAATGATTTGTCATTTAGATAAGCTACAACAGATTTGGATAATGGGAGTGCCTTACTACCATTTTGAGATGGAAGTGTAAAAAGCTTACTAACATTAAAGTAGAAAACAATGGACTTTGTATCTTTGGCTCATGTCTTTACTCAGTCCAGTTAGCAATTCTCAGCCACCGATGTCTGTAATTATCAGAAAGTCAGTGTATCATGATTCAGAATTTCCTAGTAGAGTGAAGAGTAAGTGAAAATTGAATTCCAAATAAAATAAATTTAATCTTTTCTTTCTTATTACCTGTTAATATCCTCAAGAACTTGTTGAAATGGTTATATGTATTTTTTGTTGATCTTCTCTTTTAACTATTGTTCTAGTAGTTTGATTAAAAAAAATTTAAAAAGGCATTTGCATGCTAACAGAAGAGCAAACACTGGAATGCAAAGACATTTACTCAGGCTTGGTGGTATTATGGATAAAATAAAACACCAGTTTATTCTCAAGGCATTTAAATCACGTAATCTAGCATGAAGATTAGTTATATTTTTCTTTAAAATGGACGTTTGGAAGTTTTTCTCGAATTTTATTATTTTTCATAAACAGTGTTTATTTTCAAGATCAGAAAATATAATTGAATATAAAAAACTTGATGGTCGAATCTGTAGATAAAATCAAAACAATATAGTAATTTGATTCAAGTTGGAATTCATATAATCAAATAGTAAAATTTGGGGAAATATATAAATAAGCTTTTAACCATTATAATATACTGTGTATTCTGTTTTATTTTGGCTTATTATTACATTCTTTGAATTTTTGGTTTATTTTTTTTTAACAAGTTTGTTGAAGGATCCCAAATATCAGAGGTATGTTTATTATATTTAATATCCAATTGGAATAATCCAATAACTAATCATTTTTAATTCAGAAGGTCACAGAAAAATAATATTCTGTAGTAGATAATTAGAATAAAATATTATTCTAATATAGAATATTATTATGAAGCAATCTTGATTGGTTTTAGAATTTATTGTTTATTTTCTCTTTAATTATATTAAAGTGGATTTATTTCTCATTTTCTCCTTCATAATGCTTTAAAGCAGAGGTTGGCAGACTAGACTCTCAGCTTGCCAACTGTTTTTGTAAATAAAATTTTATTGGAACACAGCTGTGCTCATTTATTTATGTATTATTTTTGCTTCCTCACTACACAGGCATAATTGAGTAATTGGGATGGAAACTGCATGGCCTGCAAGCCTAAAACGTTCACTCTCTGGCTCTTTATAGAGAAAGTTTGCTGACCCCTATTAGAATTGCTATTATTTCAGTGTTATATAAATGAAGAAATAAACTAAATTTATTTAACTTACAGCATGTATGTTCGATTATATTTATACCCTGATTTACCCTAATGAAAAATTCCTATCTTCGTCTTATAAAGTTGGCTTCTTTTTTTAGGCAATCTGTGAAAAGCTGAACTTGTCCAAATCTGAACTTGAGGATGAAATACTCTATCTGGAAAAAAAGTTAAAAGAAGAGAAATCTAAACATTCTGAACAAGATGAATTGGTAAGGCTTTTGTGTTTGAGAAGACTAAAGGAAAAAGAAAGTTACTGAATTTTAAAAATTAATATGCTATCAGTTATAGTATTATATACACAGTAAATTCAAAGAATACAGAAGGCTGTGAAGTGGAGAGTAAAAATTTCCAGATTTACTAGCTCTTTTCATTTACAAGAAGTTATTATTATCATGTTAAATTTTTTGCATATTCTTAAAGAAATTTTCTACATGTGCTATGGAAGTAGCTCAGATGAATAATTTAAGCTGAATAATCACATACATAGTAGAATTTATTTGGCTACTCAAAAAATATGTTAAGAACATTTTAACTTTATTTGTCATCCTATTTAAAAATCTGTCTTAAGGAAGGTATTGATGTGTATAAAATTATTTAGTGAGATATGACATTAGTGGACTTATCTAGAGCCTATATAACTTAAATGTTATAATATTAAAGATGAGATGAAATACTATTATATAACTTTCATATAAAATGTCTTTAAGCATATGGCTGAGCAGGTTTCTTAATTTGAGCTCTCAACTTTTTGAGGAAAGTGTTAGGTTAACAATATATCTAATATGTGGCATCTCGGAAACTGGAGGAGTTTAGTAAATACTTGTTTATTGATTGATACTGTCTTTCTAGATGGTAGATATTTCAAAAAGGATACAGTCCCTAGAAGATGAATCAAAATCCCTCAAATCGCAAGTAGCTGAAGTAAGTTGAATGAGTCTGATAGGTTTGTTGCTTTTGAAAATTATTTCAATTTTATTTATGATTAAAAATAATATATAATATTAGAATTTGAGATATAAGGATCTTAGGTATATATTTTTTATACACGCTACCTCAGGAAAGTTGACTTGTTTAATGGACAATTTATTGAGCTATTGCTATATACTGGTCACTGTTGAAGGTGTTTGGCACTTAACATTAGTGGATAAAATTGACAGAAATACTCTCATAAAGTTTAAATTCTGGTAAGAGAGACAGTTAATAAAAAGTTATCAAAACTTGCTACATAGTTCATAGAAGGTTACAAGAGTTTAAATCAAGATTCAAGGTCACATGGTCAGACCCATGACTAGACCTGATTCTAGGACAGCTTTTTTCTGCTACGCCATGTTGCCTCTCCTATTAACGTTGGTGTGTTTTTCACTTTAAGTTCATGTTATAGAGAGTATGTGTAGAAAAGCTATTGTATTAAACTGTTATAAACTCAATATGTTGTATTTTACTAGGCCAAAACAACCTTCAAAATATTTCAAATGAATGAGGAACGACTTAAGATAGCTATAAAAGATGCTTTGAGTGAAAATTCTCTACTTCAGGAAGGCCAGAAACAGGTTTGTACTGTACAGGGATTCTTCAGCTTGTGAATATGTAATTATAAATCTTCTGGGGATACTCATGACTGACTCATGCTAAGGGCAAGAATGAGCTTTTCTTGGAGAGCATGAGAACAGGACAGTCTCCTGTGTATCACTTGGTGTCTTTCTTATGTAGGAAAAATTTTAATAAAGTAAGATATGGCATGTTATATGAGATAAAAGGAACAGTTAGGAATGACCAAATCTAACAGATATGAATGTGTCGGAAAACTTTTTATTTCATATAAATTTATTACGTTAATCAGTTGAAGAATGTTAAAGTGTCTATTATTTCACATTATCACTCTTTTGAAGGTTCTTTGAAAGGTCTTTTGCCTTCCCTCTCTCCTTCCTGTCTTCCTTTTTCCCTTCCTTCTTTCCCTCCCTCCCTCTTTCATTCCATCTCTTATTCTTTTCCTCCCTCCCTTCTTAGCAACACATTGCATTGTTTTTTTTTTTTATTTTTTTATTTTTTAGGCAAGGCAACCCTTGGTTGACTTCACAGATTGCAAGGACCTTGTCAGCTTACAATCCCTTATTTTTAAAAATTTTTTACGCTTGCAGAACCTGGTCTTTTTTGGAGGTCTCCCATCCAAGTACTAACCAGGCCTGACCCTGCTTAGCTTCTGAGATCACATGGGATAGGGCTTGTTCAGGGTAGCATGGCCATAGACTGTATTGGTTTTTTTTTTTTTTAAGTTATCAATGATAATCTTAAATAAATAAGGATGGTAAGGTAATATGAATTGTTTTTCTTTTTTTTTGTTGGGTTTGAATTTTAGCTTTTACAGGAAGCTGAAGAATGGAAAGAGCAAGTCAGTGAACTTAATAAACAGAAAATGATACTTGAAGACTCTAAAACCCATGCGAAGCAAGTTCTGTATGATAAAGAAAATCAGATCAAGGTAAATGGCTCGCTGGTTTTAGTGACCGAGTTAGCTAGAGATTTATACTAATTTTTGAAATTTTTAGCAGTTTTATTTTGATCATTTATTTTGCCAGATTTGAAGATGTGTGCTTTTTCGGCATACATTCCAATTTGTATTAGTACTATCATCTGTCCTGCCAAATGTTCCTTGAAGACTTACAGATTTGCACTATACATATATCAACATTTCATGTTTTTTTATTCCTTTTTTATCCCTTTGTTTCTCTTCTTTGTATTTTAGCCTACGTATTTAATGAAGAAAAAGAATAATGGACTTTACCTTTGTCTTTAGACAACCATCTATTTCTGTTGATAAGAAGAGGTTGGAAAGAATTTTAGAAATTAGAGGAAGTTATATGAATTGGTTGAATATCTTTAATACTTATGTTAATACTTTCATAGAGATGAATACTTAAAACAAATCTAATTGGAACTTGGCTCTAATAGGAATAAAATAATTTATATTACTGTTCAGATTTGTTGACTTTTTCCTACTTCCTGTCTCACCCTCTTAACCTTTTTCCTGCCTGCTCTTCTAAATCTTGTACTTTCAAGCTGCATACATACTTGGCTATGACAATGAAGCAATAAAATGTAAAACTAACATTCTGTAATCTTGAAAGCTATTCATTTATGCCATTTATGTTGCTACTAAGAATGTTTTCAAGATTTCATCTTTAAAAGTTGTATTAATAATTTGGCACATTATTTATTTTTTTTCCCCTAAAATTTATTCTACTAAAGGACTTGGGATTTTTTTCTGAACAGAACAAAAATATGATGCTAATCTCAAGCTCTACTCAAAGCTGTAGACCATGTTATTTGTGCTTAGGAGGGAGGTGACCGAAATTATAGAGAAGAATGGATTTTTATCTGGGTCCTTCCACTGAAATAAATGGCACAGTCATTTTATTATCCATAGTCCTAGAAAATCTTTCTTTATTCAATAAAATTCAAAAAGTACTGTTGGAAAACTTCTAATGCTCCAGTTGAGGTTCTCTTTTATAATTCCTTTTTCTTTATGTCAGCTGAACCCCCTCCAGCTAGTTGTTTACTTGAATAAATTGAATCTGTGAAATTTGATCTTTTCATATATCATGAACCTCACTTGCAGGTTAGTTTGATTTCACATGAAAGATATACTCATGTTAATGGCCACTCTGTTTACAGCATGTGAGAAATCTCTCATAAGAAAATGATTTGTAATTTTGTAGTCATGATATATTTAACAATAATGGGCCATTATCAAGAATTGTATTTGATTTAGGAATAACTGGTTTTGCATTTTAACTTTAAGAATTTAATAGTCAATAAATGTTAAGCTTTTTGGAGTATTTACATATCAATATCGGTTGAGAATATGAGTTCATGTACTGTTATTTATGAGCATTGATTTTTAAAGTACAACTGTATACTCAGAAGTTTTAAATTGTTAACATCAGTCTTTGCCCTCTATTTTCTCCCCTTTGCTAAATGGCAAGTCTCTGACTGAACGCTTGCTAAAGATGAAAGATTGGGCTGCTGTGCTTGGAGAAGATATAACGGATGATAACTTGGAATTGGAAATGAGTGATTCAGAAAATGGTGCGCACTTAGGTATCAGATGCCTCATTCTTTTGCTAAAAATGATGACAGCTCTTGTATTTCCTTTTATTTTCCCATATATACCCATGTTCTTTATATATTTGTGCTTTGGCCCATCTTGTTCATCTTTCTCTAATACTCTATCCCTTTCTCACCATACCTTATTGTTAAGCTTCTGCTGGAATACAGCCTTTTCAGTAATCTTTCTCCAACTCCTCAGACAGACTTACAGCCTTCTTCCTCTTTGTTCTTTTTATATATTGTCTGTATCTTCATTATAGTAATTTTCACACTGTGTCATAATTATTATAATGCCTGTTTTTTTCTGTACTGTAAGCAAATCAAATGGATGAGAGAATAATTTGAAAAAAGATGAATGTTCTATAAATGAGTACCTCAGGAAAGTTTTTTGTTGCTTTAGTTAGGTGATTCATATGGTTACAGTACTTTAATGTCAGCCATCCAAATGATTATTGCTGTTGTTGGTTGTAGTCTGGAAACTCAGAAAAAAGTTAAGTTCTCTATAGCTACTGGATATTCTCAAACCAATTCCTTTAACTTAAATTTTTTTTTTTTTAATTTTGGCATAATTATAGACTCACAGGAAGTTGCAAAAAGAGTACAGAGAGATCTTATTTGTCTTTCACCTAGTTTTCTATAATGGCAGTCCTTCAGACTTTTGTGTCCTTTCTCTTTTTTTCTCCCTCCATCCCTGCATAATTAACAGAGTTACTAAGGAAGAGAAGATATGATTTAAAAAATTTTTTCTTTGATGATAGCATTAATGAATTGGAAGAAAATCATATTTCCAGAGCAAACACGCATAATTCTGTTTGTACTTTTCACTTCTGCTTTATTTTCTAAGAAGTAATTATTTTTCTAGCTGGACACTCATGCTTGTTTAATGTTATTTTAATTTGAGTATAATTACACTCAATATTTTGAATAGTGAAGGAGTCTAGGAATAGTTGAGACTGTGGACTATATTTAGGTGAATGCCAAATCTGTTATAACTCTGTTTTTTGAGTGGTCAAGAACCTTGTTACATGATTTTATGGTACTTCCATTGCTTTTATTATTTAACTTCCTAGGAGCAGATTCAAATCCAAGGTCATTCTGCCTTATATCAAATTCATTAATGTAGCAAGAAGAGGGATAATAAGTCTCTAATTGAGTAAACTAATAAAATCATTTGGATATCTATTGTGACATTGTATTTCCCCCTAATTTATTGTTATGTTTTTGTTTTTTATTACAGATAGTCAACCAAAAGGAGGTTTGAAGAAACTGATACATGCTGCTAAGGTTTGCATTGCTACATAAATCAAAAAAATAAAGAACTAGAACATGGATTAAATCCCTATGTCCTTAGTAACTACCTTTAAAGTCCATTTTATAGTTATAATGTAAGACATTAGAATTTTCAGAAGTGATCAGACTTATCTTCACCAATTGCTTTTTTCTTTGTAATATCAACTAGTAATTCATATTGTTAATTTTTAGAATTTATTGTAAAAAATTTTTTCAAGCTCTGTATTAATTTCTTTTGTCTAAGCAATATATTAAAAACGTTTATTTTCTCTCATATTTCCCTCTTGAGCATATTTCTTCCTTTGGTCTCGGTATTTTCTTCTATTTATTGTCCCATATCCTATTTTGAGAAGTAAATAATAGGTTCTTTTTCTTCTGGTTTATTCTTTCTCTTTTCTACCCTAGTAGTGGTATCCTGATCTTTACTGATCTGTGAGAAGTCTTGGTAATGTAGTTTGAAGATTGCTATAATCAAAACTTATGGGTTAAAAGTCAGCAGAATTAAAATAGCACTGTTGAAGCATCCATCACAGATCTTCTCTATCCCTGTTCTGAAATTTCCAACTATTGATGAATTTGCTGACTTTCTAAGATGGAAACTGCATTGATAGTTTGTACATTCTAGGCAGTAATTTCACCAAAGTGAGATTTTTTTGGTGTAACTCATTAATGTTGCTTTTTTCCTTTTTCCATTCTTTGAAGTTAAATGCTTCTTTAAAAACCTTAGAAGGAGAAAGAAACCAAATTTATACTCAATTATCTGAAGTAGATAAAACCAAGGAAGATCTTACAGGTGGGTAATTATATACTTCTAAAGTTTTCCTAAATAAATACTTCTCCTTATAGAGAATGGTGCCATAAATGGAATCAATTATGAGAAAATCCCATTTGATAGGATTTTAAATAAATTTTTGTTTCTTATTTGTGAAAAATTAGTCCTGAGTTTTTGTTGTTGTTAGTAAAGCCTTATCTGTTCCTCCATGTTTATATGAAATTAAAATAATGCAATTATTTTAAAAAACATGTAAAACCATACTTATTTTTGAATTCATCTGTATATATCTGTGGTTTGAGATATTAGAAAGCAGCAAATTAAAACAAAATTTTCAAAATCTTTGTAAATTGTAAAATTGACTTTTATAGTGGTACTACTATATTTTACAGATTATTACAGTATAGTTTTCTCCTTTAATGTATATGCATAGTATATTAGCACATGCAAGAATAATATTAGACCTGTAGAACTGAAGTTTTTTTCATTGAAAACATTTTTATTTATTTTGCTGGTATAGTTGATATAAGTAACATCCCATTTTGTAAAAAAAAAAAAAAAGAATTTTACCATAACCATTTACATAAAGAAAGAGTGTAAGGACATAGTAAAATGTCACCAATTATTATCTTTGAATGTGGGACTATAGATAGATTTCTCTTTGTTTTTTATAACCTATATTTTCAAAAATTTCTACAACAGTGAACTGTATTTATTTATAATAAAACACTTTTTGAAAAGATTGAACCACCAAAGAATCATATTAGTAAAAACAAGAGTATTGATAGTTGGATTATTTTGGAATTTGAAAAGTAACATTAACTTAAAAATAAAATTTTGCTATATGTGACACATGTTACTAAAAGCCATGGGAGCATCATGGGAGGAAAAGATATGGAGCTTTCTTATGAGGAAGCTGTATTTTAGTATATTAATAGACTGTGAGTGAGGAACTATTTAGTACGTAAGTGCCAGAATACCAAGGATTTGCTCATAAGTTACCCAATTTGTTAATAAAATTGCTTGGCAAATTTTTATTATTTTCTAAAGCTAGCATTTGGAAACTCTATGTCTGCCTGTACCCTCCTTCCAAATTTAACTTTCTTTTTTTAATAGGTCACGAAAAAGAAATTTCTCCAGTTGATTTTTTCTAACATGAAACTTTTCTTCTAAACTGTTTCCTCTCTTTGCTAATTATTTACAGTTCTCTTTTAAGATATAAAGGATTTGAAACAAAATAGTTACAATAGAAATACAAAAATATAATGATTTAAGTATTGGTTTATTTTTTTAATAGGATTGATTCAGTTTTAATAGCAGTAATATCCAACATTAATGTCTGTTAAATGACTCTTCTTGGTAATGGCTTAAAGCTTAAGTCAACAGATGTGAATTTAAAAATACCGTACAGGGGACTTGCTCCATAGTGTAGTGGTTAGCACGTCTGCTTTACATGCAGAAGGTACTGGATTCCTGCCCCAGGTGGAACCACGGACCATGCGCCAGCCGGGCTGCATGCCGTGAGTGTGTGAGAGGAGACACCCCACCTTCAGAGATCCAGTTCTTAAAGGGAAACAGCAACATCCATAGGTCAGAGATGGAAGTGGGAGGGGCGGGGAATTAATAGAGAGGGAAAAAGAAAAAAAATATACCATACAGATTTTCTATTGTTGGAAAGAATGTTTATTAATAATTTAAGTAATTTTTTTGTATGAAATGTTAATATGCAACTCAAAATATTTACTTCTTTAATTGTGACTTTTAAAAATTGTCTATAGAATATATTAAAAATCTCCAGACTGAACAAGCATCTTTGCAGTCAGAAAATGAACAATTTGAAAGTGAGAATCAAAAGCTTCAGCAGAAACTTAAAGTGATGACTGAACTATATCAAGAAAATGAAATGACACTTCACAGGTAATAAAAATTATATTGTTAACTCTACTGAATGGCAAGTAAAATTGCTTAAAAATGTTGCATATTCAGTTCATGGGATTACGCAAAGTTCTCAGTATATTATTGGATTATATTCTATCAATTCTTATTTTAAGAAAGTTATTTGATCTTGAAACACTTTCTTTAAGGAAGAAAATATTAATGATCTTGGACTTTGGCTTTGCAAGCTAGTTCACAAAACCCTCTTTAACTTCTTTTAAATAGTTAGCAAATTATTGTTAATTAAACTTTCTAATACTGCAGGCTAGGTCAGGGAATCTGGGTGGACATCCTGAAATTACTTGTTAATTGCATCTCATATATGTAAAACTGTTTTCTTTTCACTGTGTAAATTGCTCCTACCAAACTGTTCCTTGTCTTAGTAACTGGCTGAGTTGCTCAGGGCAGCTGATCAGGCCATCCTTGACTTCTCTTTTTTATATCCCATATTCATTCTACCTTCAAATTCTGTCACTCTTCCGGTATCTTTAATCTGACTACTTTCCACCCCTCCTATACTACTCTGATCTAAGCCATCATAAGTTAGTACCTGGTGCCATAGCATCATGACAGGTGTTTCACTTCTTGCTCTGTGTTTTCAGCAGCAGAACTATTCTAAAACATAAATAACGAGTATCGTCATTCTCTTGCTTGGAATCACAATTAGAATTTAATCCAAAGTTTTTGTCGTGGCCTACAAGACTACCAGATCTGGCTTATTTATTTTATTTTTCCCTCACTACATTATAGCCACACTGGCTCTCTTGATGATCTTTAGCATGCCAAGTACATCTGTATCTCAGGACCTTTTGTACTTGCCCCTTCTCCCTGGAATGGTATTCTCCTGTATAAGGTTCAGTCCTTCATTTAATTTAGGCCTAGGTTCAAATAATGCCTCAAAGAACCCTTCCCTGGCTAGCCTAACTAAAACAATACCTGCCACTCCCTGTTCTCTTATCCTGCTTTATGTTTCTTTGTAGCCCTTATTCTCCTCTGATGATTGTCTTTATTTACTTACTTTTTTTTTTTATCTTCTCACCTTAATGTAAAGCATTACTTTATCCTCTTCTCTGACTAAATGATAGTAGCCTCATGGTTTCTATCAGTAAACTTAGTAATGAGCCGTTCTTTTTAGGTTAGGATGAAAGATAATAAAATTTGGACATAAAAGAGATTTATTTCAAGCGAAAGAAATACTTTTGAGTGTATCTTTTGGACAAAAAAAATATAAGATTGATTATGGAATTTTAATGAGTAATGTTTAAAATTTCAAAGAAAAATTTCTGTAGATAACTCAAAGCAAGGATGGAAGGTTAAGTAGAATTCTAGCTGTATGTATGTTGTTCACATTGTAATTTCATTCATTACTTTGAAATGTTTTGGATTCTCAAAATATTCATTCTGACATTTAAATGAAAATATTTACTAGTCAAATTTAATAAATTATGTCACTATGTTTTCTTCAGAATATAATATAGGGTTAATAGTACTAGTAAAATTTTAAATTAAAATTCTTGCCTACATGCAGTGTGATTTAGATTCAGTCATTTTCTAGATTCTGGATTGATGTTTTTTACTACTGATGTATTACTAGCACTTTTTCAAATTTAATATTGGAGAGGAGTGAAATAGTGTAAAAACTTGATATGCTGTTGCTTTAAATATGTGAAGTAAGATGTGAAAGTTTTTTAGTTATATCATTACGCTTCCTTTCACAGTAAAATTTTCATCATTAATAAGCCTACCCTAATTCAAGGGGAGGGTTCATAGACTTTGCCTCTCAGTGGGAAGGGTATCAAAGAATTTCTGGCCATTTTAAATCTTTACAGTCTGTAAAAACACTGCCATCTCCAAGCTCATTATATTTTTATGCTTTTCCTAAGGCCATGACTTTTATTTTCTTATAGTACCTATGAAATGATTAACCTGGAGAGTGCTTTCTAAGCAATAGGTAATGTAGTATGTAGCATATAAAACATTTACTGCTGCCCTGTAGAATGTCTTTAGTTTTTTATCTTGTTCCTCTTTAAAGATCATGAAGAAGGGGAGATATCCATAGCTAGCCCTCCAAATGTGTTTTTCTGTGGTATTCAATAAATATTTCTTGAGGGACCAGTGTTATTAATGACACCATGTAAGAACAACAAGGTAGGGTAATACAGTATGATGGAGTTAGCTTTATGCCTTGGTCCAGTTATTTAGTTTCTCTGTTCTTCGTATGTGTGTCTCTGTGTGAGTGTGTTTGTAAATAGTAGTACCTTTTTTATAGTTGTTAATATAATACCTATAAAGGTTTAAGAACAGTTTCTGGCACGTACTAATGGCACAATAAATTAGCTATTAAAAGAGCTAGAAGTGGTAAGCAGGACTACTACTACTTTAATTTACATTGGATTCATTATGAGTTGGGATTTCGTGTGTATATGAATGTGAGTGAACTGGCTTAGAAGACTAATCACTATTTTAAAACAAACAACTTAAAAATTGTTGAAAAGTTAGTTGGTAATTTCCAATAAGTGTAATGCTTCTTTATATAAGAAGTCTTGATAAATAATAAATATATTAATAGTTTTTATTAATATTTACTTTGTTAATCTTATTTTTATGATAAATTCTTACAGAAAACTCTTGAAATTTGTATATTGGTATTACTGTTATTAGGATGCTTTATAATTTGAGTTCCTAATATTAAATTCCATGCCAGGAATATTTTTACAAGTACTTTTTTTTTTTTCATGTGATATTTTTAGTGGTATTATGCAAACTGCTTTATGGGAAGCACCCATAAATAATTAAAGATATATAATTGATTATATAATTATAGATATGCAATTGGTTATTTTATGACATATAGTAAAAGAAAAAAAATACTTTCTGTTTTAAGGAAATTAACAGTAGAAGAAAATTACCGGTTACAGAAAGAGGAGAAACTTTCTAAAGCAGATGAAAAGATCAGCCATGCAGCCGAGGAGCTGGAAACCTATAGGTATTGAATATATTTACCCCCTTTTTTTGTATTGGGACAGGTATCCTAAAGCCAAATACCAGAAAAAATATAACAGTCAGAAAAACAATAGTGTATTTTTGTTTCATCATTTTCATTTAGGTGTCTTGCCATTATGCAACTGTGCAGAAAATGGAAAAAGGAAAAAGTGGTTTTCTTTCAGAGTGTGAGATTTTAAACCTTTTACATTAGTTGTATTTGAACATGAATAATCCTATTTTCTGTTAATCTCAAGACAATTTAGTAGCCATTAATTTCAAAGTCTTTCTTCTTTGGTTCAAATGAAAATGTATACAATATTAATGAATTCAAGAAATATGCCACTAAAAGAAAGTGAGCCACAATTAAAGTTCTAAAGTGTTTATAAGACTGTAATTCTATCAGCAGCCTACCAAACCGAATGGTTGTGATTCTTCGTTTTACATTAGGAAGAGTAAGCTTGAGTTTTATTCAGAAGAAGGAATTATCTTCTTAGTCTTTTAAAGGTAACATTTTATTTTGCACAGATTGTTAATTTCCTAGAAATCTATTAAGATTACAGACATCTAAATAAATCTTCCAATATCATACTTCTTGAAAAGAAAAATGAACCAATGTATCATATAAACCCTTGCCCTTTGGTTTAGATAAACCCAAGTAGTATTACTTTTAAAGCTTAATGTTAAATTGTATCAGGAAAGAATATACTTTATAACCTTGTAAAGGTGCTTAACATGTGGAGTTCTGGAGTTTTTTTTTTTTTTTAATAAAGTACTCTAGATGCTTTAATTAATATTTTCAGTGGAGACAATGTGTTCTGTCATTAGTATATTTTAATAGTAGATTGATTATCTCTTTTCTATAGGAAGCGAGCCAGAGATCTTGAAGAAGAATTGGAGAGAACCATTCATTCTTATCAAGGGCAGGTATGTGTATATAAATTAATGAACTTAATTCTGATTTGTTTGAATTGATATCTCTATTTTGATGCAGGAGTATAGTTACTTGACTGGTAATACAAATCTTTTAGAGTTTCGCATGTAGCTGTAGAGCATTTCTAGGGAGCCAGAGATTCTGTTTAAAGTTACCATGTCTTCTGCTTCTTTGGGCATGTGGATTGCATAAATAAATGACATATATCAGCATTGGGGTCTCATATTTAGTCAGGCTAGTTGTTACTTCATTGCCAATTCATAAAGTAGCTGGTTATTGTACAAAGTAGAAATTTATTAAATAAAAATTTTGGTTGCCTTTGCATTCAATTTTATTTTAAAATGGAGTAGATCATTTGTATGTGAAAATTTGCTTTGAAATGTTACTGACTTTTAAAAAATGCTTGAGTTACTTTTGAGTTTATGAATTGTGTACTAAATCATAGGTGTAGATGTGAAAACTTTTTACATAAGAAAAGTAGTAGTTAATATTATAATGATTTTCTTTTTTCAGATTATTTCCCATGAGAAAAAAGCACATGATAATTGGGTAAGGATTAAATTCTCTTAGCCTCTTTTATTAAGTTGTTCTTTTTCCTAATTTAAAAGAGCTGTGTAAAAGGTACCTTTACACTGAAAATAAAGGTAGTATTCAAAAAAATTTTTTTTCTTTGCTATGTTCCTTATGAACTAAATACTAAATACTTAGTTCATTCATACAATTTGACTTTTCTTCTCTGCTTTTAGCACATTTCTTCTTTGCCAGGGGCTTTTACTCTCTCTGGGGAAAGTGATAATAACGTTCATTGGTTTATTTTTTCAGGGCACTGAATTGCTATTGCCACTAATGTCTGTGGGCAAATTACTTAAAATTTTGAGCCCATTTACTCATCTGTAAAACAATGACGTGGAACTAAGTGATACCTAAAGCTTTTTCTAGTTCTAAGAGTTCTAAAAATCTAAGAATTCTGGTATGAATCTGGTTCTCAGTATTGAATTACTTGATACGCGTTAAGAAGAGCATCATGAGAAATGGCATGTCAGTACTGCAGAGGAATGATGTGATGAAATCATCATGATGCAGATTTTGATTAATTATAATAACCATCCTTCTAACATGTAGAACTGTTGTAATAACCAGCCTTCCTAGGACTTATCCCTAGGAGTCTTTAAGGGGAGTCAGTTTGCACAGTAGGTGAATACATGCGGTCTGGAGTCAGTCTGTCTTGGTTGGTCTCCTGGATCCATGACTATTGCTACTTTCTTTACCTATAAAATAGGGATATCATTGGTACCTAGTTCATAGAGTTATTGTAATGATTAAATAAGATAATTGTTGTAAGACTGTTAGGTGCCTGACACATAGTAAGCATTCAGAAATGTTAACTATTATTATCACTGTTGTCATACTAAAGCTTAGAAGATATTTCTTAGGTATCAATGTTTCTTGGAGTGTAGATTCCTTCCAGTTTAGGGTGAGAAATTCGATATGTTGAATGTCAAGATCCTTCCCAATTCTATGATTTTGTAACACTCTGAAATGAAAGTTCAAGTGAAGATTTGTTACTGAATTAAGCTGGGCTTGGATATGAATTTCATTTTCTTTACCACTCATCACTTTCTAAATACCTAAATGCTCATTATTTTTAAAGATGTATAAGAGTTGATGTTTATTATTACCTCTCATGTTCGTGGCACTGTACTTACGGCATCCTACGTGTTACTCATGTAATCCACACTGTAACTGTGTAAATAGGTATTACAGTTCAAGTTTTACACATGAGGAAACAGCCCAAGGTCATATCAGTAGGGAATGAAGAGTGGAGATTGAAATATTGACCTTTTGAATTTGTTAGTAAACAATGATGTTGACTTTAAATTAAAATATGCAGAAAATATGCCCTCAAAATGAAGGTATTTTTCAGATTTTATAAAAATAATATATACTCATTAAACAAAAGTTCAGACTATATAGAATGGTACAAAGAAATAATCAGGAGTATTACTTTAATTTATTCCATACTTTTTTGAATACGTCTAGACATAAAAGTACATATATATGTTTTAAAAAATGGAATCATATTATATATTAATGTTTTATAATCTGTTTACTTAACATATCATAGATATTTTTCTATGACTGTTTCATAATTTATATAAACAATTTTTATTTGGTAAATCTTTAGTTTCCACTTTTTTACTCTTATAACCTTTTGAACTCACACATTGTTTTGTATGTGTGTGTGTGTGTGTGTGTGTGTGCGCGCGTGTCTTATGGCAAGTATTGTGCTTCTTTGTATTTGTCTTTTCCACAGATTAAAGCTTCTTAAGATAGAGAGTATTTCTTTTTTCTTAACACCTGTACCTAATTGAATGCTTTTTTGCACATTATAAGTATTCAGTTACTGAATACAGTGTTTTAGAACACGCTATGGTCCTTTACTGAAATTACAGTTTTACCTAACCTTTGGGTGTAAGCTTTTCAAAAACCTATAATCATTTGCCATCAGTTAATTGTTACATATTTTCATAGGTATATCTTTAATATATACTATACTATAATGATGGTAGAATTCCCTTTTGACTTATTAACTCTGCATTTTTGTGCTTTGTCTTATGGGTAAAAATGTTATACTGTGTAGAAAACATTTAGAAGTAGTTTTGGTTCTGCTAAATGAATTGGTATTTCTTTAAAATTGTGGTATAATTTTCTTTGTCAGTACTAAATTGATTATGTGATTATATATTGGAAAAAGTTTATACATGGGATCTTTTTGATAGTGAGTGCTAAAATGTGATTAAGCTATGTTTTTTGTGAATATTTACATAATTTATTCTTTGGACAGTTGAGGTCAGTTCTCGTGTGTAGTTCACAGTTTTAAGTGACCAAACACATTAATACTATAGTTCTTTTACTTGTGAAAAGTAAAGGTTCTAGACTGAGTTAATTTACCTACCTTTGTATGATAGATACATTTGCCCTAGGATCGTATTAGTTCAGCAGGGCTGATGTTTTATATACTGCTGCTTATAATCTGGAGAATCCCTAGAATGGCTGGGAAACATACAGTAAGCCATACAAGTTTAACCTTTGCCCACAACTGTTTGGGAATATTACATGTTCTCAATATTTATTATAAGTGTAAGCTTTTTTTCTATAACATAAACTCTGATTTTCTAACCTTTTATTAAAAGTGTCACTAAACAAATATAAAAGTAATATTATGTGTACAGTGCTGTGTATTTAATAGACATGCAGCATGCTTTAATTATATTCAGCTATTTAAAAAATGTCCTATAGTGACATGCTGTGAAACTATTTTAGACCTTTATTGTTTCACAGTATTATAGTGATTTCTTTTCATAGATGATTACCTGTCCTATAGCCAGTGCTGCCATGCATGATGACCCCGAGTCTCTATTCTCATCACCCTAAGCTTGGGTCCTGTTACATTGCTCTTGTCATGTGATTTGGATATTTACAGCACCAAATAATGCTAATCCGTGACTTCACATTTAGCATTTATTGGCAGGTATGCGATTGAACTCCAGCCTTAATTTTATTTCGTCTGGTTACACAAAATTCATTCCCATTTAAAATTATTCCCTAAATTAAAAAAATTTTTACATTGAGTTTACTGAAATAGATACTTAAGTGATTTTGATTTTTTTATGACATCATTGAGATATTTATGTATGCATATCTTTTGTTTGTTTTTCATATTTTAAAAAATTGTTTTTTTAAGTTGGCAGCTCGGACTGCTGAAAGAAACCTCAATGATTTAAAGAAAGAAAATGCTCACAACAGACAAAAGTAAGTATTCTACTGGGAACACTTTAAGAACTAGTTATTACTTTTATTGTAAGTTGTTATTCTGTTAGTACTTTTATAAGGATAAACAAGAAAACTTACAGTAAATTTAACATATTAAGTAGTGTAGTATCTATTTTACTAGGAGTTAATAGATTTTTTGTTGAAACACTTGTCTTAGATCACTCTAACAAAGAAGAACACTTTACAGATTCATTTGTAAAAGGTGAAACAAAACTTAAAGAAAAAAACAGGCTAGGTAGAGGGAGATTACATGAGATGGAAAGAGAAAGGATGAATCTGACAATAATTCTCAGTATCAGCATCTTTTAATGGATAAATGGATAGAATAAATGTTTGTTATTTTTCTCATCCCCTGGTTTTTATGTATTGGGTGGCATTACTTTACAATAGTCAAATTAAAAGGAGAATAAAAGTGTACGATGTACAGTTGAAGGGAAGAGTAAATGCTTTTCTATGAAGATTTTAAGTCTTCCTAGAGTGTTATAATTTCTTGCCAGAATGTAGTATTAACATTATCCAATATTAGTTTTAGTTGTATTACTTGCCTTTTCTAGTCAGAAATTAAAACCAGTGATTAAATGTTTTATTTCAGATCTGATAGTTAAGAACTAGAAATAATATTCTTTTAAAATATCACATTTCTAAGATAAAAGTTTAGAAGTAAAAATAGTAGATGAGTTAATTGGATTTCAGTTTCATGTTATGGTTGAAACCATATGGGTAACATTACAATAGAAAGCGTACATGACTCAGAGCCAGGAACCCTGTCTTTTAATCCTGGCACTTCCATTTTGAATAAATTATTTAAATTCCTAGCCTCAGTTGCCTTAGTTGAAAATGATAGACTTAGACTGGTTAATCTTGGAGGACCCTTTTCTTTCTAAAATTTGTATTTTATGATATTGTACTCCTTGTAGTCTGATTATGAAGAAAACAAAACAAAACAAAACAAATCCAGACCTCAATAAAACATCACTATCATTAGGCAAAAAGAAACATCTTACCCAAAAATAAGAAGTGGGGGATATAGAAAGGTATTTTGGTGACAATAATTTTAAAGGATCTGTTTCTTCTATGCAGATATTGAGAAAGTGAAGAGTATCTTGTTCTTGCTAGTGGCATTTTTCTTGAAATGTGGATGCTTCTTTTGGACAAGTAACTTAGAGATGTTTGTTCTTTATTTGCAGATTAACTGAAACAGAGTTTAAATTTGAACTTTTAGAAAAAGATCCTTATGCACTTGATGTTCCAAATACAGCATTTGGCAGAGGTAGTCTTTTTTTTTTAACCCTCATTTGAAAATATATATATTTATGTATATTGCACATATAGTTTTTTATTAGTGTAAATTTAACACTATTATCTATAAATATTTTAGATTTTCGAGCTAAAGTTCTAATCTTAGTTCTCTCACAATCTGGAATTCCAAAATTCTGAGTTTTTGTTTCCCTAGCTATGAATTACTGACTCTCTTTCTCAGTAGGATTTTATAAGATGATGTAGATTTAGTACTCTGAGCTCCCTGAAAAGAAATGTGCTCAGCACATTGTAAAGTACTCATTAATTATTTTTTGAGAGAATGAGTGGATAAGGATTGCTTAAATAGAATAGCATTGTGACTATTTACACATTAACTATTTTTTGGTATTTGCTTGAATTATAAAAATGAGATTTAAAACAATTGGTTTTAATTACTTCAAAATATTAATTAAAAGGTGAGAAAACCTGAGTAATCTGATTTTCTATTGCTTTAATACCCCCAAAAGAGGACCAGTTTTTTGGAATATATATTTTTAATATTTGTTTATTCTTAAATTAGCATATTTAATGATCTCATACCATTCCAAATAGTTTAAAATTTTCAAAATAATTTTGGTTGAATTCTCATTAAGCTTCCGAGGTAGTGAAGATAAACTTATCTTTATATAGGTAGAATCCCATTATAATAACCTTTGAAAAGTTACAAAAATCATCTTTGAGAGTCCAGTTTCACTTAAAAGTCTGTTTCTACATTTTAAAAATAGCAGATTATTACGAATTTCAAATAGTAACAAATTTAGGAGTGGAAGTATCCAGAAAGTATTTTTGTCTAAAATTAATGCAGAAGCCTCAGGGCGGGTAAAAAAATGCTTTGATCTTTTGTTGTAACTAAGTTGAATGCTATATAAACTTCATAATAAAATTTAACATGTTTAAAAAGTGTTATTTTGTTGGTATTTAAGTTTGTTTTTTGATGTCGATTTTGATCTTTGGAGCATAACTATTATTTGGGAATGGTGAAGTTTGTAAAATGGTAGGGCTCTTGGTTATATAGTTGATAGATAAACTAATAATTTCTTTTTTATGAATTACTATATGTAAACTACCTTTTTACTGGTAATGAATAAAAAGTAATCTCTGATGCCTTAGAGTATTTTATGCTTTTTCCCCCCTGCTTTTCAAAATCTGAAGCTTTGCTGAAAAAATGCATGGCTTCTGGCCATGATGTAAACTGAGCCCTTCCATGTTATGTCCCTCACCAGCTGAAATATCTGGAAGCATGTTGCCATTAAAAACCAAAAAAAAAAAAAAAAAAAAAAAGAACCCAAACAAACTGCATGCCCCAGATCTTGTAGCTCCAAAATATCACCAGTACTCATTGCTTAATATTGTATGGTTATTTATTCATTCTCAAAAGGATAATGTTTTTATTGACTAAAATGTACTTTTGATAGACAGACTTTATGGAGCACAGGGGTTGATTTTTAATTTTACTGCATGTTAGCAAAACCCAAAACACAGTTAGTGTTCAGGACATGGATTAAACTTCATTGGACAGTAGGATGACCTGATGGTAATTGTTGAAATGGGATTCTAATCTGTAGTGTAGCTAATTGAAACTATGAATTTAAATATGCTGTTTTAATTATTCCAGAGCATTCCCCATATGGCCCCTCACCATTGGGTCGACCTTCATCTGAAACGAGAGCTTTTCTCTCCCCTCCACCTTTGTTGGAGGGTCCACTCAGATTCTCACCTTTGCTTCCAGGGGGAGGAGGAAGAGGTATATTGTTTAAACATCTTTATTACTCTAAATTTCTTCCTTTATATTTTCATCTCAACTTATATTTAAAACGATCTTTAAAATAATTCTTTGGACAATGCAGGCATTCCTTGTACTTGTGGATTACTTTTGTTTGGAAAAGGAGCTCTTTGATATCTAATTTTAATATTTTTCTTTTAAAAACTTACAAGAGGTTACATTTTGGTTAAATACTTGATATATATCTTTTAAAATAATTTTTGACTTTGTAAAAACTATATTATACTTTATAATATAAAACTTTATAAAGAATACATCAAAACTATAAACTAGCATAAAATTGAGTTTTAATGAAACTTTAGAATGTAGAGTTATAAAAATCTTTTCTTTAACTCCATTATTATGATCTTTCTATTGTGGAAAATCAAAGTGAAAGAACCTTTTTTTCAGAGTTGAGGATTTCAGAATTGCTTTTTTGTCGGCAGAGTGTTTTATTTATCTATTTATTTTTTTGTAGATAGAGTTTTGATGGGAACCTTCAAGGAGACCTAAATCATTTGTTAATACTTTGAAAAACCAGCTTAACTTTGCTCGATTACCCCTTTATAAGTCTTTGAGAATTTCCAGAGCTACATTAAGCCTGAGCATTAACTGTTGTTTTTTTTGCCTTTACTTCATCAGCTCTCACTCTGGTGTTGCCTGCATACCTGGAGTTTTCCCTTTTTGATCTCTAACCATACTTTGTTTACTCTGTCAAGTTGCTTTAAAATTTTCTCTGGAATTGTGGCAAAATTCAAAATTAGAGAGCCCTGTCTATTTTGAAATCAAAAGTGTAGATTTTTAGCCCCAATCTGTGTTTTATGAGAGCTGATAGCATTCTTTACCAGTGTTGTGTTCCCATTCCCCCTTATCTGTGATTTTAGCATGTTGAATCTGACATAGGAACAGAAAGTAATGAGACCAAATAAAAACAGATGAAACTCAACATACCAAAACTCAGATATTCACATGGATACTACTCATCAAAGTAGCCTCTCAGAAGAGTCAGTGTGCTTCCCTTGTTGAAGCTGCCATTATTTTGACTGTCTTTGGAACTATTTCTTTGGAATTGTCTTCAAGAATTTGAAAAGAAAATATTCCTACTTTGCATTCAGGAGGTATTTTCTCTTTCCCCATTTCTTTTTTGTATCTTTTTCCCCAATCCTCAGTTTGCTAAATTTAGCACTGGTTCTTCCCAGTCCCACTTTAGATTCAGCCCACAGCCTGAAGGCACTTCAGAGAGCTCCTTTGCTTGTGGTGTCCTTGAACTGAAAGCTTCTAGGGAAAGTGATTGAGTTGCAGACTTGGAGTCCTGGTAGAGCTTTGCTTTAAGCACTCCAGGAAGGGGACTAATTTTGAAATTCAGGTGTGTGCTTTAAGTGCCCCAAATCCATTACTCTCCCCCAATTTTTTACCTTGACCTACAGTAAGAAATATATTTTATACCACGTCTTATTATATATAAATGTAGTTGAAACCAGTTGCATGAAATAATATTCATACTGATGAAGATTAAGTTATTTTCATGCACCAAAATGGATTACAGCTACCAGTCTCAATAACAGTCTCCTAAAAAAAAAGGGAATAATTGGCTAGATTGCAAATATGAATCACTGGAGCTTGAATGACATAACTCAAGGATTGCTTGTAGTCCACTGAACAATTTGGAATAAGAATAAAAATTACCTTTGGTTTCTCCTCTCCTTTTTAAATTACTTTTCTCTTCTTTCTAATTACTTTCAATATAAGATGTGTATAAATTATTTGCAAGGGTGTTTTACTACTTGTTGGAAAAACTATTACTTTAGGTAAGTAATCAGCAGGTCTTAAAAGTTGCTTTGAATTGAAAGTTTCTATGGCCCACCTAAGAATGATGACCAGTGTCCTTCCTTTTTCTTCCTTTTATTACCTTTTTAAATTTGAAAGTTTGGATGAAATATATGTTTGAATAAGATTGGGTATAAGTAAAATAATTTCTTTTTAGAGTAAATTGTATGTAACTTTTGGTCTGAATGAAAAATTTAAAACTTTAGCACTGTCTAGTTTGTCATTTTTCACCTGGTAATCAGTCATTGGCCCATACTTGGTCCTCTGGAAGTAAGCACTCAGGGTAAAGCCTTCAAATGTCTCCTTTAAAGATCTGTGCTTCACTTTAGAAGAATTTGGCCTAAGGGACTCTTGCACATTTCTTACCAATTTAATTTTATGCTTTCCCAGCCTTTTTGTTCTAATGAACTGATTAGAAGGATGAATAAGCTAGGAGGAAAGATTTGGATAATTTAATAGGACGTAAAATTATACGGAAAACAGATAGTTGACCTCTTGTTGACTCTACCTTTTGCCTCTACAAAAGAGAGTAGATAGAAAAAATTTTAAGAGATTGCTATTTATTAAAAAAAAAAGAATGCTTAAACTGATTTGCACAAGAAAAGGTCAAATCAGTTTTCATCTCTTCTTAAAGAAGGTACCGTACGTAATGTGGGAAGCATTTTACAAACACTTTTGTTTAAAAAATGATTTTAAATAAAGCTGTTTCTTGAAAGGAATAAACTTTTGACTTCTGGGCAGTATAAGTCTGAGAAGGCCTCATTTATCTCTCAGTGATGGATAAATGGGGTATTAATATCTTTTGTTATTTATTAAATTATTTTTTGTATTTGTCTTTTTTAATTGTAATCGAATATTTAATTAAGATACTTTCTTATCTGTAGGCATAAGAAAGGAGCTTTAAATGATTCCCCTCCTTTGTTAATGTAAGCATGATAGATTTTTATATCCAAATAAGTATTTTTTTTTAAGCGTTTGTTGCAACAGTGCTGTTGTTTCTGAAACTCTTGTTTTAGACTTGCCTTCAGAGCTCGTGAGTTCTTTTTGAAGGAGAATTTTATATATAGAAATTGCTAAAAGCCATTTATAGCCGAATTTCTCTGAAGGTATAAAGTTTGTAATCAGACTGGTTAAAATAATTTTGGGGCATAAGTAGAGAGCATATTCCAACATTGAGATGCAATTTCTTGGGTGGCTTTAAAGTTAAGAATACATTTACAAAGATATTTTTCTAGAAAATACTTTGGGTAGTCTCAGAATTATTGAAATATGTTGCCCCTAAGGTGACTGTTTTCAAGGAATCATGCTGTTTTTGACTATTGGCTTATTAGTTTAAGCAGCAAAAACTTTATTTTATAATTATTTTATTACATCTGATACAAAAATTTTTACTTTGCAATTTTTCTACTTTTATTTTTTAGACATAATTTACAATTTAATCATCAATTTTATGTATAAAACAATCATGATGATAACATTTTAAAAATTTTATAGGCAAGTTTTTGTTTACCTACATAACAAAATTGTCCTAGAAATGGCTTTGGTGGTATAGAGTTACAGTGTAATGTGTCTTAGGGAAACTTTTTTGGAATCTGGTCATTTTCACTTTTGAAAACGTACCTGAATTTTATTGATGTTGATAGGTCTTATAACACTTTTTAAGATAAAACAGAATTGTATTTTTTCCTTTAATTAGGTTTAAGAGGCCCAGGGAATCCTCTAGACCATCGGTTTACCAATGAAAGAAGAGATTCATGCTGTGATAAGTTAACTGATCCTCACAGAGCGCCTTCTGACACTGGGTCCCTTTCACCTCCATGGGAACAGGATCGTAGAACGATGATCCCTCCAGCAGGTATGGAAAGAGTATAGTTATTATTTATGTTTGAAAGGCAACCAATATGTGCAACATATAGGAATGGAAGAAAAGAGTACATGTGTGCCATGTCTTAAGAAAACTGTGATACATATTAGAATACCATAATAACACAAATTTCCAAACAAAATAAATTGGCGTAATTGTTCATATTGCGGAAAGCTTTTTATCCCCTCTACATCCCCCCAACATTCTTCCTCCCATAGAATGTCTTTATTGTTTTTGTTGCTTATGGAAGTAATACATATTTATCTTAGAAAGTCTAAATAATTTAGAAATGTATAATTCAGAAAGTGAAAAATTTCCCTTATCATTTTAGCATGCCCCTCCCAGAATGATCTTTTAGGGATGTTTTTGGTATGCGTTCATAAACATAGGCATACAAATTACTTCATCACTTCTGTGAAATTATACTACCCACCCTCTTTTAATTGCCTTTTTTTTATTGAATAATATGTCTTAAATATCTTACCAAAATAAATACATTTACCAGAAGAATCAAATCAGAATATCCTGAAATAAGGCAGTTACTCTTCTCTAAATAGTCCCTACTTTCTCAAGGAATATATTTCAAATTATTTAGTTTGCTCAGCTTTTATTTATGCCCAGAATTTCAGGGACATTGCAATGAGAAGTTAGCTATGCCCGCCTTGTATAAATTAGTACCTTAGAACAATGTACTGTTCATATTTCTTCCTGAGAAGTTAAGGAAGATTATTGTGTTAAAAAAACTTTAATTCCAAGAATTAATTTTTCTTGTGGTAGTATGTATATGTGCAATGAAGTGATGGCTCCTTATATTGTGGCTTCTCCTTTGTTCAATATCACCAAAATATCAGCTTCATAAAAATAGAAATTTGTGTTAGTTTCATTTTTTGCTTGTATCCATCCAATTTTCCCAACACCATTTATTAAATAGACTGTCTTTACTCCATCGTATAGTCTTGCCTCCTTTATCATATAGATTAATTGACTATACAGGCATAGATTTATTTCTGAACTCTATTCTTTTCCATTGATCTGTGTCTGTTTTCATGTCAGTACCATGCTGTTTTGATTACTATAGCCTGTAGTATAGTTTGATATCCGGTAATGTGATCAGGTAGAGCTTTGTTCTTTCTCAAGACTGTTGTGGCTATTCAGATACTTTTGTGGTTCCATATAAACTTTAGGGTTATTTGTTCCTGTTCTGTGTAAAATGCCATCGGTATTTTGTTAGGGATTACACTGAAATCTATAGATTTCTTTGGGTATGGTCATTTTAACAGTGTTAGTTCTTCCTATGCATAAGCATGGTATACATTTCCATTTATTTGTATCTTCTTTAGTGCCTTTTAATTTTCTGAATACAGGTGTTTTAACCCCTTGGTTAAATTTATTCCTAGGTATTTTTTTTTTTTTGATGCAGTTGTAAATGGGATTATATTCTTAATTTCTCTTTCTGACAGTTTGTTATTTGTGTATAAAAATGCAACTGATTTCTGAATATTAACTTTGTATTCTGGTACTTCACTCCATTCATTTACCAGTTCTCATGCAAAGGAATTTTAGATACTGTTCAGAGCTTTATGGATGAGTTGGGTTAAATGTCTCCTGTAACACTAGTTCGGAGTAATGTTGATAAATGCATTTAATTATTAGCCCTATTTCTAGCAAAGGTAGAAGTACAAAAATATTGTTTTCTCTTGGTACATCTATCTCTATCCCATCTAAGTAGTCACCGAATAGGTTTCTGGTTTTCTTTTATTTTGTGTTGCAATTAACTAATTGGTAATTTAGAGCACTGAAAAAGGAATGAGGTGACCTAGGTTTTTATCTTTGCTATTAATTTCTTGTGCTGCCTTGAGCATTTCATTTTGCTTGTCATTGTTTTCTCAGCTTTAAAATACAGACTTCTGCAAAACACAGGGGTAGTGATAATCTGGTTATCTTATCATTCCCATATTTTACTTTCAGAATAACAGTTTATTACATTTACTAATTAGTACATAATCAAAATCATTTTATAATCTTCAACTATATAGAAACTTCAAAAATAGAAAAGTTAGCAGTAACCTTAAACAAATACCACAATTGATCCATGATTCCTCACTGGCATATGTAACGCTTATTTTAGAAGTTATTTTTGGAAGCATGAATTAGTTAGAAAAATAGTCCAGTTTTATTTTGCATAGATCATGACTTTTTTTTCAATTTACTTTAAAGTTCAGCGATTTGCTAGGTAAAGCTTCATGTGCACATGTAAAAACTCTTTTCTCCTAGGAAATAATCATAATTTAGCATTTATGTGCTAAGGCAAATTTTTGGAAGTTAATAAAAACATTTTTTAAGGCTGTGCCCAAACACAAGGAATAGTTGGAATTTAGAAAAATAAGTAATGTCAGAAAGGTTGACATTAGTCAAGGAACTTATCTTTCAAATGTTTTATTTATTCCTGTTGCAAGCTACAGTATACTAACTGCTTTCCTAATATTCATACCTAACTTCTACATTTCCAGGCTTATGGCCCATACTGACATTTGATTTTGGTCCATTTGATTTTTCTTAGTTAGCTTCGGGATTAGATATTCTGCCCTGCTAGCTGCTTTGGAAAGGAACTTCTTAAGTTCAGTGTGATCTATAAATGTATATCTGTGGTTCTGTTTTCTCAAATTTATATAGAAGGGTGTAGATTAGAGCTTTGAAATTATTTAAATAGGACCTATAATGTGGTTACTGAATATATTGCTAGTCCCTTCAATGGGAGAGATTTTTCCTCAGATTTAAATTCAGTTTCTATTTCTTCAGGGGAACCTTACCTGACCTTTCTGAATAGCTCAAATCTCCCTTCTGTGCACTTTCAAAGCACCCCTAACTCTCCTTTTTATATTATGTTGTGTTATCAGACCTCATGAGGAGTCCTGTTCCCCACTAATAATTGTATCTTTAAGATTTTTCTTAAATTTTAAAATATTTTAGTTTAAAAAATTTCTGTTAAAAATAATGACAACTAAAATAATTAAATTTCTGAAGAATATGGATTCTGTAGTTGTTTGAGATTATCTGTAATTTAGTCCTATTAAGCATACTATGTAAATACTATGTCTTAGTATTTGTTATACATTTTTTAGATTTCCATGACTTAAGATGAGTAAGCAGAACTAATTTAAAATGGTTTCATAATTCTAAAGAATCATTTGTTTTTACACTGTTAAATACTTTGAAGGGGAGACAAAAGAACTTTCTTACTTAGAAAAGATATGCTATAACTTGTCTTTCCTCATATATTCTGTTACAGACATTTTTATTGGTTAGAGGTTCTATTGGCACGTATAGAACTAGTTTTTTTAAGTAATCAACATTTTATTCTCATTATTTTCAACTGTAAGACTCAATCTTCTTATAGACCAATGTAGGTTTTAATTATCTTTTCTTCTAAAACACTGTGTGGTATATAAATGGTTATTAAAAGTTAATACTCAAATTTGGCTGCTTATGTTAGGTTAAAGCTTATTCTGCTTTGGTATAATTTGTGCACAAAATTGATTTGAATAGTTTACAGTGCAGTGTGTCTGTTCTCCTAACAATCTTTTTTATAACTTAAATTGCATATTTCAGAACAAGAATGGTTTAGGTGAAAAAACATTTGGACTGGAAGTTAAGAGATCTGGTTTCCAACCTTCACTTTATTTATTTTTTTTTTGTGATTTTTGTATCTTGTTTCTTCTTCTTGGGCCTCTGACCTTTTATATAGTTAGAGATTTGAACTAAGTGATTTGTCCAGCTGAGTGATATAAAATTTATCCAGGTGTTAATGTTAATATTGAGATTTTCTAGATAATTTTTAATCTTGTTGGTAGACCAAATATTGTATTGTTATGTATAATGTCAGTAGAATCAAAGGCTCTTAATCAGCACTTAAAGCATGTGAATTACTCTTTTCTAAACCCAATTAATGGATACACTTTTTTCAGTTTTTCAAAACTTCCTATTGGGAGGCTTGCTACTCCAGGTCAAGCTATAATTTACTCAAATTGATATTAATTAACTGTGATAAGTTATGTAATACTTAGAGTAACCACTAAAAAAATCTGTTTGAAGAGATATATTCAAAAACACTATAGATCAGATAAATGAGAATTTTAAGCAATGTCCAAGGAACTTATAAGAAGGCAGGAGAAAGAAAACAATAATAAACAGACGGAACAAATAGAAAACGAACAAAAATGGCAGATGTAAACCCTGACAAATCAATAATTACATTAAATTTAAATTGTCTAACATCAGAAATTAAAAGAGAGACTGGCAGAATGGATGAAAAAACCTACAAACCAACCATGACTCAGCTATTTGCTGCCTATACAGAACTCATATAAATGTAATAGTATATGTAAGTAGGTTGACGGCAAAAGGATGGAAAAAGATACACTATACATACATTAATCAAAAGAAAGCAGGAGTGTCTACTATTAATATTAGATAAAGTAGTTTCAGAGCAGAGAAAATTAGCAGGGACAGAGAAAGATATTACACAATGAAAAAAATCAAGAAGACATAGCAAATCTTAAATGTGTATATGCCAAACAGAACTGCAAAGTATGTGAAGCAAAAATTGATGGAACTGAAAGGAGAACCAGTTGCACTAGTGTAGTTGGAGACATCTGCACCTCTCTTAACAATTGACTGAACAATTAGATAGACAATTCAGCAAGGATATACCAGAACTGAATGATTCCATCAACCAGTGGGACCTAATCCACATTTAAAGAACACATCACCCAACAGCAGCAGAATACATATGCTTTTCTAGCCCCAGTGGAACATTCCCCATCAGAGATCAAATTCTGGGCCTGAAACAACCCTTAACAAATATGAAGAATTGCAGTCATATAGTTTTTTCTCTCATTGCAGTGGAATCAACTGGAAATAATAAGTGTTATGTTGAATGGAAAAAAAAAATCTCAGAAGGTCAGATCCTTTTGATTTTATGTATATAACATTCTTAAAATGACAAAATGATATAAATGGGAAAGAGATTAGTGGTTGTGTGGGTTAGGTTTAGTAGGGGGAGGAGGTTGGATGTGACTATAAGAATGGTAGCATGAGGGAGATAGTGGTGATAATGAAATAATTCTGTCTTGATTGCAGTGGTGGTTACACAAATCTACACGTGATAAAATGGCGAGAACTGTATATATGTATTGTAGTAATGTAAGTTTCCAGGTTATTGTACTGTACTTAGGAAAGATGTAAACGTTGGGGGAAACTGGGTAAAGGTTTTGCAGGACCTCTCTATTATTATTGCAATTCTATGACTCTTTAATTGTTTTAAAATAAAGTTAAAAAAATCTCTTATTTGATGCAGTAAACATACAGGAAGGTACAAGTATTCTTAAACATGTAACTTGCTGATTTCTTTTCACAATGAGTACACCTATATAACTAGCATTCAGATCAAGAGACAGTTTTCAGTTTGTTTTTATTCACCCTCAGAATTTAGTTAGAAATCTTTACAATTTTAGCAGAAGAAATGTTTTGACCAATAATTTAAGTTGTTAATATTTACATATCATATGGTTATCAGAGTTGAAATAACAAGAATATATTTGGGAAATAGCTATTATAAAATCTTACTAAATACTAAACTACAATGAAAATTTAACCAATGTGACGTACCTTGCCACTGCTCATTCCATCAGAAATGGAACTCTGCGAGTCTCTCATTCTTGTTGCTGAAGTACAGTAGAAAAGCAAAAACATGCAAGCGCTTTTTTAAGCCTCCTGTAATCACAATAGCTAACATTTGATTGACTAAAGCAAGTCACAGGGCAGAATTTAGAATCAGTGGGCGGGAAATATATTGCACCCCTTGAAGACAAGGGTGCAAGGAAGGGTGAAGAATTGAGGTATGAATTAAGTCTACCAGAGGGATTCTACTTTTATGTTATAACTATATTTAAAAAGTATATTTGTGTACTATAATTTCTTGGATTTTAGAAGTACTCTTTGGAAGAAAAGAATATATAAATTTTTGTTTAGCTCTTCTAATAAATAGCTCCTCAGTAATTGCCTTGCATTCTTTGCACTTGCTCTTGTTTGCAAAACTGTATTAAGCAATCATGAAGAGTAATAATTTAATCGAGTTTTTAGAAAATCATAAAATAAGATCTCTTAGCTCTTATGTTTAGTAATTTCTAGTACATCTTAACAGACACAGATATTAAAATGTTTTTCTGCCTTATATAAACAGTATTAACACATTTCAACAATATTAGTAACAGTTCTTTAAGAAAAGTAATGCTAGAATTTAAATGATAGCATTTTGACAATGAGGGGATGAATCTGCTGAAAAAGCCTAAAGGCTTTTAGGCTTTTAACTGATTCTTGATAATTATATTTACAGGGCAGTTACAAATTATTTATAGTGTAGGTATTAATCAGAGCAATTATTCATCAAATGTAAATGATGTTATTTGTGAATCTAACAAGTAGGATAGTAATTATGTCTAAGTTCATGTAAATGTTTTGTTTTGGTAGTGTTTTAACTTAAAAAGTAAGAAACTTTAATGAAAACAAAGTTTTAGTTTTTACATATATATATTTTTTTTATTGTTTGAAGTTCTTAATCTTTTAGTGCTCTGTCTTCAGTAGCCTTCTATCTAGCCATACAGCCTCGTTTTCCAACAGAGTGAGGTAATAGAGAAGAATAAAGAATCTTAATTTTCAGCAAAATCATACTACCTAGAATAGAGAGGTATACATTAGAGGGGAATTATGTTACTTCCCCTTCTTGTACTTTTTAGAGCTTTAATATATATTTTTTTAATTGTTAAAAGAGCAGAGAGTATGTATATAGATTCTATTATTTTTGTCATTGCTTATCTTTTACTGATTTGCATAATTTATGTAAGGGGTAGCAAAGAGTCTTAGTTATATTCGTGGTATTATCGTGAATTAAATTTGGTTTTCAGCCTTGCAATGTAAAAACTTTTTCTTGAAAAGCTGAATAAGAGACATATACAGCCAAATTGATAAGAACAGTTTTAATTTTTTCTTTGAGAAAACAAAAACAAGCTAAGCAGATCCAGCAGCTTTGGATACCTTTTGATGCACAGGAATAGATTTTACTTTACTCGCTCTGATTTGTAGACATTTATGCAGAACATTGTCCTGCATTCTGAGTATTCTTTCTAGACAAGATTCATTTGTTCGAATTATAGTTTGTTTTAAGCGAGGCCCGTTTTGATCTCCTTGTTGAAATTTTGGAGTCCTCATAAACTTAATAAGGTGTCCTAAAACTTCAGAAAAGCTTTTATCCTCTTAAAGGATGATATTACTTTAACATTGTCTGCAAATTTTGAGGCTATAACTTTTAGGGGGAGTGTATATCTCATATCATTTGTATCTTCTTGTACAATGATCCTGTATAAATTCTGATTAATATTTGATACGTTACTGCTGTATATGTTTATATAAACTTTAAAAGTCTGTGTTTAATTTCTCAGTCTTCCTGAAGAGAATAGATTGAAGAGAGATTAGGATGTGGGGACAAATGTAGACAACGTTTTGAAAAATTTTGCTTTTGATAAAAGTGAGAAATTAGATGATGGCTGGAGGGAGAGGTATTTTTGTTATTTACAGTTGGAAAATATTACATGTTTATTTGTTGATGAGAATAACTCAAGATAAAGGAGAAATTGATTGTTATGGGAGAAAGTATAATTATAAAAATGGAACCCTGAGTAGTAAACAAAAAGCATGGGATCCAGAGCATAATTGAGAAGTTGGATAGGAGCTGAATCACTTTATTCACTGTAAAAAGAAGGAAGGCAAAGTAGGTAGGTACAGATATGTAAAGGTTGGGTGAGATGTCTGATTGCATCAGTTTTCTTAACGTGGCAAGAAATGGGAGAGGAGGGGATTGTCAGAGATTTGAAGAGAGAAAAGGTATACAGTAGCCATTTAGGGGAGTGAATGAACTCAGACCTCTGAAATGTATGATTAGAGTAGTGTTGAGTATCATTTGAAATTTATGATCATAAATTTCAGTGGGAGTGCTATACTTTTAATATAGTTTAATTATTCTAACACTCTTTATAGAGTATTTTTCCCATTTTAAAGACGAAGAAATAAAAACAGATAATGTAGCAAAATCCTGTGTATTACCTCCCAGATTTACATGTTAATATTTGCTTTGGGGATGTGTTTGTGAGTGTGTGTGTGTAAATAAAACATTAAAAGAAATAGTACACTATATAAATGAGTTGAAGTCTTTTATTTCCCGGGTCCATTACCTTCCTGCTTTTCCAGAAGCAACTACTCAGGAGTTTAGTGTGTGTAAACTTACAGTCCATGCATGATTTTTTAAAAAAATATATTTCTGTTTATTAAGTTTACCAGTATTACGTTCTTGAATTCTTTCCACTTTAATATCTATAATGTTCATTTTTAATTACTGTATAGTATTTCAGCATGTAAATATACCACAATATATTAACCTGGTCTCCTTTGATTAATATTTCGGGTGTTTCCAGTATTTTACTATTATTAACAATGCTGCAGTAAACACCCTTTTTGCACACATGTTTTTTATAGATAATTCCAGAAAATGAAATTGTTGGGTAATAGGAAATGCATAGTTTTGGTTTTAATAGATATTGCCTTATTGTCTTCAAAAATGGGAATGCATGAAGTATTTGAGAGAAGCTATTTCTTTAAAACTTGCTGTGAAACTCTTGAATATTTTCAGTTAATCCAGTTAAAATTTTAATCTCATTTTTTTCTTTGATTATTAGTGACCTTGAGCACCTTTTCATGTTTATTGATCATTTTCTTTCCTCCTATAAATTGTCTGACCCATTTTATCTCTTGTGTAATAGGAATTCTTAGTAAATTTTAGATACTAATTTTTTGTCTTTTGTAAATATTTTCTTGATTATGGATGTTATTGTTACATATAGGTATAAAATTTTGTTATAGGTAAGTTAGCCCATCTTTATTTTTATAGAATTTTTGTTTTGCTTAAGGCCTACCCCTAGATTAAAAAAATATTCTTTGTTCTAAAAATTTTAAATTTTGTTCTGATGTTTAAGGATTTTATTTTTGTTTCAGTGTTAAGTGTGAGGAGTTATTTTTTTTTCTCCACTGGATAGACAGTTATTTTCATATTATATATTGGTTCACCAATGTGAATCAATTTGAAATACCACTTTTATCCTAAATGTCCATATTTGCATAGGTCTATTTCTTAGACGTTCTTTATGTATAGTTGGTCTTTTTAATCCATAGTGATAACCTGTTCTTATCACTGTTTTTATCAACTACTCTCTGGAAATTTTTCTTTCATTCCATTTACATTTCTCTATTCTTAAACTATTTTTTCACATTCTAATTTAAGTGAAGATGCTTATTGTACTTGGTTAATAACCAGTATTGAACCTAGAAAAATTCTAACCTTTTATCGATTTGTATAATTTTGTTTTCAACCATGTTGATGTTCCTGTGATGTGATAGAACCCCAAATTTTTAAAGTAGGTACTTGGGGAACAATTGCAGTCCAAGATTTATTAGGGAATGAAGAGAGATAAACAGCATTTTTGTTTAAACTAATCATCTTGAATTTTGTTTCAATATGTGTATGTGTATGTGTATGCGTATGTGAATGTGTGGCACCATTTCTGATTCTGTCAATCAGAATTCGATAGGCCACCACTCATTATTTGTATGCCCCTTTATTAACACATTTCCTGTTTGCCCTGAGAGTTTTCAGGGGGGGTGCTTGAGGTTGCAGCAGTTACCCTATGATAACTCGTGGATTACAGTCCTAACCTTACACCCAAAATTTGCCATGAAATATAGTTTTTATTATTATTTTCGCATTACTCTAGTATATTGATAGTCTTTGGAAACAAATGACATCACTTTATTGATAGCTGAAAATGTCAAATCCTAGAAAACATAGCCTTCCTACGTGTGATGTTAAATGAACGCTGGCAGAGAGCTGCATTTTTTTTAATCTAAATGGGAAATGGGGACATTGATTACACTGTGTATTTGTTTTGTCATCTTTAGACTATAAGAGCAGAAACTGTATCAATGCCAACTTTGTATCATTTGTGCTTGGCACATAATCATATACCCGTGGAGGGCAACACCGTATATGATTAATAAAATAGTAAGCTTATAGCAAAATTTTGTATTTTGAAGTTGCTGATATTGTGTGAATGTATTTTAGAAGCAAAATAATGATATGATTTCTGAGACTTGATTAAGAAAGAGTTGTGAGATTTTTCAGGTTTCCCCATTTTTATCCCCTTGCCCAACCGGCCATTTAATTAACTCTATGTTTGAAAAGAAAGAGAAAACTCAGTTTAGATTCTCCTCCCCACCTCCTCCGCCCACCTTCAGGAGTAGTGGTACTAATATCTGACAAAAAACACTCCAGTTTAGATTTTAGTGCTTGATGTTGGCCTTTTCTTCCACTGGGCTAATTCAGACCCATTGAGACAGCTCTTTGCTAAGATTTTGAAAGGGAAGGAAATGGGATTTCAAGCCATTTAGCCTGTGTGGATCTTTTCTGAAGTCCCTTGACCCTTGAGAGCTCATTAAAATGTCTCTCTATTGAC